>CAWUFW010009012.1:0-600000 GCA_963921515.1 Calotriton arnoldi
TTCAATCAAGATGGCTTCAGGTGTGCCATACTTTTGTCATAAGTAAGGCTGTTAGCACTCTAGTTGTTCTTTAGAACACTCTGGGAAGCTGCAGTAGAACACAAAGGAATCAACTGACAGTCTCTGCCCTTGTTGGATGTACATGTTTTACTGAGAATGTCAGACTTCATTCTCACATGACTGAGAAAGATAATGTGAATTTACAGAAAATATGCTCTCATTTTAGCTTCTGGAGCACCTTCCAAAACTGTATGGGACAAGCATGTGAAAATAGTTTTCTCTCAAACATGATTCATGATATCCCAGCAGAAGGTTTTTCACAGGGTAAAATCACCTTAGAACACACCACAATTCCTGAAATTAGTATGGTACCATCAACAAATGAATTCTAATGTAACTAAAGTCTGTTATCACCCTTTATAGTTCTCCTTTTGGTAACCCTCAAAATCTTCGATTCACTACAATGCATTTCAATGGGGTACTATCATTTATATTGGTCCCAAGATGGCTGCCAGCAATTCCAGGATTCCAGGAGAGTGGAAGAGTCTGTTTGGATCTAAAGGAGTTCTGTTGTTGGACGGGCCGGTGCGACATGTCATCAGAAAACATAGCTAATGGAAAGCGTCTTCCCTGAAGTGTGGAGCAGTGCCATGAGAGGTCAACAAGTGTGCCTCCCACCGCAGTATGTCCGTACCGCGTGACCCATGTGCCACTTCCAGGGTACGGGAGGCAGAAGCGGCATCGCAGGTCCTCTTGAAGACCACTGTAGCACTAATTCTACATTTTGGTACTAGGGCATTTTAACTTCGTTGTTCCTGCCAGATGCAAAGAGAAGATCCTGTGTTATTCAGTGCCCTCGTTACCTTTTTTGTGGGTTGTGGTGCTTGTCACTTCGCTGCCCCGCCGGTGCACACGACTGGGCACCCCACCTCGTGTGCCATCTGCAGGGCCTCTGCCCTCGGATCACTGGTTTCGGTTTCTGGAGTGGCAACATAAACAGTTGCTCCCAAAGGACTAGCCTGAACACTTAGGTGAATATCCCCTGCACCAGCATTCCACGGAAATTCTTTTCTAGCTCTCCCACGTCAATGAGCACGGCTCCACTCGCGACACCGTATGACGTCATCGGAGCCATAAGAGAACCTCATCGGCCTGCTGATGTCAGTTCCACCCATTTTTTCCGTGCCACCGAGGCAAACAGGGGACCGAGACATTTTCACATGTATACATAGTATAATAAATATATATATATTCACTAAAAAAAACATAGGTTTCAGGCACGTTATAGTTAGAAATTAGCATTTAAAAAACCTTAGAAATTCACTGAAAAAACCATAGGTTTCAGTGGCGTTATAGTTAGTTGGACATTTCACTCGTACAAAACCATAGAAATTCCCCGTTATAGTTAGTTCAGCTAACTATAACTCGCGCACCCGCAATGCACCGCTGATGACGTCACATATTACATCACTCATGACATGGTCAGTGACATCACTCATGACATCACTGATGACATCTCAAATGACATCACTGATGACATCACTGATGACATCATCCAGTGAATGTGTGTTTTTCTGAAAATTAAATATGTTTTATATATGTATATCTCAAGGTCGATGGAAGAATAAATGGGTTTATAAGTGTCTAAATGGATGATTTTTTTTGTAAAATTGATTGTATAACTGACTAAGTGTATCTTAGTGAATACATGGGTTAGTGAGTAATGTTTAAATATGAAAATATCTGTATCAGTCTCTCACTTTGTGTATAAGTGGCTGCATGGGTTGGTGAGTAGCTACATGAGTGTCTATATGGGTTATTAGTTGGTTTTTTGAGTATCAGTATGAGTGTCTGAGTGTCTGTATGGTTCGGTGGGGGTATTACTTAGTGCATAGATGCATGAATGAGTGACTCACTGTTTGTATGTGTTGAAGACAGCATGTGTGCAGGACTGTATAGGTGGATGAGTATGTGTATGGGTTTGTTAGTGAGTGAATGACTGTCTCAATAGTGTCTTTATGAGTAACTACATATGTTTTAAACTAGTATATGTGAGTATTGGTGTATATAAGTGAGTATATGTGAGAGTGAGAGATTGGAAGAGTTCCTGTACAAATAAGTAGGTGTTCCTATAAGTGATTGTTTAAGAGAGTAAGTATGTGTAAGTTTCTGTAGAAGTGTGGTAGTGTGTGTATAACTGCATGGGTTTCTGACTAGCTAAATGAGTGTCTATATGGGTTATGGATTGGTTCTCTGAGTATCTATATGGGTGCCTCAGTGTTTGTGTGGGTGGGGTGTGTGTGACTCTGTGCATAGATGTGTGAGTGGGTGATTCACTGGGTGCATGGTTTCAACAGTGCATCTGGGATGGACTGTATGGGTGGGTGAGTGTGTGTATGGGTGTGTTAGTGATTGAATGTATATCTCAGTGGTACATGTGTGAGTAACTACATATGTGAAAGGCAGTATATATGTGTGTTGGAGTATATAAATGGCTATAAGTGAGAGTGTGTGATTGTGAGATTGGCTATATGGATGAGTGTGTGCTTGCATCAGTGATTGCATAGGAGCGTAAGAATGTGCTAGTATTTTTATGAATAAGTGAGCTGGTGTGTATAACTGTATAGGTGAGTAAATTGGAGTGTGATTAATTATTTGCATGACTGACTAGGTGTGTGAGTACCTCTATGGATGAGTTGCGTTGTGTGAGGGTTTATATAGGTGTATGAGTGCATATGATAGTCCTGTACTGAGTGACTGTAAGTATGAGTGACTGTACGGGTGAGTGAGTAGATGTGTGTGTGTAGACCTAAGAATCAGTGAGTGGGTATGTACTTATTGGTATTGGAGTGTGTATGGTTTTGAGAATGGCAGTCTGTAATTTAGAGTGGGTGTATCAAAAGTTATATTAGGGTGTGAGAAGATGCATTAAATTCTCACATGAATGATGTCATCAGTGATGTCATTTGAGATGTCATCAGTGATGTCATCAGTGATGTCACTGACCATGTCATGAGTGATGTAATATGTGACGTCATCAGCAGTGCATTGCGGGCGCGAGTTATAGTTAGCTGAACTAACTATAACGGGGAATTTCACGGGTTTTGTACGAGTGCAATGTCCAACTAACTATAACTTTCCCTAAAACCTATGGTTTTTTCAGTGAATTTCAAAGGTTTTTAAATGCTAAACCCTAACTATAACAGGCCTGAAACCTATGGTTTTTTCAGTGAATTTCAAAGGTTTTTAAAATGCTAATTCCTAACTATAACAAGCCTGAAACCTATGGTTTTTTCAGTGAATTTCAAAGGTTTTTTAAATGCTAATTCCTAACTATAACATGTCTGAAACCTATGGTTTTTTTCAGTGAATTTCAAAGGTTTTGTAAATGACAATTTTTAAATGTATTAATTGTTATATTTATTTTTTTTTATACTGATTTACTACATTTTTTAAACTATTTATTTTTAGATATTTTATTTTTTAAATTACATTGTAATTACATTATACATTACATTACAAAATATACTTTCTCAGAATGAATTATTTTAGTTTAAATACTTTGCAAATAGGCAATAGACTTTTAAGTACAGTAGTTACAGTTGTTGCAATGGGCAACACAATTTCAAACACAATGCAACATTGAGCTCAATGTGAATTTCTAGCTAAATGCAATTAGTTACTTTATGGATTACTTTTCTAACCACAGTACTGGATCCTAGATTCAGTCCTGGGACATCTCCTGTAAACAGTTGAGTAAAAGCGTTTTGGTTACAGTAGTGATTTTTAAGGAATATTATTGTATTTTAAAAGTTGACACTTAGAAACTTTTTCACATAGAATCACCAATGTTATCCTATGGGAGGAAATTCACTTAGCAGGTAAGTAGTGTTATCGTTACTTTTTCTTACTCAGTGGTGGATCCTGGATCCAGCACTGCTGCATCTCCTGTAAACAGTTGAAAGAATGCGTTTAAGTCATACAGGCGATTTTTAAGGAATATTTGTAGTTTGTGAAAATCAACACTTTGAAACTTTTCTGCTGAAAACCAGACAATGGATTCCTATGGAAGGAAATACTAGTTACTGGTAAGTACGGTTAAAATTACTTTTCAGGATCAGTACTGGGCTGAAAGATGCAGCACTGAGGTCTCTCCTGATAACAGGTGAGTAAATCGGAATTCGTATTTTGGCTGATTTTAGAGGAATATTTGTATGTTTCAAAAATCGACACTTAGAAACTTTTTCAGCAAAAAGCAGGCAATGATATCCTATGGAAGGAAATTCAAGTTACTGGTAAGTACGGTTAAAATTACTTTTCAGGATCAGTACTGGGCTGAAAGATGCAGCACTGAGGTCTCTCCTGATAACAGGTGAGTAAATCGGAATTCGTATTTCGGCTGATTTTAGAGGAATATTATAAAGTTCCAAAACTCCACACTTAGAAGAATTTCCAAGTGAAACCAGTCAATGATATCCTATGGAAGGAAATTCAAGTTACTGGTAAGTACGGTTAAAATTACTTTTCAGGATCAGTACTGGGCTGAAAGATGCAGCACTGAGGTCTCTCCTGATAACAGGTGAGTAAATCGGAATTCGTAGTTCGGCTGATTTTAGAGGAATATTTGCACAATGGTGAAGGGAGGGGCGGGGCCTGAGGTGACATCTGTGTAAACGCGCCCCGTGGCGCGTTTTAAGTTGGGGGATTAAGTCCCCTTGAATCATGAGGGTCCCTGGGGTCCAACTAGCCCACCCTGTACCTCCAGTATGCGCCAGGGAGCTGCGTTGCAGAGAGGTGTTCAGAGGCCACGCCCTTTTTGCACCTCTCTGCAACGCAGCTCTGTGGCGCTTTCTGGACGTACCTGGTGGGCTAGTTCGCCCCCAGGGACCCTCAGGATTGAAGGGGATTTCATTCCCCATCTTAAAATGCGCCACGGGGCCTGTTTGCACACATGTCACCTGAAGCCCCGCCCTCCCTTCACCACTGTGCAAACGTGCCCCATGGCGCATTTTAAGTTGGGGGATTAAGTCCCCTTGAATACTGAGGGTCCCTGGAGTCCAACTAGCCCACCATGTACCTCCAAAAAGTGCCACAGAGCTGCGTTGCAGAGAGGTGTAAAAGGGGCGTGGCCTCTGTACACCTCTCTGCAACGCAGCCCCTGGCGCATACCGGCGGTTCCTGGTGGGCTAGCTGGCCCCCAGGGACCCCCAGTATTCAAGGGGAATTACTTCCCCTTCTTAAAACGCACCAGGGGCGCGTTTGCAGACTGCTGCAGGGAGGGGCGGGACCTCGGCACGATGCCGGTCTTTTTTTTTTTTTTTTTTTTGCTTTTTTCTGCCCAGGGGTCCTTGTGGGACCCCTGAGCAGACCTAGGGGTCAGGGTGTTTCTACCCTGCCCCCTTTGTGCATTTCTACGCAATTGTTTCTTGTGCTTTTTTTTAATCGGCGGGATCCGCGCACCCTAAGCGCATCCCGCCATTTAAAAAAAAAAAATGCTTTTTCTGCCCAGGGGTCCTTGTGGGACCCCCTGAGCAGACCTAGGGGTCAGGGTGTTTCTACCCTGCCCCCTTTTGCGCTTTGCGCACTTGTTTCTGTCCCTCGGTTCTACCGAGGATAAAATGGCTGCCAACACTTCCTGATTTGGAGTGTTGACAGCCACTTGACAGCCAATTAGCATGCAGCTCGTGATCGGGACGGTGCGCGCAGGGTGCGCTCAGGATACGCGGACCCTACTCGCCCATAGATATATATGTGAATTTACTTTTGATTTTCTCAGGAACTACTGAACGGATTTACACCATTTAAGCAAAAGGCACAACACTGAACCAAGGGCTACCTCTTTGCCAAATTTGGTGTAATTCCGTTCAGCAGTTCAGGCTGTAGCTGCGACTAAAGGTTCCTATGGAAAAATGAATGGGGAAAACGCGTTTTGGGACCCCCCTTTTTTCTCGGCCCCCGCTTGACGAATCAACCCGAGACTTTCAGGGTAGGAGCGGAGCAGAGCGCCCCAACAAGTTGGAAGCTTTCGCGAAGATTCGTCAACCGGCGCAAGAGTTATTTCAAATAGAATGTCGCAGATTTCCTATGGATAATAGGTCCTAACTATAACTATCTACTGGCGACCGCCAGTAGATAATATATGTATGTGTATATATATGTATGTGTATATATATGTATATATGTATATATATATATATTACCTACTGGCGGTCGCCAGTAGGTAGTTATAGTTAGGACCTTGTTTCTATTCAAAATAGCGTTTTTTGTTTTCCCAATAACTTTGGTGTCGTTTGACGAATCTTCGCGAAATTTTCAAAACTAGTGGGGCGCTCCGGTCAGCTCCTGTCTTGAAAGTTTCGGAGTGATTCGTCAAGCGGGAGCCGAGAAAAAAGGGGGGTCCCAAAACACGTTTTCCCCATGTAAATTTCCATTGGAAACTTTAGACAAAGCTACAGCCCGAACTGCTGAACGGAATTACACCAAATTTGGCAAAAAGGTAGGTCTTGGTTCACAAAGAGCCCTTTTTGTTAAATGGTGTAAATCCGTTCAGTAGTTTCAGAGAAATCAGAAAAAGAAAACGTTTTGATATCTGAGCACCGAGGAGGGTTCGCGAACCCTCCCGGGCACGAGCTTTACTCTGATTGGCTGCCAACACTCCAAACCAGGAAGTGTTGGCAGCCATCTTGTGACTCGGTAGAACTGAGTCACAGGAAAACAGTGAAAAAGAGGTTAAAAAAGAAGAAAAGGGGGCAGGGTAGAAAAACCCTCACCCCCTAGGCCTGCTCAGACCCCCAGGGCCAAAAAAGCATTTTTTTTTTAAAACGGCAGAATTCGCGTTGGGGTCGTGAATCCCGCCGAAAATTTTAAAAAAATGAAGCGGGGGCTCCCTTGCTTCATTTTAAGAGGCCCCCGGGTGGGCCAGGTCCCGGGGGCAATGCCCAAAAAAGATAGCGGGGGACCGCGGGGTCCCCCGCAGCCCCGGGGACCGCCACCTCACCGGGTCTATGTTAGTTATGTGCAGGTGGCACGTGGCCCCCCGCAGCCCCGGGGACCGCCACCTCCCTGGGGCTTCAATCAAAATGAATGCATGGGGGGTCGTATCAAACAAAATGAATGCGTGGGGGTCTCACCCCCACCCTGCCCTGGGGACCGCCACCTCCCTGGGGCTTTTTAATTGTATGCGGGGGGATCACGGCCCCCCGCAGCCCCGGGGACCACCATCTCCCTGGGGCTTTGTTTTTTTTTTAAAATAAGGGTGGGTACAAGAGCCCCCCACACGCCCCGGGGACCACTACCCCCCCGGGGCACTCTTTATTCAATTTTGGGGGTCCGTTACAGACCCCCAGCCCCGGGGACCACCACCTCCCCGGGGCTTTGAAATGAAGGGAGCAACACCTCTCTGCAACGCAGCTCTGTAGCGCTTACTGGAGGTACCTGGTGGGCTAGTTGGCCACCAGGGACCCTCAGGATTCAAGGGGACTTAATCCCCCAACTTACAATGCACCAGGGGGCGCATTTGCAGAGTTCTGCAGGGTGGGGGCGGGGCCTGATATAACAAGTTAGCAATCCTACTGTGTGGGACTTACTGAAGGTAATAAAAGGGTAGTTGGCCCCCAAGGTTTACGTTGGGGGCTAACTACCCCTCCTGTTACGTCCAGTAAATCCCATACAGTGGGATTGCTAAAAGGTGTTGGGAGGCCACGCTCACCTTTCTCCACCACTCTGAAAACGGGACTGCTATGGTATAGTTAGAAATTAGCATTTAAAAAACCTTTGAAATTCACTGAAAAAAACGTAGGTTTCAAGGACGTTATAGTTAGAAATTAGCATTTAAAAAACTTTTGAAATTCACTGAAAAAACCATAGGTTTCAGGCACGTTATAGTTAGAAATTAGCATTTAAAAAACCTTAGAAATTCACTGAAAAAACCAGAAGTTTCAGGGACGTTCTAGTTAGTTGGACATTTCACTCATACAAAACCAGTGAAATTCGGCTGTTATAGTTAGTTCAGCTAACTATAACTCGCGCCCCCGCAATGCACTGCTGATGACGTCACGTATTACATCTTTCATGACATGGTCAGTGACATCACTGATGACATCACTGATGACATCTCAAATGACATCACTGATAACATCACTGATGACATCATCCACGTGATAATCTGATGTACCTCATCACACCCTAATATAACCTTTGATACACCCACTCTAAAATACAGACTACCATTTTCGAAACCATAGACACACCAACACCAGTTACTACATACTCACTCACTGATTCCTAGGTCTACACACACATCCACTCATTCACCCATACAGTCACTCATACATGCAGTCACTCATCAATACAGCACTATCATTTGCACTCATACACCTATACAGACACTCACACACCGCAACTCACCCATACAGTTACTTACACACCTAGTCAGTTATGTAAAGAATAAATCACACTCCCATTTACTCACCTATAAAGTTATACACACACCACCTCACCTATTCATACAGATACTAACACATACTTACTCTCTTAAACAATCACTGACACAAGCACACACTCATCCATACAGCAACTTTGACTATCACTCACTCTCACATATAGTCATTTATATACTCCAACACTCACATATACTGCCTTTCACATATGTAGTTACTCAAACATATACCACTGAGACATCCATTTACTCACCAATACAGCCATACGCACACTCACTCACCCATACAGCCCTTCACACACACACTCTTGAACCCATACACCCAGTGAATCACCCACTCACACATGTATGCACAAAGTCACAACCCCCCACCCACCCACACAAGCACTCAGGCACCCATACAGATAATCAGGCAACCAATCATAACCCATATAGTCACTCATGTAGCTATTCACCAACCCATGCAGCAGCTTACACAACGACAGACACACTGATACAGACATTCACACAGTTTAGTAACTAACCCATTCATTCAGTAAGACACATTTAATCACTCACTTATACAGTCACGCACCTACTAAATCCTCCATCTAGACACTTATACACCCACTCATTCTTCAATACACCTTGGCATATATATAAAACATATTTAAACTTTATAGAAACACACAGTCGCTGGATGATGTCATCAGTGATGTCATCAGTGACGTCATTTGAGATGTCATCAGTGATGTCATCAGTGTTGTCACTGACCATGTCATGAATGATGTAATATGTGACGTCATCAGCAGTGCATTGCGGGGGCGCGAGTTATAGTTAGCTGAACTAACTATAACGGCCGAATTTCTCTGGTTTTGTATGAGTGAAATGTCCAACTAACTATAACACAACTGAAACCTCTGGTTTTTTCAGTGAATTTTATAAGGTTTTTAAATGCTAATTTCTAACTATAACGTGCCTGACACCTATGGTTTTTTCAGTGAATATTTATATATATATATATATATATATATTTTATATATATATATATATATATATATTTATATATATTATCTACTGGCGGTCGCCAGTAGATAGTTATAGTTAGGACCTATTTTCCATAGGAAATCCGCAACATTCTATTTGAAATAATATTGGCGCCGGTTGACGAATCTTCGCGAAATTTTCAAAACTCATGGGGCATTCCGGTCCGCTCCTATCCTGAAAGTCTCGGGGTGATTCGTCAAGTCGGGGCCGAGAAAAAAGGGGGGTCCGAAAACGTGTTTTCCCCATGCAATTTTCCATAGGAACCTTTCATCGCAGCTACAGCCCAAACTGCTGAACGGAATTACACCAAATTTGGCAAAAAGGTAGCCCTTGATTCAGAGTCATGCCTTTTGGTTAAATGGTGTAAATCCGTTCAGTAGTTCCTGAGAAATTTGAAAAAGAAAATACATATATATCTGGGCGGAGCCTAACCACACATGTCATTGTGAGATCTGATTGGCTGTCAGCACTTCATCCTGGAATTGCTGGCAGCCATCTTGGGACCAATATAAATGATAGTACCCCATTGAAATGCATTGTAGTGAATCAAAGATTTTGAGGGTTACCAAAAGGAGAACTATAAAGGGGGATAACAGACTTTAGTTACATTAGAATTCATTTGTTGATGGTACCATACTAATTTCAGGAATTGTGGTGTGTTCTAAGGTGATTTTACCCTGTGAAAAACCTTCTGCTGGGATATCATGAATCATGTTTGAGAGAAAACTATTTTCACATGCTTGTCCCATACAGTTTTGGAAGGTGCTCCAGAAGCTAAAATGAGAGCATATTTTCTGTAAATTCACATTATCTTTCTCAGTCATGTGAGAATGAAGTCTGACATTCTCAGTAAAACATGTACATCCAACAAGGGCAGAGACTGTCAGTTGATTCCTTTGTGTTCTACTGCAGCTTCCCAGAGTGTTCTAAAGAACAACTAGAGTGCTAACAGCCTTACTTATGACAAAAGTATGGCACACCTGAAGCCATCTTGATTGGAATAAACTGGTAACACTTAAAACATTTAATTTAAAAAGGAACAAAATGATGGGGTTAATTTTGTCATAGAAATTATGGTTAGTGCTGTAGAAAGAAAAATTAGGACATGTTTTAAGTGAGATGTCCAATATCTTCCTGTTATATTTCAACAGTAGCAGCCTGTCAGTTGATGCCTTTGTGTTCTACTGCAGCTTCCCTGAGTGTTCTAAAGAACAACTAGAGCGCTAACAGTCTTAGTTATGACAAAAGTATGGCACACCTGAAGCCATCTTGATTGGAATAAACTGGTAACACTTAAAACATTTAAATTAAAAAGGAACAAAATGAGGGGGTTCATTTTGCCATAGAAATTATGGTTAGTGCTAAAGAAAGAAAATTTAGGGCATGTTTTAAGTGAGATCTCAAATCCTCTTCTAGTTCATTAGAAAATTCTGACATGCAGACTGAAACTATCACTTTCAATACCAGCAGTAGACTTCCAGTTAACTCCCTGGTGAGCAGTAGCTTTACTACAGTGATCTAATGAACAACTAGAGTGCTAACATTCTGAATTTATGGCAAATGTGTGACACATCTGAATGCCTTCTTGATGGAATCAAAGTAAAAACTGAAAGCATTTCCTACTGAGGAGACTGCAGTAAATGACGAAATTAGGAAACTTCATAACAAATAAGTCTCCCAAGATGGCCACCAGAGAAAAAAGAGCCCAAATGTAGCACAAATATCACCCAGATGTGGCCCACATATAGCCCAATGACAGAAGTGTGCAAAACACTTTTTATTTTTAGTTTTTCTGCAGTTTTATATAGTGCAAACTGGTCAGGTATTGGAGCGTTACATCTTACTTGGACCCCTTATTGCTTATTTTGCACGAAGTACATAAGACTGATCTTGCGAAACATTGAACTTTACGATTCTCTTAACCTGAAGTTGCTCTGAACCGGGCTTTGTAACACCCGCTTTTACCTACTGGTTTTAATTAATTCTCACTGTATTGTATTAGGAAAGAGGATTTACTGTTTTTATGTACACTTTTATGATCTATGTTTCTAAATCAGATCAAATAAAGTTTAATGAATTCTATGGCAGGACGGAGGCGAGGATTATGCATATCTTTCCTCACTTTATTTGCATAGCAGTTCAAAGAAAACGTAACACAACAATCATTAAACAAAAGACTACACAACCCATGAACCATTAGGGGGTAGTCTCCAAGGCAACTATAGTCCAATCATATCACAGTCCATCGTATATAATATCGTGAAATCCCTTCCGCTTCCTCTTTCTTCACTGCTCGTCAGTTAAGTGCATTCCTTACATTCTTGGCTTAATCTGACATTGTTGCTGTTTGTATAGCGGTTTCTTGTGCACGTTATTAGCATTATTGCCTTGGTATTGTTTCATATTCCCTGCGCAGCAGGCTCTTGCCCAAATGCGTTCTCCCCCTTGCAGTTTCTCCCGCTGTGTGCTCTGCGCGCGGTGAGATCCTGTCAGGCGCGTCTGGTCCGAGCGAGGCAGCTCCATCGAGCGCTCCCGCTGGTCTTTACGCGCGTTTGGGAATCCGGTCACTCCTTTAGTGTCCGCTTGATTCCCGACCAACCTTCACCTAGTGACCAGCGCCACCTTGTGGCGGTAATTGGTATTGCGCCTCAGTCTATTCTTATAACAGCTTCGGGGAAAGCCCAGCTGTTGGAGCACCGGCGAGGGGGCTGTCTTAAGGATTTTAAGGGCATTTGTTCTGTGCTCACACCCTCTGCTATCATGTCTTCTCCAGAAGACCATTTTTACTCCTCCTACCAGGAAGTGGAGGAGGAATGTCCCCCAACTTCTCCCTCCAGCAGTGGACCAAGCCCTCTCTCTGGCTATTTCTAGGGCACTGGCTCCTCTTAGGGATCAGGTTGATAAGCTGGCGAAAAGCATCCCTGGGGTGTTCAGTGACCCAGGTCTGGTGGTGGCGGGTCCAAGTAGCTCCCAGATGGGGAATAAAAGGGCCTTTAAGCATAACACGGGGCACTTGGAAGGATTTGATAAACTTACGGAGACCTTCCTCAAGAGTGCGCGAACGCTAGAACATGCACCCTGCCGGGAGGAGGAGGGGCCCGGAGAAAATTGCGACACTGTCACCACTATTGTAGACCCCGACGGTGGGTTTCCCTTAGAGGGAGAGGGTGTATCGGAGGACGATTTCTCCTCCGATGAGGATAAGGACTAGGGGCGTCCCTGGCGTCCAGAGTCCCACTCCTCTCAGTCCCCGGTTGGGGACGGGGTCCACTCGGACATGTTCGAGCCTACCCAAATTTACCATCCTAGGTCGGCAGAGTGGACACCTGACGCCAAAGTGGCAGAGTATGTGGTGGGGAAAATCCATCAACCCCTTGAAAGGGAGGTCAGGAATAGGATGAGGGGAGAATGCCCCAGGCCCTCACTGAAGGGGAAGGTGGCACACATGCCTGAAATTGATGAGAAACTATGTACCTTTTTCTCCAAGTATATGAGGGATCCCAAGAAAGGAATTGATAGGTCTTGGACGTGGTAGGGACTTGACCCAAATTATTCAATTGACGGAGCGTTCCAAAGAGTCAGGATCCCCTTTCTCCACGGATATTGTGGCTGGTTGGGCGCATTACCCTAAACCCTAAAACACTACCCCCTCCACTACCCAAACACCACTGCTCTACCCTAAACCCTAAAACACTACCACCAGCACGACACCCTACACTACCCAAACATAACTGCACTACCCTAAACCCTAAAACACTACCACCAGCATGACTCCCTACACTACCCAAACACCACTGCACTACCCTAAACCCTAAAACACTACCCCCAGCACGACTCCCTACACTACCCAAACACCACTGCACTACACTAAACCCTAAATATACCCCCAGCATGACCTCCCACACTACACAAACACCACTGTACTACCCTAAACCCTAAAACACTACCCCCAGCACGACCCCCTACACTACCCAAACACCACTGCATTACCGTAAACCCTAAAACACTAACCCCAGCATGACCCCCTACACTACCCAAACACCACTGCACTACCCTATAGCCTAAAACACGACCCCCTACACTACACAAACACGACTGCACTAACCTAAACCCTAAAACACTACCCACAGCATGACCCCCTTCACTACACAAACACCACTGCACTGCCCTAAACCCTAAAACACTACCCCAGCACAACCCCCTACACTACCCAAACACCACTGCACTACCCTAAACCCTAAAACACTACCCTCAGCACAACCCCCTACACTACACAAACACCACTGCACTAACCTAAACCCTAAAACACTACCCCCAGCACGCCTCCCTATACTACCCAAACACCACTGCACTACCCTAAACCCTAAATCTACCCCCAGCATGACCCCCTACACCACACAAACACCACTGCACTACCCTAAACCCTAAAACACTACCCCAGCACGACCCCCTACACTACCCATACACCACTGCACTACGCTAAACCCTAAAACACTACCCCCAGCACGACCCCCTACACTACTGCACTACCCTAAACCCTAAAACACTACCCACAGCATGACCCCCTTCACTACACAAACACCACTGCACTACCCTAAACCCTAAATCTACCCCCAGCACGACCCCTACACTACCCAAACACCACTGCACTACCCTAAACCATAAAACACTACCCCCAGCATGACCCCCTATACTACACAAACACCACTGCACTACCCTAAACCCTAAACCACTACCCCCAGCACAACCCCCTACACCACCCAAACACCACTGCACTACCCTAAACCCTAGAAAAGAATCACCCACCCCATGCCCAATCTCCCTTACCTCTCACTCCTCATGGTTCCTCTCTCCTCGTGGTTCCTGCTTCACGTTATCTCTGAGGGGCGGTGCACGTCGTTGTGAGGAAATGGAACAGCCTCTGTTTCCTTACAACGACATGGATCGTCTACATGTTTTTTAGAACGCATGGTCATTTACCATACATACATTTACAACAAAATTCGTTGTAAAGGCATGCGTGGTAAATGACCATGTGTTCTAAAAAAATGCGTAGTAATGACTTCGTGATGTACAACGCATGCATGTTAATGCATGCGTTGTAATGGTATCGCAAAGTAAAAAAGTCGTGGTAACGGCTGTTTACCGATCGAAGCTGGCCCTTGTTCTTCAGTGAGACGTTTATTTGATCAATTAGGAGGAAGGAATGTGGTTTTTTTACCGAAAAGTGCATTCCCGGCTGTTGTATTGTGAAAGTGTCCACGTGGCCTGGTTTCACTTCCGGTGAGAGAGTGGAAGAGTCTGTTTGGATCTAAAGGAGTTCTGTTGTTGGACGGGGCCGGCGCAACATGTCATCAGAAAACATAGCTAATGGAAAGCGTCCTCCCTGAAGTGTAGAGCAGTGCCATGAGAGGTCAACGAGTGTGCGTCCCACCGCAGTATGACCGTACCGCGTGACGCATGTGCCGCCTCCAGGGTACAAGAGGCAGAAGCGGCATCGCTGGTCATCTTGAAGACCGTTGTAGCACTAATTCTACATTTTGGTACTAGGGTATATTAACTTCGTTGTTCCTGCCAGATACAAAGAGAAGATCCTGTGTTATTCAGTGCCCTCATTACCTTTTTTGTGGGTTGTGGTGCTTGTCACTTCGCTGCCCCGCCGGTGCACACGACTGGGCACCCCACCTCGTGTGCCATCTGCAGGGCCTCTGCCCTTGGATCACTGGTTTCGGTTTCTGGAGTGGCAACATAAACAGTTGCTCCCAAAGGACTAGCCTGAACACTTAGGTGAATATCCCCTGCACCAGCATTCCATGGAAATTCTTTCCTAGCTCTCCCACGTCAACGAGCACGGCTCTGCTCGCGACACCGTATGATGTCATCGGAGCCATAAGAGGACCTCGTCGGCGTGCTGACGTCAGTTCCACCCATTTTTTCCATGCCACCGAGGCAAACAGGGAACCGAGACATTTTCACATGTATACATAGTATAATAAATATATATATATTCACTGAAAAAACCATAGGTTTCAGGCACGTTATAGTTAGAAATTAGCATTTAAAAAACCTTAGAAATTCACTGAAAAAACCATAGGTTTCAGGCACGTTATAGTTAGTAATTAGCATTTAAAAAACCTTAGAAATTCACTGGAAAAACCATAGGTTTCAGGGGCGTTATAGATAGTTGGACATTTCACTCGTACAAAACCATAGAAATTCCCCCGTTATAGTTAGTTCAGCTAACTATAACTCGCGCGCCCGCAATGCACTGCTGATGACGTCACATATTACATCACTCATGACATGCTCAGTGACATCACTCATGACATCACTGATGACATCTCAAATGACATCACTGATGACATCACTGATGACATCATCCAGTGAATGTGTGTTTTTCTGAAAATTAAATATGTTTTATATATGTATATCTCAAGGTCGATGGAAGAATAAATGGGTATATAAGTGTCTAAATGGATGATTTTTTTTGTAAAATTGATTGTATAACTGACTAAGTGTATCTTAGTGAATACATGGGTTAGTGAGTAATGTTTAAATATGAAAATATCTGTATCAGTCTCTCACTTTGTGTATAAGTGGCTGCATGGGTTGGTGAGTAGCTACATGAGTGTCTATATGGGTTAGTTGGTTTTTTGAGTATCAGTATGAGTGTCTGAGTGTCTGTATGGTTCGGTGGGGGGTATTACTTAGTGCATAGATGCATGAATGAGTGACTCACTGTTTGTATGTGTTGAAGACAGCATGTGTGCAGGACTGTATAGGTGGATGAGTATGTGTATGGGTGTGTTAGTGAGTGAATGACTGTCTCAATAGTGTCTTTATGAGTAACTACATATGTTTTAAACAAGTATATGTGAGTATTGGTGTATATAAGTGAGTATATGTGAGAGTGAGAGATTGGAAGAGTTCCTGTACAAATAAGTAGGTGTTTCTATAAGTGATTGTTTAAGAGAGTAAGTATGTGTAAGTTTCTGTAGAAGTAAGTGTGGTAGTGTGTGTATAACTGTATTTGCAAGTAAATGGATGTTTGATACTTTGTTTGCATGTGTGACTATGTGTGTGATTAACTCTATGGATGAGTGGCGGTGTGTAACAGGATGTATAGGTGTATGAGTACATATGAGTGAGTACATGTATGAGTGACTGTATAGGGACTGTTGGTGAATCAGTGGATGTGTGTGTAGATCTTGGAATTACTGAATAGGTGTGTTGTAACTGGTATTGGTATGTCCATTGTTTTGAAAATGTTAGTTTGTATTTTTGAGTGTGTGTATCAAAGGTTATATTAGGGTGAGAGGAGGTCTGCCACTCTATCACAAGGATGATGTCATCAGTGATGTCATTTGAGATGTCATCAGTGATGTCATGAGTGATGTCACTGACCATGTCATGAGTGATATAATATGTGACGTCATCAGCAGTGCATTGCGGGCGCGTGAGTTATAGTTAGCTGAACTAACTATAACGGGGGAATTTCTATGGTTTTGTACGAGTGAAATGTCCAACTAACTATAATGCCCCTGAAACCTATGGTTTTTTCAGTGAATAGATATATGTATATTATCTAGTGGCAGTCGCCAGTAGATAATTATAGTTAGGACCTATTTTCCATAGGAAATCCACAACATTCTATTTGAAATAACTTTAGTGCCGGTTGACGAATCTTCGCGAAATTTTCAAAACTTATGGCCCGCTCCGGTCCGCTCCTATCCTGAAAGTTTCGGGGTGATTCGGCATGCGGGGGCCGAGAAAAAAGGGGGGTCCCAAAACATGTTTTCCCCATGCAATTTTCCATAGGAACCTTTCATCGCAGCTACAGCCCGAACTGCCGAATGAATTACACCAAATTTGGCAAAAAGGTAGCCCTTGGTTCAGAGTCGTGCCTTTTGCTTAAATGGTGTAAATCTGTTCAGTAGTTCCTGAGAAATCTGAAAAAGAAAACACATATATATCTGGGCGGAGCCTAACCACACATGTCATCGTGAGATCTGATTGGCTGTCAGCACTTCATCCTGGAATTGCTGGCAGACATCTTGGGACCAATATAAATGATAGTACCCCATTGAAATGCATTGTAGTGAATCGAAGATTTTGAGGGTCACCAAAAGGAGAACTATAAAGGGTGATAACAGACTTTAGTTACATTAGAATTCATTTGTTGATGGTACCATACTAATTTCAGGAATTGTGGTGTGTTCTAAGGTGATTTTACCCTGTGAAAAACCTTCTGCTGGGATATCATGAATCATGTTTGAGAGAAAACTATTTTCACATGCTTGTCCCATACAGTTTTGGAAGGTGCTCCAGAAGCTAAAATGAGAGCATATTTTCTGTAAATTCACATTATCTTTCTCAGTCATGTGAGAATGAAGTCTGACATTCTCAGTAAAACATGTACATCCAACAAGGGCAGAGACTGTCATTTGATTCCTTTGTGTTCTACTGCAGCTTCCCAGAGTGTTCTAAAGAACAACTAGAGTGCTAACAGCCTTACTTATGACAAAAGTATGGCACACCTGAAGCCATCTTGATTGGAATAAACTGGTAACACTTAAAACATTTAATTTAAAAAGGAACAAAATGAGGGGGTTAATTTTGTCATAGAAATTATGGTTAGTGCTGTAGAAAGAAAAATTAGGACATGTTTCAAGTGTGATCTCAAATATCTTCCTGTTATATTTCAACAGGAGCAGCCTGTCAGTTGATGCCTTTGTGTTCTACTGCAGCTTCCCAGGGTGTTCTAAAGAACAACTAGAGAGCTAACAGTCTTACTTATGACAAAATATGGCACACCTGAAGCCATCTTGATTGGAATAAACTGGTAACACTTACAACATTTAATTTAAAAAGGAACAAAATGAGGGGGTTCATTTTGCCATAGAAATTATGGTTAGTGCTGTAGAAAGAAAAATTAGGACATGTTTCAAGTGTGATCTCAAATATCTTCCTGTGCTATTTCAACAGTAGCAGCCTGTCAGTTGATGCCTTTGTGTTCTACTGCAGCTTCCCAGAGTGTTCTAAAGAACAACTAGAGTGCTAACAGTTTACTTATGACAAAAGTATGGCACACCTGAAGCCATCTTGATTGGAATAAACTGGTAACACTTAAAACATTTAATTTAAAAAGGAACAAAATGAGGGGGTTCGTTTTGCCATAGAAATTATGGTTAGTGCTGCAGAAAGAAAATTTAGGGCATGTTTTAAGTGAGATCTCAAATCCTCTTCTATTTCATTAGAAAATTCTGACATGCAGACTGAAACAATCACTTTCAATACCAGCAGTAGACTTCCAGTTAACTCCCTGGTGAGCAGTAGCTTTACTACAGTGATCTAATGAACAACTAGAGTGCTAACATTCTGAATTTATGGCAAATGTGTGACACATCTGAATGCCTTCTTGATGGAATCAAAGTAAAAAACTGAAAGCATTTCCTACTGAGGAGACTGCAGTAAATGACGAAATTAGGAAACTTCATAACAAATAAGTCTCCCAAGATGGCCACCAGAGAAAAAAGAGCCCAAATGTAGCACAAATATCACCCAGATGTAGCCCACATATAGCCCAATGACAGAAGTGTGCAAAACACTTTTTATTTTTATTTTTTCTGCAATTTTATATAGTGCAAACTGGTCAGGTATTGGAGCGTTACATCTTACTTGGACCCCTTATTGCGTATTTTGCACGAAGTACATGAGATTGATTTTGCGAAACATTGAACTTTACGATTCTCTTAACCTGATGTTGCTCTGAACCGGGCTTTGTAACACCCGTTTTTACCTACTGGTTTTAATTAATTCTCACTGTATTGTATTAGGAAAGAGGATTTACTGTTTTTATGTACACTTTTATGATCTATGTTTCTAAATCAGATCAAATAAAGTTTAATGAATTCTATGGCAGGACGGAGGCGAGGATTATGCATATCTTTCCTCACTTTATTTGCATAGCAGTTCAAAGAAAACGTAACACAAGAATCATTAAACAAAAGACTACACAAACCATGATCCATTAGGGGGGTAGTCTCCAAGGCAACTATAGTCCAATCATATCACAGTCCATCGTATATAATATCGTGACATCCCTTCCGCTTCCTCTTTCTTCTCTGCTCGTCAGTTAAGTGCATTCCTTACATTCTTGGCTTAATCTGACGTTGTTGCTGTTTGTATAGCGGTTTCTTGTGCATGTTATTAGCATTATTTCCTTGGTACTGTTTCATATTCCCTGCGCAGCAGGCTCTTGCCCGAGCACATTCTCCCCCTCGCAGTTTCTCCCGCTGTGTGCTCTGCGCGCGGTGAGACCCTGTCAGGCGCATCTGGTCCGAGCGAGGCAGCTCCGTCGAGCGCTCCCGCTGGTCTTTACGGGTGTTTGGGAATCCGGTCACTCCTTTAGTGTCCGCTTGATTCCCGACCAACCCTCGCCTAATTTTGACACCGCTACGCGGTGATTTCCCCACACGGCCACGTTCGTGACCAGCGCCACCTGGTGGTGGTAATTGGTATTGCGCCTCAGTCTATTCTTATAACAGCTTCGGGGAAAGCCCTGCTGTTGAAGCACCGGCGAGGGGGCTGTCTTAAGGATTTTAAGGGCATTTGTTCTGTGCTCACACCCTCTGCTATCATGTCTTCTCCAGAAGACCATTTTTACTCCTCCTTCCAGGAAGTGGAGGAGGAATGGCCCCCCAACTTCTCCCTCCAGCAGTGGACCAAGCCCTCTCTCTGGCTATTTCTAGGGCGTTGCTCCTCTTAGGGATCAGGTTGATAAGCTGGCGAAAAGCATCCCTGGGGTGTTCAGTGACCCAGATCTGGTGGTGGTGGGTCCAAGTAGCTCCCAGATGGGGAATAAAAGGGCCGTTAAGCATAACGCGGGGCACTTGGAAGGATTTGATAAACTTACGGAGACCTTCCTCAAGAGTGCGCAAACGCTAAAACATGCACCCTGCCGGGAGGAGGAGGGGCCCGGAGAAAATTGCGACACTGTCACCACTATTGTAGACCCCGACGGCGGGTTTCCCTTAGAGGGAGAGGGTGTATCGGAGGACGATTTCTCCTCCGATGAGGATAAGGACTTGGGGTGTCCCTGGCGTCCAGAGTCCCACTCCTCTCAGTCCCCGGTTGGGGACGGGGTCCACTCGGAAATGTTCGAGCCTACCCAAATTTACCATCCTAGGTCGGCAGAGTGGACACCTGACGCCAAAGTGGCAGAGTATGTGATGGGGAAAATCCATCAACCCCTTAAAAGGGAGGTCAGGAATAGGATGAGGGGAGAATGCCCTAGGCCCTCACTGAAGGGGAAGGTGGCACACATGCCTGAAATTGATGAGAAACTATGTACCTTTTTCTCCAAGTATATGAGGGATCCCAAGAAAGGAATTGATAGGTCTTGGACGTGGTAGGTCCCTTGACCCAAATTATTCAATTGACGGAGCGTTCCAAAGAGTCAGGATCCCCTTTGTCCACGGATATTGTGGCTGGTTGGGCGCACTACCCTAAACCCTAAAACACTACCCAAACACCACTGCACTACCCTAAACCCTAAAGCACTACCCCCAGCACGACACCCTACACTACCCAAACATAACTGCACTACCCTAAACCCTAAAACACTACCACCAGCACGACTCCCTACACTACCCAAACACCACTGCACTACCATAAACCCTAAAACACTACCCCCAGCATGACTCCCTACACTACCCAAACACCACTGCACTACACTAAACCCTAAATATACCCCCAGCATGACCTCCCACACTACACAAACACCACTGCACTACCCTAAACCCTAAAACACTACCTCCAGCACGACCCCCTACACTACCCAAACACTACTGCACTACCCTAAACCCTAAAACACTAACCCCAGCATGACCCCCTACACTACCCAAACACCACTGCACTACCCTATACCCTAAAACACGACCCCTACACTACACAAACACGACCGCACTACCCTAAACCCTAAAACACTACCCCAGCACTACCCCCTACACGACCCAAACACCACTGCACTAACATAAACCCTAAAACAATACCCCCAGCACAACCTCCTACACTACACAAATACCACTGCACTACCCTAAACCCTAAAACACTACCCCCAGCACGACTCACTACACTACCCAAACACCACTGCACTACCCTAAACCCTAAATCTACCCCCAGTATGACCCCCTACACTACCCAAACACCACTGCACTACCCTAAACCATAAAACACTACCCCCAGCATGACCCCCTACACTACACAAACACCACTGCACTACCCTAAACCCTAAAACACTACCCCCAGCACGACCCCCTACACCACCCAAACACCACTGCACTAACTTAAACCCTAGAAAAGAAACCCCCACCCCATGCCCAATCCCCCTTACCTCTCACTCCTCATGGTTCCTCTCTCCTCGTGGTTCCTGCTTCACGTCATCTCTGAGAGTCGGTGCACATCGTTGGATCGTCTACATGTTTTTTAGAACGCATGGTCATTTACCATACATACCTTTACAACAAAATTTGTTGTAATGGCATGCGTGGTAAATGACCATGCGTTCTAAAAAAATGCGTAGTAATGACTTTGTGATGTACAACGCATGCGTGGTAATACATGCGTTGTAATGGTATCGCAAAATAAAAAAGTCGTTGTAACGGCTGTTTACCGATCGAAGCTGGCCCCTGTTCTTCAGTGAGACGTTTATTTGATTAATTAGGAGGACGGAATGTGGTTTTTTTACCGAAAAGTGCATTCCCGGCTGTTGTATTGTGAAAGTGTCCGCGTGGCCTGGTTTCACTTCCGGTGAGAGAGTGGAAGAGTCTGTTTGGATCTATAGGAGTTCTGTTGTTGGACGGGGCTGGCGCGACATGTCATCAGAAAACATAGCTAATGGAAAGCGTCCTGCCTGAAGTGTGGAGCAGTGCCATGAGAGGTCAACGAGTATGCGTCCCACCGCAGTATGACTGTACCGCGTGACTCCAGGGTACGGGAGGCAGAAGCGGCATTGCAGGTCCTCTTGAAGACCGTTGTAGCACTAATTCTACATTTTGGTACTAGGGCATTTTAACTTCGTTGTTCCTGCCAGATACAAAGAGAAGATCCTGTGTTATTCAGTGCCTTCGTTACCTTTTTTGTGGGTTGTGGTGCTTGTCACTTCGCTGCCCCGCTGGTGCACACGACTGGGCACCCCACCTCTTGTGCCAGCTGCAGGGCCTCTGCCCTCGGATCACTGGTTTCGGTTTCTGGAGTGGCAACATAAACAGTTGCTCCCAAAGGACTAGTCTGAACACTTAGGTGAATATCCCCTGCACCAGGATTCCACGGAAATTCTTTCCTAGCTCTCCCACGTCAACGAGCACGGCTCCGCTCGCAACACCGTATGACGTCATCGGAGCCATAAGAGGACCTCGTGGGCGTGCTGACGTCAGTTCCACGCATTTTTTCCGTGCCACCGAGGCAAACAGGGGACCGAGACATTTTCACATGTATACATAGTATAATAAATATATATATATTCACTGAAAAAACCATAGGTTTCAGGCACGTTATAGTTAGAAATTAGCATTTAAAAACCTTAGAAATTCACTGAAAAAACCATAGGTTTCAGGGGCGTTATAGTTAGTTGGACATTTCACTCGTACAAAACCATAGAAATTCCCCCGTTATAGTTAGTTCAGCTAACTATAACTCGCGCGCCCGCAATGCACTGCTGATGACGTCACATATTACATCACTCATGACATGGTCAGTGACATCACTGATGACATCTCAAATGACATCACTGATGACATCACTGATGATATGATCCAGTGAATGTGTTTTTCTTTAAACTTTAAATATGTATTATATATACACCAAGCTGTATTGAAGAATGAGTGGGTGTATAAGTGTCTGGATGGAGGATTTAGTATGTGTGTGACTGACTGTTTAAGTGAGTGATTAAACGTGTTTTACTGAATGCATGGGTTAGTGACTAAACTGTGTCTGTATCAGTCTGTGTGCTGTTGTATAAGCTGCTGCATGGGTTGGTCAGTAGCTACATGAGTGTCTATATGGGTTATTGATTGGTTGCCTGAGTATTTGTATGGGTGTCTGAGTGTGTGTGTGGCTGCCTGGGAGGTGTGGAACTCTGTGCATACATGTTTGAGTGGTTGATTCACTGAGTGTATGAGTTCAAGAAGGTGTGGAAAAAGCTGTATGGGTGATTGAGTGTGTGTATGGGTGTGTTAGTGAGTGAATGGATGTCTCACTGGTACATGTCCAAGTAACTACATATGTAAAAGACAGTGTATGTGAGAGTTAGAGTATATAAATGACTATACATGATAGTCAATGATTGTGACAGTGGCTGTATAGATGAGTGTGCACTTGTATCAGTGATTGTATAAGAGAGTAATTATGCATTTCTTTCTGTTTGCATAAGTAATGTGTTGTGTGTATTTTCAGGTATAGGTCAGTAAATGGAAGTATGATTGATTCTTTGCCTGACTGACTAGCTGTGTGAGTAACTCTGGATGAGTGCTGGTGTGTGAGTGTCTGTGTAGGTGTATGAGTACATATGTTAGTGTTGTATTGATGAGTGACTGCATGTATGAGTGATTGTATGGGTGAATGAGTGGATGTATATGTAGACATAACAACCAGTGACTAGATATGTAGTAAGTGGTATTGGTGTGTCTATGGTTTCGAAAATGGTATTCTGCATTTTGGAGACGGTGTATCAAAGGTTATATTAGGGTGTGAGAAGGTGCATCAGATTGTCACATGGATGATGTTATCAGTGATGTCATTTGAGATGTCATCAGTGATGTCACTGACCATGTCATGAATGATGTAACATGTGACGTCATCAGCAGTGCATTGCGGGGGCGTGAGTTATAGTTAGCTGAACTAACTATAACAGCGGAATTTCTCTGGTTTTGTATGAGTGAAATGTCCAACTAACTATAACGTCAATGAAACCTATGGTTTTTTCAGTGAATTTTAAAGGTTTTTTAAATGCTAATTTCTAACTATAACGTGCCTGAAACCTATGGTTTTTCAGTGAATATCAAAGATTTTTTAAATGGTAATTTCTAACTATAACGTCCCTGAAACCTATGGTTTTTTCAGTGAATTTCAAAGGTTTTTTAAATGCTACTTTCTCACTATATCTTCCCTAAAACCTACTATTAATAATAATAGCGTGTACTTGTGTTAGCACTTAGGCCATTCCATAAGTACATGACTAGTAACTGGATGATTATAGTGCTGTAAAGAGAGTGCATGGTGTATTTATAAGTGCTTTGGTATTAGCGAAGTGATTAGATAAGTACACCGCGGTAGATGGGTGATTGGAGAAGTACATGGGGACTGACAGGGTGATTGGCAGATTGCATGGGTACTACCAGGGTATTTAGATAAGTGAATGAGTAGTATGTGCCTGCTTAGAGATCTCTATGGATAGTGCACAGACAATTGTAGCACTGCTTGTGTTAGTGCTTGGACGATTGTATGAGTATATCAGCAGTGACTGGATGATTACAGTACAGCAAGGAGAGTGTATGCTGAATTTATAAGTACTTGGGTATTAGTGGAGAAATTGCATTAGTGTATAGTACTGGCTGGGTGACTGCAGATGGGCATGAGGAGTCACAGTGTCTTTGATACACTGAAAGGGTAGTACCTGGGTGGATTAATCTTACCTGTTTCCAAGCAGATATGAAATTAATAGTAATATAATTTCACTTCTTTTTTTAAATGCAAATTTAAAGTATTTTAAACTTTAATAGTAAGGTCTGTAAAAAAGAAGAAAAAAATTATGTTATTACATATAATGCTATAGTTTTCGCAACACAATATAAGTATACAATTACATCACATATTCAATTTGCCATTTTTTGCTGTCTTCAGATTGTATTGAATTTCACCATAAACAGTGATTTCAATGTTAATCATCAGATGACAGCAGGCAAAAAAATACAATCAATAAGATTGTTTAAAAAAACCATACTTCTCTTCAAAATGTCTACAACCAACGCAACTTGGTATTTACATTTTCACAAATAAACATCTTTAGTAACATAGTATATAATACAAACTTCAAATATATCACCACCTTCTTTCAAACACAATTTTTGAAACGCAATTTGAAAGAACAGAATTAATAATTGAAACCGTAATTACGAACATCTTCCCTATTGGCCGAATGATGTTTCTGAAAATATTTCCATTGAGTATATCCGAAATAAACTTTTGAATTCATATACACACCTTCCCAATAGGCCGAATTATGTTTCTGAAAACATTTGCAATGAGGATATCCAAAATACACTTCTAAAATCATATTCACATGTTTCTGATAGAGTGAATGATGTTTCTAAAATAATTTGTAGTGGAAATATCCAAAATATACTCAGTAATTCATGTTGATATCTTCTTAGAATGTTGGCATCAAAAATATTAAGTATGAATTTTTTAATTCATTAGGCAACCGAAATTTATACTCTAAATGCGCATCATTACATAGTGTCCATCCTTTATTGCATTTTAAATAGACAGTATAGTGTCCAGATGTTGAAGTAGGTCCATCGTGGAAAACAATAGCCACAGTTTTAAAAGTTCTTCCTGAAATTGACACTTGACCTGCCACAAAATTTTTCATTTTGGTTTCCAATTTCGTTCCATCTGCTCTACAACGTTGCAGCATTAAAATAATATATTGTCCACATCTTTCTATAAATAATGTTGACAACATTTCCGATTTGCACTAAGTACATTCCACATCTTGAGTAGCTGATTTTACTAGTTCGTTGAAAGACACTGTTTTCAAATCTGGCATTTTCAAATATATGAATCGTTCAGTGTCTATGTTAGGGGTAGATGAAGATGAACAGCTGTCACATCTATGAACCCATCTGTAACGTAGTCCAAACAGATTTTCAATTTGTATACCTTCATCTTCTAATACTGCAAGCATAAACATAAGAAATTCCTGAGCATCTTGCTGTACATTCTGTGTAAATTATGAAGACCCAGAACATATATCCAAAAGATTCTGCACATCAGAAGCAGTATGGATTTTCGTTTTATCAGTTTTCAACTTCTCAAAAATATAATGTAACAAAGAACAAAATCTTTTTCTCGATTTTCAATAATTGCATGCTGTAGATTTTCTAAAAAAAAACAACGTACACAATTACATTAGCATAACAGTTGATACCTGAACTATTTTCTAACTGATATCCTACAATATTAGCAACCGTGTTCCCTTCAATTTTCTTTCCAGACTCGTCATTCTTTTCAATTTTTTTTTTCCTTGCACCTCAGTATAATCTTTATCATATTTTCGTTTTGGACGTATTAAACGTTTTTCATAAATAGGATATTCACCTAAGTTAGGAGCATACAGTCTTCTTAACCTATTGTACTCTTTAACACAATTTACATCTGCACTAACCTTTTGCTCATCAAAATCAATCAAATACAATCCGGATAACGTTCTTACTCGAGACAATGCAACATACGCCATACCCTCTTTAAACACAGAACTTCCAATATTTACCAAAGCATTGTCTATACTTAAACCTTGAGATTTATGAATAGTCACTGCATATGCTAAACAAACAGGAAACTGTTTTCTACGAACATACAAATCTTTTACAAGCAAGAAACGAACACAAAAGCGTCCAATTTGTTTCACCTCTTCAATCTGATCAAATTTAATCTTCAAAAATTCAATCTCATCTCTATTTGCATAACTAACAAAGTCAACAACTTTCCCCATTGCTCCATTTACTAAACCTTTTTCAACATCTAAATTACGTCGTAATATTACCCGGCAGTTTACAGAGTCATATAAGGTCTTTTCCAAACCAGCAGTCTTAGATATGGATTTTTCCAAAGAATCTAATTTTAACTGCAATTTCTCTGACAAAAGAATAGTTACTCCTTCATGTTCTATTTTATCAATAGCTACCATTTTCATTATCGGTTCATTCTCCAGTTTCAACAGTTCTTCATTGAATGTAGAGCATTCTTTCAGTGTTGGCATAAGGCAAATTATAGATTCCTTTTCTGCAATTCTTTGGTAGATTGTTTCAGCCGCAATATTTTCTGTTGGAAACAAGTTTTTTAGTAGCCGACTTTCTAAAGCATTTTTTCCATACTTTAAGACACCAATTCTAATATCTTGAAGAATGTTTCCATAATCTTCGTCATTTGCTTGTCGCATGTTCTTAATAAGTTCCTTATATTCAAAAGAAGTCCAAATGTTTACATTTCCAATACTTCCCAATGATTTTTAGTATCTTCATGAAGAAGGGTCTTAAAAACCGGTTGGCCTTTCACAGGTGTCAGTTGTAGTAGATCACCAAATACAATTACATGTTTTCCTCCAAATAAAACATCGTAATTTGTTTTTAAAATCTGCTGCATCCTCAAATGTACAAACGCAAGCATTAAGTTTGAGGCCATGCTTACTTCATCAATTACCAGAAGTTTCATTTTCTTAAGTACTCTTGAAACTTCGAAACAAGCTTCTCCAGATTAGCTTGTGGTATTCCAATTTATTTTCATGTTCTACTGGTAACATAGGTAGACGATGTAATGTAATCCCGTTAATGTTGTGTGCTGCTAACCCAGTTGGAGCAGTTACAACACAAGACAAATGTGAATCTGTTGTTTTCTGTAGATAACTTGACAAACATTTAATCAAGAAACGTTTCCCCGTTCCAGCTTGTCCACTGATGTACATAAGAATAGGTCTAAATGATGTACATTGGCAATCATTCTTTTCATGCAGTAATCCATGTTGTATCTGTTGTGTAACTTGGTGATATATTTCTTTCTGTTCAGTATTCAGATGTTCCTCTAAATTTTCCAAATCAATATTGTCCTGTTGTGCTTGCTGCATCACCGGTACCACTTCACTCATTGCTATTGCCGCTTCATTTTCAAGTATGGCTTCTCCTAGTGGATCTTGACTTTGTGGAGCAGAACTCTGAGTATCTTGAGAACTATCTCTAGCTATTTCAGCTGCAATAGTTCTTTCTTGATTAATCTCTTCGTTCAACATTTGGAGATAATTTGGAAAAATTGTACATTTACTGCTATCTTTACATGCATTGAAAGAATCCTCATAGCAGTCACAATGTCCAAGTAATTCCATTTCAGTCCGCCAAGGTTTGAAGAGTTGCAGAAGAGCTAAATAGAAAAACTCTCTTTTATCTGGGGTATCACACTTAATTTCCTGTGATTAATCACTGTCATGCTTTACCAAACATCCTTCAGATCCAATTACAGCGTATTTTCCTTCATTTATATTTTCTGTGACTTTTTTTAAAAACTATAATGTTGCAGTATTTCATATAGACATATGTTTTCCAGGTATGGACTTCTATTTGGATAGTACATATCCAACATATTTGTTTTCAGAATATCTGTACTTTCCGGTTCATTCAGTGCCAAGTATTCAATTTCTTGTACAGATTGCAAAACTCGATTTCGTGCTGCAGCAAGACCAAGACTTAGCCAGATGATCCCTCTTGACTTTGAATATAAACTTGCAGATGTCAATCGATCCGAACATTCGTAAGATCCAATTTCTGGATGTGAAAGCATCTTCAAGCTGAAGCTGTGCAATATTTTGCTAAGTGTCTTCTCCTGCGAAATTTCCTCCCACATTTCTTTCAATTCTGTCTTCTCAGACTTGGTAATATATGACGTGACATAGCGAGCAACAGCAATTGAGTTATCTGCAACATATTGTATGTCCATATTTGCATTCCACATCTTCAAAATCACCGGATTGTAATCATTAATGTACTTCGATTCTTCTGTTCTTTTTAAATTATAGATATTTTTGGGTGATTTTCGAGTGATGGTATGCTTCACTGCTGACATAAAACTGTTCACTCTTCCTTTGGAAATTACTGGACGTGGAAAGCCAAATCGACATTTTGTGTAAAATGTATCCTTTGACTTATATTTCCGTCGGCAATACTTTCCACATCGATGACTCTGAAACCGTAAAACTTGCTGTCTTAAGATATTTTCTCCTCCTGTTTTTGGAATCGCACAGGTAACATAGTCTTCAATAAAAGACAAAACAGTCTCATCTGAATCAGCTCCAAATTTAGGTGCATCCTTGATCCATAAAAGCATATGTATATGAGGAGCACCTCTAGCTTGGTATTCTTTTCTCCCCAAAAAATCAATAACTTCGCCAATAGGTGGATTTTTTTATTACAGATAAAAGACATCATAGCTTCAAACCTATGATTAAAATATCTGCAAACATTTACAGGATCTATGGAGCACAGTTCTCCAGGTGTCTTCAATTCAATATTTTCTATATTTGAATTTGCTTCTCGTAGAAAATCCAGTAAATCATCCCATGCGTACTCAGCACAGCTAAGTGTAACAAACCACGTAGGGGTTCCTAAGTTTCTTAACATACATTTTAGTTCCCCATGACGTCGATACCAATATTCATTAGTGCCACGTTGACATGCCATCAAATTAATTAACTGTGATTCTAAATGTTCGTCTCTTTCTTCAACTTTGTCCATAAATTGCTTTGCAGAAATATGTGAAAGATGCGTTCCCGTTTTTAATATATGGTTGACTGCATATGAAAGTGCGGACAGATCACTCTCAAATAAAAGATGAAATAAATATGGAATACACTGACGAAATCTTGGATCTTCTGAGTACAATCGTAAAGTACGATATTCTGCAGCTGGAATCTGAACTGGTCGTTCATCATATCGTCCACCTTTTCCAGTAGGGAAGAGCTGTGGAAAACAACGAGCTTCCAAACTTTTTTCCCACACACTAATGGGAGTTCCTTTTTGCTTTTTTCATCTGGAACAATTCAATAGTATCTCCTATCAGTTTTTTTTAATGTAGAGGGTGTATACTATAATGTTCATAAATTTCTTCTTTTCATGAGTTCTCCACTTTTTCTATTTGTCCACTTGAAATGTGTGTTTCATCTTCTAAAGTCATTTCTTCTTCTTCTACATTTACATTTTAATAGTAAATATTGTTTTGCACCAGATATAATGTAGCCTTTTGGACTTTCGTAACATCTACTAACTCTTGCCATATTTTCCGACTCTTTGTGGGTACACCATTAACAAGAATGACTACAGGTTCATTATCCTCTCTTTCTACACCAACAGTTTCAACATTTTTCTTAAAATCTAAAGGTAAGTACACAACTCTTCCTTTTAAACCTCTTTGTAGATCTGTTGGAGGCAGCTTACCTGTTTAGGCTCCATACGAATTATAGCCTGAAAAGGGTGCACAGATTGTATAAGGATAGCCTCATATGTATTTAAATCTTTAAGTTCTGGAGGTATAGGTACTAATTCTACGTCATTATGGACAGCTCTAGCTGGCATTTTGTTTTCTTCAAATTTATTATAACAATATTTACAAATGCATTGTTCAGTACCTAACTCAAAACGACCTTCCACATACAGATAAGCAGCAAATTCTCTCCATTTATCATTGTTTTCCTCTTCACTTTTTAAAAACACATCTACATTCCTAGTTTGAATTTTATAATGACTATGTCGGCAACAAATACAAACATAGTTGGGATTTTCACCAGAAACTACTTTAAACTTTGTTATTTCTTTTTCAAACTTGACATCAGTAGTATCTTCCACCTCTTCTTCAACACCTACACTTATCAAAGTCTCACTTTCTCTACACTCCTCTTGAGCGGCAAAGAAACGTAACTCTATATCATCACATACTTTTTTTACATCCAAAACTGAACCATGCAAAAGAGCTGTATTAATTTCATTTAGACATAATTCAGGACTTTTCACGTAGTATAATCTTCTAACTAACTTCCGCATTTCTGAATGATGGACTGCTAACATTCTCAAATGATGAAAACGACTTTGACACACTTTCCTAGAAAGACAAGCCAGAGAATGACCTTGCAACCCTGTATTTTTTCTCACTTTGCAAGGATACAGTCCTTGTAATATCTTAATCTTCTGTTTCACAGTTTTTCTTCCATATTCTCTTAAGAAATTTAGTAAAATATCAATAGATTGTTGACGTATACTACAAATACTACTACAATCCCATGTAAACACTGGAGCCAGGGTACATCTCCCTTGAACTTCATCAGCTATTAATTCTTCAACATTTCTGGGAACTAGCTTTTCTTTCTGAATTGGACAACCATCTCGCACCTCATAAGAACGTCCACAGGTATCAACTGCATGCACTAAACTATTTTGTTGAAAATAACTTTCTTCATTAAAAAAAGGTTCCGTATTAGAAGTATGCTTCCATTCCCTGGAAAATATTTTACAAAAATTTGTTCTATTTACAATTCGTTTTCTCTTACATTTGTCCTTCATACGCTCCATTATTGTATTTAAAGTCTTCAATCTTTTTAAAATTAAGATAAACAATCTTCTTTTTAATTCAAAAGCTTTTTCAATAACACTTAGGGGCCGATTCCGATCTCGGTCGGAGGCGCACCCAATACCATTCGGTCGGGAAAAAGCCATGCGAAAGCCTGTTACCCGACCGAACCGTACGCGAGTCCGGCCGAGCGAGTACGATGCGAGTTCGCCGACCGACTCGTCCGGGCGACCCGACCGCTCCGACCGACTCGTACCCGGACCGTACCGCTCCGACCGACTCGGTCGGACCCGAGTCGCACCGCGCAATGGAGACGTTTTCCGGCCGGGTAAGTACGATGCGCACCTCGACCGCTCCGACCGACTCGCGCCGTCCGACTCGAACTCGCTGTCGGAGCCGTACTTTGGGGGTCCGTGTCGGACCCCGCTGTACGCGTACCCGTGCGAGGCGCACACAGGGGGACCCAAGGGTCCCCCCTACCTGCTGCGTGCACGCCGCGACGGCGCCGTCGCGGCGTACTCGCTGTAGGGGGCGCCCTTGTCCGCCTCGCACCCATTGAGGCAATGGGAGCCCGCGTACGCGTTGTACGACCGGCTCCCATTGACTTCAATGGGAGTCCGACCGACTCGTGTCCGATAACATACGGACGCATCGGACTCGTTCGGTCGGACTGCACGGGTCCGATTCGGTCGGAAATCTCTCCGGGTCCGGCTCGGTCGAGGAAATTTCCGGCCCGAATCGGAATCGACCCCTTAGAATCTCCTTTTTTGTCTGTAAAATGCTGATCTCCTTTTATATATTTTACATTTTTTTAGTAAATTCTGGATTACTCTACTTTTATATATTCGTTTTCGAATTTCTGAAAATTGTTTGTTAAGTATTCCAACATAATTCTTTTTCCAATAATCCAATTTTCCACTTTTTTGAACATTTTTCTTTTGCTTTTGTTTCACTGTTCTTGTTCTGTCTGTCTCTTCTATATTTTTAAAATTAATAAAAGTTTTTGCAAGTTTTTAAAAAAAAACTTTACTTTTCTTACCAGAACTCTTTTTCTTTGAACAGCCATGTTGTACTGGATCTAATATCTCTTTTCCTTTTTTTTTTCAAATAAACCTCCTTTCTTTCTTTCTTTCTTTTCTTTTTCTTTGCTGTTTTCTCGTCATTGTATCTCTTTCTTAATAATGATGCAAAATATCTGTAAAAAAATAAAAGTTTTGAAAACAGGTTAATATAATTAAAATAATTATATATAAATATTCAAATGTATAATTATAAAAATATTCACATATATAATTATAAAAATACATACAAAGAAAGTACATCAATGATTTCCGCAATGGAACAGTACTACCTGCATAATTCTGCTACTCTATCAGTAGTGTAAAAGATACTAGACCACAGCATTAGTAGTACACATCTGATTGTGTAACAACATGATTAGAAACTGTAACATTCCATACTTTGTAGCTGGTTAGAGGTCTGCATACATACTGCACAGAATATTGTAGCTATACTAGTGTTAGTAGCTACGCTATTTTATAAGTACATTACTATTAACTAAAATGATTACAGTGCTGCAAACAGAGCTCATATTGAATTTATAAGTGCTTAGATATTGACGTAGAGATAGAATAAGTAGATACTGCTCGATGGATGATTGGACAAAGTGCATGGCACTGACAGTACCATTGCTAAACTGCATACCGTGCAAAGGGAGAGCTGCGACCTGGCTAGAACAGGAACAGCTACGTTCCAAATACTATAGTGAAAACTACGGGCCGTCCCCTTGCAAACGGATAGCTGCGACCGGTGATGTCGAAAGAGAGAGCATGAACGAGATCTTTCGCAAAAACAAGTGCAGTATATTTCCAGTGTTAGCTTGCACAGGTACTTTTACGCACCAAACGGCTTGCAGACGAACAGCTGTGAGCCGAACGATGGTTTGTAGAGGGATAGCTGCGAGCTGGCGCGCTAGCTCGTAGAGGTAGACCTGCGAGTCGACTAACTGGGTCGTAGAGCTGCGGGCCGGCTCAGAGAAACTGACTCATAGAGCATCAGCAGCGACCCGTTCGCTCGCAGAAGGACAATGGTCTGTACGGACCAGCTAGTACAGGAACAGCTGCGAGCCGACTACTATAGGGAAAAGTGCTAGCCGTCGGCTTCCAAAAGGATAGGTGCGGGACAGTGATGTGGAGAGAGTGAGCATAAAGCGGTTATCTCGTAGAGAGACAAATGCGCTATATTTCCAGTATTGCTTTCCAGAGGTACCACTGCGGATTATCTGGCAGAGAAAGAGTTGAGAGCCCACCAGTGGTTCCCAGAGAGAGAGCTACAAGCCAGCTGGCTTGCTCCTAGAGGAACATGTGCAAGTTGACTAGCTGGCTCGTACAGAGAGAGCTACAAGCCTGATTACAGAGGATCCTGTACGGCGGGCTGGCTCGTACAGGTAAAACTGCGAGCCAACTCGCTGGCTCGTACAGAGAGAGCTGAGGGCCTGTTCACAGACGAACAGTTGCGGGCCGGTGGGCTGGCTCATAGAGGAAGACCTGTGAGCCGTCTGCCTGGCTCGTAGAAGGAGAGCTGCCAGCCTACTCGCACACAAACAGTTGCGGGCCGACTACTATAAGTAAAGCTGCGGGCCGTCGGCTTCCAAAGGCATAGGTGCGGGACAGTGATGTAGGGACAGGGAGCGTGAAGGGGGTATCTCGCAGAGAGAGCTGCGGTATATTTCCAGTATTAGCTCGCAGAGGTACAACTGCGGGCCCGACGGCTCGCAGGGCAAGAGCAGAGAGCCCACCGGTCATTCGCAGAGGGAGAGCTGCGGACCGGCGGGCTCGCTCGTAGAGGAAGACCTCTGAGCCGATTAGCTGCCTCCTACAGGGAGAGTTACGACCCGTCAGCTCGAAAAGGGAGAGCTGCGGGCCCACTAGTATAATGAGAGGTGATGCTCGTTCACTTCTAAAGGAATAGCTGCTGTACGGTGATGTGGGGAGAGTGAACGTGAAGTGGGTATCTCGTAAAGTGAGAGCTGCGGTATATTTCTAGTGTTCGCTTGCAGAGATACAACAGCGACCTGGCTCGCAGACCAACAGCTACGAGCCGACCTGTAGTTTGCAGAGGGACAGCTGCGAGCCAGTGGGCTGGCTCGTAGAGGAAGACCTGTGAGCTGACTGACTGGCTCGTACACAAACAGCTGCGGTCCGTCACCTCAAACAGAGAGAGCTGCAGGCCGGCTCGCACAGGAACACCTGCGGACCGGCTCCTATCCGACTACTATAGGGAAAGGTGCGGTACGTCGGCTTGCAAACGCATAGGGGGCATATTATCAAGAACGGCGTCAAAATTATCGCCGCTTTAGCGGCAGGAAACTGCCGCTAAAGCGGCGATAATGGGCTTGATAATATGCCCTTGTGAATTCCAATAGAAGCCCATGATCTGGTGTGATAGGACTTGCTCGTACAGGAAGACCTGCGAGCCGACTGGCTGGCTCGTAGACAGACAGCTGCGGGCCACCTCACACAGGAACAGCCGGGGGCCGACTAGTATAGGGAGAGGTGCGGGCCGTCTACTTGTAAATGGATCGGTGCGGGACGGTGATGTGGGGAGAGGGAACGTGAAGTAGCTATCTCGAAGAGAGAGAACTGCGGTATATTTCCAATGTTCGCTTGCAGAGGTACAACTGCGGGCCCGAGTACTCACAGAGGGACAGCTTATTCCAAAAACCATGTAATCTTTTAAACATATGTCACGTCCCTTTTGTACCATTCAAACTCATTACGACCTTCTCTGTACACTACAGGTCCCACCAACACCCCAATAAAAGTATAAGTGCTATTTTTATACTATATAAAGCTCTATAACTTAATTTTTATAAACACTACTGTTTGAGTGCACAAAATGGAGAATGTGAGATGAGAAGAGTAAACGGAGGTGTAATTCCTAAACTTTTATTGTACCATTCCTTTAATATACATATATTCAGGGCTTTAAGTGGGATAAAAAAATGACGATTGTCTGAAAGCGGTAGCAGTATTTAGCACCGGTAGCACCCGGCCCACTTAAAGGCCTGCGTATGTTCAGCACAGAGACAAAACCTAACAATTTCCATCACTTATAATAACAGTTACTTTCCTACTGTGAACAAATCTTACAGAAAATTTACTAAAACATTTTTTTTTCTTTTTATCTCTCACACATTGATAAAATATCTCTTGTAAAGAAACGCCTCTCTCCACCTTTATTTCGTAGCAGTATCTAGTCACTAACTACTAACACGGTGCAGTATACCCAATTCTAAAGCACAAACACTATTTAGATTATATCTTAAAGCATCATCAAATGATTCTAATCATGCATACATACAGAAAGCAACATCTACGTTGACTTTGTCCATTTACTCTCCATGTAATTTGTCACATTTTCAACGGGTTCGCAGTATAACACCTGTCTTCACTTATATTCAAATGTACCTCACAGTGTAAAATAGAACATCACAACCTATACATATCTAATATTTCCAACATAACACAGTGCAGTTTTATACCAATGAAACTGATTGCACCATTCTCTATATAGTACAAACCCTACCAATATAGCAATAAACTTAGAAGTGCTATTTTTATAATACAAAGAACTGTATTAGATTATTTTTATAAAGAGTACCGCTGGGGGCACAAAATTGTGGTGAGAGCTAGACAGAGTAAATAAAGGTGTAATTCCCAAACTTTGTATGGATCGTCCCTTTACTATACCTATATTAACAGCTTTAACTGAGATTATATATTTCGCAACTGTCTCAAACGGATGACAGAGCTTAGTACCGACAAGACCCGGACCACTTAAAGGCCTACGTATATTCAGCAGACAAACAAACCCTGACAATTACCTTCACTAATAATCACATTTACTTTAGCATTGTCAACAAAATTATGCAGAAAATATACATAAAACATTTTCATTTATTTTTTATCTATCACATATTTATAAAAAATGTCTTCTGAAGAAACGCTCCTCAACAACTTGCATTTCATAACAACACCACAATCCAAAGCCTCCCAGTAACACAACAGTCTTAACTGATATTGAGATCTACCTCTTTATGTAAAAAATGAGACCACAAATTGTCCACATAACATTTCTGGTTTTTGTTCCATCTCTCTTAAGTTAATAACATATACATTTTCTACTATAACCCCTTCCCCACTATTTCCAGACTAAGAATAATTTGGAAACGTGTGACATTCTGGTTATCTCATCGCAATACATATACAAATACAAATAAACACTACATATAATTTTTAAAACCATACAGTCTTTTACAGAAGATAAGTTACATTTTTTTATCTGAAAAACTCCTAAACATTTATAAAGTAATTCTTTAACAATTAGTCACACTTTATACATCTTTTAGAACCAATGTGAAACACCACACTTCCACTGTTACTTAGAAATAAAAAATACTTTCAAAGTTAAAAATAACGCCTCAAATATTAACCACTACTACACAACACATAACACACATTCTTAATTTCTAACTTACGTTCGTAGTTGGTATACAGATTCCAAATGTCACAAACGTATGCAATTCTTTCTTTGTCACACAGTACATATAATGCACCTCTCTCGTCAAGAATGGAACCAGTTATGACACAATTTCCCTGTTGCTCCACACATAAATACATGTAAATAACAAATCAGAATAGTTCCTTCATTTTTTCAAATTGCAAAACTTCTCTCTATTGGTTATTTTTCAACTTCCCATATAATCATTTTTTTTAAATCTAAGGACACATACAGGTGAGAAGTTCAACGTATTCTATCAACACTTTCTAGAACATTCTACGGCACGTGCAGGTTAAAAGTTCATCATTGCTTTACGTTCAAACAGTGCTTTCCATATACAAGTAGCAGGTGTGGTTCAACTGAGCAAATTTTATCCTATCATATCAACTCCATGTTCAAACTGGTTTTTATTAACCAATGACAAAGATGCTTTTCCACAAACTAATGTGTACCCTACTTTTTAGAAAACAATGCTTTTCATCTCCCAATCAGTTATCGTTTTGAATGAGAAAAAAAAGTAGTTCCCCATCTTTAAACATATCAATTATTCTACAAACGAACTGTACGAGCTACAGACATCTATCCATACTTCCCAGCCATACCTTCAAAATGCTAGTGTGGATCGTAGGACATAGCTATGTTTTCTGGTGCAAGAGGTATGCAGAACAGAGACGTATTGACTTAGACCTAGGTTTACAAAATGTGGACATTAAATGGTTTGGACAAAGAGGATTGAAGTGGCACCAATTGTTGCCTTTAGTTAAAACCTGTTTGCATCTCCAACACCCTGACCTCATGATTGTGCACTGTGGTGGAAACGACCTAGGCACATTGACTGGTGTAGGTTTGGAAATGCTAATGAAGGACACCTTTCGACAATTGATGTTGCTTTTGCCTCAAACTGTCTTTGCATATTCCAATATATACCAAGAGTGAAGTGGAAATGGTCAAACCAATTTTGTCCTCAGATTAAAAAATCTAGGAAGAATGTCAACAAAGCTGTGTCTGCATACCTCAGAGACCATAGAATGGGGTCCATCTAGAACAACAACATACGTTTTCATATGGCTGATATCTATAGAAGTGACGGAGTACACTTCACAGATCAGGGAAATCGAGTTTTTGTGAATAAACTGAAGCTGTGCATCTGCACTTATATGTAGCTCCAAATAATAAACACAAGGGCTCTTTTTAGAGCCGCCTTATATTCCCATTATCGGTTCGCAGAGTGACAGCTGCGATCCGGCTAGCACAGGGAGACCTGCGGGCTGTCGGGCAGGCTCGCAGATGGAGAGCTGCGGACCGTGGGCTCGGCTCGCACAGGGAGAGCTACTGGCCGTCGGCTCGCAAACGCACACCAACGTGCCGGCTCGCAGAGGGAGAGCTCAGGTCTAACTCGCAAAGGGACACCAACGAGCCAACGGCCCTGCTAGCAGAGACACACCTATAACCTAACGGACTAGCTTGCACATGTACAGCTAGGGACACGACGGCTCACAGACACAGACCTGCGAACCGACGGACTGGTACTGTTTTATGCTTTAGGGTAGTACAGTGGTGTTTAGGTAGTATAGGGGGTCGTGGTGGGTGTAGTGTTTTAGGGTTTAAGGTAGTGCAGTGGTGTTTTTGTAGTGCAGGGGTCCTGCTGGGGTAGTGTTTTAGAGTTTACGACAATGTAGTAGTGTTTGGGTAGTGTAGGGGGTCATGCTGGGAGTAGTGTTTTAGGGTTTACGGCAATGCAGTGGTGTTTGTGTAGTGTAGGGGGTCGTGCTGAGAGTAGTGTTTTAGGATTTAGGGTAGCACAGTGGTGTTTGTGTAGTGTAGGAAGTCATCCAGGGAGTACTGTTTTAGGATTTACAGTAGTGCAGTGGTGTTTGTGTAGTGTTTGGGGGTTCATGCTGGGGGTAGCGTTTTAGGGTTTAAGGTAGTGCAGTGGTGTTTGGGTAGTGTAAGAATCGTGCTGGAGGTAGTGTTTTAGAGTTTACGACAATGCAGTGGTGTTTGGGTAGTGTAAGGGGTAATGCTGGGAGTAGTGTTTTGGGGTTTAGGGTAGTGCAGTGGTGTTTATGTAGTGTAGGGGGTCGTGCTCGGAGTAGTGTTTTAGTGTTTACGGTACTGCAGTGTAGGGGCTCATGCTGGGGGTATACTTTTAGGGTTTAGGGTAGATCAGTGGTATTTGGGTAGTGTAGGGGGTTGGGCTGGGAGTAGGGTTTCAGGGTTTAGGGTAGTGCAGTGGTGTTTGTGTAGTGTACGGGGTTGTGCTGGGGATAGTGTTTTAAGGTTTAGGGTAGTGCAGTGGTGTTTCGGTACTGTACAGGTCGTGCTGGGGGTAGTGTTTTAGGGTTTAGGGTACTGCAGTGGTATTTGCGTAGTGTAGGGGGTCCTGCTAGGGGTAGTGTTTTAGGGTTTATGACAATGCAGTGGTGTTTGGGTAGTATAGGAGATCGTGCTGGGGGTAGTGTTTTAGAGTTTACGACAGTGCAGTGGTGTTTGAGTAGTGTAGGAGATCGTGCTGGGGTAGTGTTTTAGAGTTTACGACAAAGCAGTGGTGTTTGGGTAGTCTTTGGGTAGTGTAGAGGATCGTACCGACAGACTAACTCACAGAGCTCCCAGCCGACGGACGGGCTTCTAAAGGCATAGCCGTGACCTGGTGATATGAGGAGAGGCAGCGTGAAAGGCATATCTCACACAGACACAGATGCCAGTGTTGCCTCGCAGAGGTAAAGCTACGAACCCGATGGCTTCTACACGGAGAGATGCGAGCTGACGGAGTAAATCACAAAATGGCTGCCAACACTTCCTGGTTTCAACCGTTCACAGCCAATGAGCCGCAAGCTCGTAACCCCTCAGCCAATCAGATGTCAGAATTCTCAAATATCCATATCATAAAATTTGATATTTCTCAAAAACTACTGAACGCATTTACACCATTTAAACAAAAGCGTGCTTTCTGGACCATCACCTTTCTCCCTGCCAAATTTGGCGTAATTCCGTTCAGCAGTTTCACCTGCAGTCTTCTGTAAAGTTTCGTATGGAAATTGCATGGAGAAAACACGTTTTGGGACACCATTTTTTCTCAGCGCCTCCTACACCATTCACCCCCAAACTTTCAATATAGGAGCTAATAAAAAAAAAGAGAAACTTTTTGGATAACTTCATAAAGATTTGTCAAATGATGCCAAAGTTATAAGCACATAGAGGGCTCCAGGAGGGGGGCCGCACAACCCCCCTCCCAACATGAGGGAAGCCCCGGGGCTGCGCGGACCCCAGCGGGCCCCCGCAATCCCTGCGAGCCCCTGCTATTATTTTTTAAGAAATGCCCCCGGAACCTAGTCAACCCAAGGGCCTCATTAAAATAAAACGCGGGAACCCACGACCCCAGCGCGAATTGCGCCGATATTATTATTTTTTTTTTAAATGATTTCTTTGGCCCTGAGGGTCCCTCTGTGACCCCCTGAGCAGGCCTAGGGGGTCAGGGTTTTTCTACCCTGCCCCCTTCTCTTGTTTTATACCTTTGTTTCTCCGTTTTCAGGTGACTCGCTTCTACCGAGCCACAAGATGGCTGCCCACACTTCCTGTTTTGGACTACTAGCAGCCAATCACAGTGAAGCTCGCGCACGCAACTTAGGCTCCGCCCAGATATCAAAACTTTTATTTTTCTAATTTCTCAGCAACTACTAAACGGATTTACACCATTTTTAAAAAGGTTGCTTTCTGACCCAAGCACTACCTTTCTGCCAAATGTGGAGTAATTGCGTTCAGTAGTTTCGGCTGTAGCCTTGCACAAAGTTTCCTATGGGAAATTGATTTTTTGACTCTTATTTTTAGAATTTCTCAAAAACTACTGAACGGATTTACACCATTTAAAAAAAGGTCGCTTTCTGAACCAAGCTCTACCTATTTGCCAAATTTGGGGTAATTCCGTTCAGCAGTTCGGGCTGTAGCTCGTCGCAAGATTTCCTATGGAAATTAACATGGAGAAAACGAGTTTTGGGACCCCCCTTTTTTCTCAGCCCCCGCTTGACGAATCACCCCCAAACTTTCAGGATAGGAGCTGACCTGGATAGACTTTTTTGGGGGAGAATTTCAGGAAGATTCGTCAAACGACGCCAAAGTTATTAGCAAATCAAAAAATGCTTTTCCTATGGAAACTAGGTTCTAATTATAACTACCTACTGGCGACCGCCAGTAGGTAATATATACATATTTAGTCCTGATCCTACTTGGGCAGCAACATTCAAAAGAGGGTTATGTACCAGCACTATTGACTATGTTCTGGTTGATATAAGATTATGGCCTCTTATACATGACATGAAAGTGGTGGTGTGTTTGGATGATGACCACAATTCCCTTGAAGTAACTCTGACTGGTGATTCCTTAAATCAAGACAAAAATGACTAGACAACTATTGTACCTGCCCCTTTGGTATCAAACAACCATCGCTATGTTTCGTGGCCGAATGTTATGTCTAGCCAGAATTTATTGTCACAGATTTATAAACTCTATGTTACATTTCTTGAAGCGTATGTAGGATTGAGTGAAAATGTAATCCCAATTTTAGATATACATGTTGACCTGTCAAAAGCCCTATGGGAAATTTTTTATCAAAATATCACTGTTAAGACTTCCAACTCCTCCAAGATGGAGAAATGGTTTAGTCTGGCTTGTAAATTAGCAAAGTCAGTTCTGAGGAAGGCTAACAGCGGGGAATAGTAACAATGTCAAGGCAGCAAGATCCCAATATAAATCTACCTTGATCAAAGCTAGGAGGGACTGGGAAAATAACTTATCGCAAGACATTTTGGACGCCGGTAAAAATAATGATATTAGACTATTCTGGCGTCTTGTTGGTCAAACTAAGTCAGAAAAATCTAATTCACATCATTATAATATTCCCCCGGATAAATGGGTGTCACATTTCTCTACCCTTTATGCTCCGGGTGATTTCCAGGTTCTTAATGGCACTAGCACTTTAAATACACGGCTAACATTGGATTCCACCATTCCCATTGTTTTTTTAGTTTAGAAGAAACAACTAGAGCGATTGATTCACAGAAATCTGCCAAAGCCCCTGGTCCAGATAAAATACCTGGGGACTTATATAAATCTGAACCCCTGATATGGTCCTCCTATCTTAATATGTTGTCAAATGCTATTGCAGCTGGGGGAAGGTACCAGGTTCTTGGCTTGGGGCTGAAATTATAGCTATACACAAAAAGGTGATCCAGGGGAGCCATCAAATTATAGGCCTATCAGTCTTATTGATAACGCCAAAAACTTTTCTCAAAACAAATCTTGGTGAGACTCCTTGACTGGGCTGATACCAATTAAATGTTATCCCCCCCTCCAGGCAGGTTTTAGGTCAAGAATTAGTACAACAGACCAGATTTTTAGATTTGTCGTTTTATATTGGAAATATGTTTTACTTCAGAAACAAAAACTTTATGTGGCTTTTATTGACCTCAGAGTGGCGTTTGACCTTATACCACGATCCACTCTCTGGCAAGCTCTCACAAATATGGGCGCCCCAGCAAATTTAGTACACCTAATAAATAGATTGCATGTGAACAACTTTGCACAAGTTCGCTGGGGCCCAAATGGCGAACTGACGGACCTTATCCCTATAGAGAGAGGAGTTCGCCAGGGCTGTGTTTTAGCGCCTACCCTATTTTCGTTGTATATTAATGACGTTGTGGACATTTTAGAACATTGTAGAAACGACTCTCCAACCTTGAACAACAAGAAGATACCTATTTTACTTTTTGCTGACGACTCACTTCTTATATCGAAATCACCAATGGGCCTCCAAATTTTAATTGACCCGTTTTTAAATTTTTGTAGTTCAAGAGGCCTAGAATTAAATATAAATAAAACCAAGTTTATGGTGTTTGAAATGAAGAAAAGAGAAGTCGTAGTATTCATGCTGGTGGCGAAGCCCTTGACAGAGTACACAGTTTTGACTATCTAGGTGTTAGGCTCATGGACAATTTAAGGTGGACAAGTCAATTTGAAAAATCTAAATTAACTATTGAACATAGATACAATGCCATTTTAAGGTTCTATAATCAAACCAAGTCATGTGCAACTTCCCCTGCTGTGGAAGTTTATCGTGCAACGGCTCAGGGAGCTGTTCTTTATGGGGCGGAGATATGGGGCTATGGTAACTAACATCCGCTAACTATTGCTGAGAATAATTACTTTAGAAGGCTATTGGGCCTACCAGCTAGTTCACCACTAACCCCTATGTACCTCGATGTTGGGATAAAAAGAGTCGCCGACCTGGCTATCTTAAAAACCTTAGCATATTGGATCTGACTTTGGTCTGTACCTGAACTTGGAGTCTTTAAAGATTCATTGGTAGAGGTACTGAACCTCTAATGAGCCAGGGAAATTCCATGGGTTAAATCCATCTCTGGATGGTTTTCTAAACTTGGAATGAAGAACCTGTGGGATGATCCCAATACCATTGTAAAATCTGATAATAAGTTGCAAAAAATCCGGTATAGGGCTTATATTAACGACCGATATGCCACGAATAGCCATAATGGGTCTGTAGCCAGTATATTTCTGGCTCATAAGCATACCCCAATATTTGAAGAATTACTAGATTTAATATTTCCATCTTCAACTAGGAATTTGTATATAAGATTTCGCTATGGTATTCTACCATTAAGATCCTTTACAAGCAAATGGTGCACTAATCAAGAATCTAAAATTTGCCCCACTTGTGGTTTGGGTAATGAAGATGAGAAACATGTATTGTTCTTTTGCAAGGAGTATTACTACATACGCTGTAACTGGATAGTCCCTATCTGCCGCAATAGGGATACATGCAGACACCTAGAAGCCTTTAGGATCTTAAAAAGTGACACGTCTCAAAAAATAGTATTTGCTGTAAGTAACTTTTTACAAGCAATGTGGTATAAGAGACTAAAAGTTTTAAATGCTACAGATTGATGTGTTTTACTAGTTGGTGCCTCCCCTTATATACTGTAATCCTATTCCGCATTGCATTATACACTATGCACGGTCACTTTATTTTTTTTGCATTAGTTGCACAGCCTTCATCATATAGGTGAGGGCAGTATTTGTAAATGTACAGGAGACATATACTGCTGCTCCATATATAGAATGAAAAATGTGAATCCTGAGGCCCCAGTTACTTGATTGTTCATTACCTGAAGTAATACATATTTTAACTTATTTTGTATTTTTATATCTGCTGATTTTATCACGTTTGTTTTCCGTATTTTAGTATATTACACTGCCTGGAGAAAAATTATGAATATTATGAATTATAAGGAATGTTTTAATGAATTGATTGAAATTTTACTAGGGCCATTGTGATGTTGCTGTATTGGGTGTATATAGGTCCCTTTAAAATGGAAAAATTGAGCCATGTCTATAATTTTTTCCCTCCTTGTGAACTGATTGTTGGTGTTTTTGTTTTTATTTGTTTCTGTATACTTTGATGGTTATTTTAACCGAATAAAGTTATTATACTACTACTATATATATTTAGTAATGTATATATATTTTTTTTAAATAAACTGTAAAAATCGCGTACCGGTCGCAATGGGTGCGCAAATCCATTTTATGTTCGCTTAGAGTGCGCGTAGGGTGTGCGGTTCCCAACTTTTTCAATCGTCAAATTTCAATACAGGATATAGAATATATAATTTTGAAATCAATCGTATGTATTTTATAAAAAGAGTTATAAAACTGACTTTAATATAAATAATTTGAATATGTGACTTCTTCACATGAAGTTACGGAAGCTGCGACACTCCCGCGTATCCTCCCGCACGTATTTCCATGGTGCATGATAGGTTCGCGACTCCATCGGAAATTATGTACTTCTAAAAAACATATATCTATAATTTTATTTCATACCTTATACGAATAGATTTGCCTACATATTTGTAAATCTACTATATTTGTACCTGAAATAGATATACAATATTGTTTACACATATCTTTTGGATTTGCATCCGGTGCGCGGTAGCTACGCGTCCGGTACACGAATCCCATGTGACTTTAAAAGAAACAATTTCATTGGTTAAGAATCTTTCTATCCTAGTAATTGGAGGGCCCCACCCAATTTGTTCTTTCTTTCTAGATCTTCTTGAGAATAGACACCTCTTGTGTTCTCTCTTTGTCTTCCATTTATTTTTTGGGTGTTTCAACTGAAGACTACAAATGGCATCTGGAAATCCACCCACAGATGAAGTCCAAGATGTGGAGAACGAGGAGGAGCCTGAGAAAGAAAAGAAAAGAAAGCGTTGTCTGGACTTTTTTTTCAATACCACCTGGAGAGAAAAAAGTAAACGCACGCAAGGTGACATGCTCTTTCTGTGATAAAGTTTTATCTCGGGGCTCCGAGAAAAAGTACTACTGTGGAACTTCATCTATGATGAAACATCTACAGACAATGCACCCTAGCCGCCTCGCCAGAGAGCAGCACCGGCGACAACTGGAACAACAATCTGAGGATGCTGAAGTTGCAGGACGTAGCACATCTGCACTTCTACTATAACTGATGACACAACCTTGCTCGTACCTGAATTTGCAGGTTTAGAGCAACACTGTTTAAAGTGTAAGAAGCTTCTTTGTGCTGGAGAGCAGTCGATCCGAGCAATTATTCTTGCTGCCAAAAATCATAAATGCTAGTTTTTGTTGTTGTTTTTGCAATAATGTTCTAGTTGCAAAATTGTTTTTACTGCTTTACAGCAGTTCATTGCCTTGTTTTTTGGACTACATTTCTTTAAAAAACACCCCAAAAATAAATAAAAGATTTAGAAAAACAAAAACAAAAAATTAAAAATGAAAAAAATGGTTCTTTTTAGAACCGCCTATTTGGTTTAAGATAGACAAATTTGCACATGTTGTATGAATGAGTGCAAGGATAGTGTCTGGATTATTGAATGAGTGTATGGATAGTTACTGGGTGATTGGGTGAGAGCATAAATGGTGCCTGGGTGATTGCATGAGTGCATAGGTAGTGCCTGAGTGAATGATTGACTGCAATACTAGTGCCTGAGTGATTGCATGGATGCATGCATAGTGACTAGGTGATTGCATGAGTGCAGGGGTAGTACCTGGGTGATTGGATGAGTGCATCGGTAGTGTCTGAATGATTGCATGACTGTATGGGTAATGCCTGAGTGATTGCATGTGTGTATAGGTAGTGCCTCTTTGATTGCATGGGTGCATGGATACGGCCTGAGTGAATGGATGAGTGCATGGGTAGCGCCTGAGGGAATGGTTGAGTGCAAGACTAGTGCCTGGGTGGTTGCATAACTGCAAGGGTAATGCCTGAGTGATTCAATGTGTGTATAGGTAGTGCCTCCTTGATTGTATGAGTGCATGAGTAGTGCCTGAGTAAATGGATGAGTGCATGGGTAGTGCCTGAGTGAATGGTTGAGTGCAAGAGTAGTGCCTGGGTGATTGCATGAGTGCATGGGCATTGCCTGGGTGATTGCAAAAGTGCTGGGGTACTGCCTGGGTGATTGGATGAGTGCATAGGCAGTGCCTGAGTGACTTCATGAGTGCAAGAGTAATGTCTGGGTACTTAGATCAGTGCATGGGTACTGCGTGATTAAAAGGATGACTACAAGAGTAATGCCTGGGTCATTCGAAGAGTGTATGGGTAGTGCCTGAGAGAATGGATGAGTGCATGGGTAGTGCCTTAGTGAATGGTTGAGTGCAAGAGTAGTGTCTGAGTGATTGCATGAGTACATGGGTAGTGCCTGGATGATTGCATGAGTGTAGGGGTAGTGCCTGGGTGATTGGATGAGTGCATGGGAAGTACCTCAGTAAAAGTATGAGTGGAAGACTAATGCTTGGGTCATTGGATGAGTGCATGAGTAGTGCCTGAGGGAATGGATGGGTACATGGATAGTGCCTGAGTAGAAGTAAATGAACGCTCTTCACATTTATGATCCCATCTGTAACTTAGTCCAAATAAGTTTTCAATCTGTATTCCTTCATGTTCTAATACTCCAAGCATTAGCATTAGAAATTCTTGTGCATCTTGTTGAATTATTAAGAGTAAATGTCAAAGAACCAGTACATATATCCAAAAGATGCCGAATGCCAGAAGCAGTATGGATTTTACTTCTGTGAGTTACCAACTGTTGAAATACATGATGTAGTAAAGAACAGAATCTTTTTTCATGATTTCCCATGATTTCATGATGAAGAGCTTGTAGATGAAACACAACATTCAGAATCACATTAGCATAACAGTTGATACCTGAAATATTTTCCAACTGATATCCTACAATGTCATCAACAGTTTCCATTTTCTTTTTCTTTACAACTTGAAGTTTCTCTTCAATTATTTTCTTTTTTTGAACCTCAGTTGAATGTTTGACATATTTCCATTTTGGACACACTACTCGTTTGTCATATATGGGATATTCTCCTAAATTAGGTGTATAAAGGCTTCTTAAACGATTATACTCTCTTACACAATTTGCATCAGCACTAACCTTTTTTTCATCGAAATCTATCAAATACAAACAAGACAATATTCTTACTCGAGACAATGCAACGTATGCCATTCCCTCTTTATACACTGTATTTCCAATATTTACAAAAGCACTGTCTATACTTAAACCTTGAGATTTATGAATAGTTACTGCATATGCTAAAGACAGAGGAAACTGTTTTCTACGAACATACAAATCTTTCACAAGCAAAAACGTACAACACAAGGCCCAATCTGTCTTACCTCTTTGATCCGATAAAATGTTATAATAAAAAACTCTATCCCATCTCTGTTCTGAAATTTTACAAAATCAACAACTTTTCCCATTGCTCCATTTACTAAACCTTCTTCTACATTCAAATTACGTCGTAAAATTACCCAAAAGTTTATACATGTAAAGTCTTTTCTAAGCCTGCAGTTTTAGATACAGCCTTTTCCAAAGAATGCAATTTAGCCTGTAGTTTCTCTGTAAGAAGAACAGTCACTCCCTGGTGTTCAATTCTATCAATAGCTTCAATTTCCACTATTTGTTCTTTTTCCAGTTAAAAAAGTTCTTGATTAAATGTAGAACACTCTTGCAGTGTAGGCATGAGGCAAACTATACACTTCTTTTCTCCAAACATGTTATACATTACTTCAGCTGCTGTGTTTCCAGTTGTAAACAAGTTCCTTAGTAGCCGACTTTCTAAAGCTTGTTTGCCATGTTTCGCCAAGACACCAATTATTATATCTTGAAGAATATTTCCATAATCTTCATCACTTGCTTGTCGCATATTCTTAATAATTGCTTTATTTTCAAAATGTAACCAAATGTTCACATTTTCAGTACTTCCCAAAGATTTCCTTGTGTCATCATGGACAAGTGTTTTAAAAACAGGTTGTCCTTTTACAGGAGTTAGTTGTAGTAGATCTCTGAATACAATTAAATGTTTTCCTCCAAACAGAACATTGTAATCTGTTTTTAAAATCTGTTGCATTCTTAAGTGTACAAAGGTAAGCATTACGTTTGAGACCATGCTCACCTCATCAATGACTAAAAGTTTCATTTTCTTCAGTACTCTTGACACTTCATAACAAGCTTCTACCCATAGCTTCTGATTTTCCAACTCATTATCATGTTCAACAGGTAGCATAAGTAATCGATGTAAAGTAATCCCTTTAATGTTGTGTGCTGCTAATCCAGTTGGAGTTGTTACAACACAAGATAAATGTGATTCTGTAGTTTTGTGTAGATAACTGGTCAAAACTTTAATTAAGAAACTTTTTCCTGTTTCAGCTTGACCACTGATGTACATTAGAATAGGTTTAAATGATGAACATTGGCATTTTTTTTCCATGTAGCAAACCATGTTGCATCTGTTGTGTCACTTGTGGATATATGTTTTTTGTTCAATATTTAGTTGTTCTAACTTTTCAAACTGAATAATATCCTGTTGTGCTTGTTGCATTGCAGTTTCTACCTCATTCATGGCTATTGCTGCTTCATTTTCGATAATTGGTTGTCCCAGTGCATCTTGACTCAGTGGACCAGAACTTTGACTATCTTGAGAACTGTCTCTAGCTATTTCAGCTGCAATAGTACTTTATTGTTCAATCTCATCATTTAACATTTGTAGATATGTAGGGAAAATTGTGCATTCAATGCTATCTTTACTTGCATTAAAAGAATCTTCATAGCAGTCGAAATCTCCAAGTAATTCCATTTCACTACGCCAAGGCTTGAACAGTTGCAGAAGTGCTAAATAGAAATATTCCCTCTTATCTGGACTTTCCCAACTGAGTTTTCTGTGGTTAATAATATTTCCTTTGGCATGTTTTACTAAACATCTGTCACATCCAATTACTGCATATTTTTCTTCTTTTATATTTTCTGTAACTTTTCTTTTAAAGCTGTAATGTTGAAGTATTTCATACAGACATAGGTTTTCCAGATGTGGACTCCTTTTGGGATAGTATGTATCCAACATATTAGTTTTGACAATATCTGTACTTTCTGGTTCATTCTCTGCTAAGTATTTGATTTGTTGTAAAGATTTCAATACTCTATTTCGTGTGGAAGCAAGACCTAAACTTACCCAAATGATTCGTCTTGACTTTGAATATAAACTGGCAGAGCTCAAGCGATCCGAACATTCATAGGATCCAATCTCTCAATGGGAAAGTATTTTCAAGCTAAAGCTGTACAATTTCTTGCTAAGACTCTTCTCTTGTGAAATTTCTTCCCATATTTCTTTCATCTCTGTCTTTTAAGATTTGGTTATACATGATATAACATAGTAACCAACAGCAATTGAATTATCTGCAACATATTGAATATCCATGTTTGCATTCCACATTTTCAAAATAACTGGATTGTAGTCATTAATATACTTTGAATCTTCGGTTCTTTTTTAGTTGTATGTATTCTTCTGAGATTTCCAAGTTATTGCATGCCTTACTGCTGACAAAAAACTATGGGGCTGATTACGATGGCGGTCGTAGGCACCTCCGCGGTGCTGGCGGAAAACGGCCATTTAGTCACTCCTGCGGCGGTCCTCCCGACCGCCATATTACAATGGGCAAAGATAGCCCTTTTTCCGCCCGTCGCGGAGTTTCCGGATCCGCCAGATTTTTCGTTCCGCAGCGGTGCCGGAGGGAGCCAATAGGGAAAGACCGCCGTGCGGCATGACGTTCCATCCGCCGGACCGATCACGATGCGTCAACCAGCCCATCAGAACGCAGCAGAGAAACCAGCTATTTGGACATGGCGTAAGCACAACTGCGGAGATAGAAACTCGAGTCCGAGCCACCTCCACACGTTCCTGGCCGCCATGGATCCTGCTCTACAAGCCCTTCTGCTGCTGTACCTGATGCACTACCAGCAGATGAGACGCGTTCGCGGTCAACACCGCAGGTATGTCAAAAACATATCCCCGCATACAACCCCTGTACAACAACAACAACACACAACTGTCGCAGTGAAATACGTGTCAAGTTTACAACAAACACCCTGGTGGAGACAGGAATATATCCCATAGTCCAATTACACATGTCTTGCACGTAACAAATTGTCACCTCAGCATCGGGGTCACCCATCTCCATAGAAATGATTGCAACCAGCCAAAGTCGTGCAGGTCATGTCACCGCAGTGGTGAAGCCGCGGTAAAACCTGCCCACAATGTAGTAGGAGTCCAGCACATTGTCCCAGGCAAGCAAGACCATCATCACAACATCCACACCACATGTATCATAAAAGAAGCACCACTCTGCACAACATATCTGCAGCAAGAAGTCATGTGCAGGGACACTGTCTATATTGATATCTCATTAGGATCATCAGCAATTGTATAGTAATAAGAGTGTGGGGTGAGGCAAGAGTCCCTTCAAAATGACAATAGTCATCATTGCAGCCAAATAAGGGTCAGTCTGCATACAATGTGGAACAGAGGAGGGCAGAGCAAGCAGGGTGTGTATGTGTATTTCACAGTAGTCCAACAAGGTGTTGGAATGAGTCAGTGAGCCAAGGTAGATGAGACATCATTTTAGACACCACTGCCACATAATCACAGATCACCACAGCCCCCAAGCAGACATTGATAGGCTCATCATATACAATAGAAGACCATATCACATAATGACAGCCCATACCATGCAACACAGTACAACATTTCTGACTCAAACAGCAAACTCAAAGTAAGCACCACTGTGCATTTGACTTACATGTGTACTGCAGCAATAAATGACACCATGTGAGTATGTCCAGTACATCAACAACACTGACTACACTGCCAACTCACACCATTACTCTACCCCAACAAAGGTAGCACCAACTACAAAATATTGAATGAATGCCAAAGTGTCAGGAAGAGTCCATCTTGACAGCAGTAAACTCTGACCTGAGACTCATGACGACCCTCCTCTTCCCCACACCTGCCTTCCACTCATGTGAATTAAAGCGAGTAATTAAAGAAATTGTGCAGATTAATAACCTTGGAACTGTTCACACTGTATGTTAAGTCCTTGAGACAGCCCACACACTTAAACTCTGCCTCATACACATACCATAAGTCAGCTGCACTGTATCATAATAGGTAAACTATCCTAAAGTGGAGTGCACATGCAGGAAAAGCATGTAGAAATGACTGGTACCATTTGTACATGACATTCAAGCGGTACCACATATGACACTACACTTAGGACATCAAATAATACATGGGTGGCACAGAGATTACAATTGAAGGAAAGTAACATCTGTGCAATATCCCGGTGATACAGCAATGCAAGCAATGCATTGGCCCAGAATGATATGAACTGTCATAAGCCATACAGTGACCAGCCCCTCATCTGTGTCAACTATCTTTACATGTGTATGCCACCAGCACAACACTCATGCCTCACGGTGACAGTCCCTGACTGTCAAACCCAAGTATGACCTTCACACATACCCCTCATCTACCCATCTCCCACCTTCACTACTTAACACCTGGGAGAAGCACAGATAAAGGTGAAAATAAGGTCCTATGAGTTCCCTGATAACCAATGCCACACCCTGGTGTGTATCTACAAATGTCTGAGTCCCACTCAGGGATGTCTGAACCAATGCTGATCCCAAACAAATTGCCAAACACATGTATCACAAACCACATCAAAAGAAGTCCAACAAGCTTGGCCATGTGCAGCCAAAGAGTGGATAGGCAATGTGATCTAGACAACACTGGAATAGATAACATTTCTCATCTGGCCAACTGCACAGACAGCATCATCCAAACTAATCCAAAAATACATGAACAAATATCAATTATAAACACAAACTGTGTGCAACCAGACAAATCTGCAAACACAGACATAGACACTCCAGCAGTTACAAAGTGAGCATGGTGTCAATGTGTAGCACAAGCATTCACATGCACAATCCTGACAAGTGACTGTTCAAATATAGGAGGCCATAGCACAATTGTGCACTCAAAACAAGCTAATAAACAAGACTCCACATTGCCGCATGTGACATTCACACTAGAAATGCACAGTACAAATTCAACACACATCTGAATGCATTCAAATACACAAACTCCTCACATACAATGTCATGCTAAGAAAACATTACACACACATGGACCTGTCAGTAGAAAGAGCCAACACAGGACAAAGACTGCATCCCTCAACAACAAATACATAACATATGCACATACAAAAATATTACATAGCAAACTCAGCTGGACATTAGGGGGACTCACACCTGGCAAGGGCAATGCAACATCCACTGACAGCAGTGCATGCACAGTAAGCAGTGTGTGAACTCCACCAAAACCAGTATCACACATACCTGAGTGCACCACCATGAACTTTAACATCACAAATCATCACAGCACACAGATCACATCACACTCAGGATGGGTAGCAGTACCTCAGCAAACAGATACACACTTTAGCTATCACCTACTGCTGCACAACTCAGGAAAACGCATATGCATGGATCCTGACTAGAGGACTGTGCTGGAAAATCATCTGCACTGTACATGAGCAACCATGACTGCAATCAAGTAGAAGAAAATAGCACATAACAAATTGTGAAACAGTGCTGAGGGGCACATTGGTTCTGGACACAGACCATCCTCCCACAGTATAGTGTCACACTTTGGAGTGGTGGGGAGGGTCAAACACTGGCAAGGCATGGAGTGGAAGATATTAGACTGAAGTGGTGTGTACATTAGTATTGTACAGGTGAGGAGTGTACAGAGCAAAAACACAAAGAGGAGTAACTCACAATGTGTAGGCATCAAAAGCTCCTCTTGGGGCTGATATGACTCTGAATACCACATAGTGGACAAAATAAAGTGTAAATTGACATCAATGTATGTGAAAAGTCACTTATAATGTTTGTTTGCCTGAGCCAGTCAGCACAGTGAGCACAAAGGTAAGTAAGAGCCATGGCTGATCACAAAACCACAACACAGACATTGCAGTGACACACTGCATACTCACAAATGAAGTTGACAACAAGTAGGTGTACCCTAGGACCGCAAGGTCATACCGACACACTGCACATTGCTCAACAAACAACTCCTACATGTGCCTACAATCTACAGCAGGTGTCTGATCATGTAAACAAACAGGCACTCATCAACTGGATCATACATGTGTGTAAGGGTCATGCGCAAGGGCACATACACATCAACACTTCATCTAATGACAGGACAATCACACTGTATGAGTACTCAAGTGCACACATTCAAATGTACCCATGTGACTATGAAGCCAGACCTACACAAGATGACTACACATCTACACTGCTGTGTACAAATCAAGATAGATTCCACAGATATGACAGACCATGTCCACCCCGCAAGTTATCATGTGAATAGAATTCTCTGCTGTTGTGGTACAGCATCCAAATATGACATGTATACAAAACTAGAGACCCGACAATAGAATGATTAGGACAAGAGTAGACCATCACAGACAAGCATCATTGCACCCTCAAGCCTCTGAGTCAAGAAGCACAAAAGTGGCTATAACCTCTGGCAACCTCTGCAAAAGAAAATCAAGCAGATGCCAATGTGAATGTGGCATACAGAGCATGTAACAGATGAACATATACACATACATTACACTGCATCATTAGCAAGGGCAGCGACAAAGCTCAGAACATAAATAACAGTCTTTAGTACATAAACTCTGTATCGGCATCAAAAGTGCAAAACATTAAGGCCATCGGCCAGTCCAAATTTCAAGTCTGCACATGTGTGCATGAAAACTTGCGCAACAAACATGTAACACAGTCCACTGCCATGGGAATCACCACAAGATAGGGGCCTCAAATACGCAGTCCAGGCACCGCTCAGGGAGGAATGGGGTGGGAAGGGGGACTTGGCTTCAAAATTGGTTGGAAGTTGAACTGGGAGGCGGCTGATTGTCTGGGCTAGTCGGAGGAGTGGACCTGGGCGGGAGAGAACTGGCTTAGGTAGAGGGATCTGTGGATGTGGAAGCCTGAGGGCTGGTTGGACCAGTAAGAGTGCTAGCACGGGGAGGTAGAGACATGCTGTGTGTAGGTTCAGTGGCTGATAGTGAATGTGGAGGGCGGGTGGCCTCAACAGCCTCCCTCTTCCCCGAAAGTGTAGCAGGTGGTGGTGTATCTTCCTGTGGGGATTTGCTGGACCTGGTAGTATGCTGGGGTGGGGGTTGCCTTTTCCCCTGCCTCCCCTCTTGTGGAGGTACACTCCCCACTTTGCTCTCTTATCCACGCTTCACAGGGGTGTGGGTAGGAGTCGAAGTTTTGGGTGAAACAGCCTTCTGAATGTGTTTGGGGGTAGTTGTGGCAGGCACCAGGTTCACTGCAGACAGGGCAAGTGTTTGTGTGTCTTTGGGATCAGGTGTGGGGATGGGAGTGCCCTTGGATGGTGATGAATCTGAGGAATGCAATGTGGATGCATGTTTTTTGGCCTTATGTCTCCGAGTGTCCTGTGATGGGCTTTTTGTGGTGCGGTCATGTGTGCTCTTTGTGTGCTGTGGTGACGGCGTATGGTGTCTGGTTCGCTTAGAGTGCTGTTATTGTGTGCTGCGTGTGGATGACTGGGGGCCTGAGGGCTCTGGTGCATGTGTACCCTGGTCAGATGTGGGCACTGGGAGTGTGGTTGCGGAAGGGACGGGAGCTGGACTGGGAGCTTGGGACTGCTGAATGGCTGCTGTCACTGTGGAGGACAAAGACTGGACAGTTGGGTGTAGGCCACCCACGTCCGAATGAATGCCCTCCATGAACGCAACAACCTGTGACAACTTGTTACCATGGTCCTGGAGGGCATTCAGGAGTGCAGTCTGACCCACACACAGTTGCTGCAAATGTCTATGGCCTCCACACTGAGGGCAGAAGGGGAGACGGGGCAGGGGCAGTGGTGCCTGGGGGGAAGGAGACTCTACCCTTCTTAGGGCTGTGGGCACGGATAGCACTTTGGGGAGCATCTGGGAGGGTGGACACAGGACGAGGTGTGGCAGAAGAAGATGCAGATCTTGAACCTCTTGTGCCTGCCAACACTGAGGAGTCACCGCTGGAGTGGGAAGATGTGGAGGTTGGTGTATCTGGGCGGGAATCCTCCAGGGCACTCCTGTCCCCCTCCGAAGCGCTGGTCCCCTCAGTGCCACTGAACTCCTGTGTGCCAGTAGCTTCCCCAATGGTGTCGGGCCCCTCTCCTTCCCTGCCCTCGGTAGATGCTGCAAGAGACAGAGACACAGGTTCAGTAAAGTGGCATACTCACAAACATTATATGCAATACAAATACAAACACTTTGACTAAACTCCCACATTTACCTACTCCATGTACTGTCAGCATATTGCAAATTTGTGCAATCATCAGCTGATGCATGGAAACATGCTTAGTCAATATTCATGCTGCAAGTTGCGTCGACACAGCCAAATAGCTGTGCATGTACCTACATTTCAACATCACATAAAAGTGCCTGTAGGCACACCTACGTGCCTGTAGGTAAGATAGTTACACATCCAAATATGTTTTCTCGGTCACATTTGGAGTATATTTCACTGAACACCACTTATACAAAGTAAAGCCTATCCATTTGCAAGTGATATTACCTCCTGAAATCCACTATGTTTGGCACTGAAGCACAACTACAGTTGTAAATTGGTGTCAACTTTGTAGATGTATCAATTTATTTGAAGTTCACAGCATACATCTCTATATGCACACTAACATGATGATCACTGCTGTTTACTGCCAGTTGATGTCTCTGAGACTCACACTGCTGCATATGTCACATGGACACATCTGTTTTGGTAATGAAGTGCAAATAAGCCCCATGTAACAATGTAGTCACATAGACAATGCACAATAGCATGATAAGGGCAATGTAATGCAAGGCCTTCATGTGTTGTGACATGTCACATACTAACATCTTACCAATTGCCTGACAGGCCTTCGTTGCCCCAAGGCATGATGGTGCCTTCTGTAGATGAAGTTGTGAGTGGCCTCCATTAGGACAGCTAATGTGTGCCAATACCTAGGGTCTGGCATATGACATCCCTACGATTGTGCTGACTGATGACATCGATAACACATCAATGTGCCAAGAATTCACTCACTGATTAAAAGCAGTAGCCACAACTTCACCATGCACTGATGCACATGGACACCCGTCCACAATGCACACATACTGAGGACTGACACTCTGGGTAACATTTGATTCTGTTCATCTATCAAATTACAGTACAACACCTCAGTCACATCGCAATTTGCCCTACCCACTGATCACATCCAACCATGTTAAGCCCTAGTGCCAAAACAATCTCACAATAGCCTGGTTCTGCAACATTGCATTTAAATTCCAGAGTCTAACCATCCCAGTCATGTTGCCATGTGCACAATTGGCAAATGCAAATCAGCCAATGCATCACTGCAATCATCACCATCTACCCCATCAGCACCTGTATGCACTTGCTGTCACTGTGGCAGGAAATTACATCATGTGATGCCATGCTGCTGATATTTGGCTAATATGTTTTGCAATGATGCTGTCATCTCTATCATTGTGAAAAACACAACCCATGGGACAGGTGTGACCTCTACCAACTCACTGCTCCCTGAGTCCACATTTGTGCATTTATCTAGCCACTTACACATCATCACATGAGCACACTATTGTCTTAGCCACACAGCACACACAAGCCAGACAAGTGTACTGGGCTACACACTTCACACAACGAATTTTCCTGTGTAGGAAGGTATCATTTCAGACAACATTCACAAAATATGAGATGAAAACATGTCAAGCTGACTTGCTATGACAACGTTCATGGATTTCCCACATGAGCAACAAAATGTTGTACACATGCCGAACCTCTGCACTCAACACTGAGGATACTTAGGAGCGATTGCATCACACCAGAGACTTCACAGAGGTCTGCACTTGCTCTGGGCTGGGATTCAGGCAGTCACTCATGCGCAAAGTCACACTTAGCACAATACTCACCCCCAACTTGCTGATGGTGGACCCTCAAACGTCTATCCAGCTCTGGCTGTGTTACTGCCAGGATGCGGGCCATTAGTGGTGTCATGCTCCTGCGCGCCAACCTGCCACTTCGAGGGACCAGCCCCAGTGTCATTTCTGCAACGTTTTTGCTGAGCCGGCAGATGTCATCCCACCTCTTGTGGCAGTGCGTATTTTTATTTATTTATTTTTTTATTTTTATTTATTTATTTTATTTATTTTAAAAGTTTTATATAGCGCTGGCTAGACCCAGAGGTATCAGAGCGCTTTACATGAGAAGATAATATACAGCAAAAATGGCATATAAATAGATAAAAAAGATAATGAAACAACGTGTGAGATATACAAAACAAAAATAGATATACAGGTGCAAGAGCTATACACTTCAAGAAACTAGGTATATGATGTTAGGGAAATGGACCGATATTCCTGGACAAAATGTTACATGGTGATTGGAGATCAGGTGCAGGACACAGGTTAGGACCACCGATAATAATTGGGCCAAACATGGCGTATAAGTAGATAGAAGATAATGATAACAACATGTGAAATATACAAATCAAATAGATAAACAAATCAAACAAAAAGATAAACAAATCAAATAGGTAAACAGGGGCAGGAGCTATACATATCAAGTAATTAGGCAAATGATGTTTAGGAAATGGACAAGTATTACTGGACTATTATATCATGGTGAAATTGGAGATCAAGTGCAGGTCACAGGTGAGGATCCCCAATAATAGTTGAGGAGGTGTATTTTGAGGTCTTTTTTGAAGCTGAAATAGGAGGGGTTGCAGCGCAGGTTTTTTGGGAGGGCATTCCAGATGATAGGGGCATTACCAGAGAAGGAGTGTGATTGTGTGGCTTTCTTTTTATGCAGTGGAGGTATAAGGAGGAGGGAGTTGGTGCTTCTCAGAGGTCGTGTGGTGCCCGCAATGAGGAGTTTCTTGGAGAGGTACTGCGGAGTGTTTTGGTGTAGGACTTTGTGAGTGATGCAGGCAGTTTTGTAGGCAGATCTGCCTTCAATAGGGAGCCATTTAAGAGATTTGAGAGCCGGGGATATGTGATCAAAGCGTTTGCAGTCTGTAATGAGCCTGGCTGCAAGGTTGAGCACAGCTTTGATTGGAGCAAGGTGGACCTTGGGGATTCCGTGGAGGATGGCGTTACCATAATCAATACGTGAAAGAACAAGTGACTGAACTACAAGTTTAAAGTCATCGGTAGGTATAAAGGGTTTGATTTTCTTGAGGTGACGGAGAGTGAAGAGGGCTCCTTTAGCAGAGTTTTTGATGTGGATGTTAAGGGTTAGGGTGTTGTCGATAGAAATACCAAGAGATTTGACGGAGTTGGACAGGGTGAGTGAGCAGTTGAGTGCGTTAAGGTCGGAGATCCATGATTGAACGGGGAGAGGGTTGTTTTTAGGGGAGAAGAGAATGATTTCAGTTTTATTAGGGTTAAGTTTGAGATGATTTGAGTGGAACCAGGTTTGGATCTTGGTGAGGGTGTTGTTCAGGTGTAAGATGTCGGCATGAGTTTTAATCTTGTAATAGATTTGGGTGTCATCGGCGTAGAGGTGGTAGTTGATGCCTGCTTGTTTAAGAATGAGGGTGAGGGGTTCCATAAAGAGGTTAAAGAGGGAGGGAGAGAGAATAGACCCTTGGGGGACTCCAAGGGAGACAGGAGTGGGGTTAGAAAGACAATTTTGAATTTTGATTTGCTGAGTTCGGTGTTGTAGGTAGGAGACGAACCATTGGTAGGCAGTATCGTTGAGGCCGAAACGGGTCCTAAGCACATTAAGTAGGGCTGAATGGTTGACTGTATCGAACGCTGCGGAGAGATCAAGGAGGATAAGAAGGCAGGTCTCGCCATTATCAAGTGAGTGGTGGATGTCATCGACTGACATTTAGCATTGCCGTTTCGGTGCTGCAGCCTTTCTTGAAGCCTGATTGAAAGGGATCGAGTAGGTTGAAGTTTTCGATGTGTTTGTCTAGTTGTAGTAGGACACATTTTTCAAGGACCTTTGAGAGAAGGGGGAGGTTAGTGATGGGGCGGAGATTGTTTAGGTCATTGGGGTCAGCATTGTGCATTTACTGGGCAGGCCTGAGGGCTTTTCACTACAGAAAAATGTGGTCCATCACAGAAATTACATGCATGTACAATGAGAATGGTGGAAAAGTGCATACACATGCAAGACTCTACTCATTATGGAATCAAAAGAAGGATGACATGCCCACCGTACATTTAGCAGATGTGTCAGAGGTGATTTACCACAAATAGTGATAGATCCAGGCCTTGTACTCCTGTGCAGAATGTCCACATCTCCATAGGGTTAATTTGAAAGCAGTACACACATTATTCACTACCTTCTGGCCAATCTACATTTGACATGTCACAAATGAGCATATGGACACTTAATGAACTATGACATTACATGGCACAGGGAATGTGTGTTCAGAGTTCGAGTGTCTCAAATCAGCAGTGTAACTCTATAACTGCTAAACCACAGTATGTCCTTTACATCATTGCATGCAGTCAGGGATCTGTGGGAATAAGGCTATACACCCCATTGACATGAAGTCATCATGCTAGGCAGTGTCTCACACATTTACATTATCCAGTCTCAGAACAACATGTGTGATTTTTGGCTTCAATAGAGCTGCACCAGTGTCTATGTTGCCATCCTCCCCACATACTCAAGTGCAAAAAGTTCTAGGTCATGTATGGACCATGCTGTTGGTAAAATCTTAATGCATGAACATTGGCTTGCACTCACAGGCACATACTAGTGTACAGTAACAACATGTGAGCATTCTGAGCACTCTAAACACTTACCAGTACCTCTGGAGCACCATATAGCCGCCCGTACTGGCCAAGGACCTCATCCACCAGGAACTCCAGCTCCTCTGTGGTGAAGGGCCCTGATGCTCTCTGTACGTGCCATGACTGGGTCCAGAGTAGAGGTACAGCAGCAGTTGGTGTTGATGAATTGCAGGCAGCAGTGTCTGAATGCAAGTGACGGGTGCAGCTATCTCACAGACATTTATAGGTCCCTAGGGTTATTTCAGTGGTACTCTGCTGATGCAATTAGTCTGCCTGGTTTGCATCTTTCAATTGTGTCCAATGCCTGTGACCGCAGTGGCGGTGCACGCCTACCGCGATGTTCAAATCGAAAGGCACTACCACGATGGCGGTTCCCATTGGCTGCAATGACATTCGCATAGGCGGTGTCACACCGCGGGGGCCAGGTGGTGTCTACCGCAATCCGGCATCTTTCAATTGTGTCCAATGCCTGTGACCGCAGTGGCAGTGCACGCCTACCGCGATGTTCAAATCGGAAAGGCACTACCGGGATGGCCGTTCCCATTGGCTGCAATGACATTCGCATAGGCGGTGTCACACTGCTGGGGCCAGGTGGTGTCTACCGCAAACCGGCATCTTTCAATTGTGTCCAATGCCTGTGACGGCAGTGGCGGTGCATGCCTACCGCAATGTTCAAATCGGGAAGGCACTACTGCGATGGCGGTTCCCATTGGCTGCAATGACATTCGCATAGGCGGTGTCACACCGCGGGGGCCAGGTGGTGTCTACCGCAAACCGGCATCTTTCAATTGTGTCCAATGCCTGTGACCACAGTGGCGGAGCACGCCTACCGCACCTATGAACATATTGTGCTATAGCATTGTCACTTTGCAAATTGCATCACTGATCACTATACATTTACACAAAATTCTTGCACCTGGTTGTAAAGTGAAATGAGAGTGTGACATTTAACTCAAGTATGCCCACACATGTCATGTCAGTACACATGATTAAATGCATTGGCATGTACTTACTCACATGTCAAATTTAATCTTTGTGGGCATGAATACAGATTTGAGGTAGAATTGATTCTCATTTTTGTGAACATGCCAATGTGTGAAATGGCAACTCATCCCACAGTCATGATGGACTGACCACATAATGTGCCTATATCACTGTATACAGTGCTGTATTTATATTGATAGTTGTCCAGCTTACACTCACTGTGCTCATTTTGTAATGGTGTTGTGCTTAGTGAGACTAAAGCAAGATGGTTGTGCAGTGACAGCAGCTACGTACAACTCAGCATTGTTGCTGTTTGCCACATGTACTGTGTCAGCTACACACAGGGCTGGTGACACAAGATGTAGGAGTGTACCATATACCATTCACATAGTCTGATTCTGATTTGACAGTAGTTTGTATGTACATCCTGGCCACAGGAATGACTACAGGAGATCAAGGTGTCTGTGCATGTGACTTGTGCATTAAGCTGTTTTCACAGTCCTGTCAATGTTGGGGCTGTGTTAGTCATTATGTAAGATGTTTGCCGCATCTCATCTCTGACTCATATTTACATATGTCCTCTGCCAGAATACGTAGGAGACGACCAACTGTGCATCGGCCTTTCCCTGTGCTGGGGAACATGGAGGATGAGGACATCATAAGGAAATTCCGTCTTAATCGCCTTACCCTTCAAGAGCTATGTGCTCAGTTGGAGCCCCATTTGAGGCCTCACAGAACATATCCAACAGCTTTGACACCAACAGTAAAGGTGATGGCCGCCCTGCATTTCTTTGCCACTGGTTCGTTTCAGTACACGGTGGCCACCGCAGGTGGGATGTCTCAACCTATGTTCAGCATGGTGCTACGTGATGTCCTGTCCGCATTGTTGACCTACAAGGACCGCTACATCCACTTTCCAAGGAGACATGAATTGGCAGATGTGAAGGGGGAATTTTATGACCTTGGTCACATACCTAATGTTGTTGGAGCCATTGACTGCACACACGTTGGCCTAGTTCCACTACAGGCACAAGAGCACATCTACCATAACAAGAAGCATTACCATTCAATTAATGTGTAAGTGGTATGCCAAGTGGATATGATTATCTCCCATGTATGTGTCAAATATCCGGGTTCTGCACATGACTCCTACATACTGCGTAACAGCATCATCCCACAATTGATGGAAAATGTGCATCCGGAGCGTGCGTGGCTTGTTGGTGAGTAAGCTGTATCAAGTAGTGTGCTGTATGTGTGACATGCTGTTCTCCTCAACTATTTGTATTACAAACTTGCTCTGTGTTTCTCACAACTAGGTGACTCTGCGTATCCCAACCGGCCTTGGTTGCTGAGCCCACTGAGGAATCCAAGAACCCCAGGGGAAGTCCGCTTCAATGATGCCCATGGGAGGACACGTTGTGTAGTGGAGCGTGCTTTTGGACTTCTGAAGGCTATATTTCGGTGTCTGGACAAGAGCGGTGGTGCACTACTCTACTCTCCCCAAAAGGTGTTTCAGATCATAGTTGCATGCTGCATGCTCCACAACCTGCCCTTGCACAAAGAGGTCCCCCTGATTCCGGACGATGATGAGCAGCAGATGCCCCCGCTGCAAATCCACACATGCCCAGTAACGATGATAGTGGAGAAGAGGAAGGTGTTGACCTGCGTCAACAGCTCATCGACAACTACTTCCCTTGAGTGTAAGTTACCAATGAGCAACTATGACATTGTCTGTTGTCTTTGCTGTTAGTGGCGAAGCATAGATGATGTGTTTGGATGCTGGCTGTTGTTGGCTCACTGCTAAGGGCTGATGTGTGTGGCACAGTGTTTTGGTTTCAACTTACCTCATGTCTGTGTTGATGGTGTTGGTCATTGTTATGTGTGATGAATCTTGTACAGTGTTGACTAGTGGTGTGTTGTTGCTGTAATGCCATCACATGACAAGTCAATGTCATCCTCTTGTGTCTTTCTAGGTTCCTCCACCCCATTAATGTCTCGTCACAATCAGAGCTTGTGGTACATTGGAATCAGAGTTGGCATTGTACATACTGTGATAAACATGGAACTGACACAAAGGCATAGGTGTGTAAATAGTGTTTATTTTTTATTAGATTGTGTTAAATTTAAAGTGAATGTAAGGTCATTTGTGCATAGTGAGTGTATGAGTTGTCAGTGATGGTAAAGGAGACAAATAAAGTAGTCCCCACATTATTGGAATTACACATTCCAACAAACTCCTGCCATCAACATGGCAATGTGGGATTGGTCAATGTTCAGTGCAACACATGTGCCATCATGGCTGGCTCAGCGACTTGGCTTTGGTTGGTGTATGCCACGTGATCCTCCCATGCTGTTTCTCGGACAGCCCCTCTTGTGTTTGGCAGGGGGGCCTCTGCTGCAGGCTCAGAGGTGTCTGAGGAGTCATTGTCTTGCAACTTTCCCATCTCTGTGGCCGCAGCTGAGGTGGTGGGAGTTTCAGCAGGCTGACCACTGGAAGGGGGTTGAGCCGTCATTTGAGCAGGATGTATGTCCCTCAGAACACCCAAAAGCTGGCCCATGAGATCCATAAGTTGTCCCATTCGTGTGTCCATGGACCTCTGCAGCAGGCGGAGCACACGCAGCTCTTCTACAACCTGGCCCATCTGTCCCTGGTTCTGTTGGTATGCACCAAGGACTCTTGCAACGGTGGCCAGGGCTTATGACTCAGTGTCCTCATGTGATTGTCCCCCAGTTGCCCTCCCACCTGCCTTGCTGACACGGACCTGTGACATTGGCTGGCGACGCACCCGCACACTATCTCCGGCATCCTCAGCTTGTGTGGTGGTGATGGTAACCACTGAGCCAGGGACAGTGTTGCAGGCAACAGTGGTGATGGTGGAGGTGGCTGCAGCACAGGTCGTTGTAGCAGGGGTCAGCGTAGTGGTTGTCGCTGGTGTGTTGATAGTTGTGGTGGTGGTGGTGGGGAACATGAGGCCCTGAGACAGAGTGCGCCCTGGCAGTCCTGAGGGGCCAGGTTGTTGCTCCTCATCCGAGAAACATAGAGAATCAGCATCAGAGAGTTCACGTTCCGGGGGGGAGACTGGTTCTGCTGGTTGGTGGTGTTTTCGCCAGCTATTGTTTGTGAATCTCCTGTTGGACAGAGGTTAGATTGTCAGGTAAGTGCACTCCACAACCTTGGTGACACAGTTTTGGATGTTTCAGTTGATACGCAAAACATTTTACATTGCAATTACTTGGTATTGGTAGAAGATTTTCAGCATCATACATGACTTATTATTGTGACATGTTAATAACAACCATTTGACATGTACAGATAGTGTGTTTACAAGGACATGTTATCATCTACCAACTTTGTGCACATCCACTTTGTTTTATGCTTGGATATTGTAGACTTTTCAGAGAATCTGTTTCAGCTATGCAAAATCCTAATGATTTCATTAGTTAATATTGGTTTGAAATCAGGTGGTTTTCTTTTTTTGACAGATTGACCATGCATGTGTTGGGTTCATATGAGCCTTCATGCTCTCAAAGAATGGGAATTACAAATTGCATTTTGTGCTTTGCATGATTGGGCCCAGATTTTATTTCTCATGTGACTTTGTGATTCAAAGTGTAATTGCTATGGCATTTACATGTGCTTAGCTGTATGTGCACTGGATGTGACATTTTGATCTGTACAGAGTTGGCTAACAGGTGAGGGATGTGTTGGTCATATGTCTCCATGCATTTTGAGAAGGATGACAGGGTGCAGGTGATGACTACATATCTGTTAGGTGGCACAGTGGAGGGAGATGGCTGCCACATGGCTCTTGGGTGGCTGGAGTGTTCCATCCTGCTCAGCTGTGAGTCAAGGGTTCCTGGTGGGAGTTGTAGTGCTGGCTGCCTGCACACACCCCGCCTCCCTGTTGAGAAGGCTACCTCCCTGTAAAGTGGAGCAGAGGAAGGGAATAGGTTACACATGGCTCTTGGGTGGGGGGAGTGGTCCATCCTGCTCAGCTGTGGGACAAGGGTGCCTAGTGGAAGTTGTAGTGCTCCCCCCCCCTTCCCTGTTGAGAAGGCTATCTACCTGTAAGGTGGAGTGGAGCAATGAAATGGCTGCCACATGGTTCTGGGTGGGGGGAGTGTTCCATCCTGCTCAGGGGTGATGCAAGTGAGCATGAGAAGGCTACCTACCTGTAAGGTGGAGTGGAGCAATGAAATGGCTGCCACATCGCTCTTGGGTGGGGGGAGTGTTCCATCCTGCTCAGCTGTGAGTCAAGGGTGCCTGGTGGGAGTTGTAGTGCTGGCTGCTTGTACACACACACCCCTCCCTGTTGAGAAGGCTACCTCCCTGTAAAGTGGAACAGAGGAAGGGAATAGGTTCCACATGGCTTTTGGGTGGGGGAGTGTTCCATCCTGCTCAGCTGTGGGACAAGGGTGCCTGGTGAGAGTTGTAGTGCTGGCTGCCTGTACACACACCCCCTCCCTGTTGAGAAGGCTACATCCCTGTAAAGTAGAGCAGAGGAAGGGAATAGGTTACACATGGCTCTTGGGTGGGGGGAGTGTTCCATCCTGCTCAGCTGTGGGACAAGGGTGCCTGGTGGGAGTTGTAGTGCTGGCTGCCTTTACACACACCCCCTCCCTGTTGAGAAGGCTACCTCCCTGTAAAGTGGAGCAGAGGAAGGGAATAGGTTACACATGGCTCTTGGGTGGGGGGAGTGTTCCACCCTGCTCAGTGTTGGGACAAGACTGCCTGGTGGGAGTTGTAGTGCTGGCTGCCTGTCCACACACCCCCTCCCTGTTGAAAAGGCTACCTCCCTGAAAGGTGGAGTGGAGCAATGAAATGGCTGCCACATGGTTCTGGGTGGGGGGGAGTTGTCCATCCTGCTCAGCTGTGGGACAAGGGTGCCTGGTAGGAGTTGTAGTGCTGGCTGCCTGCCACACACCCCCTCCCTGTTGAAAAGGCTACCTCCCTGTGATGTGGGGCAGGGAAGTTTACAAGTTTATTTTATTTGCATAGTTCGTTAAAACCATTGCAATACAAAAATATTTCATTTCAAGACAATTTTTATGTATAAAACTCCATACTTCTAAAAACATTAACATTCTTTAAAAAAAACTGTGCTATGATTGTGCAAATTTACAAATCTAGTTTCTAGTTTTTTGTCACATTATATCCGGCTGTGCACATCTCATTTATTCTCCAGTATTTTCGATTTAAGTCTGTATATTCCTTTATGTATCAAAAGTTAATACATACAAAATGAGGTGTTTGTAGCTCAGGAATAGAGCTCATTAGTGCTAGACATCGAGCTCCTCCTGTTCCTGCGTTTTTCCCGTATGACTGGGTTTGGGTATTTGTCAATAACTAGGTTTCCGGCATTTTCTTTTCGCATATCCTCAAGAACTTTACCAAGGAACAGTTCAATTGAGGGTCGCTGGGTGTGAAACATGCCAGGACAGCCTGCCTCCTAGTTCGAACCCCTCACTAGTTAAATTTAACTTTCAGCAGTTGTTTCCGTTCTTGTGAAAGTTCTTTGCAGGAGCATAGTAGATGCAGCAGATCTTCCGGTGCTGAACCGCATAAGCGGCACCTAGGGTCAGCCTTCTCCTTTAGCCAGGGTGGAAGATGCTGAATGCAGGGTAGCAGACCAAATTGATGCTTCATAAAACTAAAACTTTTGTATGCTTGGCATAACCCAAATTGAAGTACTTCTGAGCAGCTGGCTCGCAATAGGTATTCAGAGTCATCCATCCGTGAGACCTTTCTGACAGTGAAGCTTTATCCTCCAGCCACGAAAGGTGTTTGACTGTTTTCCAAACCAGTTTCTTACACACGCTGGTATTTGTAGGTGTTTCCCAGAGTTGGTTCAATCCCAATTTGAGTAAGCCGTTTTTAAGATATCTCGCTGCGGGTGAAGCGGTGTGACGTTCTATCTCTTTCCATAGCTGTTCATTTAATGTTCCCGGAGTGGCTTTCCGTATTTTATCCCACGCTATGATGTATGCCCCATGTCTCGCAATAGATTGCTTCTGTATGCCAAACTCAAGTCTGATTTGCGGGGGTGAAGTATATTTAGGCAGCCCAAATATGACCCTATACGTAGTTGATACTGTGGAGTCAAGTAGTTTGGCATCTCTTCGTTTCTGCGCCTCACTACCATAAGTAATTGTTGGCAGTAGCTTTGCACGAACCACCTGCACTATAGGCAGAATCGATGGACCGTTTAGTTTAGAGTTCAGAGCTTTTAAAGAGGTTGCCAGGGCAATGCCTTTATGCCTGATGCTGTTCCTCTGCGCAAGAAATTGACCGCCTTTATCTATCTTTACGCCCAGGTATTTATATTCCAAAGTGTCCTCTATTCGGGTCTTCCCCCAGAACCATGCTGCAAGTTTTTCCCTTTTTTTACTGACTGTAATGGTTCTTGTTTTGTCAAGATTTATCGTTAAACCATTTTCTTCGGAATAGTCCTGTGTAGCGTTTTATAAGATGTTGAAGGCCTACTTTCGTTTGGCTAATCAAGACTATGGGCCCGATTCCGATTCCGGCCGGAAATCTCTCCGACCGAGCCGGGCCCGGAGAGATTCCCGACCGAATCGGACTCTGGCAGTCCGACCGAACGAGTACGATGCGCAGGTATGCACCCGGACTCGATTCGGTCGGACTCCCATTGAAGTCAATGGGAGCCGGTCGTACAACGCGTACGCGGGCTCCCATTGTCTCAATGGTGCGAGGCGAACAAGGGCGCCCCCTACAGCGGGTACGCGGCTAAGCGCATCGTGCCGTACATGCACAGGTAGGGGTGACCCATGGGTCCCCCCTGTGTGCGACTCGCGTGGCCACGCGTACAGGGGGGTCCGACGCGGACCCCCAAAGTCCGGCTCCGACAGCTCTTTCGAGCCGGACGGCGCGAGTCGGTCGGACTGCTCGCGGCGCGCATCGTACTTACCCGGCCAGGGAACGTCTCCATTCCGCGGTGTGAGTTGTGTCCATGCGAGTCGGTCGGAGCGTGTTGAAGCCGCGTACGAGTCGGTCGGCGATTTCGCGTGCGCTTGCATCGTACTCGCTCGGCCGGACCCGCGTACGATTCAGTCGGGAAACAGAGCTCCGAATCGGATCCGGTAAAGCCGAATCCGATTCGGAGCACTACCGGCCGAGATCGGAATCGGCCCCTATGTCGTCCACATATAAGAGACATGGCAATAAGATATCTCCCAGTTTTGGAGCATGTGAGTTACAGGCATTTAATGTCGGTACAAGATCAGCTATGAACAGATTAAAAAGTGTAGGGGCTAAAACACATCCTTGTTTAAGCCCTTTGTCCGTTGGTATGCGTCTCGACAGGAATGATCCATCGCCCAACTTAATCTGAACCCAGGTGTCAGTATGCAGGTTTATCAGCAGATTTAGAAGGGATTGGGGGAACCCCAGCTATGCAGTTTGGACCATAGTCTGTTTCGATTGACATGGTCGAAAGCTGCTTTATAATCGATAAAACATAGATGCAGGGGTCTCCTTGACGTTTCGGCCTTGTCAAAAAGCATTGCCATTGTTATTATGTTTGTGGTTGTCCCCACTTCTTTCACAAATACAGTCTGGTTTATTGGGATAGCGGATTTCTCTTCTGTCCATGCCTGGAGCTCTTCTAGTAACATTCCAGCAAAAAATGTTGCCTCATTGTCCATTAATGCCATTAGCCAATAGTTCTGTGGGAATGACCTGTCCCCTGACTTGTGGATTGGTGCAATGATAGATCCTCTCCAGGAGTCTGGCAGGATGTTTGTCGTCCTTATTTCCCTGAAAAGTGGTTCTAGCGCTTCAGCCCAAAAAGTTGACTCTTGCTTGTAGAGTACCAGTGGTATTCCATTTGGGCCGGGTGCCCCTTCTCTCCTGCCCTTACCTATTTGCCTTTTAATGGTCTTGATTCGATTTGTTGGCAAGCCCTCATTTAAGACGTCTCCATCTGCTTCCCCTAGTGCGGTCTGGTTGCCTTTTGCATACGCCGTACTGGTGTTAAGACCTTCTGATACAACTGAGGAATATTTCCCCTTTACACTAGACTCTGGGGCCGATTCCGATCTCGGTCGGAGGCGCACCTAACGCCATTCGGTCGGGAAAAAAGCCATGCGAATGCCTGTTTCCCGACCGATCCGCCCATTAAACCGAACGAACAAGTACGATGCGCACAACAGCACAGATTCCGACCCAGTCGTACTCACCCAATCCAGGTCCCGTTCCCCGACCGAGCCGGATCCGTAAACGCATAATCGAGTCGCCCGGAAGCCAAAAAGCAGCCCCGTCCGGCCAGACAAGTACGATGCGCTTCCCGTACTACCACCCTTACCCAGGGGGTGCCAGATGCCCACCACTACTACCACCTCTACCCAGGGGGTGCCAGATGCCTACCACTACTACCACCTCTACCCATGGGGTGCTGGATGCCTACCACTACTACCACCTCTACCCATGGGGGGCTTGATGCCTGTCACTACCACCACCTCTACCCATGGGGGGCTGGATGCCTACCACTACTACCACCTCTACCCATGGGGGGCTGGATGCCTACCACTACTACCACCTCTACCCAGGGGGTGCCAGATGCCTACCACTACTACCACCTCTACCCAGGGGGTGCCAGATGCGTACCACTACTACCACCTCTACCCATGGGGGCTGGATGCCTGTCACTACTACCACCTCTACCGATGGGGTGCTGGATGCCTACCACTACTACCACCTCTACCCATGGGGGGCTGGATGCCTGTCACTACCACCACCTCTACCCATGGGGGCTGGATGCCTACCACTACTACCACCTCTACCCAGGGGGTGCCAGATGCCTACCACTACTACCACCTCTACCCAGGGGGTGCCAGATGCCTACCACTACTACCACCCTTACCCAGGGGTGCCAGATGCCTACCACTACTACCACCTCTACCCAGGGGTGCCAGAGGCCTACCACTACTACCACCTCTACCCAGGGGTGCCAGATGCCTACCACTACTACCACCTCTACCCAGGGGGTGCTACTACCACCTCTACCCATGGGGGGCTGGATGCCTGTCACTACTACCACCTCTACCCATGGGGGGCTGGATGCCTACCACTACTACCACCTCTACCCAGGGGGTGCCAGATGCCTACCACTACTGCCACCTCTACCCAGGGGGTGCCAGATGCCTACCACTACTACCACCTCTACCCATGGGGGGCTGGATGCCTACCACTACCACCACCTCTACCCATGGGGGGCTGGATGCCTGTCACTACCACCACCTCTACCCATGGGGGGCTGGATGCCTACCACTACTACCACCTCTACCCATGGGGGGCTGGATGCCTACCACTACTACCACCTCTACCCAGGGGTGCCAGATGCCTACCACTACTACCACCTCTACCCATGGGGGTGCCAGATGCCTACCACTACTACCACCCTTACCCAGGGGGTGCCAGATGCCTACCACTACTACCACCTCTACCCAGGGGGTGCCAGATGCCTACCACTACTACCACCTCTACCCAGGGGGTGCCAGATGCCTACCACTACTACCACCTCTACCCATGGGGGGCTGGATGCCTGTCACTACTACCACCTCTACCCATGGGGGGCTGGATGCCTACCACTACTACCACCCTTACCCAGGGGGTGCCAGATGCCCACCACTACTACCACCTCTACCCAGGGGGTGCCAGATGCCTACCACTACTACCACCTCTACCCATGGGGTGCTGGATGCCTACCACTACTACCACCTCTACCCATGGGGGGCTGGATGCCTGTCACTACCACCACCTCTACCCATGGGGGGCTGGATGCCTACCACTACTACCACCTCTACCCAGGGGGTGCCAGATGCCTACCACTACTACCACCTCTACCCAGGGGGTGCCAGATGCCTACCACTACTACCACCTCTACCCATGGGGGGGCTGGATGCCTGTCACTACTACCACCTCTACCCATGGGGTGCTGGATGCCTACCACTACTACCACCTCTACCCATGGGGGGCTGGATGCCTGTCACTACCACCACCTCTACCCATGGGGGGCTGGATGCCTACCACTACTACCACCTCTACCCAGGGGGTGCCTGATGCCTACCACTACTACCACCTCTACCCAGGGGGTGCCAGATGCCTACCACTACTACCACCTCTACCCAGGGGGTGCCAGATGCCTACCACTACTACCACCTCTACCCATGGGGGCTGGATGCCTGTCACTACTACCACCTCTACCCATGGGGTGCTGGATGCCTACCACTACTACCACCTCTACCCATGGGGGCTGGATGCCTGTCACTACCACCACCTCTACCCATGGGGGCTGGATGCCTACCACTACTACCACCTCTACCCAGGGGTGCCAGATGCCTACCACTACTACCACCTCTACCCATGGGGGGCTGGATGCCTACCACTACTACCACCTCTACCCAGGGGGTGCCAGATGCCTACCACTACTACCACCTCTACCCAGGGGTGCCAGATGCCTACCACTACTACCACCTCTACCCAGGGGTGCCAGATGCCTACCACTACTACCACCTCTACCCATGGGGGCTGGATGCCTGTCACTACTACCACCTCTACCCATGGGGTGCTGGATGCCTACCACTACTACCACCTCTACCCATGGGGGGCTGGATGCCTGTCACTACCACCACCTCTACCCATGGGGGGCTGGATGCCTACCACTACTACCACCTCTACCCAGGGGGTGCCAGATGCCTACCACTACTACCACCTCTACCCATGGGGGGCTGGATGCCTACCACCACCAACACCCCCACTCACAGGATGGCTAATACATGACACCACAAGCACACACCAACATAAAGAATGCAACATAAAGACATCCCCCCAACACCATGACAAGCGTGTGTAGACTGTGTCAAATGCCTACAACACTGAACATGACTTTGAACCTACAATGTGACCCCCTATCACATGTGCCACACATAAATGTGTGTGGCCCCCACAATCGCAAGCAGGCCATGACCATTGTGGAAATGGGAGTCCAAACCCCCATCATCACAGTGCCCAAAATGTAAGTGTGGGGTCCATAGCTGAAGCACATTTTGAACATTGTGGAAATGGGGTCCAAACCCCCATCATCACAGTGCCCAAAATGTAAGTGTTGACAAAGAAAAAGCTGCAACTGCCAAACTGCATGGATGATTCCTGGTCACAGAACAACAAACACATCAGTGGCAAAGTAGTGCTTGTGTCCCATAGCAACATAGATTGGGGGAGGCAAACAGTGCAGTGCAAATAAGACATACCTTTGGCCATGTGCAGACAAACATCACCCATGGGGGCTGACACTGTCAACATTCATCAATGACACAATGACAGAAGTGACCATCTGAATGCAGACCCACATATTTGCACCAATGGGCACACAAATTCAGATACCCTGTAGAGACTGTAGATGTGAGGTGAACAGATACCATACCATGGCAGCAATGGGACACACAAACAATGATCATAGTGCTGACTGATGACCTAGGAGTCCCAGGGACAGCAGGGCAAACACACCAAACAACATACAGCCAATGGCACACTAAAGATATGCCAATGCAGTGGTGCAGATTCACAAACACAAACAGGCAGACCCACACTGCACATCAAACACAACAGGTGAGGGGGGTACCAGTGTCCCCAGGCAACCACACAACACATGAGGAGGCCTGAATACCAATTACACAGACGTGCATACAGTGCCACACAAAGGTAACTCATGGATCCAAATCCCCATGTGGGCAATCAGGCATTGTCAGATGAGAGGGAGCACAAATCACACATGTCACACAAGCATGTAGGAACTGCAACTGACACAGCAAGACACATAGACACCACAGCACTACCCCCAGGGCCCCCACAATGTGGTGACCCTGGCCTGCATTACAATCCCACTGTGATGACAAAGCTAGATGTCGTTCACACTGTGAACCACAGTCATGTGTCCTGAGCAACAAACTACCATCACACCTACACAAGCACAAATCAATCAGCACGGCCAGTAAGCCAAGGCCAACATGGAGGCAGGGGTCTAGCCGGGCAACAACTCTCATCTGCACACACTCAACACCACACACCTCGACCTCCAACAATGTGCAGCAGTGAAGATCACATGCACTGGTGACATTGCACATGCACCCATGACAATCCCAGGGGGTGGTGGGAACCAAGGGGCAGAAACACATCACACATGGCCACTCAACCAGACTCCTGAATGTCTGACACACTGCACACTACGCTGTACATGGACATGACGGCAATACCACACCAACCAATGGGATCCCAGCCACAGTCACACACCAATGAAGAAGCCAAGGTCACCCACAAAGAACACACATAGACAACTACCAACATTGCAGCCCTGACCCTGAGGAGTGCCAGCAGTCACACACACAACGTGTCACAACCAATGAAAGCTAACACAAACCGGAAATCACATGACAGGTGTAAACAACAAGTGCCAAGGGGAATCCTGACTGTGACCCATCTGCGTCTGCCCACTAACTCAGCCCTGACAGCAAACACACCTATGGGTGACACCCTGATGACCAGTAATGTGCCATGCACCCACATCACAGAGAACCCAGGGAGAAGACTTTGGGGAACATAGCTCAACTCAGCAGGCATCACAAACAGGAACATCACTAGGGATCCTAGCATGCACAGCAACATGGAAGTGAACACACAGACATGCTCATACAACACACACCTTGGGTGCAGGCGATGTCACAGGAGTACACACTGCCATGAGGGGACTCCACTCCTGTGTGAGGAAAGCTGTGCCATATGTCGCATCAGTAGGGCTCCATCATATCAGCAGAACACTTGGTCACACAGCCAACAATTAGCACCAAATGAAGGCTCCCCTCACATCAGCCTGGTCATGGGAGTGTCAACGAAATCATCAGCACAGATCCAACACACATGTATAGCAAGTTGCACTGACAACACAGATGAGTCCTTCCCCATTGATGCCCAAACCTGCATGTCCAGTGGAGATGGCCACACGGTCAGGGAAGTAGAGTAATTGAACAATGGCAAACACAACAGATGTGCAGCGGTGGAACCCACAGATGTGACATTGCTAATGTAAGTAGGGAATCCCATTGCCAAATATTGAAAACATGACACCCTCAGATGCCGCTAAGGATGACATGGATACACCACAGGATAGGACACTGTCCCCCTGGACGACATGGGTTCCTGCACAGTAACACTTCATTGTCATGAGACCAAATATCACCATCACTGCAGCAAGGGCATGGTTAGCATCATCAACATCATGTACATCAGAAGCAAAAGCACTAGAGAACTGAAAGTTGCTTTATTCAGCATATGTGGCATTAAAAGTAGAAGTCAGGTCGAAAATAAACAAAGGCCAATGGCCAGTCTATCATTAAAGTCAAAAGTGGATGACAGTGGCAGATGCCACCCTACGCATGCCTGCACTGACAAAATCCAGGGACAATCCCCTAGGAGGGGCATACAGGGGGCAGGCCAGGCACCGCAGGGACAGGATCAGGGCTCACCAGGAGGAGGCAGGGAAGGGGTGGTGGGTGCTGGAGAGCCACTGACAACTGCAGTGGAGGTGTCTGACATGGTGTGTGCCGGCACAACTGGGGGCATGACTCAGATGTAGTGGGTGCCGGCACGACTGCAGTGGACCCTGCAGATGGAGTGGACAGCTTCGCCACTGCAGTGCCCAAGTCAGACAGGGTGGTAGTGGACTCCACTGCAGTGCCTACCTCCAGGGGAGGAGAATGGGGATCAGGTAAGGTGGGCAGGACAGAGGGGAGGACACCCTCACCACATCAGTGGTACAGACAAGCGCAGCGGGGGGTGTGGGGCTGGAAGAGCAAGTGGCAGGGGAGAAGGCCTGATCCTTCTGGGGATGGTGTATCTGTGGGTGGGGGAACCTGGGGCAGGGTGTGGTGGGGGAACCTGTGGAGTGGGGGCCTGAGGGATGGCGGAAGGAGACTTGGTGCCTGAGCTGCAGGGCGGCGGCGGGGTCTTGCTCTTCTGGGACCGGGGGGACTTGCGGGTGGGGGCCTCAGTCGGTCTGCACCTGGGGGAGGGTGTCCGGGGGCCAGGGGCACTCCGCTCCGTTTGGGTGGGCTTCCTCTTCCCCCTGAATGCTGAATCAGCTGGATCGGAGGGGAAGAGGCCAAGGTCACAGAGGAAGAGCCGCTGTGTCTTTGAGGTTGCAGGTGAGGCAAGGGAGGGGTCTTTGGAGGGAGAGGCAACTGAGGACTGCGCAGTGCATGTGGATGCGTGTGTGTGTGCCTGTGCCCCATCCCCTGTGAGTGTGGTTGCAGTCCTCTGACGGTGCGTGTGTGTGCGTCTTGTTTGTGGCGTGTGTGTCTGTGTGCTGCACGTGTCTGTGCTGGTGTGTGCCTGTGCCAGTGTGTGTGTGCTTGGGACAGGTAAGGTGCTGGGGAGTGTGGATGGGGCAGAGGCAGGAGGGGTGAGGGACTGTCGGAGGAGGGACACTGCTGCCGTCAGGGAGGAGTCCATGGACCTATTGCCTCTCTGTAGGTCAGACATGCCCGATGAGATGCCCTCCATGAATGACACCAGCTGAGTCAACAGACTGGTGTGTGCATGGAGGACACTCAGCATCGCTGTCTGTCCTACATGGAGCTGGCGGAGGAGGTACACAGACTCCTCACTCAGGGCAGCAGGGGACACAGGGGCAGGGGGTGCGGTGCCTGGCCCGAAGGAGACACGCTCCCGAACATGGGAGCCTCCACGGACCTCGGGAATGGGAGCCGACGGGAGGGCGGTGGTGGTGGTGGTGGTGGCGGGGACAGCAACACTAGCTGGGGTGTGGTGGCTGCTGACACCCACCTCCATAAGGGAGTCATCCTCCGAGCTGCTGTGGTCCTCAGCTGAGGTGGATGGTGCTGAGGACTCCTCGGGGTGGCTCCCCTCGCCCTCCGTGCCACTGGGTCCCTCCGACCACTCCTCGGCTGCTGACCCAGTCTGGCTCTGCGGCTCCTCCTGGTCCGTGGAGCTGTCCCCTCCTGTGGCCGTGGATGTTTCTGCAATCAATAGGGAAACAGACAGACATCAGTCACCTGCACCGAACGCACACACCACAGTAAGTACAGCACATTACAGAGCAAGCCCTGGCATCCTTAGTTGAACATTGCTAAAAGTGCCCAAACAGAAGAGGAGAAGTCAATTGTCAGTCTGATGGTCAACCATGGCACTCACATCCCACCTGGCCTTGCACCCATCTGTCTGCTGTCTGTTGGATGGCAATACCCCAGTGTGGACACATGCACCACCTACACAGTAGTTGGACAGTGCAGAGAACCCGGTGAAGCATGTGGACATGCACACATCACAACTCTTGCCACTGAGTCAGTACAGGTGTCCGGATGAAAGGGATGCCCATAGTCAAATAGGAAATGCATGTGATGCATACCAGCGACAGACACCATGATGCACCCATGTCCTGATAGCCATTGCCACAATGGTGTGCATGTGGCACATGTCACTCCCCTGCAGGATCACTAATAGGAAGTCACATGCCATGGCACAGGCATGCCTGCTAAGTCATACATCACTGTCTCAAGTCACATGGGCAGGGCAGCCAGACATCAACACTCTGCACTGTGTCACAATAGTAGGTCATGGGGAATGCAAGTCCTGGAGCTGAACAAGTGCACATGTACATCCCCCACACACCACATCATCTGAACCCTCATCTGTCCAGGTCATACCCATTGGACATATGGGAGACCTGTGACACTACGCTCTGCACCTGAGCACCTCACAATCTGCTGTGAATGGGAAACAGCTGCCTGAACTTCACATTCGTATACCCCAGTCTGCACGGTCAGGTGATCAAACACCTATGTGTCACACAAGTATCGTCCCCCATGGTCACATCTCCGGTGGCATGCGGAGCCCCAACCGAGAAACACCCCAGCAGACCTGACAACGAAGCCACAGCACACTGACAGAGAGGCAGACACCTGAGGGGACAAATCACTGAGCACAACGTGTCAGCTGATACACGGGAGTGGGAGTACAGAGTGTATTGTATGGCCTGGAGTAGGCATGACTGTCCTGCCCCACATGAATGAGGAATGAGCCCTGGACAGTAGGCAGCTGGCTAAGTATGTGTGACACACGTTATATACACACTCCTGGGGCCCAAACATTGTTCCCACCCGCAGCATGGGTGTGTGCCAGATACCCCAGGCACATGTGGTGGATCAGCTCTGCAATTGGACCACATATCAAAGTAACACGCAGATTACATGTCAGAACACAGCCATTGTGTAAGCAATGGACCCACCCATGATGCCCACCACAGAGTTAGGGAAACAGATGCTGTCCCCCACCTTGAGTCAAGCAAACTGCAAGGACACAGTACCCAAGTGACACAATTCCCTGACTGTAAGGGCCACACCAGGGTATCAGATGAGGAGTGGGCAGTGCACAATAGAGGGACATGGGTCCTGGACCACATGACTGATGTACTGTGGATGTTTAACCAGTCCAGAGGAGGGCACATAGCATGGCAGACATAGTTCACAATGCAGTCATGGACTCACCCCTCCTTGCTGCTCTCTGGCCTTCAGCTGCCCATCCAGATCAGGGAAGACCACCGCCAGGATCCTCAGCATGTGGGGGGTCAGGGTCCGGTGTCCGCCCCTCCTGCGAGGAGGCGACAGCTTCAGCTGGACCCGTGCGATCCTCCGGGTCCAGCTCCGAAGGTCCTGCAACCTCTTCTGGCAGTTGTGGATCCGGCGCTTGTAGACCCCACGGATCTCACTGCCCGGACGATGGTCAGCCATATCTGCTGCTTCTGGTGGGCATCAACCTGTGAGGATGACAAAGTGAGAATGCCATTACTACACATGCAACATATCCGTGCATTACACAGTTGTATATACATGTCTCAATCACAGGGGCACATGATGTACACAGGCAGTGCAACGATGGCCATGGACAGTATGCCAGCAGTTACTACATGGTATCATTGCCTGGGAAGTAAAACCTTGTTTAAATGCACTGTCACTGCACTATACCTGTCCAGTGCATGTAACTACACACTATGGGGGTGACAACTACTCAGTGAGCCTGCTAGCCAGTGGCGTGCAGACTGTTAGCCCTGCTAGTCAGACAACATGCACATTTAGAAAGGCAGTGGACAGAACACTCACCTGCTCCCCTGCTTTCCCATACAGCTTGCTGTACTGTGGAAGGAGGTTGTCCAGCAGGGCCTGGTTCTCCTCAGTGCTGAAGGCTGGGGCTCTCTCCACAGTACGTGCCATTGCAGGGTCCAGAGGGTGCAGATACAGCAGCAGTGTAGTGGCAGATGTCGTCCTGGAGCATGTAGTGCAGGCAAGTGAGCTCTCAGGGGAACAGCCAGCATTATATGTGTGCTGCAGAGGCAGATACTGTCCCATGTGTCCAAAGTGATAGGTCCAAGTCGTTTGCATCTTCTGAATCTGGCCAATCCATGGAATTGCACCACTTACACACGCCCCCAGCATCCTTCAAATGTTCAACTTCATGATACCCATGAAATTGCAACATTGTTGTGGGTGACCAACTGAATTTACAGCATCAGACTCGTTCAAATTTTGAAAACGCGTCCGTTGCCAGGCCAGGCCATAGCCAATGGGCGCACACCGATCGGACCATTGCTGTTCAACGCGTACCTAGGATACAACGCGTACCCACACACATTGAATGCAATGGGCCGGCCGGGCAAACCGATCGGACCATTGCTGTTCAACGCGTACCTAGGATACAACGCGTACCCGCACACATTGAATGCAATGGGCCGGCCGGGCACACCGATCGGACCATTGCTGTTCAACTCGTACCTAGGATACAACGCGTACCCGCACACATTGAATGCAATGGGCCGGCCGGGCACACCGATCGGACCATTGCTGTTCAACGCGTACCTAGGATACAACGCGTACCCGCACACATTGAATGCAATGGGCCGGCCGGGCACACCGATCGGACCATTGCTGTTCAACGCGTACCTAGGATACAACGCGTACCCGCACACATTGAATGCAATGGGCAATGTGTGCGCACTGATCGGTCCATTGCTGTCCAACGCGTATTGCGAATACAACGCGTACCAGCGCACATTGAATGCAATGGCCAATGTGTGCGCACTGATCGGTCCATTGCTGTCCAACGCGTATTGCGAATACAACGCGTACCAGCGCACATTGAATGCAATAGGCAATGTGTGCGCACTGATCGGTCCATTGCTGTCCAACGCGTATTGCGAATACAACGCGTACCAGCGCACATTGAATGCAATGGCCAATGTGTGCGCACTGATCGGTCCATTGCTGTCCAACGCGTATTGCGAATTCAACGCGTACCAGCGCACATTGAATGCAATGGGCAATGTGTGCACACTGATCGGTCCATTGCTGTGCAACGCGTCCCTGTACAATCACTGGCATATGTCACCATGCCTGTCACAGGTGAACATATGCCAGCCACATATACTTCCCAGGGAGTGAGGCGCACACCTACAACACCACAGCCTGTCCAAACTGTATCCTACAGCATGTAAGGCTGCATTACCTATTCCGTATATGGGGGTGAACATGTTGTTCTGTGGGTGTCACTTGGGGGCAGCCAGCCCCAGGCTGTGCACGTGTTCATGTGGACAGAATCCTTGGTGTTTCGTGTACATGCCCACTGTGATGTGCAACTGTTCATATCTGAGCATGTGGCATGGTCACATTTCATGGTGGTGTATGTGTATGTCATGTCACATACCCCCTGAGTCCCATGTGGGACGGTATGTTTAACCCAGGGTGACCCATTGGCACAATGGTGATTGTCCTCCACAGTCTGTGTGCATGTTGTGTTTCCAATGTCTCTGATTTCATGTGCACAATGGGAGGCAGTCTCCACATCCACGTTGTTTGTGCATGGACTTTGATGTTGTGCGTGTGTGTGTCACAGACGTCCATGTCTGTCCTGCCGAGGCAACAGGGACCACTACCTGTGGGGGTCATGGTTGTTTTGCTGTGGTGTATACATGATACACCATGTCATGCCAGTGTCCATGTGGCAATACAGGGTCCCTGGGAATCTACCTGTCGTTGAGCTGTGATGCCTGGGGCACATCTGTCCTCACATGTCACTGTGGGGTGTGTTTGTAACGTGGCAGCAGGAGATGGGAACTGTGACACGGCCTCATGATATCCAATGGCACGACCTGGGACTTATTGATGCCACTTGTTGAACTGTGATGTTAGATGTTGGCCATGTATGTGCCATACATATCCTTACGGAACTGCACACATCATGTACTTGTGCCTCATAATGATGTATCATGTGATGTTGAGTGTGTTCAATGCCACATATGTGGGGTGACTGACAATCTTGCTTTCTTCACCTATGCACTGCAGGGCACCAGCTGTCCTTAGACCATTCCCTGACCTGGCAACGATGGTGGAACGTGACAGCATCCGACGGTACCGCTTCACCAGGCAGCTGATTGAGGATTTGGCAGTGCGCTTGGCACCACATTTGCAACCTGGCCGGCCGTACCCTACAGCGCTGACCCCCAAGGTGAAGGTGATGGCAGCCCTACACTTCTTTGCCACCGGTACCTTTCAACACACTCTGGCGACTGCTGGTGGGATGTTACAGACCATGTTCAGCCGTGTGCTCCGGGATCTTTTGGAGGCTATGTTGATATACCTGAACCAGTACATCTATTTCCCTAGTCTACAACGACTCACTGGCATGAAGAGTGACTTATATGCCCTGGGGAGGATGCCGCATGTCATTGGCTCCATTGATGGGACACATGTGGCTTTGGTACCACCACAGGCCCAAGAGCAGGCCTACCGTAACCGCAAACACTACCACTCGGTCAATGCACTCGTGGTCTGTCTTGCAGATATGAGCATCTCACACGTGTGTGCCCGTTTCCCTGGTTCTGCACACGATGCCTACGTGATGAGGAGTAGTCGCATCCCGAGGATGATGGCACAGATGCCGAACCAGCGTGCCTGGCTTGTTGGTGTGTACTGACTTTGTACCATTGTGTGTGTTCTGCTATGTAGTGTTCCACCCTCTTTTCCAACTCTGCTAATGTGCAATTGTCTGTATGTAGGTGACTCCGGATACCCCAACATGCCGTGGTTGCTGACGCCCCTCAGGAACCCTGTGACACCAGCCCAGATGCGCTACAATGAGGCACATGGTCGGACCAGGAGAGTGATTGAGCGGACATTTGGTCTCCTGAAGAGCCGCTTCCGCTGCCTCGACAAGACAGGAGGGTCCCTCCCATATGCCCCAGCAAAGGTGTGCAAGATTGTCATTGTCTGCTGCATGCTCCACAACCTGGCAGTGCGGAAGGAGTTGCCACCTGTGGAGGATCCTGGCCTGGACCACGATGCCAGTGATGATGATGATGATGATGGTGATGTCCGCACACAGCTCATCACCAACTTCTTCAGCTGAATGTGAGTATCCAGAGATGTCATGTCAATGATGTGAGTTTGCATGATATGTGTTGGTGGTGCTCCGGTGCTGTTTGAGTGTGTCCATGGGCTAAATGACTGTATGCGTGTAGCGATGTGTCCTTACAGGTAGTCTGTACTCCCCAACAGTGTTGACATGCTAACTTGGTTCTGGGTGGGTATCTTGTAACATGTATTGTGCATGAGTATTGCAGTTCTGTCCTGTTCTTCAGTGCTTTTGACTGTGTGTCATTTCTGTCCTTCACAGGGTACTTTCAGAGTTGTTTGGTCAACTGTGATCCCCAACACCGTGATTCGACTTCCCGGGTGGTAGCTGTTGTGTCCCTACAGGTGATGTGCACCACAACCATGGACTTCCTTCCTTCTACACTTGTTGACTGTGTGCCCACTGCCAGGTGGGATTACCTTGCATCTGTGGTGGTTACAACATGTTGCAAATGTGTAATAAACCTGTGCTTCACTTTGTGATGTGCGTTGTCTGTGATCACACATCTGACTGACATTTGCTTACTGCACCAGTGGGCTAGTTAACACAGACTGTGAATAGGTGTTGGGTCTGTGCAATGCAACGTATTTCCTGGCAACATCAGTGTAGGCGATGAGTCAGATGGCCATGGTGTGTATGTGTTGTGTAGCCCTGGTGGTGTGCCTCCCTCATATGTGTGACGTCGCCATGACTCACATGCCAGTGTTGTACTTGCTGTAGCAGTTAGCATGCACAGTGTCATTTCCCCGATCATCATCGCCACTTCTGAGACAACATAGGAATCACAACAGAGGCAAGTATGGTGTATTAGTGAGTTTATTGACATACATGTGTGAGTATAGTGCACAGGATGGTGGGTGCTGTACACTGTGATTGTAATCAAAAGTTCCTAGATGATTTGGAAGTCCTGGTAGCAGAAATGTCCAGAGTAAAGCGCACAGTAATCTGAGACATTGGTCCAACTTGAGCTCCCCATGTCATGTGGGAGAGTTGTGTTGCAGTCAGCAGGGTGAACAGTTTGCGCACAAAGGTGATTATCCAGAACAGGTTTTGGCTTCCTGGGGGTTGCACATGGCCATCGGCCTCTCACTTGCCCCTCCTCGGACGGCCCCTCTTCTTTGGGGGGACCCTCAAGTGCAGGCTGCTGCGGTGCAGGGAACTCTTCGCCAGAGTCATCCGCCCTCCCTGTGGCAGTTGCAGTTGTTTCAGCACCAGATGTTGTGGGCACACAGGGAGGTGTTGACTGGTTGCTGGTCATCTGGCGGAGGCATTGTAATATGTCCCTATGCACCGCCGTCATCTCTTGCAGTGTGTCCCACTTGGACTCCACGCGGGACATGTGTGAGTCCAAGCGGGCATGATGGGCAGCCTGCTGCTGTTTAATGTCCCTGAGGAGCCCCACTACCTGGCTGAACTCTCCGGTGCTGGACTGGTACGCATCGGCTATGCGTGCCAGTTGTGGGTCATCATGCAGTCCAGACCCCTCTGCGAGCTGCGACCTATGTCTCCCACCCCTCCCACCACCCCTGGCGACACGTGCAGTACCTGAGGTGGCACGCACAGGTGACCCTGGGCCACCTTGTGGGTTATTGGTGGTGGTGGTGTCCATGGCCCCACGTTGGTCCAGGGTCCCTGTGCTGGTGGTGGTGGTGCTCCTTGGTCTGTCCATGTCGGCAGGGGTGGTATGTGTATTGACAGTCGTTGGAGGGGTGGGTGCAGGGGGTGCAGCTGGTGGTCCTGCTGGTGCTGCATGATGACTTCCTCCGGAGGTGCCAGGTAGGTCTTCTTCATCCGAGGAGGGCAGAGGCTGTTCCACACCAGTGAGCTCCGTATCCTCTTGAGCCTGGGACGAGGACTCCTCAGCGTCTGCTGCTGTGTCCCCATCATCACCTGTTTTTGGGAGACACAAACAATGTATGTTATGTTTCTGCAGACATCAATGGTTGACACACCTGACAGTTGTGACTGTGCCTCTGGATGCGGGCCTGTACATTGCATTGTCCTGAGTTGTCACAGTCAGGGGTTGATATTGGTGTAGCACATTGTCCTGCATTATTTGGGCATTTCTATGTGAATGTTGGGGTGTGTACATGGTCTGCATTGGTTGTATTTGGTTGACATCCAGCCCTCCTTCCCACCCAGCCAGTTATTCCACCATGGAACGTGCTTCCATTGCAGGGAGTGCAAGTTGTCTTTCAGGATGTCAGTCAGTGGTGTCCTGCTGTTGGTTGTTGCACAGTTGCCAGCAGGGCCTTGTGCTCCCCACAGCAGTACCCAGTGTCAGCCATCTTGTGAGTCCTTTTCCACTCCCTGTGATGTGAGCATGGTTGAGAGTGGTGTTGATGGGCCAATTGTGAGGCTGAGCAATATCTGTGCCTACAACTCCCATCATGCTATTGCCTCCACCCCCTTCCCAGCATGCCCATCCTTCCTTCCTTTTGACTCTGCTTCCCTGTGGGGTGGGCTGCCTGTGCTGACAGGATGGCTGGGAGTGTTGTCCTGGCAGTTGTTTGGCTAAAAGTCCCAGGAGTGTCCCTGTGCTTCACACAGCATAACCCAGGGTGGTGGTTCTTTGTGGGATCTTGAGTTAGGATGTGAGGCATTGCATTCTCCCAGGTGGGTTCTGTGGAGTTTGTGTTGAGGGGGTGTGTGAGGGGAGGTGCTTGTGACTATGGTCAGTGCTGTGAGTCCTCCTTCCCACCCAGCCAGATATCCCACCATGGAACGTGCTTCCATTGCAGGGAGTGCAAGTTGTCTTTCAGGATGTCAGTCAGTGGTGACCTGCTGTTGGTTGTTGCACAGTTGCCAGCAGGGCCTTGTGCTCCCCCAGCAGTACCCAGTGTCAGCCATCTTGTGAGTCCTTTTCCACTCCCTGTGATGTGAGCATGGTTGAGAGTGGTGTTGATGGGCCAATTGTGAGGCTGAGCAATATCTGTGACTACCACTCCCATCATGCTATTGCCTCCACCCCACTTCCCAGCATGCCCATACTTACTTGCTTTTGGGTGGACTTCAGTGTGTGTGAGTGTGAGAGCAATGGCAAGATGGCTGACAGTGGTGTCCTGCTGTTGTTTGGTGGGCAGTTCCCAGCATGGCCTTGTGCTCCCCACAACAGAGCACCAGTGTCAGACATCTTTGATGGGGCTTTCCACTCTCTGTGGGGTGTGCATGCTTGAGTGTGAGCTTGCTGGGCCATGTTGGTGGGGGATGTTGAGCTGTAACTACCACTCCCATCATGCTATTGCCTCCACCCCCCTTCCCAGCATGCCCATCCTTCCTTCCTTTTGACTCTGCTTCCCTGTGGGGTGGGCTGCCTGTGCTGACAGGATGGCTGCGAGTGTTGTCCTGGCAGTTGTTTGGCTAAAAGTCCCAGGAGTGTCCCTGTGCTTCACACAGCATAACCCAGGGTGGTGGTTCTTTGTGGGATCTTGAGTTAGGATGTGAGGCATTGCATTCTCCCAGGTGGGTTCTGTGGAGTTTGTGTTGAGGGGGTGTGTGAGGGGAGGTGCTTGTGACTATGGTCAGTGCTGTGAGTCCTCCTTCCCACCCAGCCAGATATCCCACCATGGAACGTGCTTCCATTGCAGGGAGTGCAAGTTGTCTTTCAGGATGTCAGTCAGTGGTGTCCTGCTGTTGGTTGTTGCACAGTTGCCAGCAGGGCCTTGTGCTCCCCCAGCAGTACCCAGTGTCAGCCATCTTGTGAGTCCTTTTCCACTCCCTGTGATGTGCGCATGGTTCATGGTGGTGTTGATGGGACAGTTGTGGGGGTGACCAATATCTGTGCCTACAACTCCCATCATGCTATTGGCTACACTGACTTGCCCAGCATACACATATTTCCTTTCTTTCAGTGGGCTTCACTGTGTGGTGGTGTTGTAGTGGTGGCTACTTGTCTGGATGTGTTTGTCAGTTATATTTGTGCCACTGCCTAGCTGTAGTTGTAGTTGTGTTTGTACATGTGATGACACAGTTAAATGTCACTTTGAGATGGCATGTGTTGTGTTTATCTGACTGACATACACATTTTGGGATGATTCTGTTCTGGTTGCTGTGTATTTGCTAAGAGTGCATGGTTTGACTCTCCCCTTGACAGTGATGTGTGTGTGTAGTCGCAGAATATTGTGTACATTTGTTGTGTACTCACCAGGCTCTGGGATGTTTTCTAGTCCATAGATGCTCACTGGTGGTAGGATGGCCCGCACCTTCTCCTCCCAGGGCCTGAGGTATACTGGCTTGGCAGGAGGGCCACTGCCGGTGTGTTGGCTCAAGAGGTAGTCCTTCTTCAACAGCTCCTTGACCCTCCTGCGCACGTCATACCACCTGTTCTGGATGTCTGTCTTTGTGCGCAAACATGGTGATTGTGCGTTCACCCTGTCGACGATCCTCTCCCACATCTTTGTTTTCTGTGACATGGGTGTCTGTTGGACCAGTGTACCAAAGAGCTGTGGCTCTACCCTGAGGATCTCATCTACCAGGACTTCCAATTCACTATCTAGGAACTTCTGATTCTTCTTTGGGGGCATGGTGATGGGTGGTGATGGTGAGTGATGTGTATGTTGGTGTGCAGGTGAAGGTGTGTGAGTGTGTGTTTTGCTGGGTGTATGTGAGGTTTCTATTTGTTGGGGTGCTGATGGTGTGTGGCTTGTGTGATGGATGAGCTGTGGGTGTGTGGTTGCTGTCTGTTGAGTGCTGGCAGGTAATTTGAATTTGCAAAGGATCATGGTAGGGATTTGTGTCCTTTATATGGGTGGAGTTGTGGGTGTGTCTTTGTTCCCTGCCCCTCCCCCCCAGTATTTATTGGCTTTGTAATTGCTTGTTTGGCCTTTTTTTGTGAATTTTCCCTTTGTACTTTTCGTGCATGTAGGAGACGTTCTTGTGACTGAGTCGGACCCTGCAGTTGTCTCGTACGGGCTTCTCCGTTTCGTTCACGCTGTGTTTGTGCTGTTTTCTATGCTGTGTACGCGTCGGTCGTGGTGTTTTGGGTTGCTTCGCCTCGCAGTTTCGTATGCGTGTCGGTCGTATGGCTTGTCCTCCGTGCGACTAGGTCGTGTTTTCCACGCCTTGCATCGTACTTGGCGGGTGGGAGTTCGCGGGTACGTCTCGTTCGGGTTTGTTCCGGGTGCGAGTAGGTCGGTTCGAATCGCGTGTTTTTCCGGCCGGATTGCTGTTTTCCGCGCGGCTCGGTCGTTCGGCTTGTGTTCCGTACGAGTCGGTCGGGTTTTGCTCGCTTCTCATCGTACTTGGCGGGTCGGGCTGCACCGGTACGTGTCGGTCGGAATAAATTCCGGCTCCGAATCGGTCGGTACGTTTTCCGGCCGGAATCGGAATCGGCCCCTAAGTGTCTTGATGGAAATGAGACCAAAGATATTTTGCCCATGCTTCCTCCGAAATGTTTGAAGAAATCCCATTGTGGTTAGGATGGACAAATTGATTTATGGTTTTTCAAAAACTTGCACTGTTATTTTGTTTGATGTCGGCATGTAGTTTTGCCCAGAGATCGTTCTCTGCTTCTCTGTTAGCATCCCTTTTTGTTTTTTCAATAGAGCCTTTTTCTTTCGCAGTAAGTTTAATTGTGTTGTATCTTGTGGGTTACACCGTAGCTGTCTCAATGAGCGATAGATGGAAATCTTGGTGTGCTTGATTTCTTTCTTTGCGGATTGTGATATAGACTTCACTCCTCCGAATCTCTCCTGGGTTTGTGGTTTGATCTTAGTAGCATAGACTGCCATGATTTCCGTGAAGTTTTCCCACTTCCTGACCTCGTCTTGTCCAGCCCTCAAGTCAAAGTGTTCTTTTGCAGTTCCCAGCATTCTGCAATCTGTGGCAGTCCCAAATTTGATTCTTTTAAGGTCAATGGTGAAGTCTGATCCACGAGGAGCCCGGCACTGCTCGATTGCTTGTGGCCGGTGATCGCTATCTCCTTTATCACCCAGTTGGAAAGAGATAATTTGATGGAACAACTCAAGGGAGACAAAAGTGTAGTCCAGTATGGTGTTCGTTCTTATTGAGCTGTGTGTTGCTACAGGGGGATTGTCTCCTCTTGATCTGCCATTTAGTGCTCTTAAGTTTAGATGTTCCAGTTCCTCCAGGGCCACTGTCCCGCCTTAGTTTGCTTGCATGGATACAGTTTCCCTTGCATTGGGATATTCCAAATTGTATTTTGTAAGGACACTTCATCATCCAAGGAGGAGCCCATTAGGTTTAAGTTTAGGTCCCCTGTAAGAATAAGTCAAGTCAAGAGGAACTTTATTCGACTTAATTAAAAGCCATAAAAGTTGACAGAGGATTAAATAAAACTATTCACAATTAAAAGCCATAAAAGTTGTCAAAGGATTAAATAAAACAATTCACATAAAATATTATTAGCAGAAACACACAATGCATGGAACTCTCACTTATTCACGATCTTCCTGAGCCGGACAGCAGCCGATATGTATTTATAAAGCATTAGACAAACAAATTAATCATTTAGGAGTAATAGGTAATTCAGTGCAGCCTTACATTTCCTTATATTTAAAAATCTAAGCAATGGTTTTAAAAACAAACGTCTAGGATGATCATAGAGGTTACATAAAAACATAAAGTGCAGGGTGCTCTGTCTTGTCCTGGAATCACAGGGACACGGTTCCAGTTTAGCGTCACAATATACATTTAGCGGATAGGAAACCAAAAAGTGTGAAATGCCCATCCTGAACCTGATTAGATAAAATAATTTGGCATGGCTAAAAAAGAACGAGAGGTAGGGCTCCGTCCCTGGGGTGGTGACTAATAATGAATGCTCACTAACGCGTTTTTCACTAGCTCTCGTTTATCCCTAGCTTGACAGAGAAGCATCAGGAAGTCTTTTTTCAGCTTAGCTCTGGGTAGCCTAGCAATATTTTCAGGACATTTAATGCAATCTGAGAGTCCCAACTTCCCCAGGCAATCATAAATAAAAGCAATCCACGGTATACTTCTCACTTTGTCCTGCTTCAAACAGTCTATAACTATGGCTCGATTTAGAAGTGTATCCTCTTTCCGCCAGATACTATGCCACAGTAACAGCGTCGCTGCTTGTATGCGAAACGACAAAGGGATTATGCCTAGTTCTTTGTGACAAATAGTAGCCGCCGTGCTTTTAGGGACTGTCAGCAACCTTCTCACAAATGTGTTTTCAGCATTCTGAAGGGGTTTAGAGTTGCAACATCCCCAGACCCCCGCTCCATACAGAGTACCTGCGCAAGTGCGTGCTCTATAAATGTCAACAATCACTTTAATTAGGCGAGAGCCTAGCTTTCTAGTGAATCTAAAAATTGCCTCAATGTTGTGACTAAGCCCGCCAAGTCTGGCATCCAATAAATGCGTCCAGGTATTTTTTTGGTTAAAAATTATGCCCAGGTATGAGAAGGTGGGAACAGTGAGGAGTTTTTCCTTTTTTAAATAGAAGGATTGAGGTTTCATTGGTCGCTTGCCCACTATCATGACATGCGATTTCGCCACGTTTGTTTTTAATCCAAGGCCGTTCATGTAATCATTAAAGCCAGTTAACAACCTTTGTTAGACCCACATCTGTTTGGGACATCAGTACACAGTCATCAGCGTATAAGAGCGCAGGCAAAGGCCTGCTTACAATCAATGGGGCATCAATATTACCGGTACTGATTTTGCTTTCCAAGTCGTTAATATACAGGCAAAACAGAAAGGGTGCGAGAACGCATCCCTGGCGGACCCCACGGTCCATCTTAATCGCTGTCGTGAGCTCCCCTCCTACACCATAGCGCACTCTCCCAATTACCCTCTGATGCATTACCGCCAGAAAATGAACAATTGGTGGATCAATGCCCATGGATAACATTTTCTCCCACAGCGTCCCTCTCTGCACCCAGTCAAAAGCAGAGGTCAGGTCCATGAAACATAAATAAAGGGTACCGGACCTGGCCATGGTATATTTACTGATGACCAGGTGCAGATTGAGGCACTGCTCCACGGTGCCCAATCCTTTCCTAAATCCATATTGGACATCGGAAAATTTTGCAGTTTCTGTGACCCAAGACTCCAATCTCTCTAAAATCACACGCCCCATGATCTTACATGTGCTATCAATTAGTGAAATCGGGCGGTAGCATTTAGGGTCTGACCTATTACCCTTCTTAAATATAGGAATTATTGTGACTGACTTCCACGAATCCGGGGGGCCAGACAGTGCATAACACCTCAATACGTTAGTTAAAAGCGGCAGCCAAAGAGGAATATTAGCTAAAAACAAATCGGCCGGCATGCCGTCAGGTCCTTCTGCCTTATTTTTGACTGTCTGTGACAGGGCCCGGCATACTTCATCTAGTGTTGGCGGGTCCAGGGCCACAGCCCCGTATGATGGTATGGCACTCGGCTCTTGAACGTTTTCCATGCTATAAAGAGAGGAGAAGTGGTCGACCCAGTTCTCAGGCATGATTATCGTATCGATGCTACCACTACTATTCTCACTAAAATAGTCATGATTCACTGTTTTCCAAAAAAGCATGGGGTCATTTCTCTGTGAGGACACATGGAGCTGCCCCCAAGCCTCAGTCCTGATTTCTATTTTACGCTTTTCTAGGGCCTGTTTGTATTCTATGCGACTAGCTCTCACCTCCATTTTATTACGTGGACATGCCTTTAGGGTCTTAATGAGTTTATTATGTAGGTGGGAGCATTCCTTATTAAACCATCTATGGTCATTTTTTAAACTGGAGTTTTGTTTCTTCCTTAAAAAATCACTTGTTGACTCAGTTATGGCATTAAAGGCATTTATCATGCTATTTGGGACTATGTCGTCATCCAGACATCGAAAAATGTGGACAATATTATTTTTTACAATCTGCTCTAAGGCAACATCTGGGTTTACAGTCGACCACTTCCTCAGCAGACCCTTATTCTTTTTAAAATTAATCTGGGTTGCACTCACTGTTGCATCTGGGATGTCAGAGGGGCTACTAATTCTAGGGTCAATGGGTAATGATCACTCAAATTACATTGCAATACATTAAAAACGGTGAGTGTAAGAATAGAAATAATTTGAGAGTGCAATAAAATCAATCAATGAGCCTTGACCTTTCCCCACATATGTTACCATTTCCAGCGGCGCCGTCCTGCTGAGATCAATAGGTAAAAACAAGGAAAGTTTTGTCAACAATGAATTAAAAATATCCCCGCACTGAGTGTGTTCAAAATGACAATCACCCTCCATAGCTCCCCTTAATCGGTGACATGCATGTAGTTTAGAAAGGGGGCATAATTTACAATTGAAATCGCCCCCCCATAGCACGAAGAAATCCATTTTTATCTCTTCAATATGTTCTAATAGTGCGAATTCCAATTCCTGGGCAATAGTGGTATTAGCGCTGTTAAAATTATTGTGGTAAAAATTTACTACTACCAGGGTTAAGCTTTTAGTAAATAAGATATTAATAATCTGGAAATGCGGGGACTCCAGCTTCATCTTCCCCAGACGGCCATTTACTGTAGTTGAGACCAAAGATAATAGGCCACCTTTATCATGACCCCCCATTGAAACTCTGGCTGGTGTATGGATAGAATAAAACCCATTTATATGGGTGGTCTCTTGCAGCCACGTCTCCTGGAGGCAGACTAGACTATGTTTGCCAATCCAGGCAACCCACTCTTCATTGACTAGTTTACTCTGTAAGCCAGCAATATTCCAATATAGGCTCACATAGGTGGTTTTTTAAATAGTTTTTACGGGCTCTTTATCTAGACTAGCCATCGGCTCGCCACCATCTACCTGGCATGCTTGAATTTCCCACTGCCCCGGTTCAGGAGTATCTAAAAGGGGAGGAAGGGTAACTATCTGAACAGGTGATGCTATGTACTCTATCTGAGCCAGGGAATTTGTACCATCGGGCTCAGACAAAAGGCGTAATGGCGAGACATCAAAATTATCTGGAGTGCTCTCTGGAGACCGATCATAAAGTCAATCCACATGCTCTAAACAGGAAAAACGATTGGAAATTGGGAGAGTGAAGGGCAACTGATGTGTATAAAATGGGGTAGACAAAACAGGGAAATGGCTGAGCGTTGGTTTATAAAAGAAACCTAACGGTACAGCTATGATGTTGCCCTCAGTGTTTGTGCTCCAAGAGAGCCTATCCCAGAGATGACGAACCATGACACTGTCCGTTTTATTGTGTATTGATTTTTTTTTTTCCCAGTGACTTTGCAGTACGCTTACACCCCTTTTTTATGTTTTATGTTTGTAAAATTGTACAGACAAAAATTTGTGTCCTTTAAGTCCTTTAAGTCCCTTAAGTCCTTTAAGTCCTTTAAAGTATTGCTCCAAGTGGTCACGGCCAATGCTCAAAACCCCAGGCCCAGGATACAGTCGACAGCAAGAGGCAGTAAGAAGCAAAGAAGCAAGCAAGAAGCAGCAAAAGTTAACAAACAGCCCGGCTCCTCTGTCTGTTAGCCACACCATCTAGCAGGATGCCTTACCCCTCTACCCTCCATATATCACTCTTCTTCTTTACCCCCTTTTCCCCTTTCCCCTCTCCTCCAGGAGTACCTCCGGGAGTATCAGCCAGGAGTATCAGCCAATAGGAAAAGAAAAGGAAAAAAAGTCCATGCGCTGAAACCCCTGCTTTAGACCCCCGAAGAAAAAAAGAACAATCTCTGGCTCATCTTACCGCAAACTTGACTTGTTTTTTACAGCTTTTTGTCAGCTTTTGTAACTTGTGCAGTGACTCCCAGTTCCTGGTTCTAATGCTGGTTCTGAGCTGGGCTGAGTTGAGCTGAGCTGGCCTGGTCTGGACTGGGCGGGGGGTCGTTGGTGAGTCCAGACTCCGCTCTGCTCAGGTGCTCAGGAGCTGGTTTCACTCGCCTTGCATATTACGTCCTGTGGCCCCTAGCCAGAATATTATGCCGTGCCAGCAGTTCCAGCGCCGTCCGATCACTCCCCAAATACCTGCAGGCAGACAGGCATGCAGGCAGGCAGGCAGGGCAGGCAAAGACAAGGAGCAAGGAGCAAAGGAGGGAGTATGCTGCCGCCAGGAGCTGTGAGAGATGGCATGAAAGTGACAAGCCTCAGCTGCCTCAACTCGCGGTGGCAACTCTCCTCTCCTCACCTCACCTCCCTGCTCCCGCTCTCTGAACACAGCACACAGCGCTAATTTCGCGGCTGTTGCTGCACCACGCCTTGCCTCCGGGGGGCTCTGGGGGCTCCAGGGGGCTCCGGGGAACTACTCCCCGCTGATAAGTGGGGTCAGAATGCCAGCGTTAGGGCACAATGGTGGCGGCAGCGGCTCCTTGCTGCACTCGCGGCTTTGCGGCTCTCGGAAAACCCGGTCTGGACTCGCACCACAGCAACTTCGTTGACAGCGCCAAAACACCTTTGGGGGGCAGAGGAAGGGAATAGGTTATACATGGCTCTTGGGTGGGGTGAGTGTTCCATCCTGCTCAGCTGTGGGACAAGGGTCCCTGGTGGGAGTTGTAGTGCTGGCTACCTGTACACATACCCCCATGGAAATATTGCTACCTACATTTGAAGTGAATCTGAGTAAGGAAAAGATAGATATGTGGGGATTGTTTTGGGAAGAGTGTGTTGTACAGAAGTCCATTTTGGTCTAGAAAGTGTGGCTTTCTAGTTGTGCACAACAGTACAGGGCAGTGTGATGGGATACATTTGTTGGTACTTACCAGCCTCAACTCCCCCAGCAATTCCTGTAAGCAACATGGCAAGCACCTTCTCCTCCCATTAAGTGAATGTTAGTGGTGGAATGGGAGGGCCACCACCAGTTCTCTGAGCCTCCTCATGGTTTCTGTTGGCACGGTATTTCACCCTGGTCTTGAGGTCATGCCACCTCTTCTTGATGTCACGCAGTGTGCGCAGGGTGGTCCCTACTGCATTGACTTTGTTGACTATCCTTTCCCACATTTGATTTTTTCTGACTAGTGGTGTCTGTTGGACCATGCTTCCCAACAAATGTGGTTCTACTCTAATTATCTCGTCTACCATCACTGACAACTCATTGTCTGTGAATCGGGGCTTTTTTGTCTGTGCCATGGTGTGTGATGTGCAAATAGATGACAAGTGCAGGTGGGAAGGTGGTGGTGGAGATGTGTGAGGTGTGTGTTGGTGTTGTTGGTGTGGGTGGTTGTGATGGTGTGATGTGTGATGATTTGCCTCTCCTTTCAGATGTGGTGTTTGGCCCTTCACTGCTGGAGTTGTGCAAAGGATGATGGTCAGGGAAGGGGTTGGTTTTATACTCAGCTATGTGGGTGTGTCAAAATGAGGTATTCCTGTCAGGTGTGTTATCTATGTTTACCTGGGATTTGTTTGGTTTTCAATGCCATGGGGGTGTGTCATTGGAGTGTGTCAAATGTGTTTGAGGACAGCGGAAAGGGTAAACAGTCAGAATATCGAGTAGGAAATGTCGACTTGCACTAATATCGAGTGCAAAATATCGTGATACAGAAATATCGACTGCCAGAATATCGTGGTCAAGAATATTGAGTTTAAGGTAAGAAATATCGTTTTCGAAAATATCAAAGTTATTAATATCGTTTGCAAAAATATAGGGACCTATTAGGATGGCGGTTGGATGTCCACCGCCGGGCCGGCGGTGGCACCCGCCGGACAGGCGGTGGACATCCGCCCGCGATCGCAACCAAGAAAACCGCCAGTCAAATTAGGATGGCGGTGGTGACCGCGGCAGTGGGAAATTCCGACCGCCGCTTTTCCGCCGGTTGCCATCTGCACTCCTGCCTAACGGACGGAGCAGGAACAGGAAAATGGTGGCGGTGCAGAGCAGGCTCCGCCGGCAGGATAATGATGCCGGCGGTAGCCAGCCTTTCCTCAGCGGTCAATCCGCCATGGAAAGGCATGCGGAGATTGTCTTCCGGGGGCCCGTTGCGGGCCCCCAATGTGTTGGGGGGGTGTGGGTGCACTGGATGGGTACCCATGGTCCCCCCCTACATTTCCCTGTACCAGGTGGCAGGCACTGTGCAGTGCCTGCCACGCAGTGCAGGGAAATGCAGAACATGCTCCTTTCGGCATCGCGGTGGTGCTGCGGGCAGCAGCAATCGCCGCAATGTTAAAGCCCGCGATCAGACCGCCGCGGTCGGATTTCGACCGCGGGTCATCGTAATTCGACCGGCGGTGATGTCGCGGTCCATGCGGGCAGTCTTTTCCCACTACCATGGCGGTCGGGGAGGTTTTCCGACCGCCATCGTGATAGGCCCCATAGTTGTTAAAAATATCATTTTTTTAGTTACTGTTATGTATTTTAGTATGTATTTTAAATGTATGTGCTATATTTTTTTGTCTAGGTTTTGCATTTTCTTTTAATGCATGTGTTAAATTTTAGAAGTTATACATTTTATTTTAATTAAATTTAGCGTTTTAGTTCCGTAACAGGTTATGGATTTATAGGGAATATGGTGGGAAGTAATTTAATTATAATAAATTGAATATTAATTTTCTTTTAATTAAATTTTGCGTTTTAGTTCCATAGCGGGTTGTGGGTTTATAGGGAATAGGGTGGGAAGTAATTTAATTATAATAAATTGAATAATAATTTTTATTTATTAGTATTTATTTAATTTTGATTTTATATTGTTAATTATGGTAATTAATTTATTATTAATTAATTAATTATTGGCTGTTAATTTTTATTGATTATTTGGTAAATATGTTAATTGTGTCATTTGTTTAGGAGCAGGTTGTGGGTTTATAGGGGAATAGGGTGGGAAGTAATTTAATTATAATTAAATTATTAATAGTTTTTAATAATTAATATTTATTTATATTATATTGTTAATTGTGGTAAATAATATATTATTAATTATTTATTAATTTGGTATTAATTAATATTAATTAATTGGTAATTATGTTAATTGTGATTTTTTTTTAGCAGTGGGATGTGGGTTAATAGGGGAGTAGGGTGGGAAGTAATTTAATTTTAATAAATGTAATACTTTTTATATAATATATATTAATTATTATTTTATAGTGTTAATTGTGTGAATTAATTTATTAAAAATTATTTATATTTTGATTGTTAATCGTTATTAATTAATTAATTGTTAATTAATTATGTTAATTGTATAATTTTTTACGAAATTGTTGGTGGCATTTATAGGGTAATATGGTGGGAGGTAATTTATTTTTAATTAATTCTTTGTTAATTGATGCTAATTAAAAATTACATTTTAATTTTGTCATTTGTGCAATAATTTTGATTTGTGAGTTGTGGTGTTTATAGTGGCAAATGGTGGGAAGTAAAAAAATTTAATTAATTATTTATTGTTCATTGATATGAATTTATTAATGTAAAATTAGTTATGGAAATTGTGTAAATATTTTTAGGTGTGTATTATGGTGTTTATTGGGGTAATGGTGGAAAGTAACTTAGTTTACATTAATTAATCATTACTTGATCATTAATATTTATTTTTTGGTACTTGTTTATTTTTTTGTTTGGGGATTTATGTTGTATAGCTGTAATGTTTGGTTACTACAATAATTTTAAACTTTTTAAATATGTTTTTTAATTATTAATTTTTAAATTGATAATTAATTGTGTAAATTATGGAGGTACACTTTTTTATTTAATTTAGATGCGTGTTGTAAATTGTTTGGTGTTATAGGGTAGGAAAACAAATATTACATTTATGTAATAAGTTTTTTTTGGATTACAATTAATTTCTATTACAAAATATTTATTTGTTTGATAATTTCTTGTAAAAATTAAAAAATAATCTTTTTATGTAAATTTTATATTTTTTCTACATTATTATATCTTTCTATGTATTGTAAAAATTTATAATAAATATGTTTTGTTTTTGGGTGTTTTATTATATGTTGTATAGTAGTTGATATTTTGTTTGTTTTTAAATTTAAATTTTCTTAAGTGTGAATAGTAATTTTTACCCCTTTGCTATCCAACACTTTCCCTACTGCTGCATTTGCAGGAGTGGAATAGTAATTTATACCCCAACACTATCCAACACTTTCCCTACTGTTGTACTCGCTGGAGTGGGAATAGTAATTTTTACCCCTACACTATCCAATACTTTCCCTACTGTTGTACTCGCTGGAGTGGGAATAGTAATTTTTACCCCTACACTATCCAATACTTTCCCTACTGTTGCACTCATTGGAGTGGGAATAGTAAATTATTCCCCTCCGCTATCCAACACTTTCCCTACTGTTGCACTCGCTGGAGTGGGAATAGTAATTTTTACTCCTTTGCTATCCAACACTTTCCCTACTGTTGCACTCGCTGGAGTGGGAATTGTAATTTTTACCCCTACGCTATCCAACACTTTCCCTACTGTTGCACTCATTGGAGTTGGAATAGTCAATTATCCCCCTCCGCTATCCAACACTTTCCTTACTGTTCCACTTGCTGGAGTGGGAATAGTAAATTATTCCCCTCCACTATCCAACACTTTCCCTACTGTTGCACTCGCTGGAGTGGAAATAGTAATTTTTTCTCCTTTGCTATCCAACACTTTCCCTACTGTTGCACTCGCTGGAGTGGGAATTGTAACTTTTACCCCTACGCTATCCAACACTTTCCCTACTGTTGCACTCATTGGAGTTGGAATAGTCAATTATCCCCCTCCGCTATCCAACACTTTCCTTACTGTTCCACTTGCTGGAGTGGGAATAGTAAATGATTCCCCTCCGCTATCCAACACTTTCCCTACTGTTGCACTCATTGGAGTGGGATTAGTAATTTTTACCCTTACGCTATCCAACACTTTCCCTACTGTTGCACTCGCTGGAGTGGGAATAGTAAATTATCCCCCTCCGCTATCCAACACTTTCCCTAATGTTGCAGTTATTGGAGTGGGAATAGTCAATTATTCCTCTCAGCTATCCAACACTTTCCTTACTGTTCTACGTGCTGGAGTGGGAATAGTAAATCATTCGCCTCCGCTATCCAACACTTTCCCTACTGTTGCACTTGCTGGAGTGGGAATTGTAATTTTTACCCCTACGCTATCCAACACTTTCCCTACTGTTGCACTCATTGGAGTTGGAATAGTCAATTATTCCCCTCCGCTATTCAACACTTTCCTTACTGTTCCACTTGCTGGAGTGGGAAGAGTAAAATATTCCCCTCCGTTATCCAACACTTTCCCTACTGTTGCACTCGCTGGAGTGGGAATAGTAATTTTTTCTCCTCCGCTATCCAACACTTTCCCTACTGTTGCAGTCAATGTAGTGTAAAATGTAGGTTTAAAAAATATTATATATTTTAATATTTTAATTTATAATATAATTTTTATTTTTTTATTTGTGTTACAGGTGTATGTATATATATATATATATATATATATATATTGATTTATATATTTCTAACATTTTATAATTAATTAAAATTATTATTTATTAATTATTTTTAAGTAAATATATATATATTACATTTTAAATATGTATGTTTAATTTATTTTTACATTACATTTATTACTTATAATTGTTAAAATATACAAATAAATCTAAATATTTTTTTAAGTTAAATTTATTATTTAATTTATTTTACATGCTTTTTTATGCATATAAAAACGATATTTTCTACTTTGATATTTTTAGCAACGATATTTTTTTCCGATATTTTTGTTCTTACCATTATGAAGATAGGAGGTCGATATTTTTGACAACGATATTTTTGTCACGATATTTCTGTAGGTCGATATTTCTGTTGTTGATATTCTGTCAGTGATCCGTGGTAAGAACAGGCACACTTGGAGGCCTTGTTGTGTGGTTGCATTCGACCGCCATTCTTTCCACGCGACCGCAGCGGTCTGAACGCAATGATCGTTCCGCCAGCTCTGCCATTCTTTTCACGCAACCGCAGTGGTCGGAAAACAATGATCGTTCTGCCATCTTATCATAATTTCACTTGCGGTCATTCCGCTTGTGGATCGGCCTTTTTGGTGCTTTCCGCAGCATTTCCATCCGCCGTGGTTGAATTTTCTGGGCCTGATTCACAGAACTAACTTACGTGAAATATGTAAAGTTAGTAATTTTCGGTATTCACAGAATACACTTACCAATCCTAACTTTATGTCCGCTCCCGGGCCGGAGATTCCGGCCCTGTGGCGGAATTTCCGCCTCTGGGCCGGAATCTCTGCCTCCGGGCCGGAATACCCTCATTTAGGCCGTTTGAGCATTGAAACGGCCTAAATGAGGGTATTCGGTCCGAGGCGGAGATTCCGGCCCTGTGGCGGAAATTCGCCACAGGGCCGGAATCTCCGGCCCGGGAGCAGACATAAAGTTAGTATTGGTAAGTGTATTCTGTGAATACCAAAAATTACTAACTTTACGTATTTCACGTAAGTTAGTTCTGTGAATCAGGCCCTCTGTTTTTCCGGATGTGACGGACGGATTTTTGTGGAATCTGACTGCCGCGGTCGTATTTTGCATTCATTGCATCATAAAGTGACCTCCGGTTTTGCCGCGGAACATGCGGGTGATTTTTTTTTCCGCAAGCACGGCGGTCGGAGGGCTTTTCCGTCCGCCATCATAATGACCCCCTATTTACTCTTCCTTTACAAATTATTGGACGTGGGAATCCAAAACAACATTTTGTATAAAATTTCCCTTTACACTTGTATTTTTGTCGACAGTATTTTCCACATCGATGACTTTGAAACCGTAAAACTTGTTGTCTCAAGCTCTTTTCTTCTCCTTCTCTTGGAATGGCACATGTAACATACTGTTTGATGAAAGACAAAACAGTTTCATCAGTATCAGTGCCAAATTTTGGAGCATTCTTTATCCATAATAGCATGTGTATATGAGGAGCACCTCTGGCTTGGTACACTTTTCGCCAGAAGAAATCAGTAACTTCTCCAAGAGGAAGAATATTTTTATTGCAGATAAATGACATCATACTTTGAAACCTATGGTTAAAATACCTGTGGACATTTCCAGGATCCAAGGAACAGAGTTCTCCAGGTGTCTTCAATTGAATATTTTTTACATTTGAATTTGCTTCTCGTAGAATTTCAAGTAAATCTTCCCACGCATATTCAGCACAGCTAAGTGTTACAAACCATGTAGGTGTACCTAAGTTTCTTAACATACATTTAAGTTCACCATGACGATGAAACCAATATTCATTGGTACCACGTTGACATACCATCAAATTAATTAACTGTGATTCTAAATTTTCATCTCTTTGTTAAACTTTGTCCATGAATTCTTATGCAGAAACATGTGGAAGATGAACTCCTGTTTTTAATATGCGGTTCACTGCATATGACAGTACAGACAAATCACTGTCAAAGAGAAGATGAAATATATATGGAATGCACTGTCAAAATCTTGGATCTTCAGAGTATAATCTTGTTCAGCGGTATTCTTAGGCTGGAATCCGTACAGCTCGCTCATCAAATCGTCCACCTTCTCCAGTGGGGAACAGCTGTGGAAAACAACGAGCTTCTAAACTTTTTTCCCATACACTCATGGGAGTTCCCTTTGCTTCCTTCATTTGAAATAATTCCATACTGTTTCCTATCACTTCTTTTGAATGTAGAGGATGTATAATATAATGTTCATAAATATTTTCACTTCTGGACTTGTCCACTTTTTCTATTTGGCCACTTAAAATTTCTGTTTCATCTTCTAAGCATATTACCTGTTCATCAATATTTACATTCTTATAATAAATATTATTCTGGACCAGATATAATGTAGCCTTTTGAAGTTTATTAACATCTACAAACTCTTGCCAAATGATGCCACTAGCAAAAGGAACAGACACATACATGCATGCTTTCAGGAATATGATGAGACTTTCAACAAACACATGCAAAGGCTTGCTGCTTTATATTTGGTACACTGAACACCCTGAGTAGTCACAGAATAGTGAAGCTGCAGCACAAAAGTGAGGTTTAAGACATCTTTGCAGAGAGATTAGTGATTAGGCTACTTTGCATGAGTCTGTGGAAAGGTACAGTTGAAGTATGCCGCATAAATCTAGGTGTCTGTATGAAATATGAAGTGCAGTCTGTCAAGTTTTAAGGTCTGCATCGTCTTGTGACTGAGGTATGTCTCTACTTGCACATGTATTCACATACGTGTTATGCATCTGAAGATGCTAGACATATAAAACACAAATATATATCTATTTGTATGTTTGTTTTATATATGATGCCATTAGCAAAAGATGCAGACACATGCATGCATGCTTTCAGGAATATGGTGAGACTTACAAAAGAGCTATGCGAAGGGCTGCTGCTTCATATTTGGCTAGGCCCAACTCCGTGAGCAGTAGTAGAATGGTCAACCTGCAGCACAAAAGTGAGGTTTAAGACATGTTGGCAAAGGGATTAGTGATTAGACTACTTTATATGAGTCTGTTGAAAGGTGCACTTGAAGTATGCTGTATAAATCTAGGTGTCTGTATGAAATGTGAAGTGCAGTCTGTCAGGTTTTAAGGTCTGCATGATTTTGTGACTGAGGTATGTCTCTACTTGCACATGTATTCTCATATGTGTTATGCATCTGAAGATGCTAGACGTATAAAACACAGGTATACGTCTATTTGTATGTTTCTTTTATGTATGATGCTTCCAATAAAAGGTAGAAATGTATGCATGCATGTTTTTAGGAATATGATGAGACTTACAACAGTAACATTGTAAAGTTTGCTGTTTTGAATTTCTGGAGTTCTCTTGCTTCTTTCTGCACTTCTCTTGTTTCTTTCTGCACCTCTTTTGCTTCTTCTGCAGCCCTCTTTCCCCTTTCTGCAGCTCTCTTACCTCTTTCAACACATCTCTTGATTCATTATGCACTCCTCTTGACTCTTTGTGCACATCTTTTGCTTCTTTCTGCACTTGTCTTGCCTCTTTCTGCATCTCTCTTGGTTCTTTTGGCACTCATCTTGCTTCATTTGCACCTGTGTTGCCTCTTTCTGCACCTCTCTTCTCTCTTTCTGCACATCTCTTACCTCTTTGTGCATCTCTCTTGCCCCTTTCTGTACCAATCTTGCTTCTTTTTGCCCCCTCTTGCCTTTTTGTGCATGTCTTCACTGTTTTGCACTTCTCTTGCCTCTTTCTGCATCTCCTTTGTCTCTTTGTGCACTTCTCTTGCATGTTTGTGCACCTCTGTTGTTTTTTTGTGTACCCTTATTGTCTATTTGTGCACCCGTGTTGCCTCTTTCTCTATTTCTCACGTTTTTTAGTAGCTGTGTTGCTCTTTGTGTATTTTTTTCAGTGTTTTTGAACCTTTTTTTTCTTTCTGTACCTTTCTTTCTCTTGCAGCAACTTTTTTCCTCTCTCTGCCTTTCTCTTGCTTGTTTCTACACTTTTGTTTTTTTATTTGTAATACAAAGAATAGCAATGTAATTGTAAGTAATTGCTTACTAGTTAATATGAATATTAATATGTAATTAATTTAAAATTGTTAATTCATGTAACAAACTATTGAAACTGTTCTTTGCTTTTTAGAAAAATATTTTGTTTGGATCACAAATTGAAGATGGCAAGAAAACATGAAAAGAGAAGACAACAAAAAAAAAACAGAACTACGTAAAGAAAAGTAAAAAGAGTGCATTAGAAAAAGACCAAAATGTTACTAAGGATAAAGTCTGTTCTGGCAAGAGCACTAAATGGTTTCTTAAACGAGTTGCAGAGAGATTAAAGAAAAAGAAGAATAATGAAAGGAAAAAGAAAAGTTTTGCAACAAAGCACAAGGAGAAGCAGATTTTTAATGGTAAAAAATCATTTGTTTTTGCAAAAACAACATGTTATAAGAAGACAAAAACAGTTTAAAGAGATACGTATACGAATGTTTCAAAGTAGAGTAATTCAAAATTTATTAAAACATTGTAAAAAGTATAAAAGAAGATCAGCAGCGTACAAGAAGAAGCAGCACATTGAGAGTGTAGTAGATACTGCTTTGAATTGAAACAAATATTATTTATATTAATATTGAAGAGAATGAGAACATTGGCTAAAACAATGGTGTTTATGAAAGAGAATAGCAAAAGAAAGACTTGTTAGTAGAAGTAACTTTTGTACAACTTTTACTGGTAAATGGAAGCACAATTCTAGTACTGAGACTTTCTTTAATGAAGAAAGTTACTTTTAACAGAACACATTAGTACATGCAGTTGATACTAGTGGTCGATGCTATGAGATAAAAGATGGTTGTCCCATTTGAAAAGAAAAATTGGTTGTTAGGAATGTGGAAGAAGGAATAGCTGAAGAAGTTCAAGGGAAGTGTACACAAGCTTCAGTATATAAGTAGGATTGTAGCAATTTTTGCAATATTCGATAGGAATCTTTTGACATATTGTGAATTTTTTTATGAGACTATACAAAATAAATTCTTAAACAAAAGATTAAGATGTTACAAGGACAAAATAAGAAAATATACTAAGTTGCAGGGTCGTTCTCTGGCTTGTCTTTCAAGAAAAGTGTGTAAAAGTACTTTTCATCATTTAAGAATGTCAGCAGTACAGCACTCAGAAATGCGGAAGTTAGTAAGGAGACTCCACTATGTAAAAACTACTGCATTATGTTTAAGGGAAAAGAACACATCTCTTTTGCACGGTTCAGTATCAGATGTACAAAAAGTTTGTGATGATATACAGTTTCGTTTTTTTGGTTCACAAGAGGAGTGTGGAGAAAGTGAGAGCTTGGTAAGTGTAGGTGTTAAAGAACATGGGAAAGACATTTAGGGGCCGATTCCGATTCAGGCCGGAAATTACTCCGACCGAGCCGGACCTGGAGAGATTTCCGACCGAATCGGACTCTAGCAGCCCGACCGAACGAGTACGATGCGTACGCATGCAATCGGACTCGATTCGGTCGGACTCCCATTGAAGTCAATGGGAGCCGGTCGTACAACGCGTACGTGGGCTCCCATTGACTCAATGGGTGCGAGGTGAACAAGGGCCCCCCCTACAGCGGGTACGTGTCGATGCGACTTGTGCCATACATGCACAGGTAGGGGGGACCCATGGGTCCCCCCTGTGTGCGACTCGCGCGGCTACGCGTACATGGGGGTCCGACACGGACCCCCAAAGTACGGCTCCGACTGCCCTTTTGAGCCAGACGGCGCGAGTCAGTCGGACTGCTCGAGGCGCGCATCGTACTTGCCCGGCCGGGGAACGTCTCCATTGCGCAGTGCGAGTCGTGTCCATGCGAGTCGGTCGGAGCGGTTCGGACCCGCGAACGAGTCGGTCGGCGATTTCGCGTGCGCTCGCATCGTACTTGCTCACCCGGACGCACGTTCGAATCGGTCGGGAAAGGGGGCTCCAAATCGGATCCGGTTAAGCCGAATCCGATTCGGTGCCCTACCGGCCGAGATCGGAATCGGCCCCTTAGTATTGATGAGTTTGCAGACGAAATTACAAAGTTTAAGACAGTTTCATGTGAAAAACAAAACTATGGGGCTGATTACGATGGCAGAAGGACCGCCACCACCAGCCGTGCGGTGGCGATCCGTCCGCCATCGAATGTGGATTTACGTGGATTTACCGCTCGCCAGATTAGGATGGCGGGCGGATCCACACTGCGACTGTGGCGGACGCAAAGACCGTCCGCCACGGAACCGCCACAGGCAATCGTACCGATTGCCTCGGAGCGGTCTGCATGCGCAAAATGGTGGTGGTGCCTAGCAGGCACCGTCCACCAAATTATGATGCAGGCAAAATCCAGCCTTTCCATGACGGCGAAACCGTCATGGAAAGGCTGGCAGGCCTCCAATGTGTTGGGGGAGGTGTTAGTGCACTGGGGGGGTATACATGTGCAAGTAGAGACATACCTCAGTCACAAGACGATGCAGACCTTAAAACTTGACAGACTGCACTTCATATTTCATACAGACACCTAGATTTATGCGGCATACTTCAAGTGTACCTTTCCACAGACTCATGCAAAGTAGCCTAATCACTAATCTCTCTGCAAACATGTCTTAAACCTCACTTTTGTGCTGCAGCTTCACTATTCTGTGACTACTCAGGGTGTTCAGTGTACCAAATATAAAGCAGCAACCCTTTGCATGTGTTTGTTGAAAGTCTCATCATATTCCTGAAAGCATGCATGTATGTGTCTGTACCTTTTGCTAGTGGCATCATATATGAAAAAAACATACAAATAGATGTATATCTGTGTTTTATAGGTCTAGCATCTTCAGATGCATAACACGTATGACAATACATGTGCAAGTAGAGACATACCTCAGTCAAAAGATCATGTAGACCTTAAAACTTGTCAGACTACACTTCAGATTTCAAACAGACACCTAAATATATGCGGCGTACTACAAGTGTACCTTTCCACACTCTCATACAAAGTAACCTAATCAATAATCCCTTTGCCAACATGTCTTAAACCTCACTTTTCTACTGCGGCTTCACTATTCTGTGACTACTCAGGGTGTTCAGTGTACCAAATATAAAGCAGCAACCCTTTGCATGTGTTTGTTGAAAGTCTCATCATATTCCTGAAAGCATGCATGCATGTGTCTGTACCTTTTGCTAGTGGCATCATATATAAAAGAAACATACAAATAGATGTATACCTGTGTTTTATAGGTCTAGAATCTTCAGATGCATAACACCTATGACAATACATGTGCAAGTAGAGACATACCTCAGTCAAAGATCATGTAGACCTTAAAACTTGACAGACTACACTTCACATTTCATACAGACACCTAAATTTATGTGGCGTTCTACAATTGTACCTTTCCACACCCTCATACAAAGTAGCCTAAACAATTATTCCTCTGCCAACATGTCGTAAACCTCACTTTTCTGCTACAGCTTCACTATTCTGTGACTACTCAGGGTCTTGGGCCTACCAAATATAAAGCAGCAACACTTCGCATGTGTCTGTTGTAAGTCTCACCATATTCCTGAAAGCATGCATGTGTCTGAACATTTTACTAGTGGCATCATATATAAAAGAAACATACAAATAGACGTATACCTGTGTTTTATATGTCTAGCATCTTCAGATGCATAACACGCATGAGAATACATATGCAAGTAGAGACATACCTCAGTCACAAGATCATGCAGACGTTAAAACTTGACAAACCGCACTTCACATTTCATACACACACCTAGATTTTTACAACGTACTTCAACTATACCTTTCCACAGACTCATACAAAGTAGCCTAATCACTAATCCCTCCGCCAATGTGTGTTAAACCTCAGTTTTGTGTTGCAGGTTCACCATTCTACTACTACTCACAGTCTTGGGCCTACCACATATAAAGCAGCAACCCTTCGCATATGTCTGTTGTAAGTCTCACCATATTCCTGAAATTATGCATGCATGTGTCTGAACCTTTTGCTAGTGGCATCATATATAATAGAAACATACAAATAGATGTATACTTGTGTTTTATATGTATAGCTTCTTCAGATGAATAACACGTATGAGAATACATGTGCAAGTAAAGCCATACCTCAGTCACAAGACCTTGCAGACCTTAAAACTTGACAGACTGCACTTCAGATTTCATACAGAAACATAAACCTCACTTTTGTGCTGCAGCTTCACTATTCTGTGCCTACTCAGGGTGTTCAGTGTACCAAATATAAAGCAGCAACCCTTCACATGTGTCTGTTGAAAGTCTCATCATATTCGGTGAACGATGGTAGGCATATCATTTGGATTCTACCAGTGAGGTACAAGGCTATCTATCTGAGGGTTTTCCTTGGATCCCAAGGTGGTGGAGTCTGTTGATCAGGACGTAGTGGGAGATGGTGTCAAATATGGCAGACAGGTCCAGTACGATGAGGGCTGCTGTTTTCCTGCGGTCCAGGACGGCTCTGATGTCGTCGGTGGCTGCGATCAGGGCTGTCTCAGTTCTGTGGTTAGCTCTGAATCCTGATTGGGAGGGGTCGAGGAGGTTGTGGTCTTAGCTGTTGGGTGAGTTGCTAATTTATCACAATCTCAAGTACTTTAGCTGGAAAGGGGAGCAAGGAGATGGGCTGGTAGTTCTTTAGTTTGGCTGGGTCGGCTGAGAGTTTCTTCAAGAGGGGCCTCACTTCAGCATGTTTCTAGTTCTTGTGGAAGAAGGCTGCAGTGATGTAGGTGTCATTGCCTTCCTCAACTCATCACCAATTGTCTTGCATCGAGGTTGAAGACTTGGGGGTGCAGGGGTCCGTGTGTGCTCCTTAGTACACATAGTTCATGATGGAGATTGGTGCTCAGGGTTTGTGTTCATGGGTGGGAGCATGCTGATGCTGTCAATGGTGGAGGGTTGGTGTCTGACGTTTTTATAGATGGCCGAGATCTTGTCAGGGAAAAAGTTCGCGAGGCTGTTGCACAGTTCCTGCAAGAGAGTGATGTTGTTCTCTGTGGCTGTGGGATTAGTGAATCCCTTTACAATGGCAAAAAGTTCTTTGCTGTTGTTTGAGCTGGCCTAGATGTGATGTGCTAGGACGTTCTTCTTGGTTTGTTTCAGGAGGCGGTAGTACTGGTAGAGAGCGGTTCTGAAGGCGGTGTTGTCTTCCATTTTTCTGCTGAGGGGCCACTTTCTTTCAAGTTCACGAACACTGCATTTGGTGGAGTGCAGTTCCTCAGTGAACTAGCTGGCTCTTGTGCTTGGGTCTTTGGACTTGGTTGTCTTGGTGGGGGCGATGGTATCTGCGAATTCTGTGATCTGCTGGGAGAAGTTCTTTGCTGTTTGTTCCTGGCCTTGAGTTGAGACTGGGAGGTGGGAGAAGAAGGTGTTGTTCTACTGGTTTTCAAAAACCTTTTTCCAGTCTCTCTGTGTGGATCTGGAGGGTGTGGAGCTAGAGGGGGTAGATCTAGAGATTATGAAGAGTACACTGTGGTGGTTGGTCCAGATGAGATGTGTGGTGTGGTTGTACCTGATTCTGTCGCTGGAAGTGAAGATGGGGTCACGTGTGTGTCCTACTATGTGGGTGGGGTTGGTGACCAGCTGCTTGAGGCCGATGTTGCTCATGCTCTCCAGGAGGTCGGTGGTTTTGGAGTAGCTGGAGATGTCGAGGTGGAAGTTGAGGTCGCCATGAAAGATGTAATGGTCAGAGTCGATTGCAGGCGGGACGATGAGTTCTGGGATGGGGTTGCAGAAGCTGGGGTGAGGTTCTGGTGGTCTGTAGACAAGGGTTCCTCTGATGGTGATCTTTCCATCTGTGTGGAGTTGGAAGTTGAGGTGTTCCATTACTGGTGTATGGTCATCAGGGTATGTCGTGCAGCGGACGGTGTCCCTGTAGATGATGGCGATCCCCCCTCTGTGTTTGTTGGTTCGGTCAGGGTGTGTTATATTGTAGCCCTGTGGGACGGCGATGGCGATGTCAGTAGTGGAGGCGGGTCGTCTGTGAGGAAGGTGACGTCTGGGGCGAGGGAGGAGATCGTGTCCCAGATCACCGTAGTGTGTTTGCAGAGGAAGCGGGCATTGAGTAGTATGCATTGGAGTTGTGTCACGGTGGTCTCAGTTGATGTGAAGTATGTTGGGGTGTTAGAGGTGCCTCTGGTGTCAGTTGCTTCAGTGCCAGTGCAGAAGGTGAGGCGGCAGTTACTGCAGGAGAACGGTCCTCCGGTGGTCCTGGGGGATGTGTGCCATTAATGGTTGTTGATGTATCCAGGGTCCAGGGCTCTGAGGTCGGCGGCGGTGTTGAGATGTTAAACTCACAAAGGCAAGCATAGTGCTGTCAAACATGGCATACATCAGTAATTAAAATAGAATAAAATGCAACCAGGACAAGGTATCACAGTGTAGTCAGGATACCAATCTCAACATTCACTTGCCCCATCATTGATGACAGAATCCAGGCATAGAAGTTCAGAATCTCCTACAAGTTACAATCATACACATACATGTGAACGCCTAAAGTATTGTGTCCAGGTTTGTAGTAGAAAGCTACTTGTAGCAACATCAGTGTGTCATACACCAAGATGGCGCACATTGCAAGACCTAAGTGTCAATCCAAGTGCACCATGACTACTTGTCTGACAAAAAGCATGAGCTGAAGGATGACAAAAAATTGTAGAAGTATTCAAGTTACATGTTGAAAATGCACCATGTGCACACAGCAAATTGCCATGATAAAGTAAGTGAACAATGTAAAGGCTGTGTCAATGTCATGTACGCAAGCAACAACATCAGAAGTTTCACAAGGACATATGTATGTATGAGTGTCAAACATGTTTGCACTGTCACAACCTACCTATGGATGAACATATGTCAGACAATCAGATCACTAATTTGTCACTTTGCCCATGTAGTGAGTGCACATAACACAGAGAGCTCAAGAACATTTAAAAACACCTATGACAATAATCTACTGCCTAAACATGAAAGTCAGCATGCAGAAGTGTCCAGAGCAGCAGGGCATGGTCAACAGTTGCAATGACATAGAGAACTGGAAGAGACATGCCTAAACCAATGGTCAACTGTAGGTGTATCACAAATATTGTCAAATACCATCATAAATGTGTATGAGTCAGTCAGTACACATTACACACATGGACAGGAATGTGTCGGTAACAAATTCCATATTCATTAACAGTTCTTTTTTTCTCTACTTGCAGCTGATCAAGGATATGGTGTCTGCAGCCATGGGTCATGACCCCAATTGTACATATCCAGATGGAGCCAGAAAGACACCACAACCAGGCACTTATCAAGAACAGGAATATGGTAGGATGGTCATTTGGTGTACCGAAGTCCAGGTTCAGATGCCTGGACATGTCAGGGGGAAGATTGCTATACTCGCCATCTATGGTGTGCAAAATTAAACTTGTATGTGCCATCCTCCACAACATATCTGTGAGAACGAATGTCCTTTAGGACTTGGAGCCTGAAGAGACTCAGCCAATGAAGGAGGAGCATGAGGAGGATGAGGAAGAGGATGGAGGAGAGTTCCACCACACAATGGCTGGTCAGCTCAGACGCAACCACATTGTGGCAAATTTCTTGTCTGTAAATGATCAAACCAGATTAACTAATTGACTGCAATTATTTGAAATGTTCAACATGAGAATAAATGTCTTGACTCATTCATTGTGTTGCTTTTTATTTCACTGTCAATGTAAACTTCAAGCCACTCACATCTTCTCAACTAGAAGTAGGCTTCAACATGTAACAATCATGTCGTCAGAACCATTGAGCAGCATGCGGCCATGGCTCCAAATCTTAAATCAACCAGGGAGGCAATGCAATGTGGTGCAGTGTACTGTATTAAAGGGACGTGCCTGGCTTGCCACATATCCACATCCAATTTGACCATTCCTATCCACACGTATTTGAACAGTGCAGTGCTGCCCATCTAGTAGACTTGGTGTGTTCTGCAGCAGCAAAGTGTGCTTCAGATGGTACTCAGTGGTGTTGGAACACAAACCACACAATATGTCCATACCGAGACAAACCCCTCATTATAGTGTGCCTCACCAATGCGATAGCATGCAGAATAGCAGAACTTTTTCAGGAACAAATGTTGTTGCTAATACCAACACAGATCATGTATCGTCTGAACATGTAAAAATGTCATTTGTAAATAAGTCATACATGCATCTGTTGCAATACTCAAAACTCTACACATGTGACTCAGTTACTGGCCAGACTGTCATATATATCATATCATGCCACAGTTGACAATTCACACATTTTACATGCACTGCACATCACTGGGATGAGGCTCAAAGCCCTGTAACAAAACACTATGAACAGCTGGCCTTGAAATGTGTGTATTTACCCAGGGAAGTGAGGCCATGTGGATGTTCTTGCAACCATCACATCACCTGAACAAAAAAGAGATGGCAAAAGTATGAAGTGTCCATGTCACAAATCACACACAAATGCATGTGTACATTCACTGTTTAATTTAACATGGTGCAATGGATGATTTTGGATATGAACTTACCTCTGCATGGTAAGAGTAGTTTAGCCCTACCCTGAGTTTACAAGTGCATAATTGAGGTGGATCACAATATTGTCCCATCCCAACGGGAATATAGCAGTTGTGTGTGTGCCATTATAGGCCTGTGTCATGGAGTGCAGTCTCCTTGGGCCAGGAGGGCAACACAATGACATGCCCTCAGAGTAGATGTACTGCTACTGACTTTGACAGGAGTAACACAGAGCTAAAGTGGGGTTGTCAGTATGATGTTCAATGAACAGTAGTAGTGAACATGATGACCTTGTGACCCTGTGTTAGAAATTTGGGGGCCAATTCACAAGGGTAATCTGAGCCAAAAGTCTAACTTCACGAGTTTTGGTATTCACAAAAGTCATTTCCGACTCTTATCTTTACATCCGCCCTCGGGCCGGAATTTCCACACTCGGGGTGGAATTTCTGCACCGGGGCTGGAATCTCCGCACCCGGGCCAGAGACTCTGCATTCGGGCCAGATGATCATTGTCATCAGTGCTAAACACCTGTGCAAGTGCTCACCATGCCCCCCTGCTTGGATCAGATGAAGTCAATTAACACTACCTGCAAGACCTGCACCACACCCCATATGAAAGCAGCACACAAACAAGGAACAGGTTTGTCCACAGAGAGTTCCTGCTAGCCTGCTCTGCACTTCACTTCAGGAAAATGTTCCACCAAAGGAGGAAGAAAAATTACATAGATGAGGAGACCACCATGACCTTGGAGTTCATTGTGAGGTACCACAAAGAGCTCCATGGTTTCACCCCTTACTGCACCAGTGACTGCACACAGAAGGTAGTTCTATGGCAGCATTAGCCCCTGCAGTCACAGCATTGGGGGAGGATGTGTGCACTGTCAATGACATCAAGAAGAAGTGGTAGGACGAAAATAGGCGGGTGAATGAGAAGTACGCCAGGATTGAGGTGGCAAGAATTCTCACTGGTGTACAATCCGGACCCCGCCTCCATCTCACCACACTTGAGGAGGATGTCCTCAACACAATCCAGCCCCACATGCTCCATGGGCTGCCTGTGAGTGATACCCGCAATGTGGTACCAGGTAAATGTGATGACAGGAACATGTGTATAAAATGACTGCGTTGCACCCCAATTGTGATTAAGGAAGTTGTCCAAAGTATGTATAAAAAGTATAGTGAGTCAGAGCCTCATGTCTCCTTCTGTACATTGCACCACAAGTCCCAGAATCCTTTGAGATAGAAATGGCAAATCCCATTCCCACTATCGAAAACACGGGCCCAGTACTGATGCCGTATATACCTAACACTGGTAAGTAGCAATTGACAAAGTGCCCCTTACACTTAGCCAGCCGCGGCTGGGGCAGTCAAGAGCGGTGGGGGGGGGCGGGAATCGGGCAGGGGAAAATCGACATACAACGTAATAGGGAAAATAAAATAAAATTAACAAACAAAACAACTTACATTGTCCTCGCCGCATCGCCGAGCACAAGGTGAGTGAATCCTTAGTTTTAAGACATTGATTTTCCCTATTCCGTCGTGTGTCTATTCCCCCCTGCCCCGCCATGCTCCCCCACTCCCCACTGCTCCCACCTGCCACGGCTGCACTTAGCATTACTGTTAGCATATGGAAGCTCTGAGGAAATTTCTAACAAGTTGCACATGTACATTTTTGATTTGGTGACTTTTCTCTCTTATTGACACATTCAGCCAGAGTACAGTCAACCACAGTAGCAGAGGTTCCTGCATCTGCTGGGAGGAACCTACATTGTCCAGAGTAAGGCATACCACCCTCACAAACTGGTAAGTTAAACTGGTCAGGAGAAGGTCCAAAAGCCTACATTGTCAGCAGACAACAGATGGACATATAGGGCCCGATTCACAAAGGTAACCAGAGATGAAAGTCTAACTCTACGACTTTCGGTATTCATAAAGAAGATTTACAATTAGTAAATCCCCTTTGTGAATAGCGAAGTAGAAAAATAAGATATTTTGGCTCAGTATATCTTTGTGATTCGGGCCCATTACATGTATTCCATCAACTGTGCCAGAACTGTGAACTGAACTCTGGAATCGAGTGCCACAACACTTCAAAAAGGAGCGTCCACTATATTGTTTTATTTCCGGACCAAAATCTGGAAATCCAATTTTAACAAATATAAAAATGATGAACAAGAAGTGAGATTCAATTGTCAGGAGTCTTAAGAATGCATCCAGTATCCAACTTTTATTGATTTTTCAATACATGAAATTGTCCAGTCAGCCCAGCTGGTTATATTTGTTAACATTGGATTGCCTGATTTTGGGCCGAAAACAAAACAATATAGTGGACCTTCCTTTTGGAATTGTTGTAGTGTAAATTGAATAGTTGTGGCTTCTAGGCAGTGGCCCATTAAAAGTTCAGTGTGGGATCACTGATGATATTTAGTATGATACACTTGTGCAACGGTAGGGCCCACACTGCTTATGCTTATCTTTTGTGTCTGAAATCGAGTGCATCAAATGTGGCAGCTGGAATGTTAACTGGCAAACACACATATCATTGTAGGTCCAATGATGTCGTCCTGGATTCCAATACCCACAGTGACATCTGCTACAAGGTTGACTGTGACATCTGGTCAGGGACCACACACTGGGCAGATGCAGGACCCTGGTAAGTAAACCCAAGAATGATGTACCTGAATGCTCATGAAATGTGGCTTTAATGTCCGCAGTATGTTGTATGTGTTCTACATCACTGTTATCCTTCATCACAATATGCCTGCATAGGGCATTTTACTACATACCATATCACACCATGGTGGCTAGTGAAAGGATGGCACTAAATGTATGGCAAGTGAGTGCAGTATGTACATAAAAGACTATGGGGTCGATTCCGATTCCGGCCAGAAAACGTACCGACCGATTCGGAGCCGGAATTAATTCCGACCGACACGTACCGGTGCAGCCCGACCCGCCAAGTACGATGAGAAGCGAGCAAAACCCGACCGACTCGTACGGAACAAAAGCCGAAGGACCGAGCCGCGCGGAAAACAGCAATCCGGCCGGAAAAACACGCAATTCGGACCGACCGACTCGCACCCGGAACAATACCGAACGAGACGTACCCGCGGACTCCCACCCGCCAAGTACGATGCAAGGCGTGGTAAACACGACCGAGTCGCACGGAGGACAAGCCGTACGACCGACACGCCTACAAAACTGCGAGCCGAAGCAACCCAAAACACCGCGACCGACGCGTACGCAGCATAAAAAACAGCACAAACACAGCGTGAACGAAACGGACGAGCCCGTACCAGACAACTGCAGGGTCCGACTCGGTCACAAGAACGTCTCCTACATGCAGGAAAAGTACAAAGGGAAAATACACAAAAAAAGGCCAAACAAGCAATTACAAAGCCAATAAATACTGGGGGGGAGGGGCAGGGAACAAAGACACACCCACAACTCCACCCATATAAAGGACACAAATCCCTACCATGATCCTTTGCAAATTCAAATTACCTGCCAGCACTCAACAGACAGCAACCACACACCCACAGCTCATCCATCACACAAGCCACACACCATCAGCACCACAACAAATAGAAACCTCACATACACCTAGAAAAACACACACTCACACACCTTCACCTGCACACCAACACACACATCACTCACCATCACCACCCATCACCATGCCCCCAAAGAAGAATCACAAGTTCCTAGATAGTGAATTGGAAGTCCTGGTAGATGAGATCCTCAGGGTAGAGCCACAGCTCTTTGGTACACTGGTCCAACAGACACCCATGTCACAGAAAACAAAGATGTGGGAGAGGATCGTCGACAGGGTGAATGCACAATCACCATGTTTGCGCACAAAGACAGACATCCAGAACAGGTGGTATGACGTGCGCAGGAGGGTCAAGGAGCTGCTGAAGAAGGACTACATCTTGAGCCAATACACCGGCAGTGGCCCTCCTGCCAAGCCAGTATACCTCAGGCCCTGGGAGGAGAAGGTGCGGGCCATCCTACCACCAGTGAGCGTCTATGGACTAGAAAACATCCCAGAGCCTGGTGAGTACACAACAAATGTACACAATATTCTGCGACTACACACACACATCACTGTCAAGGGGAGAGTCAAACCATGCACTCTTAGCAAATACACAGCAACCAGAACAGAATCATCCCAAAATGTGTATGTCACTCAGAGAAACACAACACATGCCATCACAAAGTGACATTTAACTGTGTCATCACATGTACAAACACAACTACAACTACAGCTAGGCAGTGGCACAAATATAACTGACAAACACATCCAGACAAGTAGCCACCACTACAACACCAGCACACAGTGAAGCCCACTGAAAGAAAGGAAATATGTGTATGCTGGGCAAGTCAGTGTAGCCAATAGCATGATGGGAGTGGTAGTCACAGATATTGCTCACCCCCACAACTGTCCCATCAACACCACCCTGAACCATGCGCACATCACAGGGAGTGGAAAACAACTGACAAGATGTCTGACACTGGCTACTGCTGTGGGGAGCACAAGGCCCTGCTGGCAACTGTGCAACAACCAACAGCAGGACACCACTGACTGACATCCTGAAAGACAACTTGCACTCCCTGCAATGGAAGCACGGTCCATGGTGGGATATCTGGCTGGGTGGGAAGGAGGACACACAGCCCTGACCATAGTTACCAGCAGTGTTTCTCACACACACCCCTAACACAAACTCCACAAAACTCACCTGGGAGAATGCATTGCCCCACACTCCAATTAAATATCCCACAAAGAACCACAACCCTGGGTCATGCTGAGTGAAGCACAGGGACACACATGGGACCTGTAGCAAAACTAACCCCAGGATAACACTGTCAGCCATCTTGTCAGCACAGGCACACAACCCCACAGGGAGGCAAAGTCAAAGGGAAGGAAGCATGGACATGCTGGGAAGGGGGGGTGGAGGCAATAGCATGATGGGAGTGGTAGTCACAGCTCAACATCCCCCACCCACATGGCCCAGCAAGGTCACACTCAAGCAAGCACACCCCACAGAGAGTGGAAAGGCCCATCAAAGATGTCTGACACTAGTGCTCTGTTGTGGGGATCACAAGGCCCTGCTGGGAACTGCCCGCCAACCAACAGCAGGACACCACTGTCAGCCATCTTGCCATTGCTCTCACACTGACACACAGTGAAGTCCACCCAAAAGCAAGTAAGTATGGGCATGCTGGGAAGTGGGGTAGAGGCAATAGCATGATGGGAGTGGTAGTCACAGATATTGGTCACCCCCACAACTGTCCCATCAACACCACCCTGAACCATGCGCACATCACAGGGAGTGGAAAACAACTGACAAGATGACTGACACTGGGCACTGCTGTGGGGAGCACAAGGCCCTGCTGGCAACTGTGCAACAACCAACAGCAGGACACCACTGCCAGACATCTTGCCATTGCTCTCACACTCACACACAGTGAAGTCCACCCAAAAGCAAGTAAGTATGGGCATGCTGGGAAGTGGGGTGGAGGCAATAGCATGATGGGAGTGGTAGTCACAGATATTGGTCACCCCACAACTGTCCCATCAACACCACCCTGAACCATGCGCACATCACAGGGAGTGGAAAACAACTGACAAGATGTCTGACACTGGGCACTGCTGTGGGGAGCACAAGGCCCTGCTGGCAACTGTGCAACAACCAACAGCAGGACACCACTGCCAGACATCTTGCCATTGCTCTCACACTCACACACAGTGAAGTCCACCCAAAAGCAAGTAAGTATGGGCATGCTGAGAAGTGGGGTGGAGGCAATAGCATGATGGGAGTGGTAGTCACAGATATTGGTCACCCCCACAACTGTCCCATCAACACCACCCTGAACCATGCGCACATCACAGGGAGTGGAAAACAACTGACAAGATGTCTGACACTGGGCACTGCTGTGGGGAGCACAAGGCCCTGCTGGCAACTGTGCAACAACCAACAGCAGGACACCACTGCCAGACATCTTGCCATTGCTCTCACACTCACACACAGTGAAGTCCACCCAAAAGCAAGTAAGTATGGGCATGCTGGGAAGTGGGGTGGAGGCAATAGCATGATGGGAGTGGTAGTCACAGCTCAACATCCCCCACCAACATGGCACAGCAAGCTCACACTCAAGCATGCACACCCCACAGAGAGTGGAAAGCCCCATCAAAGATGTCTGACACTAGTGCTCTGTTGTGGGGATCACAAGGCCCTGCTGGGAACTGCCCACCAACCAACAGCAGGACACCACTGTCAGCCATCTTGCCATTGCTCTCACACTCACACACAGTGAAGTCCACCCAAAAGCAAGTAAGTATGGGCATGCTGGGAAGTGGGGTGGAGGCAATAGCATGATGGGAGTGGTAGTCACAGATATTGGTCACCCCCACAACTGTCCCATCAACACCACCCTGAACCATGCGCACATCACAGGGAGTGGAAAACAACTGACAAGATGGCTGACACTGGGCACTGCTGTGGGGAGCACAAGGCCCTGCTGGCAACTGTGCAACAACCAACAGCAGGACACCACTGACTGACATCCTGAAAGACAACTTGCACTCCCTGCAATGGAAGCACGGTCCATGGTGGGATATCTGGCTGGGTGGGAAGGAAGAGCGGATGACAACCAAATACAACCAATGCAGACCATGTACACACCCCAACATTCACATAGAAATGCCCAAATAATGCAGGACAATGTGCTACACCAATATCAACCCCTTAGTGTGACAACTTAGGACAATGCATTGTACAGGCCCACATCCAGAGGCACAGTCACAACTGTCAGGTGTGTCAAGCATTGATGCCTGCAGAAACATAACATACATTGTGTGTGTCTCCCAAAAACAGGTGACGATGGGGACACAGCAGCAGATGCTGAGGAGTCCTCGTCCCAGGCTCAAGAGGATACGGAGCTCACTGGTGTGGAACAGCCTCTGCCCTCCTCGGATGAAGAAGACTTACCTGGCACCTCCGGAGCAAGTCATCATGCAGCACCAGCAGGACCACCAGCTGCACCCCCTGGACCCACCCCTCCAACGACTGTCAACACACATACCACCCCTGCCGACACGGACAGACCAAGGAGCAGCACCACCACCAGCACAGGGACCCTGGACCAACGTGGGGCCATGGACACCACCACCACCACCAACAACCCACAAGGTGGCCCAGGGTCACCTGTGCCTGCCACTTCAGGTACTGCACGTGTCGCCAGGGGTGGTGGGAGGGGTGGGAGACATAGGTCGCTGCTCACAGAGGGGTCTGGACTGCATGATGACCCACAACTGGCACGCATAGCAGATGCGTACCAGTCCAGCACCGGAGAGTTCAGCCAGGTAGTGGGGCTCCTCAGGGACATTAAACAGCAGCAGGCTGCCCATCATGCCCGCTTGGACTCACACATGTCCCGCGTGGAGTCCAAGTGGGACACACTGCAAGAGATGACGGTGGTGCATAGGGACATATTACAATGCCTCCGCCAGATGAGCAGCAACCAGTCAACACCTCCCTGTGTGCCCACAACATCTGCTGCTGAAACAACTGCAACTGCCACAGGGAGGCAGGATGACTCTGGCGGAGAGTCCCCTGCACCGCAGCAGCCTGCACTTGAGGATCCCCCCAAAGAAGAGGGGCCGTCCGAGGAGGGGCAAGTGAGAGGCCGATGGCCATGTGCAACCCCCAGGAAGCCAAAACCTGTTCTGGAGAATAACCTTTGTGCGCAAACTGTTCACCCTGTTGACTGCAACACAACTCTCCCACATGACATGGGGAGCTCAAGTTGGACCAATGTCTCTGATTACTGTGGACTTTACTCTGGACATTTCTGCTACCAGGACTTCCAAATTATCTAGGAACTTCAGATCACAATCACAATGTACAGCACCCAACAACCTGTGCACTATACTCACATATCTATGTCAATAAACTCACTTATACACCATACTTGCCTCTGTTGTGATTCCTATGTTGTCTCAGAAGTTGCGATGATGATCGGGGAAATGACACTGTGCATGCTAACTGCTACAGCAAGTACAACACCGGCATGTGAGTCATGGCGACTTCACACATATGGGGGAGGCACACCACCAGGGCTACACAACACATACGCACCATGGACATCTGACTCATCGCCTACACTGGTGTTGCCAGGAAATACGTTGCATTGCACAGACCCCACACCTATTCACAGTCTGTGTTAACTAGCCCACTGGTGCAGTAAGCAAATGTCAGTCAGATGTGTGACCACAGACAACGCACATCACAAAGTGAAGCACAGGTTTATTACACATTTGCAACATGTTGAAACCACCACAGATGCAAGGTAATCCCACCTGGCAGCGGGCACATAGTCAACAAGTGTAGAAGGAAGGAAGTCCATGGGTGTGGTGCACATCACCTGTAGGGACACAACAGCTACCACCCAGGAAGTCGAATCACGGTGTTGGGGATCACAGTTGACCAAACGACTCTGAAAGTACCCTGTGAAGGACAGAAATGACACACAGTCAAAAGTACTGAAGAACAGGACAGAACTGCAATACTCCTGCACAATACATGTTACAAGATACCCACCCAGAACCAAGTTAGCATGTCAACACTGTTGGGGAGTACAGACTACCTGCAAGGACACATCGCTACACGCATACAGACATGTAGCCCATGGACACACTCAAACAGCACCAGAGCACCACCAACACATATCATGCAAACTCACATCATTGACATGCCATCTCTGGATACTCACATTCAGCTGAAGAAGTTGGTGATGAGCTGTGTGCGGACATCACCCTCAACATCATCATCATCATCACTGGCATCGTGGTCCAGGCCAGGATCCTCCACAGGTGGCGGACGTTGGTCATCGTCATCCAGGATGAGAGGCAACTCCTTCCGCACTGCCAGGTTGTGGAGCATGCAGCAGACGATGATAATCTTGCACACCTTTGCTGGGGCATATGGGAGGGACCCTCCTGTCTTGTTGAGGCAGCGGAAGCGGCTCTTCAGGAGACCAAATGTCCGCTCAATCACTCTCCTGGTCCGACCATGTGCCTCATTGTAGCGCATCTGGGCTGGTGTCACAGGGTTCCTGAGGGGCGTCAGCAACCACGGCATGTTGGGGTATCCGGAGTCACCTACATACAGACAATTGCACATTAGCAGAGTTGGAAAAGAGGGTGGAACACTACATAGCAGAACACACACAATGGTACAAAGTCAGTACACACCTACAAGCCAGGCACGCTGGTTCCGCATCTGTGCCATCATCCTCGGGATGCGACTACTCCTCATCACGTACGCATCGTATGCAGAACCAGGGAAACGTGCACACATGTGTGTGATGCTCATATCTGCAAGACAGACCACCAGTGCATTGACCGAGTGGTAGTGTTTGCAGTTACGGTAGGCCTGCTCATGGGCCTGTGGTGGTACCAACGCCACATGTGTCCCATCAATGGAGCCAATGACATGCGGCATCCTCCCCAGGGCATAGAAGTCACTCTTCACGCCAGTGAGTCGTTGGAGTCTAGGGAAATAGATGTACTGGTTCAGGTATATCAACATAGCCTCCAAAACATCCCGGAGCACACGGCTAAACATGGTCTGTGACATCCCACCAGCAGTCGCCAGAGTGTGTTGAAAGGTACCAGTGGCAAAGAAGTGTAGGGCTGCCATCACCTTCACCTTGGGGCTCAGCGCTGTAGGGTACGGACGGCCAGGTTGCAAATGTGGTGCCAAGCGCACTGCCAAATCCTCAATCAGCTGCCTGGTGAAGCGGTACCGTCGGATGCTGTCACATTCCACCATCGTTGCCAGGTCAGGGAATGGTCTATGGACAGCTGGTGCCCTGCAGTGCATAGGTGAAGAAAGCAAGATTGTCAGTCACCCCACATATGTGGCATTGAACACACTCAACATCACATGATACATCATAATGAGGCACAAGTACATGATGTGTGCAGTTCCGTACGGATATGTATGGCACATACATGGCCAATATCTAACATCACAGTCCAACAAGTGGCATCAATAAGTCCCAGGTCATGCCATTGGATACCATGAGGCCGTGTCCCAGTACCCATCTCCTGCTGCCAAATAACAAACACACGCCACAGTGACATGTGAGGACTGATGTGTCCCAGGCATCACAGCTCAACGACAGGTAGATTCCCAGGGACCCTGTATTGCCACATGGACACTGGCATGACATGGTGTATCATGTATACACCACAGCAAAACAACCATGAGCCCCACAGGTAGTGGTCCGTGTTGCCTCAGCAGGACAGACATGGACGTCTGTGACACACACACGCACAACATCAAAGTCCATGCACAAACAACGTGGATGTGGAGACTGCCTCCCATTGTGCACATGAAATCAGAGACATTGTAATCACAAAATGCACACAGACTGTGGAGGACCATCAACATTGTGCCAATGGGTCACCCTGGGTTGAACATAACGTCCCACATGGGACTCAGGGGGTATGTGACATGACATACACATACACCACCGTGAACTGTGACCATGCCACATGCTCAGATATGAACAGTTGCACATCACAGTGGTCATGTACATGAAACACCAATGATTCTGTCCCCATAAACACGTGCACAGCCTGGGGGTGGCTGCCCCCAAGTGACACCCACAGAACAACATGTTCACCCCCATACACGGAATAGGTAATGCAGCCTTACATGCCCTAGGATACAGTTTGGACAGGCTGTGGTGTTGTAGGTGTGCCCCTCACTGCCTGGGAAGTATATGTGGCTGGCATATGTTCACCTGTGACAGGCATGGTGACATATGCCAGTGACTTGTACAGGGATGCATTGGACAGCAAGGGACCGATCAGTGCGCACACATTGGCCATTGCATTCAAAGTGCGCTGGTACGCGTTGTATTGGCAATACGCCTTGGACAGCAATGGACCGATCTGTGCGCACACATTGGCCATTGCATTCAATGTGCGCTGGTACGCGTTGTATTGGCAATACGCCTTGGACAGCAATGGACCGATCTGTGCGCACACATTGGCCATTGCATTCAATGTGTGCGGGTACGCGTTGTATTGGCAATACGCGTTGAACAGCAATGGTCCGATCGGTGTGTCCGGCCGGCCCATTGCATTCAATGTGTGCGGGTACGCGTTGTATCCCATGTACGCGTTGAACAGCAATGGTCCGATCGGTGTGCCCGGCCGGCCCATTGCATTCAATGTGTGCGGGTACGCGTTGTATGCCATGTACGCGTTGAACAGCAATGGTCCGATCGGTGCGCACCCATTGGCTATGGCCTGGCCTGGCAACGGACGCGTTTTCAAAATTTGAACGAGTCTGATGCTGTAAATTCAGTTGGTCACCCACAACAATGTTGCAATTTCATGGGTGTCACGAAGTTGAACATTTGAAGGATGCTGGGGGCGTGTGTAAGTGGTGCAATTCCATGGATTGGCCAGATTCAGATGATGCAAAGGACTTGGACCTATCACTTTGGACACATGGGACAGTATCTGCCTCTGCAGCACACATATAATGCTGGCTGTTCCCCTGAGAGCTCACTTGCCTGCACTACATGCTCCAGGACGACATCTGCCACTACACTGCTGCTGTATCTGCACCCTCTGGACCCTGCAATGGCACGTACTGTGGAGAGAGCCCCAGCCTTCAGCACTGAGGAGAACCAGGCCCTGTGGATGGCCTCCTTCCACAGTACAGCAAGCTGTATGGGAAAGCAGGGGAGCAGGTGAGTGTTCTGTCCACTGCCTTTCTAAATGTGCATGTTGTCTGACTGGTAAGGCTAACAGTCTGCACGCCACTGGCTAGCAGGCTCACTGAGTAGTTGTCACCCCCCATAGTGTGTAGTTACATGCACTGGACAGGTATGATGCAGTGACAGTGCATTCCAAGTAGGTTTTACTTCCCAGGCAATGATACCATGTAGTAACTGCTGGCATACTGTCCATAGCCATCGTTGCACTGCCTGTGTACATCATGTGCCCCTGTGATTGAGACATGTATATCCAACTGTGTAATGCACGGATATGTTGCATGTGTAGTAATGGCATTCTCACTTTGTTATCCTCACAGGTTGATGCCCACCAGAAGCAGAAGATATGGCTGACCATCGTCCGGGCAGTGAGATCCGTGGGGTCTACAAGCGCCGGATCCGCAACTGCCAGAAGAGGTGGCAGGACCTTCGGGGCTGGACCCGGAGGATCGCATGGGTCCAGCTGAAGCTGTCGCCTCCTCGCAGGAGGGTCGGACACCGGACCCTGACCCCCACATGCTGAGGATCCTGGCGGTGGTCTTCCCTGATCTGGATGGGCAGCTGAAGGCCAGAGAGCAGCAAGGAGGGGTGAGTCCATGTCTGCATTGTGAACTATGTCTGCCATGCTATGTGCCCTCCTCTGGCCTGGTTAAACTTCCACAGTACATCAGTCTTGTGGTCCAGGACCCATGTCCCTCTATTGTGCACTGCCCACTCCTCATCTGATACCCAGGTGTGGCCCTTACAGTCAGGGTATTGTGTCACTTGGGTACTGTGTCCTTGCAGTTTGCTTGACTCAAGGTGGGGGACAGCATCTGTTTCCCTGACTCTGTGGTGGGCATCATGGGTGGGTCCATTGCTTACACATTGCCTGTGTTCTGACATGTGTTCTGCGTGTCATTTTGATATGTGGCCCAATTGCTGAGCTGATCCACCACATGTGCCTGGGGTATCTGGCACACACCCATGCTGCGGGTGGGAACAATGTTTGTGCCCCAGGAGTGTGTATATAACGTGTGTCACACATACTTAGCCAGCTGCCTACTGTCCAGGGCTCATCCCTCATTCATGTGGGACAGGACAGTCATGCCTACTCCAGGCCATACAATACACTCTGTACTCCCACTGCCGTGTATCAGCTGACACGTTTTGCTCAGTGATTCGTCCCCTCAGGTGTCTGCCTCTGTGTCAGTGTGCTGTGGCTTCGTTGTCAGGTCTGCTGGGGTGTTCCTCGGTTGGGGCTCCGCATGCCACCGGAGATGTGACCATAGGAGATGATACATGTGTGACACATAGGTGTTTGATCACCTGACCATGCAGACTGGGGTATGCGAATATGAGGTTCAGGCAGCTGTTTCCCATTCACAGCAGATTGTGATGTGCTCAGGTGCAGAGGGTAGTGTTACAGGTCGCCCATATGTACAATGGGTATAACCTGGACAGATGAGGGTTCAGATGATGTGGTGTGTGGGGGATGTACATGTGCACTTGTTCAGCTCCAGGACTTGCATTCCCCATGATCTACTATTGTGACACAGTGCAGAGTGTTGTTGTCTGGCTGCCCTGCCCATGTGACTGGAGACAGTTATGTATGACTTAGCAGGCATGGCTGTGCCATGGCATGTGACTTCCTATTAGTGATCCTGCAGGGGAGTGACATTTTCTACATGCACACCATTGTGGCAATGGCTATCAGGACATTGGTGCATCATGGTGTCTGTCGCTGGTATGCATCACATGCATTTCATATTTGACTCTGGGCATCCCTTTCATCCGGACTCCTGCACTGACTCAGTGGCAAGAGTTGTGATGTGTGCATGTCCACATGCTTCACCGGGTTCTCTGCACTGTCCAAATACTGTGTAGGTGGTGCATGTGTCCACACTGGGGTATTGCCATCCCACAGACACCATACAGATGGGTGCAAGACCAGGTGGGATGTGAGTGCCATGGTTGACCATCAGACTGACAATTGACTTCTCCTGTTCTGTTTGTGCAGTTTTAGCAATGTTCAACTAAGGATGCCAGGGCTTGCTCTGTAATGTGCTGTACTTACTGTGGTGTGTGCGTTCGGTGCAGGTGACTGATGTCTATCTGTTTCCCTATTGATTGCAGATACATCCACGGCCACAGGAGGGGACAGCTCCACGGACCAGGAGGAGCCACAGAGCCAGACTGGGTCAGCAGCCGAGGAGTGGTCGGAGGGACCCAGTGGCACGGAGGGCGAGGGGAGCCACACCAAGGAGTCCTCAGCACCATCCACCTCAGCTGAGGACCAGAGCAACTCGGACGATGACTCCCTTATGGAGGCGGGTGTCAGCAGCCACCACACCCCAGCTAGTGTTGCTGTCCCCGCCACCACCACCACCACCACCGCCCTCCCGTTGGCTCCCATTCCCGAGGTCCGTGGAGGCTCCCATGTTCGGGAGCGTGTCTCCTTCGGGCCAGGCACCGCACCCCCTTCCCCTGTGTCCCCTGCTGCCCTGAGTGAGGAGTCTGTGTACCTCCTCCGCCAGCTCCATGTAGGACAGACAGCGATGCTGAGTGTCCTCCATGCACACACCAGTCTGTTGACTCAGCTGGTGTCATTCATGGAGGGCATCTCATCGGGCATGTCTGACCTACAGAGGGGCAATAGGTCCATGGACTCCTCCCTGACGGCAGCAGTGTCCCTCCTCTGACAGTCCCTCACCCCTCCTGCCTCTGCCCCATCCACACTCCCCAGCACCTTACCCGTCCCAAGCACACACACACTGGCACAGGCACACACCAGCACAGACACATGCAGCACACGGACACACACGCCAGAAACAAGACGCACACGCACGCACCGTCAGGGGACTGCAACCACACTCACAGGGGATGGGGCACAGGCACAAACACACGCATCCACAAGCACTGCGCAGTCCTCAGTTGCCTCTCCCTCCAAAGACCCCTCCCTTGCCTCACCTGCAACCCCAAAGACACAGCGGCTCTTCCTCTGTGACCTTGGCCTCTTCCCCTCCGACCCAGCTGATCCAGCATTCAGGGGGAGAGGAAGCCCACCCACACGGAGCGGAGTGCCCCTGGCCCCCGGACACCATCCCCCAGGTGCAGACCGACTGAGGCCCCACCCGCAAGTCCCCCGGTCCCGGAAGAGCAAGACCCCGCCGCCGCCCTGCAGCTCAGGCACCAAGTCTCCTTCCTCCATCCCTCAGGCCCCCACTCCACAGGTGCCCCACCACACCCTGCCCCAGGTTCCCCCACCCACAGATACACCATCCCCAGAAGGGTCAGGCCTTCTCCCCTGCCACTTGCTCTTCCGGCCCCACACCCCCGCTGCGCTTGTCTGTACCAATGATGTGGTGAGGGTGTCCTCCCCTCTGTCCTGCCCACCTTTCCTGATCCCCATTCTCCTCCCCGGGAGGTGGGCACTGCAGTGGAGTCCACTATCACCCTGTCTGACTTGGGCGCTGCAGTGGCGGACCTGTCCACTCCATCTGCAGGGTCCACTGCAGTTGTGCCGGCACCCACAACATCTCAGTCATGCCCCCCAGTTGTGCCGGCACACACCATGTCAGACACCTCCACTGCAGTTGTCAGTGGCTCTCCAGCACCCACCACCCCTTCCCTGCCTCCTCCTGGTGAGCCCTGATCCTGTCCCTGCGGGGCCTGGCCTGCCCCCGTATGCCCCTCCTAGGGGATTGTCCCCGGTTGTGATCAGTGCAGGCATGCATAGGGTGACATCTGCCACTGTCACCCTGTATAGACTTCCTTGATGGACTGGCCATTGGCCTTTGTTGATACCTTGCAGTTCTTCCCAGTTTTGAACCCACATGCTGAATAAAGCAACTTTCTGTTCTCTAGTGGTTTTGCTTCTGATGTACATGATGTTGATGATGCTAACCGTGCCCTTGCTGCAGTGATGGTGATTTTTGGACATGAAAATGAAGTGTTACTGTGCATGAACCCATGTGTTCCAGGGGGACAGTGTCCTATCCTGTGGTGAATCCATGTCGTCCTTAGCAGCATCTGAGGGTGTCATGTATTCAATATTTGGCAATGGGATTTCCTACTTACATTAGCAATGTCACATCTGTGGGTTCCACCCATGCACATCTGTTGTGTTTGCCATTGTTCAATTAGTCTAGTTCCCTGACCGTGTGGCCATCTCCACTGGACATGCAGGTTTGGGCATCAATGGGGAAGGACTCTTCGGTGTTGTCAGTGCAACTTGCTATACATGTGTGTTGGATCTGTGCTGTTGAGTTCATTGACATTCCCATGACCAGGCTGATGTGACGGGAGCCTTCATTTGGTGCTAATTGTTGACTGTGTGACCATGTGTTCTGCTGACATGATGGAGCCCTACTGATGCGACATATGGCACAGCTTTCCTCACACAGGATTGGAGTCCCCTCATGGCAGTGTGTACTCGTGTGACATCTCGTGCGAACAAGGTGTGTGTTGTATGAGCATGTGTGTGTGTTCACTTCCATGTTGCTGTGCATGCTGGGATCCCTAGTGATGTTCCTGTTTGTGATGCTTGCTGAGTTGAGCTATGTTCCCCCAAAGTCTTCTCCCTGGATTCTCTGTGATGTGGGTGCATGGCACATTACTGGTCATCAGGGTGTCACCCATAGGTGTGTTTGCTGTCAGGGCTGAGTTTGTGGGCAGACGCTGATGTGTCACAGTCCGGATTCCCCTTTGCACTTGTTGTTGACACCTGTCATGTGATTTCTGGTTTGTGTTAGCTTTCATTGGTTGTGACACGTTGTGTGTGTGACTGCTGGCACTCCTCAGGGCTGCAATGTTGGTAGTTGTCTATGTGTGTCCTTTGTGGGTGACCTTGCCTTCTTCATAGGTGTGTGACTGTGGCTGGGATCCCATTGGTTGGTGTGGTATTGCCGTCATGTCCATGTACAGCGTAGTGTGCAGTGTGTCAGACATTCAGGAGTCTGGTAGAGTGGCCATGTGTGATGTGTTCCTGCACTTTGGTTCCCACCACCCCCCCTGGGATTGTCATGGGTGCATGTGCAATGTCACCAGTGCATGTGAGCTTCACTGCTGCACATTGTTGGAGGTCGAGGTGTGTGGTGTTGAGTGTGTGCAGATGAGAGTTGTTGCCCGGTTAGACCCCTGCCTCCATGTTGGCCTTGCCTGACAGGCCGTGCTGGTTGATTTGTGCTTGTGTAGGTGTGATGGTAGTTTGTTGCTCAGGACACATGACTGTGGTTCACAGTGTGAACGACATCTAGCTTTGTCATCACAGTGGGATTGTAATGCAGCCCAGGGTCACCACATTGTGGGGGCCCTGGGTGTGGTGCTGTGGTGTCTGTGTGTCTTGCTGTGTCAGTTGCTGTTCCTACATGCTTGTGTGACATGTGTGATTTGTGCTCCCACTCATCTGACAATGCCTGATTGCCCACATAGGGGATTTGGATCCATGAGTTACCTTTGTGTGGCACTGTATGCACGTCTGTGTAATTGGTATTCAGGCCTCCTCATGTGTTGTGTGTTTGCCTGGGGACACTGGTACCCCCCCTCACCTGTTGTGTTTGATGTGCAGTGTGGGTCTGCCTGTTTGTGTTTGTGCATCTGCACCACTGCATTGGCATATCTTTAGTGTGCCATTGGCTGTATGTTGTTTGGTGTGTTTGCCCTGCTGTCCCTGGGACTCCTAGGTCATCAGTCAGCACAATGATCATTGTGTGTGTGTCCCATTGCTGCCATGGTATGGTATCTGTTCACCTCCCTTCTACAGTCTCCACTGGGTATCTGAATTTGTGTGCCCATTGGTGCAAATATGTGGGTCTGCATTCTGATGGTCACTTCTGTCATTGAGTCATTGATGAGTGTTGACAGTGTCAGCTCCCATGGGTGATGTTTGTCTGCACATGGCCAAAGGTATGTCTTGTTTGCACTGCACTGTTTGCCTCCCCCATTCTATGTTGCTATGGGACACAAGCACTACTTTACCACTGATGTGTTTGTTGTTCTGTGACCAGGAATAATCCATGCAGTTTGGCAGTTGCAGCTTATTCTTTGTCAACACATACATTTTGGTCACTGTGATGATGGGGGTCTGGACCCCACTGCCACAATGTTCAATATGTGCTTCAGCTATGGACCCCACACTCACATTTTGGTCACTGTGATGATGGGGGTTTGGACCCCATTGCCACAATGTTCAATATGTGCTTCAGCTATGGACCCCACACTCACATTTTGGTCACTGTGATGATGGGGGTCTGGACCCCACTGCCACAATGTTCAATATGTGCTTCAGCTATGGACCCCACACTCACATTTTGGTCACTGTGATGATGGGGGTTTGGACCCCATTGCCACAATGTTCAATATGTGCTTCAGCTATGGACCCCACACTCACATTTTGGTCACTGTGATGATGGGGGTCTGGACCCCACTGCCACAATGTTCAATATGTGCTTCAGCTATGGACCCCACACTCACATTTTGGTTACTGTGATGATGGGGGTCTGGACCCCACTGCCACAATGTTCTATATGTGCTTCAGCTATGGACCCCACACTCACATTTTGGTCACTGTGATGATGGGGGTTTGGCCCCATTGCCACAATGTTCAATATGTGCTTCAGCTATGGACCCCACACTCACATTTTGGTCACTGTGATGATGGGGGTCTGGACCACACTGCCACAATGGTCATGGCCTGCTTGCATTGTGGGTGCCACACACATTTATGTGTGGCACTTGTGATAGGTGGTCACATTGTATGTCCACAGTCCTGTTCAGTGTTGTAGGCATTTGACACAGTCTACACACGCTTGTCATGGTGTTGGGGGGATGTCTTTGTGTTGCATTCTTTCTGCTGGTGTGTGCTTCTTGTGGCATGTATTTGCCATCCTGTGAGTGGGGGTGGTAGTAGTAGGCATCCAGCCCCCCCTGGCTAGAGGTGGCAGTAGTGGTAGGCACCTGGCACCCCATGGGTAGAGGTGGCAGTAGTGACAGGCATCCAGCCCCCCATGGGAAGAGGTGGTAGTAGTGGTAGGCACCTGGCACCCCCTGGGTAGAGGTGGCAGTAGTGGTAGGCACCTGGCACCCCCTGGGTAGAGGTGGCAGTAGTGGTAGGCACCTGGCACAACCTGGGTAGAGGTGGTAGTAGTGGTAGGCACATGGCACCCCCATGGGTAGAGGTGGCAGTAGTGACAGGCATCCAGCCCCCCATGGGTAGAGGTGGTAGTAGTGGTAGGCACCTGGCACCCCCTGGGTAGAGGTGGCAGTAGTGGTAGGCACCTGGCACCCCCTGGGTAGAGGTGGCAGTAGTGGTAGGCACCTGGCACCCCTGGGTAGAGGTGGCAGTGGTGGTAGGCACCTGGCACCCCTGGGTAGAGGTGGCAGTAGTGGTAGGCACCTGGCACCCCTGGGTAGAGGTGGCAGTAGTGGTAGGCACCTGGCACCCCCATGGGTAGAGGTGGTAGTAGTGACAGGCATCCAGCCCCCCATGGGTAGGGGTGGCAGTAGTGGTAGGCACCTGGCACCCCCATGGGTAGAGGTGGCAGTTGTGACAGGCATCCAGCCCCCATGGGTAGAGGTGGTAGTAGTGGTAGGCACCTGGCACCCCTGGGTAGAGGTGGCAGTAGTGGTAGGCACCTGGCACCCCCTGGGTAGAGGTGGCAGTAGTGGTAGGCACCTGGCACCCCTGGGTAGAGGTGGCAGTAGTGGTAGGCACCTGGCACCCCCTGGGTAGAGGTGGTAGTAGTGGTAGGCACCTGGCACCCCCATGGGTAGAGGTGGTAGTAGTGACAAACATCCAGCCCCCCATGGGTAGGGGTGGCAGTAGTGGTAGGCACCTGGCACCCCCATGGGTAGAGGTGGCAGTAGTGACAGGCATCCAGCCCCCCATGGGTAGAGGTGGTAGTAGTGGTAGGCACCTGGCACCCCCTGGGTAGAGGTGGCAGTAGTGGTAGGCACCTGGCACCCCCTGGGTAGAGGTGGCAGTAGTGGTAGGCACCTGGCACCCCCTGGGTAGAGGTGGCAGTGGTGGTAGGCACCTGGCACCCCCTGGGTAGAGGTGGCAGTAGTGGTAGGCACCTGGCACCCCCTGGGTAGAGGTGGCAGTAGTGGTAGGCACCTGGCACCCCCATGGGTAGAGGTGGTAGTAGTGACAGGCATCCAGCCCCCCATGGGTAGAGGTGGTAGTAGTGGTAGGCACCTGGCACCCCCATGGGTAGAGGTGGTAGTAGTGACAGGCATCCAGCCCCCATGGGTAGAGGTGGTAGTAGTGGTAGGCACCTGGCACCCCTGGGTAGAGGTGGTAGTAGTGGTAGGCACCTGGCACCCCCATGGGTAGAGGTGGTAGTAGTGACAGGCATCCAGCCCCCATGGGTAGGGGTGGCAGTAGTGGTAGGCACCTGGCACCCCCATGGGTAGAGGTGGCAGTAGTGACAGGCATCCAGCCCCCTTGGGTAGAGGTGGTAGTAGTGGTAGGCACCTGGCACCCCCTGGGTAGAGGTGGCAGTAGTGGTAGGCACCTGGCACCCCCTGGGTAGAGGTGGCAGTAGTGGTAGGCACCTGGCACCCCTGGGTAGAGGTGGTAGTAGTGGTAGGCACCTGGCACCCCCATGGGTAGAGGTGGTAGTAGTGACAGGCATCCGGGCCCCTATGTGTATATGTGGCATTGGTGATGGGCATCCCGCCCCTATGGTGCTGCTGTTTCTGGAGTAAGTAATTTCTGCATCCCTGTGTGTGTGTGTGATATGTCGGGTACGTGTAGTTTGTGTTTGTGGTTGGTGTCTGACTTACCTTCTGCGCCGTACGCGTCCGTGCCTGTTCCGGTAGTAGATATAGAATATTGGTAGGATCGGAACGATAGGATTCATTGTTGGTTCGTCTCGTTCGTCTTCGTCGTTGCTTCACCTCGTCCTCGTCGCTGGCGTGTTCGTCTCGTAGCCGTGGATCGTGTTGTGGCGCGAATCGGAGCTTATGTGCGCCTCTCCCGGATGCTTTGACGTGCCGTGCGTAGCGACGGGTTCGGCGCGTACGGGAAGCGCATCGTAGTTGTCCGGCCGGACAAGGCTGCTTTTTGGCTTCCGGGCGACTCGTATCTACGTTTACGGATCCGGCTCGGTCGGGGATCAGGACCTGGATTGGGTGAGTACGACTCGGTCGGAATCTGTGCTGTTGTGCGCATCGTACTTGTTCGTTCGGATTAATGTGCGGATCGGTCGGGAAACAGGCATTCGCATGGCTTTTTTCCCGACCGAATGGCGTTGGGTGCGTCTCCGACCGAGATCGGAATCGGCCCCTATATTTGTGTCATATGAAGTGGAGTAGCAACAACTGGATTGTAAGTGAATGATATGAAAACTCTCAAGGAAAATCACAAGGCACAAAATGTATTGAAATTTGTCTGGATGTGGGTCGCACTGATGCCAGTTGTGTTGTTTTGGAAGGGATGTATGGGCTGCTAAGGTGGATGTTGAGGAAGTAAAATATTCATATCTGGTGTCTGAAATGCACAAAGCAAATCCAGTGTAGGCAGCAACATTCCAAGCTTCTACACTTTCCCACAATGTGGGATCCTAATCAAATGTTGCATTCAGCTTGCCTCCTCTTCGACCGTATTCTCATATATAAGTAAAAGGATAATATATGAGGTTAGGATGTGTGCTGCACAAGACATCATCCATTGATAGCTAAGTTCAACCATGATGTCTTACATGGATAATGGGAACAGAGGACACACAAAGATTGATCATAACAAATTTGTGATCTCACAGTCCAAAACAAGCGTTGTGACTTCATGGGGAGGGAAGCACAAATGAGCCACAAAATGTACCTGACTATTGAACATCTCACATAATAACTCTCCAATGCAATGATATGATCTGATGTGCAAATGTGAAACTGGTCAGCTTGATGATGTACACTCCTTTAGATTTATCAACAGACAACATCATACTCATGAGGCATGATAGGCCTAACAATGAAGGTGTAATCCAAGGTAGGCGGAGGCGTCCAGAAAAATTATCCCCTTCCTTCAAATATCAGTTACCTTCTCATACACATTTTTCTGTTAATGTGCCATCTTGTTGATGTCAGTGCTAAGTGGAGGTAACAACTGCAGCCGCTGCTGGTGAGCAGGGGCCCACACGTAAAGTTCAGGAGGTAAACATGCCGCACACTGGCCAGAAATAGCATATCAATGGTCTTTGAGAATGACACATACATGTTAACTCATAGCTACCATCCTGTGTACTTAAATATGGACATGCATGTCTCATAACAGCTGCTGACAGGATACCATCAGTGCAGCAGACAACACCATCCCGGGGTATGCAAGACATCCTGGCTACATCAGTGAACCCCACTCACATCTGTCCATCAGGTAAGCGTGCTATGAAGTATTTCCCTATCATGGATTCCAAAATCATTCCAAAGATCCAAATCCCCTTCTGCATAGCATCTGCAGTTGGTGTGTAAAAAGTTACATGCATACCATTTCATAAATGTGAGTGTCACATGTGCCTGTTTGCAAATTAATAATGCAGATCATTGAGTATGGTGTCACTTTCCTCTCCAGCTGCTGGATCGGGGACCGCTTCCTCAGCTACGCCTATGAGGAGCCAGGTTCAGCAGTTGACATCAGGAGGGATTGCAAAGCAACACAGAGATTGCGGCTCGAGCTGGTGAATTTGCTTGTGCATTGTACATCCCCATTCAACACCTCAGTGCTATGGTGTCAGCTGTCACGTGTAGCTGTACCCAAACCAGGTCACATGTGCATCATCTTTTGATGCAAAATACAGTAGAATCAACCCTTGTGTTGCACCACATCTTATACTAGGTCAATTACTTATCCTGTTGCAACCTCTGTCTTCCAGGTGATGAGGATGATGAGGAAAATGGACCTTCCACCAGTGGTGGGCGACGGGCAATCGAAGGGGAGAATCCACTGCTCTTGCAAACAGCAATGTCGGCTGAAAGTAGTGTGCAAGAGGAGGAGGAGGAAGTACCTGAAGAGGCTACTGAATTTGAAGATGAGGGTGATTATCTGGCCCTCCTCACAGAGGATGAGGATTAAGATGCCCTGGCCAGAACATTTACTACACTACCCAAATTTGGCAAGGCCACACCCCCTCCGCCCTCAAAGTGCCTCAGCCTCCAAAACCCAAGATTGCCTGTCCTCAGCTTAGCGCTAACCAGCCACAGCTCACACACACCCCAACGCAGACGTCACTCCCTCACAGCCCTCACATCCAGGACAGACATGGTGGTTCCCTTACACACTCCTCCCTATACGGTGCATCCCAGGTATTCTCTCCACCATCTGAGGGAAGTACCACCTGTCGTAAGTGACTTCTGTGAATACCAAAAGTCGTAAAGTTAAACTTTTGGCTAAGATTACCTTTGTGAATCGGCCCCTAGGTCTCTAGTAGGCAGAGGTATGCACCCTGTCCAAGTAGGGACCACAATCCTAGTCAGGGTAAACTAGACACATTTAAAAGATAACCAGTGCTCACCCTTTGGTAGCTTGGCTCAAAGCAGTCAGGCTTATCTAAAGTGTCAATGTGTAAAGTATTTGTGCAACACACACACTCAGTAACACAATGAAAATACCACAAAAAGACTCCACACAGGTATAGAACAATAGAGAATATTTATCTGAGCAAATCAAGACCAAAACAACAAAACTCCAAAAGGTAGAACACGAGTAATGAATTTTTAAAGAATAAACCAAAAAAAGTAATTAGAAGCCAATAGCGCTAAAAGGTTACTTGAGGTCATGCTAGAACGGTGTAAATCCAACGTTCAGGCCGACCACGATGGAGGGCAGGCCAGTTACAGGACTCAAACAGGTCCCGCTGGCAAAGTACCTTGTATGGAGCAAAACGTCGCTGTGGAGCCTCGCAGTCGGGACCTTGGAACAGCACTGCATCAAAGTGGAACCTCTCAGTCAGGACCTCGGATCGACACAGTATCATTGTTGAGCCATGCAGGGATGTCTGTGGATCATCACTGCGTCGGCGTCAAAAGGTACTGCGTCGGTTCCGATAGGTGCAGTGGTGACGATGCGTTGGTTTTGTAGCAAGATCGCTCCAGAACCCACTCCTGAGGCCCAGTCCTGGGCACTTCAGGCAAAGACAGGACGCAAAGATGGCAGAGTCCAGCAGCACCAGCAGAGTTGCAAGTAGTCTTTTATGACCCGAAGACTTTGAGAAACCGGAAGCAAGCCCTTGGAGTCACTCTGGGTTCATGTGAGATGGGTCTAGTCCTTGTCCTCAGCAGAACAGAGATCAGCAGGCAGCAGGGCAGCACAGCAAAGCGGAAAAGCAGAAAAGCAAATCTTCCAGAGCAGCAGCCAAACAGAGTGGCAGTCTGTACTCCTTGCAGAGTTCTTCACAGGTCCAGTAATGTCCTGTCTTGGTAGGGTCAGATGCCCAGTACTTATCTCCAGTTGTGCCTTTGAAGTGGGGGTGACTTCAAAGCAGGTTCTTGAAGTGCCCTTTCTTCCCAGCACTGGCTCCTAATCAGTAGGTGATAATCAGCCCTTCGTGTGGGAAACAGGACACTGCCTATTCAGGTGTGTCAGCCCCCCCCCTGTTTTCCTGCCCTGGAAGAGCTATCAGAATGCAGATGAGTTCTCTGTCACACCCACCCATCCTGTTTTGTGGATGTCTAGAGGCAATGCACAAAGTACAGCTGTCACCCACCCCAGACGTGTATTGGAGACAGACTGCAAGGCACACAGAGCAGTAAGAGCAAAGAAATGTCAACTTTCTAAAAGTGGCATTTCTAAAATAGTAATGTTAAATCCAACTTTACCAGTAAAGAGAATTTATCATTACCATTTCAAAGATATGAAACATGATACAGCTACTCCTTTCTAGACAGGAATTACAGCTTAAAAATGTTTTAATGGATTCCCAGTGCTAGCCTATAAGAGGAGTGGGTCTCACATTAGAGTAAAATTAATTTAGCTGATTGTCACTACCAGGACTTGTAAAACTTAAAGGTACATGTCCTACCTTTTGCATACACAGCACCCTGCCTTTAGGGCTACCTTTGGGGTGACTTATGTGTAATAAAAGGAGAGCTTAAGGCTTGGCAAGTGGCTTTAAATGGCAAGTCGAAGTGGCACTAAACTGCACACACAGTACAAGGGACTTTACAAGGGACTTACAGATAACCTAAATATGCCAGTTAGGTATACACCAATGTCACCATGTTTAGGGGAGAAACACATGCAGATTAGCACTGGTTAGCAGTGGTAAAGTGCTCAGTGTTCTAAGACCAACATAAAGATACAGCAAAAAGTGGAGGTAAGCAGGCAAAAAGCTGGGGGAAGACCACTCTAAGGAGGACAGGTCTAACACCCTGGTTCATTGCCGTGAGGCCTACTGGCTTACTCACCTCTTCTAATGGTCTGTTGATCTATGTTACACTCACCCCTGATTAACATCATATTGTTGAAAATATGTATGCATTAAAAAAAACGTGCAGAATGCATGTGCCTGTGCAAGACATACACAACACATGGGTTCCAATATGGAACAGTGTGCATATGGTGAATGTGTGTGTGCTGTTAGTGTGTGTCCACACTCAAGTAATGTCAAAAGGAAGTGTAGCACCAATCAGTGTCGGTGACTGGGTGTGTGTGCTGCAGGTCATAATGCAGGTGTTAACTAAGACTGGGCGTAATACTCCGCTCTGCTTGCGGAGTTTGCAGAGTTCGGCAACTCCGCATTCCACGTAGAAAACGGAGTTACTAATAAACTCCGCGCTCCGCAACGGAGAGGAGGTTTTTTTATTAGTGCACTCGAAATATCCTTTAGCTCACGCTGAAATGACTTGCTGGGTGCTCGCGATCGCCTATGAGATTTTCAGAGCCGTTCACGAGCATCACAAGATTTGCTAGCTGGCAGCATGCTCCCGTGAGATTTTGCAGTCGCCAACACATCATTCGGGCACGGCAGCAACTTCTGGCAGATGTTTTCTGACGTACGCAATACCGAATGCGCAGGATCTACTGCAGCTGCATTCTGGGGAAGATTATCTCATCAAGAAGCATCAAAATCTTCCCGAAATGACGATTTGGAGTCAAAACCTCCTCAAATGGACCTTTGGCGCTGTTTTTTTTGTGTGAGGAGTCCTTTTCTTTTTTTTTTTTTTACTTTTTTTACAACTGGAAGGAGGTGCCCCAGAGTCTCCAACTTCCTGTTCCTGTCCAGCAGGCTCCTCCCAGTGCTTTGTCCATCTCCTGGTCACATTTCATTTGGATTTGGAGCTGTAAGCATCACTGTTTGTGTTTGCTGCATATACCATTGGATTTAAGGGCTTTGTATTTGAGGTTTCGCAAGTAAGTTGAAAAACTTCACTTCCAGGACGCTCACGACAAACATCAGGAAACTTATCAGGGTTTTATTTCACTGGCTGGTCGAGATCGTACCGACTCCATAGACAGCAACTCTAACTTACAGAATACCTGTGGCCTTTTTTTTTTTTTATTGATATGTTTATTAAATTTTTAACAAACTGAACATGAGACTCATACAGTAGCAGTATCATCACAGCTGCATTTCGCATATAGAGAATTCCTGTACAGTACGTTCATCAGTAAATTAATAGACATTCCACATGACATATGTGCCCCTTGCATCCCCATTCGCCTAATCCTTACGGCAGTCACCGACCCTTCGTAACTTTACACATTGATATATAGTATAGGCGTTGTTGCTCCCTTGTTACTCGTTTATCAGGGACGTAGATTGAGCAGCCACCCGCTCCCCGCCCCCAAGTCCCACCCCGTCTGCTCCTCTGCTCGCCACATATGTTTTATACAGTTCCCAAAAGTTCTTCGGTCTATTACGTGGCGGTAACAGGTCACTATAGTTTTCGGTTTGTGTACTACAATATAGCATATCACGTGACCACTGGGCCATTGTAGGAGGAGGTCCTCATGACCAGCAGATCGCCACACACTGTTTAGCTAATAATAAACCCATATCAATCAGTGTCCGTGTCCCCCTGGGTATTGGCCTGGAGTAGCCGAGCAAAGCAAGCGTCGGCCTGGCGTCAGCGATAGCTCTGTCACACGGCTCAGTTCTGCAAAAATCAGGCCCCAAAAATGAGATATCTCCGGACATGTCCAGGCCAAATGAAAAGAATCAGCAGCTTGTGCATTACACCTGTCACATGTCAACTCCTCCCTAAGTCCATACCTATGTAGGCGCTCTGGGGTATAATAGACCCTGTTGAGAAATTTGAACTGTATTAATCTATGTCTCCCGTTCAGGGATATACGTTTTGTGCTTGTGCAGCAATATGTCCATATATCATCTGTTATGTCTTTCTGCAGGTCTCGCTGCCAGGCCAGCCGCGCTTTAGTGTAACTATGACGTCTATTAGACATCGAGACTTAGTAAATTCTGGATACTATCTTGGTGGGCGTCTGTGCTGTAATGAGGTTGGTCAAAGCCGGAAGCTCCGGGGGCTCTGACATGTCCTCCCCTAGGATCTCACTGAGTGCATGTCTAACTCTGTGAAATTGGAAGTGCGTGAGCGAAGTCGGTGTCTCATCGTCAGTTCCCAGGTCCCCCCAGCTCTTAGCCACGCCGTCAGTGAATAGGTCTCCAATATTTTGTGCCCCAAGAGCCTTCAGCGCCATCACAACCCCTCCATCCCTACATGGCGATAGCCACTGGCACCAGTCGAGTCGGGCAACGGGAGAGTACAGAATAGCTCCAGCCTGGAGCTGCAATAAGTAATGCCACGCATGTGTAATAGTGTTGAGTGAGTCAATAATCCCCGTTCGTCTATCAGGGGATGTAAACATCAAAGCTGGAAGTGGCAGAGGGGCCGCCACTACACATTCTATGCGAATATGCGGTATGTCAAAGGGGCCATGAATCCAGTGATATGCCTGTGCACCTTGTGCAGCTCTATAATATAAATCAAAGTCGGGGGCACCAAGTCCTCCCATAGAATATGGGAGTGTAAGAATCTGCCACCTGGCGCGTGCCTGTTTGCCTGCCCAAGCTAGGTGGATCATAAGGGACTTTAGTCGCTGGAAGAACACCCGGGGGAGCACCATAGGGATATTTGTGAAGAGAAACAGGAAACGCGGTAGTATAACCATTTTCATAATGGATACCCTACCCATCAAGGATAGTGGTAGCTGGACCCATCTCGCAACGTCCTCCTCAAGTTTGCTAATCGCAACCCCATAATTTTCCCGGAACACCACTTCCGAGTCGGTGTGCAACCTAATTCCCAAATATCTCACCGCCTCCGTGGACCACTGCAGCGGGTAGTCGGGTTCAAAGGCCACCGTGGCTGGAGTGAGGGGAAATATAATGGACTTATTCCAGTTAACGCACAGACCCGACATAGTGCCAAAGAGCACCACCTCCCGTAGTATTGGGGAAAGGTTACTGTCAGGGTGTCGAACATATAGTAACATGTCGTCCGCGTAGGTGGATACTATCAGCTCATAGCCTGTGAACCGAATGCCTCTGTGGCTATGGTATTCTCTAAGCCCACAGGCCAGGGGTTCAGCAACTAGGGCATATAAAATGGGGGACAGGGGACAACCCTGTCTAGTACCTCTGAAAATTTGGATAGGGTCCGTAACCTAGTTGCCTATTTTAATTCTGGCCGTGGGAGAGTTATACAACACCCCAATCAACTGAATAAAAATCGGCCCAACCCCCATCCTAAGGAGTACTTGTCTTAAAAAGGACCATTCGACAGAGTCGAATGCCTTTTCCATGTCTAAAAAAAACGCAATTGCGGGGATCTCCGGTCTAGTATGCTGTAGGGCGGCAAACACCGTTCGTAGATTATAAGTCAGATTTCTGCCCGATACAAAACCCGCCTGTTCCGGCGCCACTAAGGTGGGCACCAATGGGATTAAACGGTTCGCAAGTATTTTTGCAAATATTTTCGTGTCTACGTTCAGCAGGGATAAAGGGCGATATGATGCACAGTCATCCGGAGGTTTACCCGGTTTTAGGATCACGACTATAATCGCTTCTCTCATAGAAGGTGGCATCGTCCCAGTAACACACATATCCTCAAAGAGTGCTGTCAGATGTGGTAGTAGTAGCTCTAGGTACGCCTTATAAAAGGCCACTGTCAGCCCCTCCCCATCAGGTGTGCTTCCCGCTCTCATGTTCGAGATCGCAAGGAGTATTTCCTCCCTTTCAATGGGACGCATTAGAAATTCCCGATGCGTGTTAGTCAGCCATGGTAATTTTATATGGGCGAGATAGTCAAGCATGTGTTCTTCCGTGCTGCCACTGCGAGCAGCATATAAGTCAGAGTAGTATTGTCGGAATCGGTCCGCCACTTCCGTCTCTGCCGATAGGGTACTCCCGTCTGTAGTCGTGAGCTCAGGCACTACCGACTTGTCCCTACGCTGCTTGAGCAGTTGAGCAAGTACCGCCCCTGGGCACTCCCCTTCTCCGTATACTCGGGCAGTAGCGTACTTGCCCAGGTGTTTAACCTCTATGTCAGCCACTTCATGATGCTCCTCTAGGGTCAGTTTTATCTCTTGTGTGACCGTCTCATCAGGCCCAGCCTGCTGGGCCTCTTCTAAGGACACGAGCTTCCGTTCTAGATCAGCAAGACGTTTGCGGATCGACCTAAGTACACCCGCGTGTTTTGACATAGCTACCCCTCTTATATAGACCTTAAACGTTTCCCACACAGTCTGAAAGCAGTCTACCGACCCCACGTTCTTTTAAAAAAATATTTCAATAGCTTCGGCCACTTCTTCCTTGAAGACTGTGTCTAACAAGGAATATGGCGGAAATCTCCATGTAAAGGGAGGGATACGTGCCTTTGGGGTGTCGATAACCAGCAACAGCGGAGAGTGTTCCGAGTATGTACGGGGGAGAATCTTACATGTACAAATATTCGTGAACAATCGCCTGGTAGCGAACCAGTAATCTATTCTAGTGTGTATATCATGGTATGCCGAATAGTGCGTGAACCCCCCTTTAGCTGAATGCCGTTGGCGCCATACATCACACAAGTCAAAACGCACAAGTGCGCTTTCCATTGCCCTAGCCAACGCCGATATGCGCCTCTCCAGGCCCCCTGATCTGTCCAGTGTTGGGTCTCTGACTAGGTTAAAATCTCCACCCCAGAGGAGTTGTCCACCTGTTTGGAGGCCCACAGTGTCGGTCAATTGTCTGTAAAAGTCCGGGTTGTCGTAATTCAGGCCATAAACATTAACCAATAGGAAATCCAGACCCTTCCCTCTACACCTAGTGATGGCAAACCGGCCCTCCACATCCGTCTCTAAAGGCTCCAGTGTCAGTGCTTCATAAGAAAATAACATTCCTAGGCAACAATGGACTAAGTAAATATCAAGTCCTAAACATGACACATTGTTAATCAAATAGACTCAGTGTACTAACAAAAAATTAAAATATTGATCATTTTATTCATATAAGTTAAAAATTTGGATATACAAATCCATACCTACATATAACAAACACCACATACAAATATCATATAAACATAAATTCTAAAGTTGAGGACAAACCAAAATACACAAAACAGATAACCTAAATGACATAATGTGCAGCAACATTCAAAGTGGCTTAGAGATTTTTTTAAATAATAAAACAATTTTTTTTTTTTTTTTTTTTTTTTTGAGACAGATGGTAATTTTCTACGCGCGTTTCGGCGTACTGGACGCCTTCTTCAGGAAATGCCACATAAATTCTTGGGAGTTAATAGGATGCAAACTTCAGCTATTGAGAACGTAGGCTGATATGAAGGAAAGGACCCTTGAGAGAGATCGCCCTGAAAATTGGCTGGCAGAGATGATAATTCAAAGCTTGAGGTCTGATCAAGAAGCTGCGATCGTGTCAAATAAAGCTAAAATTTCTTCAAGTCAATGTTCATGATAAAATCGAACATGAAGGGTGCTTGAGTTCAAGTCACCAACAGAAGGCAATCTATGCTAGCAAGAACCACGTATATGTTCTGTAGCTGTATTGAATCGTGCCCGGATATCCAATACAGGTCTTGGATGCTGGATGTGAAGAATGATAAATTCTGTGAAAAGCGCCGCACGACTCTCTCTCCTCCAAGGTTCAGGGAAACAGTGTCAGTGCTGTCTTAGGATTCACCCACGTTAAAACCCCACGTGCGTGTGTGGTAAGTCCTGCCACATGAATATTGCCCTGCAGCCCTCTAATACGTAGCATAGGGCTGTCCAGTGGAAGGTGTGTTTCCTGCAATAGTGCGATGTTGATGTCATGCCTTGACAAATAACTCAAGATCTTACGTATTTTCCTGTGGTCATTAAGGCCACGCACGTTCCACGTGAGTGCGCTTACAGTAGCAAAGCCAGTGTCCCTGTGGGGTTTATCTGTCAAGGAGTAGCTCTACACGTGTCTGCTGAACGTCCCGTACTATCAACCAAATGGGAGTGCGGTGCATGTCCTCACGAAGTGCAAAAACATCTGAAATTAGCAGTGCGAGTCTCATTACCTTCCCACCCCCACCCACACCAGGCTGTACCCAACAGTGCCTGAGCGACAAATCCCGACCTGCCCGTCCCCAACAATTAGCATTTTCACATATGCAAATTTGAAAAAACTAACCTCAGAATCCCAGTCCCCCTCCCCTAAGTAACTCAAACAATGTGATTCACACGAGGGCAGATGTTGCGTGCCAGGTAAGTACATGTGCTGCAGCTGATCACAGCACCAACTCTGATTCCCCGCTCAGAGCAAGCTTGAGTCTGCAGCAGAAGCCACCCCTGCAGCTTAATACAATACTCCATGCAGCGGTGCCCCCGAGTTCCCCCCCCACACCAAGTAGACTATACAACTGGTTGGCAGCAGCCAGGAGCGGTATCAGCATGTAAACTGCTACCCAATAACTTAGCCTCCCAAAGGTTATGCTCCCGCCATACTCTCAGACTAAGCTTATGAACAATACCATAGGATCTGCGTACTGAAACCCCAGCAATGTCAGTCTCAGTCCTGCTCATCCAGGCTGCCACTGACGGCTCCCTCCAGCACCTCCCTCTCCAGGCTATGGCGTTTCTCCTTGGTCCACTCTTTCAAAGTTTTTTGCAAGGTCTTAGGCTCAGTGAAAATCCGTGAGTGGCCATTCCTGTTAACACGTAGTCTGGCAGGGTATAGCATGGCATAGTCTATATTCTGGTCTCTCATCTGGCGTTTTAACGGAGCAAACTGTCTGCGCGCTTCCTGGACACGAGCCGTAAAGTCCGGGTATAGGGAGATGTTGGACCCCTCATACTGCAGTGTCTGCTTGTTCCTTGCAGCCGCAAACACTGAGTCCCTGTCCCTATAGTTCAGCAACCGTGCATTTATGGGTCTAGGAGTTGCTCCAGGAGGAGGGCGAGGTCCCAACGATCGGTGCGCTCTTTCCACCACAAACATATTGGAAACACACATCAGCGCCCAAGAGCGTGGTCAGTAGCGTCTCGACGAACTTCTCCATGTTGCCTGTTGGTGTCGATTCAAGGACCCCCGTGATTCGTAAGTTGTTGCGGCGCGAGCACGCTTCCAAATCTTCAGCTTTGTCTTGTAGGACTTGGAGGACCTTACCCATTTGTTTGTGGTCCGTGTCCATCGACGTCTGTGTCTCCTACAACTTAGTGACTCTGCGCTCTGTCATGTCCAGTCGCTCTGCATGTTTGTCTAATCTCTCTGACATCCTGTCCATACGATACGAGAGCGCGTCAATTTTAGTGCCCAAACCTGCGAGGCTGCCTTGTAGGTTTTTTTCCATCATGACCAACATAGAGCGTATGTCGCCCTCCAGCTCCTCAGGTGGCAGGTCTGGCGTGGGATCCTCCTCTTCAACAGCATTGTCCCGACCTTTTGGCTTTCTTTGGTCAAACGTGATCTTGTGTTGATTTCTATCCACTCTGCCCATTTTGTGTCGTGTTACGTGCTGAGTCACGGGGCCCAATACTCGCAGCAGAGTCCACCAGATCAGCAGGGCAGAAACCAGACCGCTAGAGTCGCGCAGCAGCACCCCTATAACGTAATGTCCAGAGGCTCACAACTGTGCCCGGTCAATCCTAGCTTCTCTCTATTAGGGATGATCTGGCATGCAAAATACCAATCCCGTCAGCTCCCTCTCCGCAGACAGGCCAGTGAAGCACTACAGAGCCGGTTGCGCCGCTGCTATACCTCGAGTGGGGTGTAGAACCGCTACCTGTGCATGCCAATCTCACAGCGCTTTCCACCTCAGTACCTCCCAGGCTAGCGTAGCCACCATGCCATGTCTGTAGCCAGATCGTACGGAGGCAGCAGGTCTATGCGGGAGTGCGTCCTTCAGCCTGGTGTCCAGCTTCCCAGGCACTTTCCTCCTCCCCCTGGGTCAGAACAAAGTGCCCGGCTCCCGATACTAGGCCGCACCAGGTCGCGGCACTAGTCTGGCACTCACTTGTAGTTGTTTTGGAAGGGTCGCTGAGCCAACGGGGGGAAGGTGAGCCGTCACACGCCCGCGCTGCTCCGGCCGCGACCCCAGCTTTGGGCTCGCAGTAACAGTCAGGCGAGCTGCGCCACCAATCCTGCCAACGTTATAATTATGGCGGACTAGGCGGCGTCACCTTCACAATGCAGGAGGGCGCCGTACCTCGGACGACATCCCGCAGGGCTGGACTCAATCCGCTCTTGCACATCTCCCGCTTAACGCCATTCCCCGGGCAGCTGTGGGGCCGCGACAATCCAGGCGCCAGCACGCCTCCGTTTCATGCCCGCCTCTCCTCACCACAGGCCGGCGCTTCACTACAGGATAGAGGCCATAGGGTCCAGGCTCCCACCAACAGTCGCAGCGGAGGGGTAGAGGGCTCAGGAGCGGCTCTACTCATTGCCGGTCTTTTCCCGACATGGTGTAGCGGGAATGCAGGGCTTTCAACACTCCGCAGACTCAGGATAGATGCCGGATAGTGTGGCGGCTTCACTGAGCCGAGAGCTCAAGCGGCCATCTTGCAGCTCGCAAGCTCCGCCCCCCATACCTGTGGCCTTTTACTGTATGGGAGGTCACCGACTTGATTAGGGGCACCATTAACTATTTTGGACACATTTACTTTTCTTGCAACCCCAGGATCATGGAGCATCCTCTTGAATAATCCATTTTAACCCAATTAAGTATTTTTCGCATCGAGTTTGCAAATTCTGACCAAAAAACTTTGATTTTAGCCTTCACGAAGTCACCTCGTGCCGAAACATGTGTAGGCTGTCTTTTCATGGTTTCAATACACATTTACGGTGTACAGCCATCTAGCTTCTGTCTTCAATTTGAATAAACATTAACCAAATAATCAATTTTGGGAAGGTTTAAACTTTTTCTGTAGGACTCCTTATTAAGTGCTTTGGTATTGTGGTCTCTTTTATTCACACAAAGGTACTTTTGCACCAATGTGTTTTAAGCATCCGTGGTAGTAGGGTGTTAATGCACCATAATAGCACCAACAATACGAAGTTTGCAAATCTTTCAACATTAATTGTACTTAATGTAAGATGTGCAGTCAGTAAAACCACCCCTACCTATTGTGATTGTTTAAGTTGAAAAACTGGTGTTGTTTGTTTGATTGGGGCCATGCACCTGTATTTATTTGTAGTTTTTATTGATTTTTAAAATGTACTGTGGGGGGTGGCCTGTAGTTTTGGTAGGAGCCTAGTTTTTTCTTTGCAAGTATTTTTTCTTCTTTTATAAAGGAAAAATGTTGCACAGTTCACTACATTTTTTTTCATTTTTTAAAAATAAATTTGCAATATTGGTTTCATTCACTATGTGGCCTAGTCAGCCAATGGGCCTTCCAGCCAGTAGGCCCAGTGCTAGTCATGGGTGCAGGAAACAACTGTTTCTGTGGTGTCTGTTGAATTGAAACATCATTTAGGTGATGGATGGATTTGGATAAAAATACCACAAAAAACACTTTTTGTATTTCACATTTTATTTTCTTCCTGCAAACAGTGTATAGGGTGGGATAATGCCTTTGGAGGATATGTGTTGTTGTAACTTGTAAATATTTTTTGCCCTGTTCATTTTCATTTTTGGCATTGCTGAATTAATGCTGTGTAATCTTTACCATGCCTCCTTTGTCTTGCCAGTGTGTGAGTGTGTTTGCCATAGGCCACCATGTGTCTTTGGTCTCCATTTGGCCAGGGGCCATTTTGTATAGTCAGTGTCTATAGGCCTGCATGTGTTCTTTGTTTTCCAGGGCTCCGGCATGTTTTGTGACCATGTGGCTGGCGGCCATTTTGTGTAGCCAGCCAGTGTGCTTTTGCCATAGGCCTGCATGTGTTCTTTGTTGTGGCCATGCTTCCTTGCTTGCTGTTTGACCATGTGGTCGGTGGCCATTTTGTGTAGACAGCCAGTGTGCTTTTGCCATAGGCCTGCCAGTTGGTTCTTGTTTTCCAGGCCACCTGCTTGATGTGGTGACCATGTGGCTGGTGGCCATTTTGTGTAGCCAGCCAGTGTGCTCTTGCTATAGACCTACGTCTGTTCTTTGTTGTGGCCATGACTCCTTGCTTGCTGTTTGACCACGTGTTTGGTGTCCAATTGTGTAGGCAGCCAGTGTGCTTTTGCCTTAGGCCTGCATGTGTTGTTCTTCTATCATTATGTTGTGGCCATGCTTACTTGCTTGCTGGTTCACCATGTGGTCGGTCGGTGGCCATTTTGTGTAGGCAGCCAGTGTGCTTTTGCCGTATACCTGCATGTCTTCTCTTTGTTCCCAATGCCTTCTTGCTCCGTATTGTTGTTGATGACCATGTGGCAATGGCAGGCAGCCATTTTGTGTGTCCAGCCAGTGTGGCCCTTTGCCATATGCTTGCATGAATGGTTGAGCAATGAGATAGCAGTTTATTAAATGAAAATGTTCTGCTTAAGGATAATTTCAGTTATTTATACATTTTTTTATTTTATTTCTTATTTTAGTTTTTTTTTAGTTTTTTTTACTTATCTTTGTAATTTTTTGTTAATTTTGTGATTTTTAAAAAAAAATGTAATTTCATTTTTTTGTAATTTTTATTATTGGGGGGATTTGTTTTTAACCATTTTCATAGCATCTGGCATCAATGAATCAATCAGTATACAAAGGAGGGACTACAGGGCTTTTTCCTCTATCAGTGTTGAGGGAGGTCCAGCATAGGTGCCCTAATTGAAGTATTAGAAAAAGAAGGTTATGCTGTTCCTCAAGAGTGTACGAGCAAGGGAAATTGACACCACCCTGAACGTTTGGGTTCAGAGTTGGGAGTCCATTTATTGGATTGTAATGCCCTCACAGACCCAATCGGGTGTCATGCTTCATCATCTGGGCTGCTCCTCGTCAGGTCGGCGGTGCAATACCCAACGGGCTCCCTGTAGTAGGGGCACTTTGGCGGAGATCTTTTTCCAATAGCTGTATGGTGAAGTGGGGGTGAGGGGCCAGAACTGTGTAGATGTATGTGTGTGATTTAAAATAAGGTTCGGAGTATCCGTGAAGACAATTTTTAATCAGTGGGTCTCCTACCCTAGTTAAAAATATAAACAATGCGGTGCTTGGCTAAGTATCATGTCTTAGGTCTAAGCGTCGCTATTGGTGCAAATGAGGTCAACATGTTTCTCACTCACTGTAATAGTCTACATACGATTCATCAGGACCTATATTGTGGAAACTATCTACACTTAAAATTGGCGACATGGCAACATACTTACATCAACCAGGTAACTACCTAAATCATGTACCTGTCAGACCTGGTCCTACCTGTGTGGGGAGAGAAGGGTGACATTGGTATTAATGGTACACATTGGAATATATATATACAGTATCATTTCCCTTGTGACTCAAATTTAGTTTTCTGTCAGTGAATAGTGAAAGCCAAAGTTCAGAGAATTAAAAACATTGTAAAAACAACTGTGCTACACGGTGAGTGCCCACAGTGAGCTAGTGTGAACTACAACCTTAGTGGCACAATGTACTGCAGCAGGTAAATATCGTTTGGACTCACCCATTGTTGTCAGCTAACCAGGCGGCATCTATACCCGGTAGGTCAAACTAGAGGAGTTCCTCACGAGCTACACGAGGTCAATTAGGAGAGAGCATGCATGGTGCAAAGGTCAGTCATACTACTTATAAAAATCTAGTTGCCTTGCACACCTCAATTCATAGTCTACATACTCATTCTTAACGGGTTCATGACTTATGCAATTATATTTCAGGGGAGCTTGTTGTATTGAGAACATCTTTTTTGTCCACATACTCACTCTCATCGGGCTTGTGGTTCACAGAATGTATATCTAAATCACCATCAAGGGGGACAGCCAATAGCTCACAGTGGTGGTATAGGTGAAAACTAGAGGGATTATCTATTTATAACTATTTATAACTACCATCCTCAGTGACTGTATGGCAAGGAAACAGCGCGCGCATTGGCAGTACTCACTTTTGTGCTGTTGTCACGTATCGAGTCGACCTACCCACATCTACCGGGTCCGGGAGGTGAGGTTGTCAGTTGCTGATCTATTTTTATAGTCCGTCGCTGCTTTCTAAAGTGGGACGTCTCTAACCAAAAAGGCGGGAGTCTGTTCCTAGTTGGAAATGGCAGCCATCTTGGAGTGGTATTTCCCATGGTTTTTTGTACTATAGTGTGGCGGCCATTTTAAAGTGGTAAATGTTGGCTGGTTTGTTTACTGCATTTATAGTAATTGTGTGCCCCTGATAGTGTATTGTCTCTGCGCACAGGAACCCATTCTCATGTGGTTAGTCTGTTCATGTTAAATCCTCAGAGAATTCCAAGGAATTTCCTCATTGAGTCCTGTAATATTGGAGGATAATCTGTATACCCACCTCTGTTCTTTGACAAGTAGGGCATTCTTTGAGATTTTGGGGAAAGCCTCCAAGATGACCCACTGTAATGATTCTGGTGTATGATGCTTTTCCAAATAGTGGATGCACATTTTGGTGTTGCTTTTGTGGCAACGGAAACTGCTACGATGTTCTGAGATGCATAGTTTTATGGGGCGTGTGGTCATCCCTACGTAGTACAGCCCGCATTGGCATGTGATCAGGTATACGCAATTGTGTGTATTACAGTTAGTGTGCGACCTTATTTCCCAAGTGAAACCGTTATTGAAGGTGATGGTTTTCTGTATTTTTGTAAAGGCACAGGCCGTGCATGAGCCGCATGGATAATGGCCCATTACAGGCAGTAGTTGCCACAGTGTTCTTTGTTGTCCCCCCGTGGGTGCCTTAGGTCTTGTATGAATCAACATATCTTTGAGATTCCTGGAGCGTCTGAACGCAAAGCGCGGTTGTGCCAGAGTCATCCCGCCAGTGTTAAGTATGTTCCAATGCTTCTTTATAACCTTGGTCAGTTGGTTAGAAGCTGATGTAAACGTTGTAACACAGGTTAGGGTTTCAGTAGGGGTCTTCTCTGTAGGTTCTAACAGGCCCTCGCGGTTGGTATTTCTAGCTCTCTTCCTAGAGAGGCTATACTGCGTGGTGGGTAGTTGCGTGCTGCCAGATTTTTGCGAGGATTTCAGATTCAGATTTGAATGCCTCTAATGTGCTGCAATTTCTCCTCGCCCATAGAAATTGACCGAAGGGGAGGTTTTCTTTCAGGGCCCGTGGGTGGTGGCTGCTATACAGCAATAGGCTATTGCATCAGTGCTTTTCCTGTGCATAGTTGCTGACAAAGTACTTTGCTCAAGTTTGATAGTTAAGTCCAGGAATGCAATTTGGTTGGAAGACACCGTGCTGGTAAATCTGAGATATGGATTCTGGTTGTTGATCCATTCAAAGAATTCAGTGTAGGACTGTGAGTCACCTGTCCAGAAGATGAGGATATCATCAATGAATCAATCCCATGTCTGCTATAGATGCACAACAGCATTCATTGACTAAGGATTATTCCATTGTCATTTGTCAGCTGCACCTCCCTAAGTGCCACATCCCACTTGATGCACATAAAGCTGACAGTTACATCTGTATGTTTTGTTGTTGTTGTTGTTGTTGCTCTGTCTTATCCTTCCTGAGTGTACACCATGAAAGTTTATGTTGGTGTGTTTTTCCGTTTTACGAATGGATACACTGTATTGTTAATTATTTATAACTTGAGTAACCAGTGACCACACTAAATTATATTGTTTGCTTGTGATACTAATTTAACTGCAACAATGCCATGTTTCACTGATGTTCTTCTTGCTTCTTTGCTTTTAGGTGCACAAGAGAAGAGACATCACCCACAGTACTGCCAGACAGAAGGCCTGTGCACGACGTGACGCGTGACCACACATCACAGACATCTCTTCAACTTGTGAAGCTAAGTGCCACTGCTAACTGACAGCTTCAAGATGGCCCCAAAGAAAGGTGCTACCAAGAAAGTGGCAAGTGAGAAGAAGGAGCTTACCAACACTGGTAAGTCGACCCAGACCTTTTTCGGGGTAAAAACTGTGCCTGCCGCACCAGCCTCCTGGGAGCAAGCTGGGAGCAGCACCCCCGCATCAGCGAACCCACCCCAACCTAGACCCAAGCCCATGTCTGTCACAGAGGCAGCCAGTCTACTCGGCAATGCCGACAGGCAGTGACGTTGAAGTTGACTTATCTCTTTCACAAAGTAGTACCAAATCGTTGCAGGAAACTCAAATAAGTAGACCACAACAGCCGCAACCACCAATAGTAGTTCCTCCCGAAGTAGGAGCAGTTCAGGAGATTGAGCTTCATGATGAGGAAGTAAAGGAAGCCACTCTTTCAGAAGATCCATTGTCTTCCAGATCTCCAGCAAGAAAAAGGAGGGTTAGTGCATTATCTTCTTCTCCAAGCCCCCCTTCTTATGATCTAGACACCACCTGGATCCCGCCTCAGTCTGAGAGTGAGACTCACCAGGAGAGGCTAGGGAAAAGGAAGGTTCCTGAAAGCCTTAGAGGTATTGATGCAGATGTAGAAGAGGAGGATGACGATGAGCCAGTCATCATGGATGTTAGCCCAGCCCCAGTGGAGACCAACGTTACCCCATCCCAACTTTCTGTGAGGGCTGTGGCACCACAGATGCCACCACTGCCAGCTGCACATATTTGCAAAGTCCCGGCAATGACCTACATCCACAACCACCTCAGTAGAAGTAGGTACTGCAGAGAGTCAAACGTCAAAACACCCACCTACCGCCAGTTCATCCAAGATTGCCAGTGGCACCAGCGTCAGAAAGTTGACTTCAACAGACTTCTTTACGGTTAGCAAGAAGGAGGTGAACATTGCCATATGCTCCGTTTGCGGAGCAAGTGTTAGTCGGGGTAAGCTTGGTAAAAACTATGGTACCGGGGGCTAAACGCCGCATTTGAGAAAGCACCATATGATCCAGAGGGAGGCGCACCTGAGCGGCCAAAAAACCACAAGTGTTGTTGGTGAAGGGGGTGAAAGGCTGAGCAGGGAATCCGATCCGATCATGGTGGAAGGTGAAGAATCGGAAGACATTTTCATTAGGAAAAGCAGCCCTGTCCCCAGCAGTGCAGTACTATCACCCACATCAGCAACATCGCAATGGCACAAGACTCAGGTCGAGACACCAAGGCAAGAGAGTACAGTGACTGCCCTGCTGAAATGTACATTGACCCTACCAACGTCTGCTCTCAAGAAGTCACCTGCATCAGTGGCACCAGAAAAGAAAAAAATCCAGGCCACTATTCCTGGCATGTTTAGGCAGGAGGAGAGGTATGAACGCAACCACCCACCAGCACGCTTTGTACAACACAAAGCTGACTAAGATGTTAGTGCTGGACCTCCTCCCTTTTTCTTTTGTGGGTGGAAGGTGCGGGTTTTCTTGAATTTATGGCAGCCATCTGCAGAAATGGAAGCCAGTCCTATTTTGCCAGAGTTCCTGTTCCAGCGATACATCACGATGTCCTGAAATTGCTTGGAAAAGTTTTGCAGCAGAGTGATGTTTACACTATCCACCTGAAGATAGACATGTGTACCAGCTGCCAAGTCACTGATTACATGTGCATTGCTGCACCATGGATCTCTTTTGCGGGGGTTAGAGAAAAGATATCTGCAGAGATTTTTAATGGCGCTCAGAAGCATGTGACAGTAGCCATGTTCGCCATGGAGAAATCCCATACTGCTGCAAACATTTTGGAAGGCTTTAACAACAAGGTCTTTGAATGGCTGCGACTAAGAGGGCTTAACATTGGATTTGTTGCCACAGACAATGGCAGTAATGTAGTTAAGACTCCACAAGATTGGGAGAGGTGCCCTTCTAAACCAAAAGGGACAGGGTCTCAAAGTTAATACAAGCAAATAAAACACACATTCATCAATTCACACCATTCATGTCTATATATTATATTTATATATATTAAAGCTGGAAAAATTTGCACTTTTAACTGTTAGTATGTGTTGCACATTCTCTAAACACCGACCACTGTATTATGTAAAAATGTCCAATTTATTACACATTGATATATATATCAAAATTATTACTACAATTTTTGTAAATATCATTACATAAAAGAACAATCCACATTTTAAAATCACATATTATTGTAGATGACATTACATCACAAATCCATCTCCAAATGATTATCTACTACCATTGTTTATGGATGACAATGTCCCTGAATACTTCAAATTTACAAAACAGTTCTCACAAAGATCTTAAAAAGAAAAAAATGAAAAAAACTTAAATCTTTGTCAACGTGGTGTTTCGGTAGTTGTTTATTATATTTCGCTCCACCTTCTTCAGGATCAACAATTAATTTAAAAGATAAATTTATCTAAAAAAGCGGGACTCTTTTTCATTTTTTTCCTTGTACCTCTATATATTTAATTGTATCCTCGCTTAGATAGGATTTCACTTATATAGATATATATATTCACTGAAAAAAACACAGGTTTCAGGGACGTTATAGTTAGAAATTAGCATTTAAAAAACCTGAGAAATTCATAGAAAAAAACAAAGGTTACAGGGACGTTATAGTAAGGGTGAAATTTCATTCGCACAAAACCAAAGAAATTCAGCCGCTATAGTTAGCTGAGCTAACTATAACTCGCGCCCCCGCAATGCACTGCTTATGACGTCACATATTACATCACTCATGACATGATCAGTGACATCACTGTTGACATCTCCCTGTAACCTTTGGTTTTTTCTATCAATTTCCAAGGTTTTTTAAATGCTAATTACTAACTATAACATCCCTGAAACCTGTGGTTTTTTCAGTGACTTTGTAAGGTTTTTTAAAAGCTAATTTCCAACTATAATGTCCCTGAAACCTGTTTTTTTTAGTGAATTTCTAACGTTTTTTAAATCCTAACTTCTAACTATGCCTACATAGGTAGGACATGTGCAGAAAGAGGAAGAAAGGTGCAGAAACAGGCAAGAGAAGTGAAGAAAGAAGCAACAGAGGTGCAGAAAGAGGCCTACTTCGACTGTACCTTTTCACAAACTCATACAAAGTAGCCTAATCACTAATCCTTCTCCAAAGATGTCTTAAACCTCACTTTTCTCTTGAAGGTTCACTGTTCATCGACTGCTCAGAATGTTAGGCCTACCAAATGTAAAACAGCAATACTAATCATATCACTGTTGTAAGTCTCACCTAGTTTGTGAAGGTATGCATGCATGTGTCTGTGCTTTTACCTAGTGACATGTTACATAACAATAAACATACAAATACTTGAATACCTGTGTTTCAAACAGCATACTCTGTGAATTTGTGTAGAAGAAGATGTATGTTTTTCTTTCTGCTCATAATACAGGGCACATGGGTATTCAATAGTATGTTTGAGGGGCTCTATTACACCTACATATGTAAAACATGTCTGCCTGTGCAACCGAATGACAGAGCAGAACTGAGGAGATTTGATCACCTATAGGAGCTACCCGCTTTTTAAGCTACCATCTTCAGGTGCATAACACATGTGAGAATACATGTACAAGTAGACATACACCTCAGTCATGAGAGGACGCAGATCTTTAAACTTGGCAGGTTCCACTTCCCATTTGAGTACAGAAAGAGGCAAGAGAAGTACAGAAAGAGTCAAGAGAAGTGCAGAAAAATACAAAAGAGGTGCAGAAAGAGTAAGAAATGTGCATAAAGAGGCAAGAGAAGGGCAGAAAGAGGCAAGAGAAGTGCAGAAAGAGACAAGATAAGGGCAGAAAGAGGCAAGAGAAGTGCAGAAAGACGCAAGAGAAGTACACAAAGAGGCAAGAGAAGTGCAGAAAAAAACGAGAGGTGCAGAAAGAAGCAAGTGGGGTGCAGAAAGAGGCAAGTGAGGTGCAGAAAGAGGGAAGAGGGATACCGAACGTGGCAAGAGAGGTGCAGAAAGAAGCAAGTGAGGTGCAGAAAGAGACAAGTGAGGTGCAAAAAGAGGCCAGAGAGGTGCAGAAAGAGGCAAGAGAGGTGCAGAAAGAGGCAAGAGAGGTGCAGAAAGAGGGAAGAGGGATACTGAACGAGGCAAGAGGGGTGCAGAAAGAAGCAAGAAAGGTGCAGAAAGAAGCAAGAGAAGTGCTGAAAGAAGCAACTGAGGTGCAGAAAGAGACAAGAGGGTTGCAGAAAGAAGCAAGAGAGGTGCAGAAAGAAGTAAAAGAAGTGCAGAAAGAAGTAGGGGAAGTGCAGAAAGAAGCAACAGATGTGCAGAAAGAGGCTAGGGAACTGCAGAAAGAGGCAACAGAAGTGCAGAAAGACACAAGAGAGATGCAGAAAGTAGGAAGAGGGGTGCAGAAAAAGGAAAGATGGGTGCAGAAAGAGGCAAGACGGGTGCCGAAAGAAGCAAGAGAGGTACAGAAAGAAGCAAGAGAAGTATAGAAAAAAGCAACAGAGGTGCAGAACGATGCAAGAGAGGTGCATAAAGAGGCAAGAGAGGTACAGAAACAGGGAAGAGGGGTGCAGAAAGAGGCAAGAGGTGCAGAAAGAAGCAACAGAGGTGCATAATGAGGCAAGAGAACTGCAGAAAGAGGCAATAGAGGTGCAGAAAGAGGCAACAGAAGTGCGGAAAGATGCAAGAGAGGTGCAGAAAGAGGCAAGAGAGGTGCAGAAACAGGGAAGAGGGGTGCAGGAAGAGGCAAGAGAGGTGCCGAAAGAAGCAAGAGAAGTGCAGAAAGAGGCAAGAGAAGTGCAGAAAGAGGCAAGAGAGGTGCAGAAAGAGGTAAGAGAGCTGCACAAAGAGGGAAGTGGGATGCAGAAAGAGGCAAGGTGGGTGCAGAAAGAAGCAAGAGAAGTGCAGAAAGAGGCAAGAGAGGTGCAACAAGAGGGAAGAGAGGTGCAGAAAGATGCAAGAGGAGTGCAGAAAGAAGCAAGAGAGGTGCAGAAAGAAGGAAGAGAAGTGCAGAAGGAAGCAAAAGAGGTGCAGAAAGAGGCAAGAGAACTTCAGAAAGAGGCAAGAGAGGTACAGAAAGAAGCTAGAGAGGTACAGAAAGAGGCAAGAGAGGTGCAGAGAGAGGCAAGGGAGGTGCAGAAAGAAGCAAGAGACTTGCAGAAAGAGGCAACAGAGGTACAGAAAGAAGCTAGAGAGGTACAGAAAGAGGCAAGAGAGGTGCAGAGAGAGGCAAGGGAGGTGCAGAAAGAGGGAAGAGGGGTGCAGAAAGAGGCAACAGAAGTGCAGAAAGACACAAGAGAGATGCAGAAAGTAGGAAGAGGGGTGCAGAAAAAGGCAAGATGGGTGCAGAAAGAGGCAAGACGGTGCCGAAAGAAGCAAGAGAGGTACAGAAAGAAGCAAGAGAAGTGTAGAAAAAAGCAACAGAGGTGCAGAACGATGCAAGAGAGGTGCATAAAGAGGCAAGAGAGGTGCAGAAACAGGGAAGAGGGGTGCAGAAAGAGGCAAGAGGTGCAGAAAGAAGCAACAGAGGTGCATAATGAGGCAAGAGAACTGCAGAAAGAGGCAATAGAGGTGCAGAAAGAGGCAACAGAAGTGCGGAAAGATGCAAGAGAGGTGCAGAAAGAGGCAAGAGAGGTGCAGAAACAGGGAAGAGGGGTGCAGGAAGAGGCAAGAGAGGTGCCGAAAGAAGTAAGAGAAGTGCAGAAAGAAGCAAGAGAAGTGCAGAAAGAGGCAAGAGAGGTGCAGAAAGAGGTAAGAGAGCTGCACAAAGAGGGAAGTGGGATGCAGAAAGAGGCATGGTGGGTGCAGAAAGAAGCAAGAGAAGTGCAGAAAGAGGCAAGAGAGGTGCAGAGAGAGGCAAGGGAGGTGCAGAAAGATGCAAGAGGAGTGCAGAAAGAAGCAAGAGAGGTGCAGAAAGAAGGAAGAGAAGTGCAGAAGGAAGCAAAAGAGGTGCAGAAAGAGGCAAGAGAACTTCAGAAAGAGGCAAGAGAGGTACAGAAAGAAGCTAGAGAGGTACAGAAAGAGGCAAGAGAGGTGCAGAGAGAGGCAAGGGAGGTGCAGAAAGAAGCAAGAGACTTGCAGAAAGAGGCAACAGAGGTACAGAAAGAAGCTAGAGAGGTACAGAAAGAGGCAAGAGAGGTGCAGAGAGAGGCAAGGGAGGTGCAGAAAGAGGGAAGAGGGGTGCAGGAAGAGGCAAGAGAGGTACAGAAAGAAGCTAGAGAGGTACAGAAAGAGGCAAGAGAGGTGCAGAGAGAGGCAAGGGAGGTGCAGAAAGAAGCAAGAGACGTGCAGAAAGAGGCAACAGAAGTACAGAAAGAAGCTAGAGAGGTACAGAAAGAGGCAAGAGAGGTGCAGAGAGAGGCAAGGGAGGTGCAGAAAGAGGGAAGAGGGGTGCAGAGAGAGGCAACAGACGTGCAGAAAGAAGCAAGAGACGTGCAGAAAGAGGCAACAGAGGTACAGAAAGAAGCTAGAGAGGTACAGAAAGAGGCAAGAGAGGTGCAGAAAGATACAAGAGGAGTGCAGAAAGAAGCAAGAGAGGTGCAGAAATAAGGAAGAGAAGTGCAGAAGGAAGCAAAAGAGGTGCAGAAAGAGGCAAGAGAACTTCAGAAAGAGGCAAGAGAGGTACAGAAAGAAGCTAGAGAGGTACAGAAAGAGGTAATAGAGGTGCAGAGAGAGGCAAGAGAGGTGCAGAAAGAGGGAAGAGGGGTGCAGAAAGGCACGAGGGGTGCAGAAAGAAGCAAGAGACGTGCAGAAAGAGGCAACAGAGGTACAGAAAGAAGCTAGAGAGGTACAGAAAGAGGCAAGAGAGGTGCAGAGAGAGGCAAGGGAGGTGCAGAAAGAGGGAAGAGGGGTGCAGGAAGAGGCAAGAGTTGTGCAGAAAGAGGCAAGAGAGCTGCAGAAAGAGGGAAGAGGGATGGAGAAAGAGGCAAGAGGGGTGCAGAAAGAAGCAAGAGAGGTGCAGAAAGAAGCAAGAGAAGTGCAGTAAGAAGCAACGTAGGTACAGAAAGAGGCAAGAGAAGCACAGAAAGAGGCCAGAGAGGTGCAGAAAGAGGCAAGAGAGCTGCAGAAAGAGGGAAGTGGGGTGCATAAAAAGGCAAGACGGGTGCAGAAAGAAGCAAGAGAGGTGCAGAAAGAAGCAACAGAGGTACAGAAAGATGCAAGAGAGGTGCAGAAAGAGGCAAGAGAAGTGTAGAAACTGGCAAGAGAGGTGCAGAAAGAGGAAAGAGAGGTGCAGCAAGAAGGAAGAGGGGTTCAGAAAGAGGCAAGAGGTGTGCGGAAAGATGCAAGAGAGGTGCAAAAAGAAGGAAGAGAAGTGCAGAAAGAACCAACAGAGGTATAGAAAAGGCAAGAGAACTGCAGAAAGAGGCACGAGAGGTACAGAAAGAGGAAAGAGAGGTACAGAAAGAGGCAAGAGAGGTGCAGAAAGAGGGAAAAGGGGTACAGAAAGCGGCACAATGGGTACAGAAATTAGCAAGAGAAGTGCAGAAAAAAGCAACAGAGGTGCAGATAGAGATAGGAGGGGTCCAGAAAGAGTCAAGAGTAGTGCAGAAAGAAGCAACCGAGATGCAGAATGAGGCAAGAGAAGTGCAGAAAGAAGCAAGATAGGTGCATAAAGAAGCAAGATAGGTGCAGAAAGAGGCAAGAAGGATGCATAAAGAGGTAACAGAGGTGCAGAAAGAGGCAAGAGAGGTATAGAAAGACACAAGAGAGGTGCACAAAGAAGAGAGTGAGGTGCACAAAGAGGCATGAGAAGTGCAGAAAGAGGCAAGATTGGTGCAGAAAGAAGCAAGAGAAGTGCAGAAAGAAGTAACCGAGGTGCAGAAAGAGGCAGGAGGGATACAGGAAGAAGCAAGAGAAGTGCAGACAGAGGCAAGAGAGGTGCAGAAAGAGGGAAGAGGGTACGGAAAGAGGCACGAGGGTGCAGGAAGATGCAAGAGAGATGCAGAAAGAAGCAGCGGAAGTGCAGAAAGAAGAAATAGAGGTGCAGAAAGAGGCAAGAGGGTGCAGAAATATGCAAGAAAAGTGCAGAAAGAGGCATGATAGGTGCAGAAAGAGGCAAGAGGGGTACAGAAAGAGGCAAGAGAACTACAATAAGAGGCAAGAGAGGTGCAGAAAGAGGCAAGTGAGGTGCAGAAAGAGGGAAGAGGGTTGCAGAAAGAGGCACGAGGGGTACAGAAAGATGCAAGAGAGATGCAGAAAGAAGCAGCGGAAGTGCAGAAAGAAGAAATAGAGGTGCAGAAAGAGGCAAGAGGGGTGCAGAAATAAACAAGAGAATTGCAGAAAGAAGCAACAGAGGTGCAGAAAGAGGCAACATAGGTACAGAAAGAGGCAAGGGAGGTGCAGAAAGAGGCAAGAGAAGTGCAGAAAGAAGCAAAAGAGGTGCAGAAAGAGGCAAGAGGGGTACAGAAAGAAGCAAGAGAGGTGCAGAAATAAACAAGAGAATTGCAGAAAGAAGCAACAGAGGTGCAGAAAGAGGCAACATAGGTACAGAAAGAGGCAAGGGAGGTGCAGAAAGAGGCAAGAGAAGTGCAGAAAGAAGCAAGAGAGGTGAAGAAAGAGGAGACATAGGTGCAGAAAGAGGCAAGAGGGGTGCAGAAACAGGTAACAGAGGTGCAGAAAGAGGCAAGGGAGGTGCAGAAAGAGGCAATAGAGGTGCAGAAAGAGAGAGAAGGGTGCAGAAAGAAGCAACAGAGGTGCAGAAAGACGCAAAAGAAGCAGAGAAAGAGGCAAGAGTGATGCAAAAAGAGGCAAGAGAAGAGCAGAAAGAGACACGAGAGGTGCAGGAAGAGGGAAGAGGATTGCAGAAAGAGGCAAGAGAAGTGCAGAAAGAAGCAAGAGAGGTGCAGAAAGAAGCAAGAGAAGTACAGAAGGAAGGAACAGATACAGAAAGAGGCAAGAGTGGTACAGAAAGAGGGAAGACGTGTCCAGAAAGAGGCAAGAGGGTTGCATAAAGAAGCAAGAGAGATGCAGAAAGAAGCAAGAGAAGTGCAGAAAGAAGCAAGAGAGGTGCAGAAAGAAGGAAGAGAAGTGCAGAAGGAAGCAAAAGAGGTGCAGAAAGAGGCAAGAGAATCTCAGAAAGAGGCAAGAGATGTACAGAAAGAAGCTAGAGAGGTACAGAAAGAGGCAATAGAGGTGCAGAGAGAGGCAAGAGAGGTGCTGAAAGAGGGAAGAGGGGTGCAGAAAGGCACGAGGGTACAGAAAGAAGCAAGAGACGTGCATAAAGAGGCAACAGAGGTACAGAAAGAAGCTAGAGAGGTACAGAAAGAGGCAAGTGAGGTGCAGAGAGAGACAAGAGAGGTGCAGAAAGAGGGAAGAGGGATGGAGAAAGAGGCAAGAGGGGTACAGAAAGAAGCAAGAGAGGTGCAGAAAGAAGCAAGAGAAGTGCAGTAAGAAGCAACATAGGTGCAGAAAGAGGCAAGAGAAGCGCAGAAAGAGGCCAGAGAGGTGCAGAAAGAGGCAAGAGAGCTGCAGAAAGAGGGAAGTGGGGTGCATAAAAAGGCAAGACGGGTGCAGAAAGAAGCAAGAGAGGTGCAGAAAGAAGCAACAGAGGTGCAGAAAGATGCACGAGAGGTGCAGAAAGAGGCAAGAGTAGTGTAGAAACCGGCAAGAGAGGTACAGAAAGAGGCAAGAGAGGTGCAGCAAGAAGAAAGAGGGGTTCAGAAAGAGGCAAGAGGTGTACGGAAAGATGCAAGAGAGGTGCAAAAAGAAGGAAGAGAAGTGCAGAAAGAACCAACAGAGGTATAGAAAAGGCAAGAGAACTGCAGAAAGAGGCACGAGACGTACGGAAAGAGGAAAGAGAGGTACAGAAAGAGGCAAGAGCAGTACAGAGAGGTGCAGAAAGAGGGAAAAGGGGTGCATAAAGAGGCACAATTGGTGCAGAAATTAGCAAGAGAGGTACAGAAAAAAGCAACAGAGGTGCAGATAGAGACAGGAGGGGTCCAGAAAGAGGCAAGAGAAGAGCAGAAAGAAGCAACCGAGATGCAGAATGAGGCAAGAGAAGTGCAGAAAGAAGCAAGATAGGTGCATAAAGAGGTAACAGAGGTGCAGAAAGAGGCAAGAGAGGTATAGAAAGACACGAGAGGTGCACAAAGAAGAGAGTGAGGTGCACAAAGAGGCATGAGAAGTGCAGAAAGAGGCAAGATTGGTGCAGAAAGAAGCAAGAGAAGTGCAGAAAGAAGTAACCGAGGTGCAGAAAGAGGCAGGAGGGGTACAGGAAGAAGCAAGAGAAGTGCAGACAGAGGCAAGAGAGGTGCAGAAAGAGGGAAGAGGGTACGGAAAGAGGCACGAGGGGTGCAGGAAGATGCAAGAGAGATGCAGAAAGAAGCAGCGGAAGTGCAGAAAGAAGAAATATAGGTGCAGAAAGAGGCAAGAGGGGTGCAGAAAGAGGCAAGAGAGGTGCAGCAAGAAGGAAGAGGGGTTCAGAAAGAGGCAAGAGGTGTGCGGAAAGATGCAAGAGAGGTGCAAAAAGAAGGAAGAGAAGTGCAGAAAGAACCAACAGAGGTATAGAAAAGGCAAGAGAACTGCAGAAAGAGGCACGAGAGGTACGGAAAGAGGAAAGAGAGGTACAGAAAGAGGCAAGAGCGGTACAGAGAGGTGCAGAAAGAGGGAAAAGGGTGCATAAAGAGGCACAATGGGTGCAGAAATTAGCAAGAGAGGTGCAGAAAAAGCAACAGAGGTGCAGATAGAGACAGGAGGGGTCCAGAAAGAGGCAAGAGAAGAGCAGAAAGAAGCAACCGAGATGCAGAATGAGGCAAGAGAAGTGCAGAAAGAAGCAAGATAGGTGCATAAAGAGGCAAGAGAGGTGCAGAAAGAGGCAAGAAGGGTGCATAAAGAGGTAACAGAGGTGCAGAAAGAGGCAAGAGAGGTATAGAAAGACACGAGAGGTGCACAAAGAAGAGAGTGAGGTGCACAAAGATGCATGAGAAGTGCAGAAAGAGGCAAGATTGGTGCAGAAAGAAGCAAGAGAAGTGCAGAAAGAAGTAACCGAGGTGCAGAAAGAGGCAGGAGGGGTCCAGAAAGAGGCAAGAGAAGAGCAGAAAGAAGTAACCAAGATGCAGAATGAGGCAAGAGAAGTGCAGAAAGAAGCAAGATAGGTGCATAAAGAGGCAAGAGAGGTGCAGAAAGAGGCAAGAAGGGTGCATAAAGAGGTAACAGAGGTGCAGAAAGAGGCAAGAGAGGTATAGAAAGACACGAGAGGTGCACAAAGAAGAGAGTGAGGTGCACAAAGCGGCATGAGAAGTGCAGAAAGAGGCAAGATTGGTGCAGAAAGAAGCAAGAGAAGTGCAGAAAGAAGTAACCGAGGTGCAGAAAGAGGCAGGAGGGGTACAGGAAGAAACAAGAGAAGTGCAGACAGAGGCAAGAGAGGTGCAGAAAGAGGGAAGAGGGTACGGAAAGAGGCACGAGGGGTGCAGGAAGATGCAAGAGAGATGCAGAAAGAAGCAGCGGAAGTGCAGAAAGAAGAAATATAGGTGCAGAAAGAGGCAAGAGGGGTGCAGAAAAATGCAGGAAAAGTGCAGAAAGAGGCACGATAGGTGCAGAAAGAGGCAAGAGGGGTGCATAAAGAGGCAAGAGAACTACAATAAGAGGCAAGAGAGGTGCAGAAAGAGGCAAGTGAGGTGCAGAAAGAGCGAAGAGGGTTGCAGAAAGAGGCACGAGGGGTGCACAAAAGCAAAAGAGGTGCAGAAAGAGGCAAGAGGGGTACAGAAAGAAGCAAGAGAGGTGCAGAAATAAACAAGAGAATTGCAGAAAGAAGCAACAGAGGTGCAGAAAGAGGCAACATAGGTACAGAAAGAGGCAAGGGAGGTGCAGAAAGAGGCAAGGCAGGGGCAGAAAGAGGCAATAGAGGTGCAGAAAGAGGAGACATAGGTGCAGAAAGAGGCAAGAGGGGTGCAGAAAGAGGCAACAGAGGTGCAGAAAGAGGCAAGGCAGGTGCAGAAAGAGGCAATAGAGGTGCAGAAAGAGGGAGAAGGGTGCAGAAAGAAGCAACAGAGGTGCAGAAAGATGCAAAAGAAGCAGAGAGAGGCAAGAGTGATGCAAAAAGAGGCAAGAGAAGAGCAGAAAGAGACACGAGAGGTGCAGGAAGAGGGAAGAGGATTGCAGAAAGAGGCAAGAGAAGTGCAGAAAGAAGCAAGAGAGGTGCAGAAAGAAGCAAGAGAAGTACAGAAGGAAGGAACAGATACAGAAAGAGGCAAGAGAGGTACAGAAAGAGGGAAGACGTGTCCAGAAAGAGGCAAGAGGGGTGCATAAAGAAGCAAGAAAGATGCAGAAAGAAGCAAGAGAAGTGCAGAAAGCACCAACTGGGGTACAGAAAGAAGAAAAAGGAGTGCAGAAAGAGGCAAGATTGGTGCAGAAAGAAGCAAGAGAAGTGCAGAAAGAAGTAACAGAGGTGCAGAAAGAGGTAGGAGGAGTACAGGAAGAAGCAAGAGAAGTGCCAAAAGAGGCAAAAGAGGTGCAGAAAGAGGGAAGAGGAGTACGGAAAGAGGCACAAGGGGTGCAGAAAGATGCAAGAGAGGTGCAGAAAGAAGCAGGGGAAGTGCAGAAAGAAGAAATATATGTGCAGAAAGAGGCAAGACTGGTACAGAAATATACAAGAAAAGTGCAGAAAGAGGCACGAGAGGTACAGAAAGAGGCAAGAGGGGTGCAGAAAGAGGCAAGAGACCTACAATAAGAGGCAAGAGAGGTGCAGAAAGAGGCAAGGGAGGTGCAGAAAGAGGGAAGAGGATTGCAGAAAGAGGCACGAGAGGTGCAAAAAGTAGCAAAAGAGGTTCAGAAAGAGGCAAGAGGGGTACAGAAAGAACCAAGAGAGGTGCAGAAAAAAACAAGAGAAGTGCAGAAAGAAGCAACAGAGGTGCAGAAAGAGGTAGGAGGGGTACAGGAAGAAGCAAGAGAAGTGCCAAAAGAGGCGAAAGAGGTGCAGAAAGAGGGAAGAGGGTACGGAAAGAGGCACAAGGGGTGCAGAAAGATGCAAGAGAGGTGCAGAAAGAAGCAGGGGAAGTGCAGAAAGAAGAAATATATGTGCAGAAAGAGGCAAGACTGGTACAGAAATATACAAGAAAAGTGCAGAAAGAGGCACGAGAGGTACAGAAAGAGGCAAGAGGGGTGCAGAAAGAGGCAAGAGACCTACAATAAGAGGCAAGAGAGGTGCAGAAAGAGGCAAGGGAGGTGCAGAAAGAGGGAAGAGGATTGCAGAAAGAGGCACGAGAGGTGCAAAAGTAGCAAAAGAGGTGCAGAAAGAGGCAAGAGGGGTACAGAAAGAACCAAGAGAGGTGCAGAAAAAAACAAGAGAAGTGCAGAAAGAAGCAACAGAGGTGCAGAAAGAGGCAAGTGGGATACAGAAAGAGGCAAGGGAGGTGCAGAAAGAGGCAAGAGATGTGCAGAAAGAGGAGACATAGGTGCAGAAAGAGGCAAGAGGGGTGCAGAAAGAGGCAACAGAAGTGCAGAAAGAGGCAAGGAAGCTGCAGAAAGAGGCAATAGAGGTACAGAAAGAGGCAAGAGGGGTGCAGAAAGAAGCGAGAGTTGCAGAAAGAAGCAACAGAAGTGCAGAAAGACGCAAGAGAAGTGCAGAAAGAGGCAAGAGTGGTGCAAAAAGAGGCAATAGAAGTGCAGAAAGAGGGAAGGAGAAAGAGGCAAGAGGGTTGCAGAAAGGAGCAAGAGAGGTACAAAAAGAAACAAGAGAAGTGCAGAAATAAGCAACAGAGGTGCAGAAAGAGGCAAGAGTGGTGCAGAAAGAGACAAGAGTGGTGCAGAAAGAAGCAACAGAGGTGCAGAAAGAGGCAAGAGAAGAGCAGAAAGAGGCAAGAGAGGTGCAGGAAGAGGGAAGAGGATTGCAGAAAGAGTCAAGAGAAGTGCATAAAGAAGCAAGAGAAGTGCTGAAAGAAGCAAGAGAAGTGCAGAAAGAAGGAACGAAGTAGAGAAAGAGGCAAGAGAGGTACAGAAAGAGGGAAGAGGTGTCCAGAAAGAGGCAAGAGGGGTGCATAAAAAAGCAAGAGAGATGTAGAAAGAAGCAAGAGAAGTGCAGAAAGCACCAACTGGGGTACAGAAAGAAAACGAGGAGTGCAGACAGAGGCAAGAGAAGTGCAGAAAGAAGCAACAGAGGTGCAGAAAGAGGCAAAAGAACTGCAGAGAGAAGCAACAGGGGTGCAGAAAGAGGCAACCGAAGTGCAGATAGACGCAAGAGAGGTGCAGAAGGAGGCAAGAGAGGTGCAGAAACAGGGAAGAGGGGTGCAGAAATAGGCAAGAGGGGTGCAGATAGAAGCAAGAGAGGTGCCGAAAGAAGCAAGAGTAGTGCAGCAAGAAGCAACAGAGGTGTAGAAAGAGGCAAGAGAAGTGCAGAAAGAGGCAAGAGAGGTTCAGAAAGAGGCAAGAAAGTTACAGAAAGAGGGAAGAGGGATGCAGATGAAGCAGGGTCTATTTTATCATAAAGTACCCCAGGCCCATTCTGCCCACACCTGATGCATGAGACCCTGATAAGGCCCCACCTGCCATTTTGTTAACTTGACCAAACTGTCCCAGCTATTCTTTTTCTGTGATAGGCCTCAAAGTGTTTCTCTCACAACACATCTCCTCAGCGAGGCACAGCTCCCCCATGCCCCCACTCCTCGATGTGCCCAGCTTGTGCTGCGCTTACCCACTAAAACCACAAGAACATAGGAACTTAATAATGAAAGAGGAAAGCGTGGGGCAACAGGCCATTTCTCACATCTTCTAATTTCTCAATTTATCAGAACTATTTTCACCAGCTTGCCTTATCGAAACTTACCACAGCTACTTGGCGTATCAATAACACCTGCAATCTCCTTATTTATTCTGCTTTTTTAAGGATTCTGAGAAATGATGCTAAATGATTTCGATAAAAACAATGTCTAAATAGAGACAGGATTTGCATACCATTGACGTATACGAAATGTCAAAATATGAACTTGTGGTCAATGGTTCATCGTTGAAACAGTATAAATGATCTGCCCACAGTCCATTCGTCGGACTACCTCGCAGAAGTGACCCCTTTGGGTCGCTGATGCCTGTGGTAGCCCCCTCAGCCACCATCTTTGACTGAGGCTATAATGCGTAGTGTATTTTGAATTTGTCTCTTTCTCTCTTCTCTGCATTTCCATTGATCTAACATACATATTTGCATTGCATGAGTGTGTTCTTCATTCCAGAAATGTGTTTTTAATTGCCCAGTCTTTGCTAAGACTCCCAGGCTCATTATTGAATTTTAAAGTGTTCTTTACACTTCTTGTTGAAGTGGTTGCATTGTAAATAAACTAAAGTGCAAAGAAGCCTGATTCAACTTCTATCGTTTACACGTGTTTTTCTCTTATTATGTAGAAGCACCCCTCAAATTAAGCTGCCCTGGTCCAGTGCCCTGGGACCATAAAATATCTCCCTGTAACACAGAAAGAGGCAAGACGGGTGTAGAAAGAAGCAAGAGAAGTACAGAAAGAAGCAACAGAGGTGCAGAAAGAGGCAACAGAAGTGCAGAAAGAGGCAAGAGAAGTGCAGAAACCATCCAGAGAGGGGCAGCAGGAGGGAAGAGGGATAGAGAAAGAGTCAAGAGGTGGGGCAGAAAGAAGCAAGAGAGGTGCAGAAAGAAGGAAGAGAAGTGCAGAAATAACCAACAGAGGTGCAGAAAGAGGCAAGAGGGGTGCAGAAAGAGGCAAGAGAGAGGTATAGAAAGAGGCAAGAGAGGTACAGAAAGAAGCAAGAAAGGTGCAGAGAGAGGCAAGAGAGGTGCAGAAAGAGGGAAGAGGGGCGGAGAAAGAGGCACGAGGGGTGCAGAAAGAAGCAAGTGAAGTGCAGAAAGAAGCAACAGAGGTGCAGAAAGAGGCAAGAGGGGACAAGAAAGAGGCAAGAGAAGTGCAGAAAGAAGCAACAGAGATGCACAAAGAGGCAAGAGAAGTGCAGAAAGAGGCAAGAAAGGTGCAGAAAGAGGCAAGAGAAGTGCAGAAAGAAGCAAGATAGGTGCAGAAGGAAGTAAGAGAGGTGCATAAACAGGCAAAAGGGGTGCATAAAGAGGTATCAGATGTGCATAAAGAGGCAAGAGAGGTGCAGAAAGATGCTAGAGAGGTGCAGAAAAAGAGACTGAGGTGCAGAAAGAGGCATGAGAAGTACAGAAAGAGGCAAGAGGGTTGCAGAAAGAAGCAAGAGAGGTGCAGAAAGAAGGAACAGAGGTGCAGAAAGAGGCAAGAGGGATACAGAAAGATGCAAAAGGGATGCAGAAAGAAGTAAGAGGTGCAGAAAGAATCAAAAGAAGTGCAGAAAGAAAGAACAGAGGTATAGAAAGAAGCAAGAGGGGTGCAGAAAGAAACAAAAGAAGTACAGAAAGAAGCAACAGAGGTGCAGAAAGAGGCAAGAGTTGTGGAGAAAGAGGCAAGAAAAGTACAGAAAGAAGCTACAGAGGTGCAGAAAGAGGCAAGAGAAGTGCAGAAACAGGCAAGAGAGGAGCAGGAAGAGGGAAGAGGATTGCAGAAAGAGCCAAGAGAAGTGCAGAAAGAAGCAAGAGAGGTGCAGAAAGAAGCAAGAAAATGCAGAAAGAAGGAATGGAGTGCAGAAAGAGACAAGACATATGCAGAAAGAGGGAAGAGTTGTGCAGACCGAGGCAAAAGGGATGCATAAAGAAGCAAGAGAGATGCAGAAAGAAGCAAGAGAAGTGCAGAAAGCACCAACTGAGGTACAGAAAGAAGAACTAGGAGTGCAGAAAGAGGCAAGAGAACTGCAGAGAGAATCAACAGAGGTGCAGAAAGAGGCAACAGAACTGCAGAAAGACACGAGAGGAACAGAAAGAGGCAAGAGAGGTGCAGAAACATGGAAGAGGGGTGTGGAAACAGGCAATAGGGGTGCAGAAAGAAGCAAGATACGTGCCGAAAGAAGCAAGAGAGGTGCAGAAAGAAGCAACAGAGGTGCAGAAAGAGGCAAGAGAAGTACAGAAAAAGACATAAGAGAGGTGCAGAAAGAAGCAACAGAGGTGCAGAAAGAGGCAAGAGAAGTGCAGAAAGAGGCAAGAGAGATGCAGAAAGAGGCAAGAGAGCTGCAGAAAGAGGGAAGTGGGATGCAGGAAGAAGAAAGAGAAGTACAGAAAGAAGCAACAGAGGTGCAGAAAGAGGCAAGAGAAGTGGAGAAAGAGGCAAGAGAAGTGCAGAAACTGGCAAGAGAGGTGGAGAAAGAGGCAAGAGAGGTGCAGCAGGAGGGAAGGGGGGTAGAGAAAGAGTCAAGAGGGGGCAGAGAGAAGCTATACAGATGCAGAAGGAAGAGAAGTGTAGAAAGAACCAACAGAGGTGCAGAAAGAGGCAAGAGGGGTGCAGAAAGAGTCAAGAGAAGTGGAGAAAGAAGAAACAGAGGTGCAGAAAGAGGCAACATAACTGCAGAAAGAAGCAAGAGAGAGGTACAGAAAGAGGCAAGAGAGGTACAGAAAGAGGCAAGAAAAGTGCAGAAAGAAGCTACAGAGGTGCAGAAAGAGGCAAGAGAAGTGCAGAAACAGGCAAGAGAGGAGCAGGAAGAAGCAAGAGGATTGCAGAAAGAGCCAAGAGAAGTGCAGAAAGAAGCAAGAGAGGTGCAGAAAGAAGCAAGAAAATGCAGAAAGAAGGAATGGAGTGCAGAAAGAGACAAGGGAAGAGTTGTGCAGACAGAGGCAAAAGGGATGCATAAAGAAGCAAGAGAGATGCAGAAAGAAGCAAGAGAAGTGCAGAAAGCACCAACTGAGGTACAAGAAGAAGAACTAGGAGTGCAGAAAGAGGCAAGAGAAGTGCAGAAAGAAGCACAAAGGTGCAGAAAGAGGCAAGAGAACTGCAGAGAGAATCAACAGAGGTGCAGAAAGAGGCAACAGAACTGCAGAAAGACACGAGAGGAACAGAAAGAGGCAAGAGAGGTGCAGAAACATGGAAGAGGGGTGCGGAAACAGGCAATAGGGGTGCAGAAAGAAGCAAGATACGTGCCGAAAGAAGCAAGAGAGGTGCAGAAAGAAGCAACAGAGGTGCAGAAAGAGGCAAGAGAAGTGCAGAAAGAGGCAAGAGAGATGCAGAAAGAGGCAAGAGAGCTGCAGAAAGAGGGAAGTGGGATGCAGGAAGAAGAAAGAGAAGTACAGAAAGAAGCAACAGAGGTGCAGAAAGAGGCAAGAGAAGTGGAGAAAGAGGCAAGAGAAGTGCAGAAACTGGCAAGAGAGGTGGAGAAAGAGGCAAGAGAGGTGCAGCAGGAGGGAAGAGGGGTAGAGAAAGAGTCAAGAGGGGGCAGAGAGAAGCTATACAGATGCAGAAAGAAGGAAGAGAAGTGTAGAAAGAACCAACAGAGGTGCAGAAAGAGGCAAGAGGGGTGCAGAAAGAGTCAAGAGAAGTGGAGAAAGAAGCAACAGAGGTGCAGAAAGAGGCAACAGAACTGCAGAAAGAAGCAAGAGAGAGGTACAGAAAGAGGCAAGAGAGGTACAGAAAGAGGCAAGAGAGGTGCAGAGAGAGGCAAGAGAGGTGCAGAAAGAGGGAAGAGAGGTGCAGAAAGAGGGAAGAGGGGTGCAGAAAGAGGCACGAGGGTGCAGAAAGAAGCAAGAGAGGTGCAGAAAGAAACAAAAGAAGTGCAGAAAGAAGGAAAAGATGTGCAGAAAGAGGCAACATGGGTGAAGAAAGAGGGAAGAGGGGTGGAGAAAGAGGCAAGGGGGTGCAGAAAAAAGCAAGAGAGCTGCAGAAAGAAACAAAAAAAGTGCAGAAAGAAGGAACAGAGGTGCAGAAAGAGGCAATAGGGGTACAGAAAGATGCAAAAGGGATGCAGAAAGAAGCACGAGGTGCAGAAAGAATCAAAAGAAGTGCAGAAAGAAAGAACAGAGGTGCAGAAAGAAGCAAGAGGGGTGCAGAAAGAAACAAAATAAGTGGAGAAAGAAGCAACAGAGGTGCAGAAAGTGGCAAGAGGAGTGCAGAAAGAGGTAAAGGTTTGTAGAAAGAGGTACGAGGGGTGCCGAAAGAAGCAAGAAAGATGCAGAAAGAAGCAAGAAAAATGCAGAAAGAAGCAATAGAGATGCAGAAAGGGGGAAGTGGGGTGGAGAAAGAGGCAAGAGGGATATAGAAAGAAACAAGAGAGGTGCAGAAAGAAACAAAAGAAGTGCAGAAAGAGGCAAGAGGGGTGCAGAAAGAGTGAAGAGGGGTGTGAAAGTAGCACGAGGGGGCAGAAAGAAGCAAGAGGTGTGCAGAAAGAAGCAAGAGAGTTCCAGAAAGAAACAAAAGAAGTGCAGAAAGAAGGAACACAGGTGCAGAAAGAAGCAAGAGGGGTACAGAAAGAAGCAACAGAGTCATAGAAAGAGAGATGAGGGGTGGAGAAAGAGGCAAGAGAAGTGCAGAAAGAAGCAACAGAGATGCAAAAAAAGGGAGCAGCTGTGGAGAAAGTGGCAACAGTGGTGCAGAAAGAAGCAAGAGAGATGCAGAAAGAAACTAAAGAAGTGCAGAAAGAAGGAACAGAGGTGCAGAAAGAGGCAAGAGGGGAGCAGAAAGAGCGAAGAGGGGTGCAGAAAGAGGCATAAGTGGTGCATAAAGAAGCAAGAGATGTGCAGAAAGTAACAAAAGAAGTGCAGAAAGAAGGATCAGAGGTGCCGAAAGAGGCAACAGGGGTGAAGAAAGAGGGAAGAGGGGTGGAGAAAGAGGCAAGGGGGTGCAGAAAGAAGCAAGAGAGCTGCACAAAGAAACAAAAGAAGTGCAGAAAGAAGAAACAGAGGTGCAGAAAGAGGCAAGAGGGGTGCAGAAAGAGGCAAAGGGGTGCAGAAAGAAGCGAGAGATGCAGAAAGAAACAAAAGAAGTGCAGAAAGATGGAACAGAGGTGCAGAAAGAAGAAAGAGGGTGCAGAAAGTAACAAAAGAAGTGTAGAAAGATACAAGAGAAGTGCATAAAAAGCAACAGAAATCAGAAAGGGGAAGTGGGGTGTCGAAAGAGGGATGCAGAAAGAAACAAGAGAGGTGCAGAAAGAAACAAAAGAAGTGTAGAAAGAAGGAACAGAGGTGCAGAAAGAGGCAAGAGGGGTGCAGAAAGAGGGAAGAGGGATGGAGAAAGTGGGAAGAGGGTTGCAGAAAGAGGGAAGTGGGTGTGAAAGAGGCACACGGGGTACAGAAAGAAGCAAGAGGGGTGCAGAAAGAAGCAAGAGAGTTGCAGAAAGAAACAAAAGAAATGCGGAAAGAAGGAACAGAGGTGCAGAAAGAGGCAAGAGGGGTGCAGAAAGAGGGAAGAGGGATGCAGAAAGAGGGAAGAGGGGTGCAGAAAGAGGCACAAGGGTTGCAAAACGAATCAACAGAGGTGCAGAAAGAAGCAAGAGAAGTGCAGAAAGAAGCAACAGAGGTGCAGAAAGAGGGATGGGGTAGAGAAAGGGGCAAGAGAAGTATAGAAAGAAGCAACAGAGATGCAAAAAGGGGTAACAGGGGCAACAGGGGTGGAGAAAGTGGCAAGAGGGGTGCAGAAAAAAGCAAGAGAGGTACAGAAAGAAACAAAAGAAGGAACAGAGGTGCAGAAAGAGGCAAGAGGGGTGCAGAAAGAGGGAAGAGGGGTTCAGAAAGAAGCACAAGTGGTGCAGAAAGAAGCAAAGAGCAGCAGAAAGAAGCAAGAGTAGTGCAGAAAGAAGCAACAGAGGTGCAGAAAGAGGCAAGAGGGGTGCAAAAAGAGGAAACAGGGGTGCAGAAAGTAGCAAGAGATGTGCAGAAAGAAACAAAAGATTGCAAAAAGAGGAACAGAGGTGCAGAAAGAGGCAACAGGGGTGAAGAAAGAGGGAAGAGGTGTGGAGAAAGAAGCGAGATGTGCAGAAAGAAACAAAAGAAGTACAGAAAGAAGGAACAGAGGTGCAGAAAGAGGCAAGAGTTGTGGAGAAAGAGGCAAGAAAAGTGCAGAAAGAAGCTACAGAGGTGCAGAAAGAGGCAAGAGAAGTGCAGAAACAGGCAAGAGAGGAGCAGGAAAAGGGAAGAGGATTGCAGAAAGAGCCAAGAGAAGTGCAGAAAGAAGCAAGAGAGGTGCAGAAAGAAGCAAGAAAATGCAGAAAGAAGTAATGGAGTGCAGAAAGAGACAAGACAGATGCAGAAAGAGGGAAGAGTTGTGCAGACAGAGGCAAAAGGGATGCAGAAAGAAGCAAGAGAGATGCAGAAAGAGGCAAGAGAAGTGCAGAAAGAAGCACAAAGATGCAGAAAGAGGCAAGAGAACTGCAGAGAGAATCAACAGAGGTGCAGAAAGAGGCAACAGAACTGCAGAAAGACACAAGAGAGGAACAGAAAGAGGCAAGAGAGGTGCAGAAACATGGAAGAGGGGTGCGGAAACAGGCAATAGGGGTGCAGAAAGAAGCAAGATACGTGCCGAAAGAACCAAGAGAGGTGCAGAAACAAGCAACAGAGGTGCAGAAAGAGGCAAGAGAAGTGCAGAAAGAGGCAAGAATGATGCAGAAAGAGGCAAGAGAGCTGCAGAAAGAGGCAAGAGAGGTACAGAAAGAAGCTAGAGAGGTACAGAAAGAGGCAAGAGAGGTGCAGAGAGAGGCAAGGGAGGTGCAGAAAGAAGCAATAGACGTGCAGAAAGAGGCAACAGAGGTACAGAAAGAAGCTAGAGAGGTACAGAAAGAGGCAAGAGAGGTGCAGAGAGAGGCAAGGGAGGTGCAGAAAGAGGGAAGAGGGATGCAGAGAGAGGCAAGGGAGGTGCAGAAAGAGGGAAGAGGGGTGCAGGAAGAGGCAAGAGAGTGCAGAAAGAAGCTAGAGAGGTACAGAAAGAGGCAAGAGAGGTGCAGAGAGAGGCAAGGGAGGTGCAGAAAGAAGCAAGGAGACGTGCAGAAAGGGGCAAAAGAGGTACAGAAAGAAGCTAGAGAGGTACAGAAAGAGGCAAGAGAGGTGCAGAGAGAGGCAAGGGAGGTGCAGAAAGAGGGAAGAGGGGTGCAGAGAGAGGCAAGAGACGTGCAGAAAGAAGCAAGAGACGTGCAGAAAGAGGCAACAGAGGTACAGAAAGAAGCTAGAGAGGTACAGAAAGAGGCAAGAGAGGTGCAGAAAGATACAAGAGGAGTGCAGAAAGAAGCAAGAGGTGCAGAAATAAGGAAGAGAAGTGCAGAAGGAAGCAAAAGAGGTGCAGAAAGAGGCAAGAGAACTTCAGAAAGAGGCAAGAGAGGTACAGAAAGAAGCTAGAGAGGTACAGAAAGAGAGTAATAGAGGTGCAGAGAGAGGCAAGAGAGGTGCAGAAAGAGGGAAGAGGGGTGCAGAAAGGCACGAGGGGTGCAGAAAGAAGCAAGAGACGTGCAGAAAGAGGCAACAGAGGTACAGAAAGAAGCTAGAGAGGTACAGAAAGAGGCAAGAGAGGTGCAGAGAGAGGCAAGGGAGGTGCAGAAAGAGGGAAGAGGGGTGCAGGAAGAGGCAAGAGTTGTGCAGAAAGAGGCAAGAGAGCTGCAGAAAGAGGGAAGAGGGATGGAGAAAGAGGCAAGAGGGGTGCAGAAAGAAGCAAGAGAGGTGCAGAAAGAAGCAAGAGAAGCACAGAAAGAGGCCAGAGAGGTGCAGAAAGAGGCAAGAGAGCTGCAGAAAGAGGGAAGTGGGGTGCAGAAAAAGGCAAGACGGGTTCAGAAAGAAGCAAGAGAGGTGCAGAAAGAAGCAACAGAGGTACAGAAAGATGCAAGAGAGGTGCAGAAAGAGGCAAGAGAAGTGTAGAAACCGGCAAGAGAGGTGCAGAAAGAGGAAAGAGAGGTGCAGCAAGAAGGAAGAGGGGTTCAGAAAGAGGCAAGAGGTGTGCGGAAAGATGCAAGAGAGGTGCAAAAAGAAGGAAGAGAAGTGCAGAAAGAACCAACAGAGGTATAGAAAAGGCAAGAGAACTGCAGAAAGAGGCACGAGAGGTACAGAAAGAGGAAAGAGAGGTACAGAAAGAGGCAAGAGAGGTACAGAGAGGTGCAGAAAGAGGGAAAAGGGGTACAGAAAGTGGCACGATGGGTACAGAAATTAGCAAGAGAAGTGCAGAAAAAAGCAACAGAGGTGCAGATAGAGATAGGAGGGGTCCAGATAGAGGCAAGAGAAGTGCAGAAAGAAGCAACCGAGATGCAGAATGAGGCAAGAGAAGTGCAGAAAGAAGCAAGATAGGTGCATAAAGAGGCAAGAGAGGTGCAGAAAGAGGCAAGAAGGATGCATAAAGAGGTAACAGAGGTGCAGAAAGAGGTATAGAAAGACACAAGAGAGGTGCACAAAGAAGAGAGTGAGGTGCACAAAGAGGCATGAGAAGTGCAGAAAGAGGCAAGATTGGTGCAGAAAGAAGCAAGAGAAGTGCAGAAAGAAGTAACCGAGGTGCAGAAAGAGGCAGGAGGGATACAGGAAGAAGCAAGAGAGGTGCAGAAAGAAGCAAGAGAAGTGCAGTAAGAAGCAACATAGGTGCAGAAAGAGGCAAGAGAAGCACAGAAAGAGGCCAGAGAGGTGCAGAAAGAGGCAAGAGAGCTGCAGAAAGAGGGAAGTGGGGTGCAGAAAAAGGCAAGACGGGTGCAGAAAGAAGCAAGAGAGGTGCAGAAAGAAGCAACAGAGGTACAGAAAGATGCAAGAGAGGTGCAGAAAGAGGCAAGAGAAGTGTAGAAACCGGCAAGAGAGGTGCAGAAAGAGGAAAGAGAGGTGCAGAAAGAGGCAAGAGAGGTATAGAAAGACACAAGAGAGGTGCACAAAGAAGAGAGTGAGGTGCACAAAGAGGCATGAGAAGTGCAGAAAGAGGCAAGATTGGTGCAGAAAGAAGCAAGAGAAGTGCAGAAAGAAGTAACCGAGGTGCAGAAAGAGGCAGGAGGGATACAGGAAGAAGCAAGAGAAGTGCAGACAGAGGCAAGAGAGGTGCAGAAAGAGGGAAGAGGGTACGGAAAGAGGCACGAGGGGTGCAGGAAGATGCAAGAGAGATGCAGAAAGAAGCAGCGGAAGTGCAGAAAGAAGAAATAGAGGTGCAGAAAGAGGCAAGAGGGGTGCAGAAATATGCAAGAAAAGTGCAGAAAGAGGCATGATAGGTGCAGAAAGAGGCAAGAGGGGTACAGAAAGAGGCAAGAGAACTACAATAAGAGGCAAGAGAGGTGCAGAAAGAGGCAAGTGAGGTGCAGAAAGAAGGAAGAGGGTTGCAGAAAGAGGCACGAGGGGTACAGAAAGATGCAAGAGAGATGCAGAAAGAAGCAGCGGAAGTGCAGAAAGAAGAAATAGAGGTGCAGAAAGAGGCAAGAGGGGTGCAGAAATAAACAAGAGAATTGCAGAAAGAAGCAACAGAGGTGCAGAAAGAGGCAACATAGGTACAGAAAGAGGCAAGGGAGGTGCAGAAAGAGGCAAGAGAAGTGCAGAAAGAAGCAAAAGAGGTGCAGAAAGAGGCAAGAGGGGTACAGAAAGAAGCAAGAGAGGTGCAGAAATAAACAAGAGAATTGCAGAAAGAAGCAACAGAGCTGCAGAAAGAGGCAACATAGGTACAGAAAGAGGCAAGGGAGGTGCAGAAAGAGGCAAGAGAAGTGCAGAAAGAAGCAAGAGAGGTGCAGAAAGAGGAGACATAGGTGCAGAAAGAGGCAAGAGGGGTGCAGAAAGAGGCAACAGAGGTGCAGAAAGAGGCGAGGGAGGTGCAGAAAGAGGCAAGGGAGGTGCAGAAAGAGGCAATAGAGGTGCAGAAAGAGAGAGAAGGGTGCAGAAAGAAGCAACAGAGGTGCAGAAAGACGCAAAGAAGCAGAGAAAGAGGCAAGAGTGATGCAAAAGAGGCAAGAGAAGAGCAGAAAGAGACACGAGAGGTGCAGGAAGAGGGAAGAGGATTGCAGAAAGAGGCAAGAGAAGTGCAGAAAGAAGCAAGAGAGGTGCAGAAAGAAGCAAGAGAAGTACAGGAAGGAAGGAACAGATACAGAAAAGAGGCAAGAGTGGTACAGAAAGAGGGAAGACGTGTCCAGAAAGAGGCAAGAGGGTTGCATAAAGAAGCAAGAGAGATGCAGAAAGAAGCAAGAGAAGTGCAGAAAGAAGCAAGAGAGGTGCAGAAAGAAGGAAGAGAAGTGCAGAAGGAAGCAAAAGAGGTGCAGAAAGAGGCAAGAGAACTTCAGAAAGAGGCAAGAGATGTACAGAAAGAAGCTAGAGAGGTACAGAAAGAGGCAATAGAGGTGCAGAGAGAGGCAAGAGAGGTGCTGAAAGAGGGAAGAGGGGTGCAGAAAGGCACGAGGGGTACAGAAAGAAGCAAGAGACGTGCATAAAGAGGCAACAGAGGTACAGAAAGAAGCTAGAGAGGTACAGAAAGAGGCAAGTGAGGTGCAGAGAGAGATAAGAGAGGTGCAGAAAGAGGGAAGAGGGATGGAGAAAGAGGCAAGAGGGGTACAGAAAGAAGCAAGAGAGGTGCAGAAAGAAGCAAGAGAAGTGCAGTAAGAAGCAACATAGGTGCAGAAAGAGGCAAGAGAAGCGCAGAAAGAGGCCAGAGAGGTGCAGAAAGAGGCAAGAGAGCTGCAGAAAGAGGGAAGTGGGGTGCAGAAAAAGGCAAGACGGGTGCAGAAAGAAGCAAGAGAGGTGCAGAAAGAAGCAACAGAGGTGCAGAAAGATGCACGAGAGGTGCAGAAAGAGGCAAGAGTAGTGTAGAAACCGGCAAGAGAGGTGCAGAAAGAGGCAAGAGAGGTGCAGCAAGAAGGAAGAGGGGTTCAGAAAGAGGCAAGAGGTGTGCGGAAAGATGCAAGAGAGGTGCAAAAAGAAGGAAGAGAAGTGCAGAAAGAACCCACAGAGGTATAGAAAAGGCAAGAGAACTGCAGAAAGAGGCACGAGAGGTACGGAAAGAGGAAAGAGAGGTACAGAAAGAGGCAAGAGCGGTACAGAGAGGTGCAGAAAGAGGGAAAAGGGGTGCATAAAGAGGCACAATGGGTGCAGAAATTAGCAAGAGAGGTGCAGAAAAAGCAACAGAGGTGCAGATAGAGACAGGAGGGGTCCAGAAAGAGGCAAGAGAAGAGCAGAAAGAAGCAACCGAGATGCAGAATGAGGCAAGAGAAGTGCAGAAAAAGCAAGATAGGTGCATAAAGAGGCAAGAGAGGTGCAGAAAGAGGCAAGAAGGGTGCATAAAGAGGTAACAGAGGTGCAGAAAGAGGCAAGAGAGGTATAGAAAGACACGAGAGGTGCACAAAGAAGAGAGTGAGGTGCACAAAGAGGCATGAGAAGTGCAGAAAGAGGCAAGATTGGTGCAGAAAGAAGCAAGAGAAGTGCAGAAAGAAGTAACCGAGGTGCAGAAAGAGGCAGGAGGGGTACAGGAAGAAGCAAGAGAAGTGCAGACAGAGGCAAGAGAGGTGCAGAAAGAGGGAAGAGGGTACGGAAAGAGGCACGAGGGTGCAGGAAGATGCAAGAGAGATGCAGAAAGAAGCAGCGGAAGTGCAGAAAGAAGAAATATAGGTGCAGAAAGAGGCAAGAGGGGTGCAGAAAGAGGCAAGAGAGGTGCAGCAAGAAGGAAGAGGGGTTCAGAAAGAGGCAAGAGGTGTGCGGAAAGATGCAAGAGAGGTGCAAAAAGAAGGAAGAGAAGTGCAGAAAGAACCAACAGAGGTATAGAAAAGGCAAGAGAACTGCAGAAAGAGGCACGAGAGGTACGGAAAGAGGAAAGAGAGGTACATAAAGAGGCAAGAGCGGTACAGAGAGGTGCAGAAAGAGGGAAAAGGGGTGCATAAAGAGGCACAATGGGTGCAGAAATTAGCAAGAGAGGTGCAGAAAAAAGCAACAGAGGTGCAGATAGAGACAGGAGGGGTCCAGAAAGAGGCAAGAGAAGAGCAGAAAGAAGCAACCGAGATGCAGAATGAGGCAAGAGAAGTGCAGAAAAAGCAAGATAGGTGCATAAAGAGGCAAGAGAGGTGCAGAAAGAGGCAAGAAGGGTGCATAAAGAGGTAACAGAGGTGCAGAGAGAGGCAAGAGAGGTATAGAAAGACACGAGAGGTGCACAAAGAAGAGAGTGAGGTGCACAAAGAGGCATGAGAAGTGCAGAAAGAGGCAAGATTGGTGCAGAAAGAGGGAAGAGGGTACGGAAAGAGGCACGAGGGGTGCAGGAAGATGCAAGAGAGATGCAGAAAGAAGCAGCGGAAGTGCAGAAAGAAGAAATATAGGTGCAGAAAGAGGCAAGAGGGGTGCAGAAAGAGGCAAGAGAGGTGCAGCAAGAAGGAAGAGGGGTTCAGAAAGAGGCAAGAGGTGTGTGGAAAGATGCAAGAGACGTGCAAAAAGAAGGAAGAGAAGTGCAGAAAGAACCACCAGAGGTATAGAAAAGGCAAGAGAACTGCAGAAAGAGGCACGAGAGGTACGGAAAGAGGAAAGAGAGGTACAGAAAGAGGCAAGAGCGGTACAGAGAGGTGCAGAAAGAGGGAAAAGGGGTGCATAAAGAGGCACAATGGGTGCAGAAATTAGCAAGAGAGGTGCAGAAAAAAGCAACAGAGGTGCAGATAGAGACAGGAGGGGTCCAGAAAGAGGCAAGGGAAGAGCAGAAAGAAGCAACCGAGATGCAGAATGAGGCAAGAGAAGTGCAGAAAGAAGCAAGATAGGTGCATAAAGAGGCAAGAGAGGTGCAGAAAGAGGCAAGAAGGGTGCATAAAGAGGTAACAGAGGTGCAGAAAGAGGCAAGAGAGGTATAGAAAGACACGAGAGGTGCACAAAGAAGAGAGTGAGGTGCACTAAGAGGCATGAGAAGTGCAGAAAGAGGCAAGATTGGTGCAGAAAGAAGCAAGAGAAGTGCAGAAAGAAGTAACCGAGGTGCAGAAAGAGGCAGGAGGGGTACAGGAAGAAGCAAGAGAAGTGCAGACAGAGGCAAGAGAGGTGCAGAAAGAGGGAAGAGGGTACGGAAAGAGGCACGAGGGGTGCAGGAAGATGCAAGAGAGATGCAGAAAGAAGCAGCGGAAGTGCAGAAAGAAGGAATATAGGTGCAGAAAGAGGCAAGAGGGGTGCAGAAAAATGCAGGAAAAGTGCAGAAAGAGGCACGATAGGTGCAGAAAGAGGCAAGAGGGGTGCATAAAGAGGCAAGAGAACTACAATAAGAGGCAAGAGAGGTGCAGAAAGAGGCAAGTGAGGTGCAGAAAGAGGGAAGAGGGTTGCAGAAAGAGGCACGAGGGGTGCGCAAAAGAGGTGCAGAAAGAGGCAAAAGGGGTACAGAAAGAAGCAAGAGAGGTGCAGAAATAAACAAGAGAATTGCAGAAAGAAGCAACAGAGGTGCAGAAAGAGGCAACATAGGTACAGAAAGAGGCAAGGGAGGTGCAGAAAGAGGCAAGGCAGGTGCAGAAAGAGGCAATAGAGGTTCAGAAAGAGGAGACATAGGTGCAGAAAGAGGCAAGAGGGGTGCAGAAAGAGGCAACAGAGGTGCAGAAAGAGTCAAGGCAGGTGCAGAAAGAGGCAATAGAGGTGCAGAAAGAGGGAGAAGGGTGCAGAAAGAAGCAACAGAGGTGCAGAAAGACGCAAAAGAAGCAGAGAAAGAGGCAAGAGTGATGCAAAAAGAGGCAAGAGAAGAGCAGAAAGAGACACAAGAGGTGCAGGAAGAGGGAAGAGGATTGCAGAAAGAGGCAAGAGAAGTGCAGAAAGAAGCAAGAGAGGTGCAGAAAGAAGCAAGAGAAGTACAGAAGGAAGGAACAGATACAGAAAGAGGCAAGAGAGGTACAGAAAGAGGGAAGACGTGTCCAGAAAGAGGCAAGAAGGGTGCATAAAGAAGCAAGAGAGATGCAGAAAGAAGCAAGAGAAGTGCAGAAAGCACCAACTGGGGTACAGAAAGAAGAAAAAGGAGTGCAGAAAGAGGCAAGATTGGTGCAGAAAGAAGCAAGAGAAGTGCAGAAAGAAGTAACAGAGGTGCAGAAAGAGGTAGGAGGGGTACAGGAAGAAGCAAGAGAAGTGCCAAAAGAGGCAAAAGAGGTGCAGAAAGAGGGAAGAGGGTACGGAAAGAGGCACAAGGGGTGCAGAAAGATGCAAGAGAGGTGCAGAAAGAAGCAGGGGAAGTGCAGAAAGAAGAAATATATGTGCAGAAAGAGGCAAGACTGGTACAGAAATATACAAGAAAAGTGCAGAAAGAGGCACGAGAGGTACAGAAAGAGGCAAGAGGGGTGCAGAAAGAGGCAAGAGACCTACAATAAGAGGCAAGAGAGGTGCAGAAAGAGGCAAGGGAGGTGCAGAAAGAGGGAAGAGGATTGCAGAAAGAGGCACGAGAGGTGCAAAAAGTAGCAAAAGAGGTGCAGAAAGAGGCAAGAGGGGTACAGAAAGAACCAAGAGAGGTGCAGAAAAAAACAAGAGAAGTGCAGAAAGAAGCAACAGAGGTGCAGAAAGAGGCAAGTGGGATACAGAAAGAGGCAAGGGAGGTGCAGAAAGAGGCAAGAGATGTGCAGAAAGAGGAGACATAGGTGCAGAAAGAGGCAAGAGGGGTGCAGAAAGAGGCAACAGAAGTGCAGAAAGAGTCAAGGAAGGTGCAGAAAGAGGCAATAGAGGTACAGAAAGAGGCAAGAGGGGTGCAGAAAGAAGCGAGAGTTGCAGAAAGAAGCAACAGAAGTGCAGAAAGACGCAAGAGAAGTGCAGAAAGAGGCAAGAGTGGTGCAAAAAGAGGCAATAGAAGTGCAGAAAGAGGGAAGGAGAAAGAGGCAAGAGGGTTGCAGAAAGGAGCAAGAGGGGTACAGAAAGAAACAAGAGAAGTGCAGAAATAAGCAACAGAGGTGCAGAAAGAGGCAAGAGTGGTGCAGAAAGAGACAAGAGTGGTGCAGAAAGAAGCAACAGAGGTGCAGAAAGAGGCAAGAGAAGAGCAGAAAGAGGCAAGAGAGGTGCAGGAAGAAGGAAGAGGATTGCAGAAAGAGTCAAGAGAAGTGCATAAAGAAGCAAGAGAAGTGCTGAAAGAAGCAAGAGAAGTGCAGAAAGAAGGAACTGAGTAGAGAAAGAGGCAAGAGAGGTACAGAAAGAGGGAAGAGGTGTCCAGAAAGAGGCAAGAGGGGTGCATAAAAAAGCAAGAGAGATGCAGAAAGAAGCAAGAGAAGTGCAGAAAGCACCAACTGGGGTACAGAAAGAAGAACGAGGAGTGCAGACAGAGGCAAGAGAAGTGCAGAAAGAAGCAACAGAGGTGCAGAAAGAGGCAAAAGAACTGCAGAGAGAAGCAACAGGGGTGCAGAAAGAGGCAACCGAAGTGCAGATAGACGCAAGAGAGGTGCAGAAGGAGGCAAGAGAGGTGCAGAAACAGGGAAGAGGGGTGCAGAAATAGGCAAGAGGGGTGCAGATAGAAGCAAGAGAGGTGCCGAAAGAAGCAAGAGTAGTGCAGCAAGAAGCAACAGAGGTGTAGAAAGAGGCAAGAGAAGTGCAGAAAGAGGCAAGAGAGGTTCAGAAAGAGGCAAGAAAGCTACAGAAAGAGGGAAGTGGGATGCAGATGAAGCAGGGTCTATTTTATCATAAAGTACCCCAGGCCCATTCTGCCCACACCTGATGCATGAGACCCTGATAAGGCCCCACCTGCCATTTTGTTAACTTGACCAAACTGTCCCAGCTATTCTTTTTCTGTGATAGGCCTCAAAGTGTTTCTCTCACAACACATCTCCTCAGCGAGGCACAGCTCCCCCATGCCCCCACTCCCTCGATGTGCCCAGCTTGTGCTGCGCTTACCCACTAAAACCACAAGAACATAGGAACTTAATAATGAAAGAGGAAAGCGTGGGGCAACAGGCCATTTCTCACATCTTCTAATTTCTCAATTTATCAGAACTATTTTTGCCAGCTTGCCTTATCGAAACTTACGACAGCTACTTGGCGTATCAATAACACCTGCAATCTCCTTATTTATTCTGCTTTTTTTAAGGATTCTGAGAAATGATGCTAAACGATTTCGATAAAAACAATGTCTAAATAGAGACAGGATTTGCATACCATTGACGTATACGAAATGTCAAAATATGAACTTGTGGTCAATGGTTCATCGTTGAAACAGTATAAATGATCTGCCCACAGTCCATTCGTCGGACTACCTCGCAGAAGTGACCCCTTTGGGTCGCTGATGCCTGTGTAGCCCCCCTCAGCCACCATCTTTGACTGAGGCTATAATGCGTAGTGTATTTTGAATTTGTCTCTTTCTCTCTTCTCTGCATTTCCATTGATCTAACATACATATTTGCATTGCATGAGTGTGTTCTTCATTCCAGAAATGTGTTTTTAATTGCCCAGTCTTTGCTAAGACTCCCAGGCTCATTATTGAATTTTAAAGTGTTCTTTACACTTCTTGTTGAAGTGGTTGCATTGTAAATAAACTAAAGTGCAAAGAAGCCTGATTCAACTTCTATCGTTTACACGTGTTTTTTCTCTTATTATGTAGAAGCACCCCCTCAAATTAAGCTGCCCTGGTCCAGTGCCCTGGGACCATAAAATATCTCCCTGTAACACAGAAAGAGGCAAGACGGGTGTAGAAAGAAGCAAGAGAAGTACAGAAAGAAGCAACAGAGGTGCAGAAAGAGGCAACAGAAGTGCAGAAAGAGGCAAGAGAAGTGCAGAAACCATCCAGAGAGGGGCAGCAGGAGGGAAGAGGGATAGAGAAAGAGTCAAGAGGTGGGGCAGAAAGAAGCAAGAGAGGTGCAGAAAGAAGGAAGAGAAGTGCAGAAAGAACCAACAGAGGTGCAGAAAGAGGCAAGAGGGGTGCAGAAAGAGGCAAGAGAGAGGTATAGAAAGAGGCAAGAGAGGTACAGAAAGAAGCAAGAGAGGTGCAGAGAGAGGCAAGAGAGGTGCAGAAAGAGGGAAGAGGGGCAGAGAAAGAGGCACGAGGTGTGCAGAAAGAAGCAAGTGAAGTGCAGAAAGAAGCAACAGAGGTGCAGAAAGAGGCAAGAGGGGACAAGAAAGAGGCAAGAGAAGTGCAGAAAGAAGCAACAGAGATGCACAAAGAGGCAAGAGAAGTGCAGAAAGAGGCAAGAAAGGTGCAGAAAGAGGCAAGAGAAGTGCAGAAAGAAGCAAGATAGGTGCAGAAGGAAGTAAGAGAGGTGCATAAACAGGCAAAAGGGTGCATAAAGAGGTATCAGATGTGCATAAAGAGGCAAGAGAGGTGCAGAAAGATGCTAGAGAGGTGCAGAAAAAGAGACTGAGATGCAGAAAGAGGCATGAGAAGTACAGAAAGAGGCAAGAGGGTTGCAGAAAGAAGCAAGAGAGGTGCAGAAAGAAGGAACAGAGGTGCAGAAAGAGGCAAGAGGGATACAGAAAGATGCAAAAGGGATGCAGAAAGAAGTAAGAGGTGCAGAAAGAATCAAAAGAAGTGCAGAAAGAAAGAACAGAGGTATAGAAAGAAGCAAGAGGGGTGCAGAAAGAAACAAAAGAAGTACAGAAAGAAGCAACAGAGGTGCAGAAAGAGGCACGAGTTGTGGAGAAAGAGGCAAGAAAAGTACAGAAAGAAGCTACAGAGGTGCAGAAAGAGGCAAGAGAAGTGCAGAAACAGGCAAGAGAGGAGCAGGAAGAGGGAAGAGGATTGCAGAAAGAGCCAAGAGAAGTGCAGAAAGAAGCAAGAGAGGTGCAGAAAGAAGCAAGAAAATGCAGAAAGAAGGAATGGAGTGCTGAAAGAGACAAGACAGATGCAGAAAGAGGGAAGAGTTGTGCAGACCGAGGCAAAAGGGATGCATAAAGAAGCAAGAGAGATGCAGAAAGAAGCAAGAGAAGTGCAGAAAGCACCAACTGAGGTACAGAAAGAAGAACTAGGAGTGCAGAAAGAGGCAAGAGAACTGCAGAGAGAATCAACAGAGGTGCAGAAAGAGGCAACAGAACTGCAGAAAGACACAAGAGAGGAACAGAAAGAGGCAAGAGAGGTGCAGAAACATGGAAGAGGGGTGTGGAAACAGGCAATAGGGGTGCAGAAAGAAGCAAGATACGTGCCGAAAGAAGCAAGAGAGGTGCAGAAAGAAGCAACTGAGGTGCAGAAAGAGGCAAGAGAAGTGCAGAAAGAGGCAAGAGAGCTGCAGAAAGAGGCAAGAGAGCTGCAGAAAGAGGGAAGTGGGATGCAGGAAGAAGAAAGAGAAGTACAGAAAGAAGCAACAGAGGTGCAGAAAGAGGCAAGAGAAGTGGAGAAAGAGGCAAGAGAAGTGCAGAAACTGGCAAGAGAGGTGGAGAAAGAGGCAAGAGAGGTGCAGCAGGAGGGAAGGGGGTAGAGAAAGAGTCAAGAGGGGGCAGAGAGAAGCTATACAGATGCAGAAAGAAGGAAGAGAAGTGTAGAAAGAACCAACAGAGGTGCAGAAAGAGGCAAGAGGGGTGCAGAAAGAGTCAAGAGAAGTGGAGAAAGAAGCAACAGAGGTACAGAAAGAGGCAACATAACTGCAGAAAGAAGCAAGAGAGAGGTACAGAAAGAGGCAAGAGAGGTACAGAAAGAGGCAAGAAAAGTGCAGAAAGAAGCTACAGAGGTGCAGAAAGAGGCAAGAGAAGTGCAGAAACAGGCAAGAGAGGAGCAGGAAGAAGCAAGAGGATTGCAGAAAGAGCCAAGAGAAGTGCAGAAAGAAGCAAGAGAGGTGCAGAAAGAAGCAAGAAAATGCAGAAAGAAGGAATGGAGTGCAGAAAGAGACAAGGGAAGAGTTGTGCAGACAGAGGCAAAGGGATGCATAAAGAAGCAAGAGAGATGCAGAAAGAAGCAAGAGAAGTGCAGAAAGCACCAACTGAGGTACAAGAAGAAGAACTAGGAGTGCAGAAAGAGGCAAGAGAAGTGCAGAAAGAAGCACAAAGGTGCAGAAAGAGGCAAGAGAACTGCAGAGAGAATCAACAGAGGTGCAGAAAGAGGCAACAGAACTGCAGAAAGACACAAGAGAGGAACAGAAAGAGGCAAGAGAGGTGCAGAAACATGGAAGAGGGGTGCGGAAACAGGCAATAGGGGTGCAGAAAGAAGCAAGATACGTGCCGAAAGAAGCAAGAGAGGTGCAGAAAGAAGCAACAGAGGTGCAGAAAGAGGCAAGAGAAGTGCAGAAAGAGGCAAGAGAGATGCAGAAAGAGGCAAGAGAGCTGCAGAAAGAGGGAAGTGGGATGCAGGAAGAAGAAAGAGAAGTACAGAAAGAAGCAACAGAGGTGCAGAAAGAGGCAAGAGAAGTGGAGAAAGAGGCAAGAGAAGTGCAGAAACTGGCAAGAGAGGTGGAGAAAGAGGCAAGAGAGGTGCATCAGGAGGGAAGAGGGGTAGAGAAAGAGTCAAGAGGGGGCAGAGAGAAGCTATACAGATGCAGAAAGAAGGAAGAGAAGTGTAGAAAGAACCAACAGAGGTGCAGAAAGAGGCAAGAGGGGTGCAGAAAGAGTCAAGAGAAGTGGAGAAAGAAGCAACAGAGGTGCAGAAAGAGGCAACAGAACTGCAGAAAGAAGCAAGAGAGAGGTACAGAAAGAGGCAAGAGAGGTACAGAAAGAGGCAAGAGAGGTGCAGAGAGAGGCAAGAGAGGTGCAGAAAGAGGGAAGAGAGGTGCAGAAAGAGGGAAGAGGGGTGCAGAAAGAGGCACGAGGGGTGCAGAAAGAAGCAAGAGAGGTGCAGAAAGAAACAAAAGAAGTGCAGAAAGAAGGAAAAGAGGTGCAGAAAGAGGCAACATGGGTGAAGAAAGAGGGAAGAGGGGTGGAGAAAGAGGCAAGGGGGTGCAGAGAAAAGCAAGAGAGCTGCAGAAAGAAACAAAAAAAGTGCAGAAAGAAGGAACAGAGGTGCAGAAAGAGGCAATAGGGGTACAGAAAGATGCAAAGGGATGCAGAAAGAAGCACGAGGTGCAGAAAGAATCAAAAGAAGTGCAGAAAGAAAGAACAGAGGTGCAGAAAGAAGCAAGAGAGGTGCAGAAAGAAACAAAATAAGTGGAGAAAGAAGCAACAGAGGTGCAGAAAGTGGCAAGAGGAGTGCAGAAAGAGGTAAAGGTTTGTAGAAAGAGGTACGAGGGATGCCGAAAGAAGCAAGAAAGATGCAGAAAGAAGCAAGAAAAATGCATATAGAAGCAATAGAGATGCAGAAAGGGGGAAGTGGGGTGGAGAAAGAGGCAAGAGGGATATAGAAAGAAACAAGAGAGGTGCAGAAAGAAACAAAAGAAGTGCAGAAAGAGGCAAGAGGGGTGCAGAAAGAGTGAAGAGGGGTGTGAAAGTAGCACGAGGGGGGCAGAAAGAAGCAAGAGGTGTGCAGAAAGAAGCAAGAGAGTTCCAGAAAGAAACAAAAGAAGTGCAGAAAGAAGGAACACAGGTGCAGAAAGAAGCAAGAGGGTACAGAAAGAAGCAACAGAGTCATAGAAAGAGAGATGAGGGGTGGAGAAAGAGGCAAGAGAAGTGCAGAAAGAAGCAACAGAGATGCAAAAAAAGGGAGCAGCTGTGGAGAAAGTGGCAAGAGTGGTGCAGAAAGAAGCAAGAGAGATGCAGAAAGAAACTAAAGAAGTGCAGAAAGAAGGAACAGAGGTGCAGAAAGAGGCAAGAGGGGAGCAGAAAGAGCGAAGAGGGGTGCAGAAAGAGGCATAAGTGGTGCATAAAGAAGCAAGAGATGTGCAGAAAGTAACAAAAGAAGTGCAGAAAGAAGGATCAGAGGTGCCGAAAGAGGCAACAGGGGTGAAGAAAGAGGGAAGAGGGGTGGAGAAAGAGGCAAGGGGGTGCAGAAAGAAGCAAGAGAGCTGCACAAAGAAACAAAAGAAGTGCAGAAAGAAGAAACAGAGGTGCAGAAAGAGGCAAGAGGGGTGCAGAAAGAGGCAAAAGGGGTGCAGAAAGAAGCGAGAGATGCAGAAAGAAACAAAAGAAGTGCAGAAAATGGAACAGAGGTGCAGAAAGAAGAAAGAGGGGTGCAGAAAGTAACAAAAGAAGTGTAGAAAGATACAAGAGAAGTGCATAAAAAAGCAACAGAAATCAGAAAGGGGGAAGTGGGGTGTCGAAAGAGGGATGCAGAAAGAAACAAGAGAGGTGCAGAAAGAAACAAAAGAAGTGTAGAAAGAAGGAACAGAGGTGCAGAAAGAGGCAAGAGGGGTGCAGAAAGAGGGAAGAGGGATGCAGAAAGTGGGAAGAGGGTTGCAGAAAGAGGGAAGGGGGTGTGAAAGAGGCACACGGGGTACAGAAAGAAGCAAGAGGGGTGCAGAAAGAAGCAAGAGAGTTGCAGAAAGAAACAAAAGAAATGTGGAAAGAAGGAACAGAGGTGCAGAAAGAGGCAAGAGGGGTGCAGAAAGAGGGAAGAGGGATGCAGAAAGAGGGAAGAGTGGTGCAGAAAGAGGCACAAGGGTTGCAAAAAGAATCAACAGAGGTGCAGAAAGAAGCAAGAGAAGTGCAGAAAGAAGCAACAGAGGTGCAGAAAGAGGGATGGGGTAGAGAAAGAGGCAAGAGAAGTATAGAAAGAAGCAACAGAGATGCAAAAAGGGGTAACAGGGGCAACAGGGGTGGAGAAAGTGGCAAGAGGGGTGCAGAAAAAGCAAGAGAGGTACAGAAAGAAACAAAAGAAGGAACAGAGGTGCAGAAAGAGGCAAGAGGGGTGCAGAAAGAGGGAAGAGGGGTTCAGAAAGAAGCACAAGTGGTGCAGAAAGAAGCAAAGAGCAGCAGAAAGAAGCAAGAGTAGTGCAGAAAGAAGCAACAGAGGTGCAGAAAGAGGCAAGAGGGGTGCAAAAAGAGGAAACAGGGGTGCAGAAAGTAGCAAGAGATGTGCAGAAAGAAACAAAAGATTGCAGAAAGAGGAACAGAGGTGCAGAAAGAGGCAACAGGGGTGAAGAAAGAGGGAAGAGGTGTGGAGAAAGAAGCGAGATGTGCAGAAAGAAACAAAAGAAGTACAGAAAGAAGGAACAGAGGTGCAGAAAGAGGCAAGAGTTGTGGAGAAAGAGGCAAGAAAAGTGCAGAAAGAAGCTACAGAGGAGCAGAAAGAGGCAAGAGAAGTGCAGAAACAGGCAAGAGAGGAGCAGGAAGAGGGAAGAGGATTGCAGAAAGAGCCAAGAGAAGTGCAGAAAAAAGCAAGAGAGGTGCAGAAAGAAGCAAGAAAATGCAGAAAGAAGTAATGGAGTGCAGAAAGAGACAAGACAGATGCAGAAAGAGGGAAGAGTTGTGCAGACAGAGGCAAAAGGGATGCAGAAAGAAGCAAGAGAGATGCAGAAAGAAGCAAGAGAAGTGCAGAAAGCACCAACTGAGGTACAGAAAGAAGAACTAGGAGTGCAGAAAGAGGCAAGAGAAGTGCAGAAAGAAGCACAAAGATGCAGAAAGAGGCAAGAGAACTGCAGAGAGAATCAACAGAGGTGCAGAAAGAGGCAACAGAACTGCAGAAAGACACAAGAGAGGAACAGAAAGAGGCAAGAGAGGTGCAGAAACATGGAAGAGGGGTGCGGAAACAGGCAATAGGGGTGCAGAAAGAAGCAAGATACGTGCCGAAAGAACCAAGAGAGGTGCAGAAACAAGCAACAGAGGTGCAGAAAGAGGCAAGAGAAGTGCAGAAAGAGGCAAGAGAGTTGCAGAAAGAGGCAAGAGAGCTGCAGAAAGAGGGAAGTGGGATGCAGGAAGAAGAAAGAGAAGTACAGAAAGAAGCAACAGAGGTGCAGAAAGAGGCAAGAGAAGTGGAGAAAGAGGCAAGAGAAGTGCAGAAACTGGCAAGAGGTGGAGAAAGAGGCAAGAGAGGTGCAGCAGGAGGGAAGAGGGGTAGCGAAAGAGTCAAGAGGGGGCAGAGAGAAGCTATACAGATGCAGAAAGAAGGAAGAGAAGTGTAGAAAGAACCAACAGAGGTGCAGAAAGAGGCAAGAGGGGTGCAGAAAAAGTCAAGAGAAGTGGAAAAAGAAGCAACAGAGGTGCAGAAAGAGGCAACAGAACTGCAGAAAGAAGCAAGAGAGAGGTACAGAAAGAGGCAAGAGAGGTACAGAAAGAGGAAAGAGAGGTGCAGAGAGAGGCAAGAGAGGTGCAGAAGGAGGGAAGAGAGATGCAGAAAGAGGGAAGAGGGGTGCAGAAAGAGGCACGAGGGGTGCAGAAAGAAGCAAGAGAGGTTCAGAAAGAAACAAAAGAAGTGCAGAAAGAAGAAAAAGAGGTGCAGAAAGGGGCAACATGGGTGAAGAAAGAGGGAAGAGGGGTGCAGAAAGAGGCAAGGGGGTGCAGAAATAAGCAAGAGAGCTGCAGAAAGAAACAAAAGAAGTGCAGAAAGAAGGAACAGAGGTGCAGAAAGAGGCAATAGGGGTACAGAAAGATGGAAAAGGGATGCAGAAAGAAGAAAGAGGTGCAGAAAGAATCAAAAGAAGTACAGAAAGAAAGAACAGAGGTGCAGAAAGAAGCAAGAGGGGTGCAGAAAGAAACAAAATAAGTGGAGAAAGAAGCAACAGAGGTGCAGAAAGTGACAAGAGGAGTGCAGAAAGAGGTAAAGGTTTGTAGAAAGAGGCACGAGGGGTGCCGAAAGAAACAAGAAAGATGCATAAAGAAGCAATAAAAATGGATAAAGAAGCAACAGAGATGCAGAAAGGGGGAAGTGGGGTGGAGAAAGAGGCAAGAGGGATACAGAAAGAAACAAGAGTGGTGCAGAAAGAAACAAAAGAAGTGCAGAAAGAGGCAAGAGGGGTGCAGAAAGAGTGAAGAGGGGTGTGAAAGTGGCACGAGGGGTGCAGAAAGAAGCAAGAGGTGTGCAGAAAGAAGCAAGAGAGTTCCAGAAAGAAACAAAAGAAGTGCAGAAAGAAGGAACACAGGTGCAGAAAGAAGCAAGAGGGGTACAGAAAGAGGGAAGAGAGGTGCCGAAAGAGGCACAAGGGTTGCAGAAAGAAGGGACAGAGGTGCAGAAAGGAGCAAGAGAAGTGCAGAAAGAAGCAACAGAGTCATAGAAAGAGGGATGAGGGGTGGAGAAAGAGGCAAGAGAAGTGCAGACAGAAGCAACAGAGATGCAAAAAAAGGGAGCAGCTGTGGAGAAAGTGGCAAGAGTGGTGCAGAAAGAAGCAAGAGAGGTGCAGAAAGAAACAAAAGAAGTGCAGAAAGAAGGAACAGAGGTGCAGAAAGAGGCAAGAGGGGAGCAGAAAGAGCGAAGAGGGGTGCAGAAAGAGGCACAAGTGGTGCATAAAGAAGCAAGAGATGTGCAGAAAGTAACAAAAGAAGTGCAGAAAGAAGGATCAGAGGTGCCGAAAGAGGCAACAGGGTTGAAGAAAGAGGGAAGAGGGGTGGAGAAAGAGGCAAGGGGGTGCAGAAAGAAGCAAGAGAGCTGCACAAAGAAACAAAAGAAGTGCAGAAAGAAGAAACAGAGGTGCAGAAAGAGGCAAGAGGGTGCAGAAAGAGGCAAAAGGGGCGCAGAAAGAAGTGAGAGGTGCAGAAAGAAACAAAAGAAGTGCAGAAAGAAGGAACAGAGGTGCAGAAAGAAGCAAGAGGGGTGCAGAAAGTAACAAAAGAAGTGCAGAAAGATACAAGAGAAGTGCATAAAAAAGCAACAGAAATGCAGAAAGGGGGAAGTGGGGTGTCGAAAGAGGGATGCAGAAAGAAACAAGAGAGGTGCAGAAAGAAACAAAAGAAGTGCAGAAAGAAGGAACAGAGGTGCAGAAAGAGGCAAGAGGGTTGCAGAAAGAGGGAAGGGGGTGTGAAAGAGGCACACGGGGTACAGAACGAAGCAAGAGGGGTGCAGAAAGAAGCAAGAGAGTTGCAGAAAGAAACAAAAGAAATGCGGAAAGAAGGAACAGAGGTGCAGAAAGAGGCAAGAGGGGTGCAGAAAGAGGGAAGAGGGATGCAGAAAGAGGGAAGAGGGGTGCAGAAAGAGGCACAAGGGTTGCAAAAAGAAAGGACAGAGGTGCAGAAAGAAGCAAGAGAAGTGCAGAAAGAAGCAACAGAGGTGCAGAAAGAGGGATGGTGTGGAGAAAGAGGCAAGAGAAGTATAGATAGAAGCAACAGAGATGCAAAAAGGGGTAACAGGGGTAACAGGGGTAGAGAAAGTGGCAAGAGGGGTGCAGAAAGAAGCAAGAGAGGTGCAGAAAGAAACAAAAGAAGAGCAGAAAGAAGGAACAGAGGTACAGAAAGAGGCAAGAGGGGTGCAGAAAGAGGGAAGAGGGGTTCAGAAAGAAGCACAAGTGGTGCAGAAAGAAGCAAAGAGGAGCAGAAAGAAGCAAGAGTAGTGCAGAAGAAGCAACAGAGGTGCAGAAAGAGGTAAGAGGGGTGCAAAAAGAAGAAAGAGGGATGCAGAAGGTAGCAAGAGATGTGCAGAAAGAAACAAAAGATTGCAGAAAGAGGAACAGAGGTGCAGAAAGAGGCAACAGGGGTGAAGAAAGAGGGAAGAGGGGTGGAGAAAGAGGCAAGGGGGTGCAGAAAGAAGCAAGAGAGCTGCAGAAAGAAACAAAAGAAGTACAGAAAGAAGGAACAGAGGTGCAGAAAGAGGCAAGAGGGGTGCAGAAAGAAACAAAAGAAGTACAGAAAGAAGCAACAGAGGTGCAGAAAGAGGCAAGAGGAGTGCAGAAAGAGGGAAGAGGGGTGCAGAAAGAAGCAAAAGAGATGCAGAAAGAAGCAAGAGAAATGCAGAAAGAAGCAACAGAGGTGCAGTAAGAGGGAAGTGGGGTGGAGAAAGAGGCAAGAGGGATACAGAAAGAAACAAGAGAGGTGCAGAAAAAAACAAAAGAAGAGCAGAAAGGAGGAACAGAGGTGCAGAAAGAGGCAAGAGGGGTGCAGAAAGAGGGAAGAGGGGTGCAGAAAGAAGCACAAGTGGTGCAGAAAGAAGCAAAGAGGTAGAGAAAGAAGCAAGAGTTGTGCAGAAAGAAGCAACGAAGGTGCAGAAAGCGGCAAGAGGGGTGCAGAAAGAGGGAAGAGGGATGTGAAAGAGGCACGAGGGCTGCAGAAAGAAACAAAAGACGTGCATAAAGAAACAAAAGTAGAGAGGAAAGAAGGAACAGAGGTGCAGAAAAGGGCAACAGGGGTGCAAAAAGAGGGAAGAGGGGTGGAGAAAGAGGCAAAGGGGTGCAAAAAGAAGCATGAGATCTGCAGAAAGAAACAAAAGAAGTGCAGAAAGAAGGAACAGAGGTGCAGAAAGAGGCAAGAGGGGTGCAGAAAGAGGCAAAAGGGGTGCAGAAAGAAGCGAGAGGTGCAGAAAGAAACAAAAGAAGTGCAGATTGAAGTGAAGGAACAGAGGTGCAGAAAGAGGCAGGAAGGGTGCACAAAGAGGGAAGAGCGGTGTGAAATAGGCACAAGGAGTGCAGAAAGAAGCAAGAGGAGTGCAGAAAGAAGCAACAGAGGTGCAGAAAGAGGCAAGAGGTATGCAAAAAAAAGGGAAGAGGGGTGCAGAAAGAGGCACGTGGTGTGCAGAAAGAACCAAGAGATGTGCAGAAAGAATCAAAAGAAATGCAGAAAGAACAGAGGTGCAGATAGAGGCAACAGGGGTGAAGAAAGAGGGTGGATGGGTGGAGAAAGAGGAAAGGGGTACAGAAAGAAGCAAGAGAGCTACAGAAAGAAACAGAAGTGCAGAAAGAAGGAACAGAGGTGCAGAAAGAGGCAAGAGGTGTGCAGAAAGAGGGAAGAGGGGTACAGAAAGAGGCAAAAGGGATGCAGAAAGAAGTGATAGGTGCAGAAAGAAACAAAAGTGCAGAAAGAAGGAAGAGAGGTGCAGAAAGAGGCAAGAGGGGTACGGGAAGAGGGGTGTGAAAGAGGCACGAGGGATGCAGAAATAAGCAAGAGAGGTGCAGAAAGAAGCAACTGAGGTACAGAAAGGGGGAAGAGGGGTGGAGAAAGAGGCAAGAGGGGTGCATAAAGAAGCAGCAAGAGAGGTGCAGAAAGAAACAAAGGAAGTGCAGAAAAAAGGAACAGAGGTGCAGAAAGAGGCAAGAGGAGTGTAGAAAGAGAAGAAGGGTGCATAAAGAGGCACAAGTGGTGCAGAAAGAAGCAAAAAAGGTGCAGAAAGACGCAAGATAAATGCAGAAAGAAGCAACAGAGATGCAGAAAGAGGGAAGCGGGGTAGAGAAAGAGGCAAGATTAGTGCAGAAAGAAGCAACAGACATGCAGAAAGGGGGAAGAGGGGTGGAGAAAGAGGCAAGAGGGGTGCAGAAAGAAGTAAGAGAGGTGCAGAAAGAAACAAAAGAAGTGCAGAAAGAAGGAATAGAGGTGCAGAAAGAGGCAGGAGGGGTGCAGAAAGAGGGAAGAAGTGGTCAGAAAGAAGAGTGCAGAAAGAGGCAAGAGGGGTGCACAAAGAAGCAAGTGAGGTGCAGAAAGAGGCAACAGAGGTGCAGAAAGAGGCAAAATAGGTGCAGAAAGTAGAAGAGATGTGCAGAAAGAGTCAAGAGAAGTACAGAAAGAGAAAGAAAGGTGCTGAAAGAAGCAACAGAAATGCAGAAAGAGTCGGTGCAGCCAAACTGTCGCATAATTCCAGTGGCCCTACTCATACCTTTGACTAAGTCAAGAAGTGCTCCTCAGTGGTTCCTTATTTTTTTGTCTCATTGAGTTCATAGTTTAGCTTCTATGGAAACGAGGAAGACTAAACCCGAGGTTACCACTCCACAACACAGACTACAAGACCACATAGTTATTCTCCATAACACATAATCCCACTCTACATAATTCCTATACACTAAATACCACATACTTTCTATCCACATAATTTCACTGCACAACATACCACATAATTCCACTACACACAATGTACATCGACTCCACTCCAAAAACATTAGTAAAAACTTTTACATTTACAATGCCAATAGCTCTAACTCTTGCAAATGTGAAACCTATTACATTGCAAATGCTTCTTTAACTAGTAGTCGCGTTTGCAGAGTGGTGGAGAAAGGGTACTGGGCCTCCGACCAACGTTCAGGAATTCCGCTGCATAGAACTTACAGATACCAAAGGGGATGATGGACGGAGCGCTTGAGCTAATCAAACACTCACCCCCAGTCAACTGATCTGGGTTTAATCCATCATCATTCTTTAGCTCACTCCACCACCCCAGTTCAGACATGGCCATATGCAAATCAGTCTGACCCTGTGCCTCATGGGAACAGTCCAGCCCGAACTGCCAAGCCATGTCTTCCCTGGACCGGAAACAAGCATCCTGGGACCGGTTTCTGGCTATTCAGCCGTCATCAGCCAGGCTAGCTTGAATCCAGTGGCAAAGTGAGCAAGGGACCCACGTCTGGGCATACCCTGCCAACTTAGGGCGAACAAAGCGATACCAAAGGGGATGATGGACGGAGCGTTTGAGCTAATCAAACACTCACCCCAGTCAACTGATCTGGGTTTAATCCATCATCATTCTTTAGCTCACTCCACCACTCCCAGTTCAGACATGGCCATATGCAAATCAGTCTGACCCTGTGCCTCATGGGAACAGTCCAGCCCGAACTGCCAAGCCATGTCTTCCCTGGACCGGAAGCAAGCATCCTGGGACCGGTTTCTGGCTATTCAGCCGTCATCAGCCAGGCTAGCTTGAATCCAGTGGCAAAGTGAGCAAGGGACCCACGTCTGGGCATACCCTGCCAACTTAGGGCTTAACAAAGCGATACTCAAAGGGGATGATGGACGGAGCGTTTGAGCTAATCAAACACTCACCCCCAGTCAACTGATCTGGGTTTAATCCATCATCATTCTTTAGCTCACTCCACCACCCCAGTTCAGACATGGCCATATGCAAATCAGTCTGACCCTGTGCCTCATGGGAACAGTCCAGCCCGAACTGCCAAGCCATGTCTTCCCTGGACCGGAAACAAGCAACCTGGGACCGGTTTCTGGCTATTCAGCCGTCATCAGCCAGGCTAGCTTGAATCCAGTGGCAAAGTGAGCAAGGGACCCACATCTGGGCATACCCTGCCAACTTAGGGCGAACAAAGCGATACCAAAGGGGATGATGGACGGAGCGTTTGAGCTAATCAAACACTCACCCCCAGTCAACTGATCTGGGTTTAATCCATCATCATTCTTTAGCTCACTCCACCACCCCAGTTCAGACATGGCCATATGCAAATCAGTCTGACCCTGTGCCTCATGGGAACAGTCCAGCCCGAACTGCCAAGCCATGTCTTCCCTGGACCGGAAACAAGCAACCTGGGACCGGTTTCTGGCTATTCAGCCGTCATCAGCCAGGCTAGCTTGAATCCAGTGGCAAAGTGAGCAAGGGACCCATGTCTGGGCATACCCTGCCAACTTAGGGTGAACAAAGCGATAGCCAAAGGGGATGATGGACGGAGCGTTTGAGCTAATCAAACACTCACCCCCAGTCAACTGATCTGGGTTTAATCCATCATCATTCTTTAGCTCTCTCCACCACCCCAGTTCAGACATGGCCATATGCAAATCAGTCTGACCCTGTGCCTCATGGGAACAGTCCAGCCCGAACTGCCAAGCCATGTCTTCCCTGGACCGGAAACAAGCATCCTGGGACCGGTTTCTGGCTATTCAGCCGTCATCAGCCAGGCTAGCTTGAATCCAGTGGCAAAGTGAGCAAGGGACCCACGTCTGGGCATACCCTGCCAACTTACGTCGAACAAAGCGATACCAAAGGGGATGATGGACGGAGCGTTTGAGCTAATCAATCACTCACCCCCAGTAAACTGATCTGGGTTTAATCCATCATCATTCTTTAGCTCACTCCACCACCCCAGTTCAGACATGGCCATATGCAAATCAGTCTGACCCTGTGCCTCATGGGAACAGTCCAGCCCGAACTGCCAAGCCATGTCTTCCCTGGACCGGAAACAAGCATCCTGGGACCGGTTTCTGGCTATTCAGCCGTCATCAGCCAGGCTAGCTTGAATCCAGTGGCAAAGTGAGCAAGGGACCCACATCTGAGCATACCCTGCCAACTTAGGGTGAACAAAGCGATACCAAAGGGGATGATGGACGGAGCGTTTGAGCTAATCAAACACTCACCCCCAATCAACTGATCTGGGTTTAATCCATCATCATTCTTTAGCTCACTCCACCACCCCAGTTCAGACATGGCCATATGCAAATAAGTCTGACCCTGTGCCTCATGGGAACAGTCCAGCCCGAACTGGCAAGCCATGTCTTCCCTGGACCGGAAACAAGCATCCTGGGACCGGTTTCTGGCTATTCAGCCGTCATCAGCCAGGCTAGCTTGAATCCAGTGGCAAAGTGAGCAAGGGACCCACGTCTGGGCATACCCTGCCAACTTAGGGCGAACAAAGCGATTCCAAAGGGGATGATGGACGGAGCGTTTGAGCTAATCAAACACTCACCCCCAGTCAACTGATCTGGGTTTAATCCATCATCATTCTTTAGCTCACTCCACCACCCAGTTCAGACATGGCCATATGCAAATCAGTCTGACCCTGTGCCTCATGGGAACAGTCCAGCCCGAACTGCCAAGCCATGTCTTCCCTGGATCGGAAACAAGCATCCTGGGGACCGGTTTCTGGCTATTCAGCCATCATCAGCCAGGCTAGCTTGAATCCAGTGGCAAAGTGAGCAAGGGACCCACGTCTGGGCATACCCTGCCAACTTAGGGCGAACAAAGCGATACTCAAAGGGGATGATGGACGGAGCGTTTGAGCTAATCAAACACTCACCCCCAGTCAACTGATCTGGGTTTAATCCATCATCATTCTTTAGCTCACTCCACCACCCCAGTTCAGACATGGCCATATGCAAATCAGTCTGACCCTGTGCCTCATGGGAACAGTCCAGCCCGAACTGCCAAGCCATGTCTTCCCTGGACCGGAAACAAGCATCCTGGGACCGGTTTCTGGCTATTCAGCCGTCATCAGCCAGGCTAGCTTGAATCCAGTGGCAAAGTGAGCAAGGGACCCACGTCTGGGCATACCCTGCCAACTTAGGGCGAACAAAGCGATACCAAAGGGGATGATGGACGGAGCGCTTGAGCTAATCAAACACTCACCCCCAGTCAACTGATCTGGGTTTAATCCATCATCGTTCTTTAGCTCACTCCACCACTCCAGTTCAGACATGGCCATATGCAAATCAGTCTGACCCTGTGCCTCATGGGAACAGTCCAGCCCGAACTGCCAAGCCATGTCTTCCCTGGACCGGAACCAAGCATCCTGGGACCGGTTTCTGGCTATTCAGCCGTCATCAGCCAGGCTAGCTTGAATCCAGTGGCAAAGTGAGCAAGGGACCCACGTCTGGGCATACCCTGCCAACTTAGGGCGAACAAAGCGATACCAAAGGGGATGATGGACGGAGCGTTTGAGCTAATCAAACACTCACCCCCAGTCAACTGATCTGGGTTTAATCCATCATCATTCTTTAGCTCACTCCACCACCCCAGTTCAGATATGGCCATATGCAAATCAGTCTGACCCTGTGCCTCATGGGAACAGTCCGGCCCGAACTGCCAAGCCATGTCTTCCTGGACCAGAAACAAGCATCCTGGGACCGGTTTCTGGCTATTCAGCCGTCATCAGCCAGGCTAGCTTGAATCCAGTGGCAAAGTGAGCAAGGGACCCACGTCTGGGCATACCCTGCCAACTTAGGGCGAACAAAGCGATACCAAAGGGGATGATGGACGGAGCGTTTGAGCTAATCAAACACTCACCCCCAGTCAACTGATCTGGGTTTAATCCATCATCATTCTTTAGCTCACTCCACCACCCCAGTTCAGACATGGCCATATGCAAATCAGTCTGACCCTGTGCCTCATGGGAACAGTCCAGCCCGAACTGCCAAGCTATGTCTTCCCTGGACCGGAAACAAGCATCCTGGGACCGGTTTCTGGCTATTCAGCCGTCATCAGCCAGGCTAGCTTGAATCCAGTGGCAAAGTGAGCAAGGGACCCACGTCTGGGCATACCCTGCCAACTTAGGGCGAACAAAGCGATACCAAAGGGGATGATGGACGGAGCGTTTGAGCTAATCAAACACTCACCCCCAGTCAACTGATCTGGGTTTAATCCATCATCATTCTTTAGCTCACTCCACCACCCCAGTTCAGACATGGCCATATGCAAATCAGTCTGACCCTGTGCGTCATGGGAACAGTCCAGCCCGAACTGCCAAGCCATGTCTTCCCTGGACCGGAAACAAGCATCCTGGGACCGGTTTCTGGCTATTCAGCCGTCATCAGCCAGGCTAGCTTGAATCCAGTGGCAAAGTGAGCAAGGGACCCACGTCTGGGCATACCCTGCCAACTTAGGGTGAACAAAGCGATACCAAAGGGGATGATGGACGGAGCGTTTGAGCTAATCAAACACTCACCCCCAGTCAACTGATCTGGGTTTAATCCATCATCATTCTTTAGCTCACTCCACCACCCCAGTTCAGACATGGCCATATGCAAATCAGTCTGACCCTGTGCCTCATGGGAACAGTCCAGCCCGAACTGCCAAGCCATGTCTTCCCTGGACCGGAAACAAGCATCATGGGACCGGTTTCTGGCTATTCAGCCGTCATCAGCCAGGCTAGCTTGTATCCAGTGGCAAAGTGAGCAAGGGACCCACGTCTGGGCATACCCTGCCAACTTAGGGCTAACAAAGCGATACCAAAGGGGATGATGGACGGAGCGTTTGAGCTAATCAAACACTCACCCCCACTCAACTGATCTGGGTTTAATCCATAAGATTCTTTAGCTCACTCCACCACCCCAGTTCAGACATGGCCATATGCAAATCAGTGTGACCCTGTGCCTCATGGGAACAGTCCAGCCCGAACTGCCAAGCCATGTCTTCCCTGGACCGGAAACAAGCATCCTGGGACCGGTTTCTGGCTATTCAGCCTTCATCAGCCAGGCTAGCTTGAATCCAGTGGCAAAGTGAGCAAGGGACCCACGTCTGGGTATTCCCTGCCAACTTAGGGTGAACAAAGCGATACCAAAGGGGATGATGGACGGAGCGTTTGAGCTAATCAAACACTCACCCCCAGTCAACTGATCTGGGTTTAATCCATCATCATTCTTTAGCTCACTCCACCACCCCAGTTCAGACATGGCCATATGCAAATCAGTCTGACCCTGTGACTCATGGGAACAGTCCAGCCCGAACTGCCAAGCCATGTCTTCCCTGGACCGGAAACAAGCATCCTGGGACCGGTTTCTGGCTATTCAGCCGTCATCAGCCAGGCTAGCTTGAATCCAGTGGCAAAGTGAGCAAGGGACCCACGTCTGGGCATACCCTGCCAACTTAGGGCGAACAAAGCGATACCAAAGGGGATGATGGACGGAGCGTTTGAGCTAATCAAACACTCACCCCCAGTCAACTGATCTGGGTTTAATCCATCATCATTCTTTAGCTCACTCCACCACCCCAGTTCAGACATGGCCATATGCAAATCAGTCTGACCCTGTGCCTCATGGGAACAGTCCAGCCCGAACTGCCAAGCCATGTCTTCCCTGGACCGGAAACAAGCATCCTGGGACCGGTTTCTGGCTATTCAGCCGTCATCAGCCAGGCTAGCTTGAATCCAGTGGCAAAGTGAGCAAGGGACCCACGTCTGGGCATACCCTGCCAACTTGGGGTGAACAAAGCGATACCAAAGGGGATGATGGACGGAGCGTTTGAGCTAATCAAACACTCACCCCCAGTCAACTGATCTGGGTTTAATCCATCATCATTCTTTAGCTCACGCCACCAACCCAGTTCAGACATGGCCATATGCAAATCAGTCTGACCCTGTGCCTCATGGGAACAGTCCAGCCCGAACTGCCAAGCCATGTCTTCCCTGGACCGGAACCAAGCATCCTGGGACCGGTTTCTGGCTATTCAGCCGTCATCAGCCAGGCTAGCTTGAATCCAGTGGCAAAGTGAGCAAGGGACCCACGTCTGGGCATACCCTGCCAACTTAGGGCGAACAAAGCGATACTCAAAGGGGATGATGGACGGAGCGTTTGAGCTAATCAAACACTCACCCCCAGTCAACTGATCTGGGTTTAATCCATCATCATTCTTTAGCTCACTCCACCACCCCAGTTCAGACATGGCCATATGCAAATCAGTCTGACCCTGTGCCTCATGGGAACAGTCCAGCCCGAACTGCCAAGCCATGTCTTCCCTGGACCGGAAACAAGCATCCTGGGACCGGTTTCTGGCTATTCAGCCGTCATCAGCCAGGCTAGCTTGAATCCAGTGGCAAAGTGAGCAAGGGACCCACGTCTGGGCATACCCTGCCAACTTAGGGCGAACAAAGCGATACCAAAGGGGATGATGGACGGAGCGTTTGAGCTAATCAAACACTCACCCCCAGTCAACTGATCTGGGTTTAATCCATCATCATTCTTTAGCTCACTCCACCACCCCAGTTCAGACATGGCCATATGCAAATCAGTCTGACCCTGTGCCTCATGGGAACAGTCCAGCCCGAACTGCCAAGCCATGTCTTCCCTGGACCGGAAACAAGCATCCTGGGACCGGTTTCTGGCTATTCAGCCGTCATCAGCCAGGCTCGCTTGAATCCAGTGGCAAAGTGAGCAAGGGTCCCACGTCTGGGCATACCCTGCCAACTTAGGGCGAACAAAGCGATACCAAAGGGGATGATGGACGGAGCGTTTGAGCTAATCAAACACTCACCCCCAGTCAACTGATCTGGGTTTAATCCATCATCATTCTTTAGCTCACTCCACCACCCCAGTTCAGACATGGCCATATGCAAATCAGTCTGACCCTGTGCCTCATGGGAACAGTCCAGCCCGAACTGCCAAGCCATGTCTTCCCTGGACCGGAAACAAGCATCCTGGGACCGGTTTCTGGCTATTCAGCCGTCATCAGCCAGGCTAGCTTGAATCCAGTGGCAAAGTGAGCAAGGGACCCACGTCTGGGCATACCCTGCCAACTTAGGGCGAACAAAGCGATACCAAAGGGGATGATGGACGGAGCGTTTGAGCTAATCAAACACTCACCCCCAGTCAACTGATCTGGGTTTAATCCATCATCATTCTTTAGCTCACTCCACCACCCCAGTTCAGACATGGACATATGCAAATCAGTCTGACCCTGTGCCTCATGGGAACAGTCCAGCCCGAACTGCCAAGCCATGTCTTCCCTGGACCGGAAGCAAGCATCCTGGGACCGGTTTCTGGCTATTCAGCCGTCATCAGCCAGGCTAGCTTGAATCCAGTGGGAAAGTGAGCAAGGGACCCACGTCTGGGTATACCCTGCCAACTTAGGGCGAACAAAGCGATACCAAAGGGGATGATGGACGGAGCGTTTGAGCTAATCAAACACTCACCCCCAGTCAACTGATCTGGGTTTAATCCATCATCATTCTTTAGCTCACTCCACCACCCCAGTTCAGACATGGCCATATGCAAATCAGTCTGACCCTGTGCCTCATGGGAACAGTCCAGCCCGAACTGCCAAGCCATGTCTTCCCTAGACCGGAAACAAGCATCCTGGGACCGGTTTCTGGCTATTCAGCCATCATCAGCCAGGCTAGCTTGAATCCAGTGGCAAAGTGAGCAAGGGACCCACGTCTGGGTATACCCTGCCAACTTAGGGCGAACAAAGCGATACCAAAGGGGATGATGGACGGAGCGCTTGAGCAAATCAAACACTCACCCCCAGTCAACTGATCTGGGTTGAATCCATCATCATTCTTTAGCTCACTCCACCACCCCAGTTCAGACATGGCCATATGCAAATCAGTCTGACCCTGTGCCTCATGGGAACAGTCCAGCCTGAACTGCCAAGCCATGTCTTCCCTGGACCGGAAATAAGCATCCTGGGACCGGTTTCTGGCTATTCAGCCGTCATCAGCCAGGCTAGCTTGAATCCAGTGGCAAAGTGAGCAAGGGACCCACGTCTGGGCATACCCTGCCAACTTAGGGCGAACAAAGCGATACCAAAGGGGATGATGGACGGAGCGTTTGAGCTAATCAAACACTCACCCCCAGTCAACTGATCTGGGTTTAATCCATCATCGTTCTTTAGCTCACTCCACCACCCCAGTTCAGACATGGCCATATGCAAATCAGTCTGACCCTGTGCCTCATGGGAACAGTCCAGCCCGAACTGCCAAGCCATGTCTTCCCTGGACCGGAACCAAGCATCCTGGGACCGGTTTCTGGCTATTCAGCCGTCATCAGCCAGGCTAGCTTGAATCCAGTGGCAAAGTGAGCAAGGGACCCACGTCTGGGCATACCCTGCCAACTTAGGGCGAACAAAGCGATACCAAAGGGGATGATGGACGGAGCGTTTGAGCTAATCAAACACTCACCCCCAGTCAACTGATCTGGGTTTAATCCATCATCATTCTTTAGCTCACTCCACCACCCCAGTTCAGATATGGCCATATGCAAATCAGTCTGACCCTGTGCCTCATGGGAACAGTCCGGCCCGAACTGCCAAGCCATGTCTTCCCTGGACCAGAAACAAGCATCCTGGGACCGGTTTCTGGCTATTCAGCCGTCATCAGCCAGGCTAGCTTGAATCCAGTGGCAAAGTGAGCAAGGGACCCACGTCTGGGCATACCCTGCCAACTTAGGGCGAACAAAGCGATACCAAAGGGGATGATGGACGGAGCGTTTGAGCTAATCAAACACTCACCCCCAGTCAACTGATCTGGGTTTAATCCATCATCATTCTTTAGCTCACTCCACCACCCCAGTTCAGACATGGCCATATGCAAATCAGTCTGACCCTGTGCCTCATGGGAACAGTCCAGCCCGAACTGCCAAGCTATGTCTTCCCTGGACCGGAAACAAGCATCCTGGGACCGGTTTCTGGCTATTCAGCCGTCATCAGCCAGGCTAGCTTGAATCCAGTGGCAAAGTGAGCAAGGGACCCACGTCTGGGCATACCCTGCCAACTTAGGGCGAACAAAGCGATACCAAAGGGATGATGGACGGAGCGTTTGAGCTAATCAAACACTCACCCCCAGTCAACTGATCTGGGTTTAATCCATCATCATTCTTTAGCTCACTCCACCACCCCAGTTCAGACATGGCCATATGCAAATCAGTCTGACCCTGTGCCTCATGGGAACAGTCCAGCCCGAACTGCCAAGCCATGTCTTCCCTGGACCGGAAACAAGCATCCTGGGACCGGTTTCTGGCTATTCAGCCGTCATCAGCCAGGCTAGCTTGAATCCAGTGGCAAAGTGAGCAAGGGACCCACGTCTGGGCATACCCTGCCAACTTAGGGTGAACAAAGCGATACCAAAGGGGATGATGGACGGAGCGTTTGAGCTAATCAAACACTCACCCCCAGTCAACTGATCTGGGTTTAATCCATCATCATTCTTTAGCTCACTCCACCACCCCAGTTCAGACATGGCCATATGCAAATCAGTCTGACCCTGTGCCTCATGGGAACAGTCCAGCCCGAACTGCCAAGCCATGTCTTCCCTGGACCGGAAACAAGCATCATGGGACCGGTTTCTGGCTATTCAGCCGTCATCAGCCAGGCTAGCTTGAATCCAGTGGCAAAGTGAGCAAGGGACCCACGTCTGGGCATACCCTGCCAACTTAGGGCGAACAAAGCGATACCAAAGGGGATGATGGACGGAGCGTTTGAGCTAATCAAACACTCACCCCCACTCAACTGATCTGGGTTTAATCCATCATCATTCTTTAGCTCACTCCACCACCCCAGTTCAGACATGGCCATATGCAAATCAGTGTGACCCTGTGCCTCATGGGAACAGTCCAGCCCGAACTGCCAAGCCATGTCTTCCCTGGACCGGAAACAAGCATCCTGGGACCGGTTTCTGGCTATTCAGCCGTCATCAGCCAGGCTAGCTTGAATCCAGTGGCAAAGTGAGCAAGGGACCCACGTCTGGGTATACCCTGCCAACTTAGGGTGAACAAAGCGATACCAAAGGGGATGATGGACGGAGCGTTTGAGCTAATCAAACACTCACCCCCAGTCAACTGATCTGGGTTTAATCCATCATCATTCTTTAGCTCACTCCACCACCCCAGTTCAGACATGGCCATATGCAAATCAGTCTGACCCTGTGCCTCATGGGAACAGTCCAGCCCAAACTGCCAAGCCATGTCTTCCCTGGACCGGAAACAAGCATCCTGGGACCGGTTTCTGGCTATTCAGCCGTCATCAGCCAGGCTAGCTTGAATCCAGTGGCAAAGTGAGCAAGGGACCCACGTCTGGGCATACCCTGCCAACTTAGGGCGAACAAAGCGATACCAAAGGGGATGATGGACGGAGCGTTTGAGCTAATCAAACACTCACCCCCAGTCAACTGATCTGGGTTTAATCCATCATCATTCTTTAGCTCACTCCACCACCCCAGTTCAGACATGGCCATATGCAAATCAGTCTGACCCTGTGCCTCATGGGAACAGTCCAGCCCGAACTGCCAAGCCATGTCTTCCTGGACCGGAAACAAGCATCCTGGGACCGGTTTCTGGCTATTCAGCCGTCAGCAGCCAGGCTAGCTTGAATCCAGTGGCAAAGTGAGCAAGGGACCCACGTCTGGGCATACCCTGCCAACTTAGGGTGAACAAAGCGATACCAAAGGGGATGATAGACGGAGCGCTTGAGCTAATCAAACACTCACCCCCAGTCAACTGATCTGGGTTTAATCCATCATCATTCTTTAGCTCACGCCACCAACCCAGTTCAGACATGGCCATATGCAAATCAGTCTGACCCTGTGCCTCATGGGAACAGTCCAGCCCGAACTGCCAAGCCATGTCTTCCCTGGACCGGAACCAAGCATCCTGGGACCGGTTTCTGGCTATTCAGCCGTCATCAGCCAGGCTAGCTTGAATCCAGTGGCAAAGTGAGCAAGGGACCCACGTCTGGGCATACCCTGCCAACTTAGGGCGAACAAGCGATACCAAAGGGGATGATGGACGGAGCGTTTGAGCTAATCAAACACTCACCCCCAGTCAACTGATCTGGGTTTAATCCATCATCATTCTTTAGCTCACTCCACCACCCCAGTTCAGACATGGCCATATGCAAATCAGTCTGACCCTGTGCCTCATGGGAACAGTCCAGCCCGAACTGCCAAGCCATGTCTTCCCTGGACCGGAAACAAGCATCCTGGGACCGGTTTCTGGCTATTCAGCCGTCATCAGCCAGGCTAGCTTGAATCCAGTGGCAAAGTGAGCAAGGGACCCACGTCTGGGCATACCCTGCCAACTTAGGGCGAACAAAGCGATACCAAAGGGGATGATGGACGGAGCGTTTGAGCTAATCAAACACTCACCCCAGTCAACTGATCTGGGTTTAATCCATCATCATTCTTTAGCTCACTCCACCACCCCAGTTCAGACATGGCCATATGCAAATCAGTCTGACCCTGTGCCTCATGGGAACAGTCCAGCCCGAACTGCCAAGCCATGTCTTCCCTGGACCGGAAACAAGCATCCTGGGACCGGTTTCTGGCTATTCAGCCGTCATCAGCCAGGCTCGCTTGAATCCAGTGGCAAAGTGAGCAAGGGACCCACGTCTGGGCATACCTTGCCAACTTAGGGCGAACAAAGCGATACCAAAGGGGATGATGGACGGAGCGTTTGAGCTAATCAAACACTCACCCCCAGTCAACTGATCTGGGTTTAATCCATCATCATTCTTTAGCTCACTCCACCACCCCAGTTCAGACATGGCCATATGCAAATCAGTCTGACCCTGTGCCTCATGGGAACAGTCCAGCCCGAACTGCCAAGCCATGTCTTCCCTGGACCGGAAACAAGCATCCTGGGACCGGTTTCTGGCTATTCAGCCGTCATCAGCCAGGCTAGCTTGAATCCAGTGGCAAAGTGAGCAAGGGACCCACGTCTGGGCATACCCTGCCAACTTAGGGCGAACAAAGCGATACCAAAGGGGATGATGGACGGAGCGTTTGAGCTAATCAAACACTCACCCCCAGTCAACTGATCTGGGTTTAATCCATCATCATTCTTTAGCTCACTCCACCACCCCAGTTCAGACATGGCCATATGCAAATCAGTCTGACCCTGTGCCTCATGGGAACAGTCCAGCCCGAACTGCCAAGCCATGTCTTCCCTGGACCGGAAGCAAGCATCCTGGGACCGGTTTCTGGCTATTCAGCCGTCATCAGCCAGGCTAGCTTGAATCCAGTGGCAAAGTGAGCAAGGGACCCACGTCTGGGCATACCCTGCCAACTTAGGGCGAACAAAGCGATACCAAAGGGGATGATGGACGGAGCGTTTGAGCTAATCAAACATTCACCCCCAGTCAACTGATCTGGGTTTAATCCATCATCATTCTTTAGCTCACTCCACCACCCCAGTTCAGACATGGCCATATGCAAATCAGTCTGACCCTGTGCCTCATGGGAACAGTCCAGCCCGAACTGCCAAGCCATGTCTTCCCTGGACCGGAAACAAGCATCCTGGGACCGGTTTCTGGCTATTCAGCCGTCGTCAGCCAGGCTAGCTTGAATCCAGTGGCAAAGTGAGCAAGGGACCCACGTCTGGGCATACCCTGCCAACTTAGGGCGAACAAAGCGATACCAAAGGGGATGATGGACGGAGCGTTTGAGCTAATCAAACACTCACCCCCAGTCAACTGATCTGGGTTTAATCCATCATCATTCTTTAGCTCACTCCACCACCCCAGTTCAGACATGGCCATATGCAAATCAGTCTGACCCTGTGCCTCATGGGAACAGTCCAGCCCGAACTGCCAAGCCATGTCTTCCCTGGACCGGAAACAAGCATCCTGGGACCGGTTTCTGGCTATTCAGCCGTCGTCAGCCAGGCTAGCTTGAATCCAGTGGCAAAGTGAGCAAGGGACCCACGTCTGGGCATACCCTGCCAACTTAGGGCGAACAAAGCGATACCAAAGGGGATGATGGACGGAGCGTTTGAGCTAATCAAACACTCACCCCCAGTCAACTGATCTGGGTTTAATCCATCATCATTCTTTAGCTCACTCCACCACCCCAGTTCAGACATGGCCATATGCAAATCAGTCTGACCCTGTGCCTCATGGGAACAGTCCAGCCCGAACTGCCAAGCCATGTCTTCCTGGACCCGGAAACAAGCATCCTGGGACCGGTTTCTGGCTATTCAGCCGTCATCAGCCAGGCTAGCTTGAATCCAGTGGCAAAGTGAGCAAGGGACCCACGTCTGGGCATACCCTGCCAACTTAGGGCGAACAAGCGATACCAAAGGGGATGATGGACGGAGCGTTTGAGCTAATCAAACACTCACCCCCAGTCAACTGATCTGGGTTTAATCCATCATCATTCTTTAGCTCACTCCACCACCCCAGTTCAGACATGGCCATATGCAAATCAGTCTGACCCTGTGCCTCATGGGAACAGTCCAGCCCGAACTGCCAAGCCATGTCTTCCCTGGACCGGAAACAAGCCTCCTGGGACCGGTTTCTGGCTATTCAGCCGTCATCAGCCAGGCTAGCTTGAATCCAGTGGCAAAGTGAGCAAGGGACCCACGTCTGGGCATACCCTGCCAACTTAGGGCGAACAAAGCGATACCAAAGGGGATGATGGACAGAGCGTTTGAGCTGATCAAACACTCACCCCCAGTCAACTGATCTGGGTTTAATCCATCATCATTCTTTAGCTCACTCCACCACCCCAGTTCAGACATGGCCATATGCAAATCAGTCTGACCCTGTGCCTCATGGGAACAGTCCAGCCGAACTGCCAAGCCATGTCTTCCCTGGACCGGAAACAAGCATCCTGGGACCGGTTTCTGGCTGTTCAGCCGTCATCAGCCAGGCTAGCTTGAATCCAGTGGCAAAGTGAGCAAGGGACCCACGTCTGGGCATACCCAGCCAACTTAGGGCGTAAGAAAAGAGATACCAAAGGGGATGATGGACGGGAGCGTTTGAGCTAATCAAACACTCACCCCCAGTCAACTGATCTGGGTTTAATCCATCATCATTCTTTAGCTCACTCCACCACCCCAGTTCAGACATGGCCATATGCAAATCAGTCTGACCCTGTGCCTCATGGGAACAGTCCAGCCCGAACTGCCAAGCCATGTCTTCCCTGGACCGGAAACAAGCATCCTGGGACCGGTTTCAGTTGACTGGGGGTGAGTGTTTGTGTTGCTCAAGCGCTCCGTCCATCATCCCCTTTGGTATCGCTTTGTTCGCCCTAAGTTGGCAGGGTATGCCCAGACGTGGGTCCCTTGCTCACTTTGCCACTGGATTCAAGCTAGCTGCGCTGATGACGGCTGAATAGCCAGAAACCGGTCCCAGGATGCTTGTTTCCGGTCCAGGGAAGACATGGCTTGAAGTTCGGGCTGGACTGTTCCCATGAGGCACAGGGTCAGACTGATTTGCATATGGCCATGTCTGAACTGGGGTGGTGGAGTGAGCTAAAGAATGATGATGGATTAAACCCAGATCAGTTGACTGGGGGTGAGTGTTTGTTTTGCTCAAGCGCTCCGTCCATCATCCCCTTTGGTATCGCTTGTTCGCCCTGGTTGGCAGGGTATGCCCAGACGTGAGTCCCTTGCTCACTTTGCACTGATCTGCTAGCCTGGCTGATGACGGCTGAATAGCCAGAAACTGGTCCCAGGATGCTTGTTTCCGGTCCAGGGAAGACATGGCTTGGCAGTTCGGGCTGGACTGTTCCCATGAGGCACAGGGTCAGACTGATTTGCATATGGCCATGTCTGAACTGGGGTGGTGGAGTGAGCTAAAGAATGATGATGGATTAAACCCAGATCAGTTGACTGGGGGTGAGTGTTTGTTTTGCTCAAGAGCTCCGTCCATCATCCCCTTGGTATCGCTTTGTTCGCCCTAAGTTGGCAGGGTATGCCCAGACGTGGGTCCCTTGCTCACTTTGCCACTGGATTCAAGCTAGCCTGGCTGATGACGGCTGAATAGCCAAAACCGGTCCCAGGATGCTTGTTATCGGTCCAGGGAAGACATGGCTTAGCAGTTCGGGCTGAACTGTTCCCATGAGGCACAGGGTCAGACTGATTTGCATATGGCCATGTCTGAACTGGGGTGGTGGAATGAGCTAAAGAATGATGATGGATTAAACCCAGATCAGTTGACTGGGGGTGAGTGTTTGTTTTGCTCAAGCGCTCTGTCCATCATCCCCTTTGGTATCGCTTTGTTTGCCCTAAGTTGGCAGGGTATGCCCAGACGTGGGTCCCTTGCTCACTTTGCCACTGGATTCAAGCTAGCCTGGCTGATGACGGCTGAATAGCCAGAAACCGGTCCCAGGATGCTTGTTTCCGGTCCAGGGAAGACATGGCTTGGCAGTTCGGGCTGGACTGTTCCCATGAGGCACAGGGTCAGACTGATTTGCATATGGCCATGTCTGAACTGGGGTGGTGGAGTGAGCTAAAGACTGATGATGGATTAAACCCAGATCAGTTGACTGGGGGTGAGTGTTTGTTTTGCTCAAGCGCTCCGTCCATCATCCCCTTTGGTATCGCATAGAACTTACAGGCGGTACCAGGAGGGCTTCTTTGCCCCCAAAATCCCTCAGGAGTAAAGTGGACTTCATCCCCCAACCCGTAGTGTGCCAGGAGGTGCATTTGCAGAGTGGTGGAGAAAGGGGGCGTGGCCTCCGAAGACCTCTTAGCAATCCCACTGTGTGGGACTTACTGGAAGTAACTGGAGGGGTAGTCAGCCCCCAAGGACATCTTTGGGGGCCAACTACCCCTCCTATTACCTCCAGTAAGTCCCACACAGCAGGATTGCTAAAATCTCATAGCAGGCCATGCCCCCTTTGCCCACCACTCTGCAAACGCACCTCGTGGCATGCTCTTGGATGGAGATTGAAGTCCCCTTCACTTGTGGGGGTCCTTAGGGGCCAACTAGCCTACCTGATACCTCCAGTAAGCCCCAGACAGTGAGATTGCTGAGAGGTGGACACAGGGCAAGCCCCCTTTCCCCACCACTCTGCAAACGTGCCTCCTGGTGCGCTCTTGGTTGGGGGATGACGTCCCCTTGCATCCTGAAGATCCCTGGGGGCCAACTAGCCCTCCTGTTATCTCTAGTAAGCCCCACACAGCTGGATTGCTGAGAGTGGTCCGAGGCCACGCACCCTTTTAACACCACTCTGCAAGCGCGCCTCCTGGCGCACTGCTGCTCAGGAAATGAAGTCCACTTTAGTCCTGAGGTCTTCAGGACACAAGGGGACCTCATCACCCCACCAGCAATGCACCAAGAGGCGTGTTTGCAGAGTGGTGCAAAAAGGGGCGTGGCCTCGGACCACCCCTCAGCAATCCCACTGTGTGGGGCTTACTGGATGTACCTGGTAGGCTAGTTGGCCCCTAAGGACCCTTAGGATTCATGGGGACTTAATCCCCCAATCCATAATGCGCCAGGAGGCGCGTTTGCACAGTGGTGCAGGGAGGGGACGGGTCTTCCGGCGAGATGCTGGCTTCTGCTTTTTTAAAAATATTGTTAGAAGGGGGCTAGTGGCCCCCTCTCTTAATATTTTGTGGGCCCTGGGGACCCCATCCCCCAGGGCCTGACCCATTTAAAAAAAATATATATATTAAACGGAAGGGGGCCGCGCGGCCCCCCCTCCTGAGGCTGATTTCGGCCCTGTGGACCCAATACCCTGAGGCATGGCCAATTTTTAATAAAAAAACATAAACAACATTTAAAGGAGGGGGGCCGCGCAGCCCCCCTCCTGAGGCCTTTTTCGGCCTCGGGGACCCCATCCCCGGCATTGCCTCTTTGTTTTTTTTGTTTTTTAAATTATGGGAGGGGGGCCACGTGGCCCCCCTTCCCTGGGCCTTTTTTGGCCCTGGGGACCCCATCCCCTGGGGCCTGGCCTCATGTTGGGGACTGCAGGGGGAGCCCCAATGCCCCCGTGGTCCCAGCCGGCTCCCCGCCTCCTGCAGGAGCCGGCATTGCTTTTGGACAAGGGGAGCTGCTGAGATGCAGCTCCCCTTGTCCAAAAGCAATTCTGTTTTGCTTCATGGAAGCAAGAGCAGGTTTCCTGCTCTCGCTTCCATGAAGCAAAGCAGACGTTTGCAATGGCAGGGCGGGAGCAATGCTCCCGCCCTGCCATTTCAAACTGCAATGTCCCGGGGTGGGCACGGACCCCCATGGAACCCCGCACCATAATGAAAAATTGCCCCGGGACCAGGCCCACCCGGGGGCTTAAAGAAACAAAGCGCTGGAGCATGTGTGTTAGAAATGGGATCTCTAGTTGGCAAGGGTTTGCACCTTTGTCCAAGTAGGGACCCTTCTTCCTAGTCAGGGTAAGGGTGTTACACTCGTGAAGTAACCCCTGCTCACCCTCGTGGTAGCCTGGCACGAGCAGACAGGCTTAATTCAGAGGCAGTGTGTAAAGCATTTGCACATAACCAACAGTAATACAGTGTAAGCACTACAAACGGACACCACACCAGTTTAGAAAAATAACCAATATTTTATATACTCAAGACAAGACCAATTACGACGAAAAATCCACAATACTATACTTTAAAAATGAATACTTGATAAGGTAACTTCTTCTTTGCAGGAATAGTCCAAAAACAAAGTTCGTCACGAGTCGGTAGCTCCGTCTGAGCCTACCGCGATGCTGAAAACCACAGAGTCTAACAGTTCCAGCCGACCGCGTCGATACGGGCCAGCAGAGTCGTGAACAGACTCGGTTACAGTACCTTTCTCGTTGTGGCTGGTACGGAGTGTACGAGCCGGTCGGCGTTCGATCGCGGTTGCGGTGCAAGACGGAGCGATGCAAGGTGCGGTGTCCCTCGATGCGGTGCAGGCAGCGGCTCGATGAGCGTCGTGCAGACGGGGTCGGTGAGTCCAAGGCGTGCGATGCAGGGTGAGACGATGCTCGATGTGGTGCTGACAGGTTGCGATGCAGGCGACCTAGCCGGAGTGCGGGAGCTGGCGTCGGACAGCGGTGCGAGTCGGAGCGGTGCGTCGCAGACGTGCGAGCGGTGCCCCAAATGCGGTGCGGTCACGACTCTTGAGCCAGTTGCAGCGACCGCGTCGGTCGGGTCAGGCTGGTTCAGTGAAGCGATGCGATGCGATGCGAACTGCGGTGCCCACAGGTCACGGTGCAAGCAGCGGCTCGATGTTGGCGGCGTCGGACGTCGCCCACGGTGAGACCAGGGTTGGGATGCGAGCGGGGCGATGCGGTCTGCGGTGCAAACAGGTCACCGGCCAGGGATGGATTCGGTTGACGGAGTCGGTTGCAGTTCCTTCCTCTGTGGCAACTGAAACAGCGTTCCAGAAGCGGTACCCAGAGGCTTGTGAAGTCTTTGCAGTCCCTGAGACTTCTTAACAGGAGGCCAGCTCGGTTTCAGGCCCTTGGAGATACTCAGCACAAGTTTGTAGAAAGTTCAGTCCAGTCCTTTCACTGCCCAAGACAGAAGCAGCAACTGCAGGCCAACCCAACAAAGCAACAACACAGCAAAGGGGCAGTACTCCTCCTGGCAGCTCTTCCAGCTCTTCGTCTTGGCAGGTTCCTTGATTCCAGCGAGATCTAAATTCATGGGGTCAGGGCCCCAATATTTATATCCCAAATTCCTTTGTTCTCTGAAGGCAGAGAGGCCTTTGCCTAGTCCAAACCAGTTCTGGAGCACTTTGTTGACAAGTCTCCGTCCCTTCTTTCAGTGAGTAGGCCAGGGACATCAGACGCACCACAGGAGGTGGAGCCAGCATTGTGGAGGGAAGGCACTGTCCTATTCAGGGCCCAGGTGCGACCCCTCCCACCCATCTACATGTAGATCTTGCTATTCAGCCCTGTGCTGACTCACCCTGTCTCCTGGCATCCCCCAGCCCCTGTCACTCACATTCCAGACAAGGAATACACAACCTCGCAGAGGCAGGCTTGGATGGTTAGACAAGAAAATACCCACTTTCTAAAGTGGTATTTTCAAACACAGAATGTTAAAACCAACTTCACTAAAAGATGCATTTTATCATTCTGAGTCCAGGCATACTAAACTCGAATTTCTACCACGTTCCCGGGGTCAGTTAGGATTATAAGCTGTAATAATCAAAACTGCCCGTTCTGGCCTAGGGGGAACAGGTAGCCTTGCAATAGTGAAAAACGATCTAGGCTGTAATTCACTATCAGGACATGCCGCACACACCCGGGCATGTCCTACCTTTCGCATACAACGCACCCTGCCCACAGGGGTACCTTGGGCCTACCTTAGGGGTGACTAACAGGTAGCAAAGGGAAGGTTTAGGGACTTGCAAGTGTGTGCACTTGCCAAGTCGACATGGCAGCCCCAGGCTGCGCACAGGCTCTGCGGTGGCAGGCCTGAGTTACACTTTACGGGCTGTTTGCGTGGGTGGCACAATCCAGTGCTGCAGCCCACCAACAGCATTTGGTCTATAGGCCCTGGCACTCGCAGTGCACTTTACAAGGGACTGACACATAAACCAAATAGGCCAATCATGGAAACACCAATCCATAACACATTTTATACGGGAGCACTTGCACTTTCCCACTGGACAGCAGTGAGGAAAGTGCGCAGAATCATTACACCAGCAAAAACAGAGTCAAAACCAGGAGGTCAGAAAGCAAAAAGTCAGGGGAAACACGCCAAAAGATGCCAAGTCTAACAATGTGCTTTGTGTTTTTTTTATTTTTTCGGCCGGATTCGCACACCCAGTGCGAATCTTGCCAAAAATATTTTTAAGATACTTTTTTGGCCCAGATGGGACCCCCCTGAGCAGGCCTAGGGGGTCAGGGTGTTTCTACCCTGCCCCCTTTTTTTCAGTTTTAACCTTTTTTCTTGTGACTCGGTTCTACCGAGTCAGAAGATGGGTGCCAACACTTTCTGGTTTGAAGTCTTGGCTGTGAATTGAGTTGAGGTTTATGTTAACAACTGGCCAACACTACTATGTATTTAGCAACTTTTAATGTTGCATACACTGAGAGATGCCTTCCTTTGCATTTTTTTACTTAGAAAAATGCGTACACGGGTTGTGGACTAATACCCAACTCGATTGTCCAGATTCGTATTAGGCGGGCCCTCTGCTGGCATCATTAGCCCAACCTACATCGTAAAGTGAATATGTTCAGCTGCCTTTCCCGGCCATTGCATCCCCGGGACTAACAGCTCTCTTTGTTCTGAGACGACAGAGGGGGAACTTCCTGCGTCTCACTGCAGCGTTTCATTACGTCTATCTCTCAGGTACGACACTGCAGTTTTTGAATGTTTGACAATGAGTCATGCTTACTATACCTTAACCCATGTGGTTTTCTAGTCCCATAGTACTTAGTGGACAACACTTTGTTTTCTTTCTCTCCGTAGAACTGAGGATAAGATTTTAATTACACCCGGTTGAGGAGGAAAGAACTGATATACAAGAAAACTTTTTAATGTACTGACTATTGTGTGTCAAGCAAGAGCCCATCACCAATCCCTGGTGAGTGCAGTCTGCCCTATATTTTTCTATTAAACTGATTGAGAGTAGTGGAGTGGCATCGTATGATTTGGTGTGTGAGCGGTATGTGTGAGTTAGAATGAGGGTCTCACTGTAAACCACCATATCCAATTGATGAACTGACAGATGATCGTGGTGTGGTATTGATACCTGTGCAGCTCTTGCTGTGACATGAGCCTGTTTTTTCTTCATCTTTTTTTAAAAATAGTTATGGGAATGTAATTGGAAATGTATTTTTATACCTCTCCCCTATTCTGCCCTATTCTGTTTCTTCCTAGATTATCAACCTCTAGCATCTCTAAAAGGGAGATTTTTAACCCTTATAAAATGTATTGGTCCAGAGGAAGTGGAGCTCATAGTGCCAAGACCACCGAAACGCGTTGACGCTGTGTTTTTATTACTGAATCTAACTACGAGAAAGGATGTTGCAAAAACAATGAAGGACAGCAACAAAAATATGAGTTCTACGTAACTAGTTGGATCAGACTTTGTAACAGTGTCCCTCTCTACTGTACAATAGGGTCTCCCTATTAGGTTTTTATTATTCCTTCACTGTAAAGTATTTTCTTGATTTGTTGTTGCACAATTCTACAAATGTTTCATTGTTATTTTTATTTCTTTGATGATTTTGTTGTGATTTAAAATACATGTGATATAATATTGGGATTGAGCAGGCCTCAAATGTATTTTGGATATACTGTGTACAATATGAAATGTTTATTAAATGTGCATTAGACTCTATGTATTGTTAGAATTGTCTGATTATTCAAGTTTTTAAACTAACTTTGTGGCACCTACAATAGGAATCGGTTTTTAAGATTTTATAAATAAAAACTCTGCCACTACATTTTTGGACTTGGTGGTGTTTCAGTCGAGTGTTATTGATTTATGTGTATTTCCTGTTATTCTGGGTCTTATGTATGTAATTGAAGTGCGGTGTGTGTGAATCTGAGCAAATCTTTTTCCCTAAGGGACATACATTTCTTTTTCACTATTAAGTAGTGCCTTGGTCCCTCGGGTCAGTGGGGCCTCCTCTCTTTCTTACACAATATTAAAGTGTTGGCTGCCAATCAGAATCAAGCTCCAGATATCGATATTAATTATTTATGAATTTCTCAGGAACTGAACGGATTTACACCATTTGACAAAAAGCTTGCTTTCTGAACCAAGAGCTAAATTTTTGCCAAGTTTGGTGTAATTCCATTCAGCAGTTCTGGCTGTAGCTTTGTCTAAAGTTTCCTATGGAAATTAACATGGAGAAAACGTGTTTTGTGACCTGATTTCTTCTCGGCCCCCGCTTGACGAATCACCCTGAAACTTTCAAGACAGGAGCTGACCGGAGCGCCCCATTAGTTTTGAAAATTTCGCAAAGATTCGTCAAACGGCGCCAAAGATATTGGCAAAAGAAAAAACGCTTTTTGAATAGAAACGAGGTCCTAAATATAACTACCCACTGGCAACCGCCAGTAGGTAATATATATATATATATATATATTATTTAACAAACTTACGAAGCACACCACTTTCTGTTAGTTAGTAAGCTTGTTTATTCAGCATTACTCTGGCATCAACCAACGCGTTTCAGCCAAGCGAGGCCTTTGTCTATATAGATAGATATACCACTTACACAGCCATACAATCACTCACACACATACAACCACTCACAAACCCACTGAGCTAGTCAAAAACCTACTCACTCACCCATACAGTCACTCATGCACGTACTTACATACCCATACAACCACTCAGACACCCATTCACACACTGATACAGTCACACAGCCACTCAGTTCACATATGTTAGAAATAGTATCACTCATTAGATTAGTAGTACATCTAATTTACTAATCTAACTTTTGTAGTAGGTTAGTATATATGTTTAACACTCATAAACTCTTAGAAAACACTTAAACACACTTGATGATGTCATTAGTGATGTAATTTGAGATGTCATCAGTGATGTCATGAGTGAAGTCACTGACCATGTCATGAGTGATGTAATATGTGGGGTCATAAGCAGTGCATTGCGGGGGTATAAGTTATAGTTAGCTCAGGTAATTATAATTGCAGAGTTTCAATGGTTTTGTTCAAGTGAAATCTGAGCCTATCTATAACGTCCCTGTAACCTTTGATTTTTTCAGCAAATTTCTAAGGTTTCTTTAATTTTACTTCTCACTAGTGGAGAAAGGGGGCAGGGCCTCCCGCAAACTCTGAGCAATCTCACTGTGTGAGAATTACTGGTGGTAACATGAGGGGTTCTTGGCCCCCAAGGACCCTCAGCATTCAAGGAGACTTCATCCCTCAACCTGTAGTGTGCCAGGAGGTCCTTTTGCAGAGTGGTTGGGAAAAATGGCGGGGTCTCCGATGAGCTCTCAGCAATCCTGCTGTATGGGACTTACTGGAGGTAACAAGAGGGTTCTTGGCCCCCAAGGACCTTCAGCATCCAAGGGGACTTGATCCCCCACCCAGTAGTGCGCCAGAAGGCTTGTTCGCAGAGTGGTGGAGAAAGGAGGCTGGGCCTCCCACAAGCTCTCCTCAATAGCACTGTGTGGGCCTTACTGGAGGTAACAGGAGGGGTTCTTGGCCCCCAAGGATCCTCAGCATTCAAGAAAACTTTGTCGCGTGTTTGCAGAGTGGTTGAGAAAGGGGGCATGGCCTCTGATGTGGCTCCACAGGGGATAGGGATTGTGGTGAGTACAGCGGGGGGACTGGCACATTCCTGCATGTTCAGAAAAAAACATTATAAGGTAATTTATTGACCTTTATGAGTCACTCTGGGACCCCTCTAACACACCCATGGGGTTAGGGTATCTGTACCCTGACTCCCTTATTCTTTGCATAGAAATATTCAGCCATGGGACCATTTCCCGACAAACAAAATGACGGCCGCAACTTTTCAGTGAGGGTGCAGCCAGCCAATCAGGACTTCGCTGTAGCACGTGGAACCATTGTTTTTTGGTTAATATCTCTAAAACTTCTGAACGGATTTACATCAAATCACAAAAAGTGTGATATGCAGAATATAATCGACCTTTCTGCCAAATTTAGTCTAATTCCGTCCAGTGGTTTGGTTTGTAGTCATGTTCAAAACTCCTATGGGAATTAACATGGGGAAAACCTGTTTGGGATCCCCTTTTTTTGGACCCCGCTTCATGGGCCATCCCAAAACTTTCCAGATACAAGCTGAAGTGAGTGCCAGTAGGTGATATATCTATATCTATCTATCTATCTATCTATCTATCTATCTATCTAGATATAGATAGAGAGATAGATAAATAGATAGATAGATAGATAGATAGATAGATAGATAGATAGATAGATAGATAGATAGATAGATATTTACTGGAAAAACCAAAGGTTACAGGGACGTTATAGTCAGGCTCGGATGATTTCTGTCATACAAAACCAGTGAAGTTCAGCAGTTTTAGTTACCTGAACTCATTATAAATTATGCCCCCGCAATGCACTGCTTATGACCTTACATATTACATCACTCATGACATGGTCAGTGACATCACTGAGGACATCTTCCACAGAACCACTCACAACCCCATACAACCTCTTGTATGCTCACTCACACACCCATACAACAACTCACATACCCATTCACTCCTCCACAGGTATGTAAGTTATAGTTAGCTCAGGTAACTATAACTGCTGGATTTCACGGGTTTTGTATGAGTGAAATTTGAGCATAGCAACAACGTCTCTGTAACCTTTGTTTTTTTATTGAATTTTGAAGTTTTTTTAAATTCTATTTCCTAACTATACCGTCCATGTAACCTTTGGATTTTTTTGTGAATTTCTACATTTTTTTAATGTTATTCCCTAACACTAACATCCCAGTGACCTATGTTTTTTTTAGTAAACGCCTAAGGTTTTTTAAATTTTTATTTCCTAACTGTAACCTTTGCGAGTGAGTGTGTGAGTGAGTGCATAAGTATCTCACTTGGTGTGTGAGTGGGTGCATGAATATCTGAGTTGGTCTGTGAGTGGTTTGTAAGTGACTGAGTGGGTGTCTGAGTGGGTCTTTGAGTGGGTGTGAGAGTGTCTGAGTAAGTTTGCAAGTGCTTCCATGAGTTTGTGAGTTAGTCTATGAGTGAGTGCATGAGTGTCTGAGTGGGTCTGTGAGTGGATGTGTGAGTCTGTGAGTGGGTCTGTGAGTGGATCTGTGAGTAGGTGTGTGAGTCTCTGAGTGGGTCTGTGAGTCGGTGCGTAAGTCTCTGAGTAGTTCTGTGAGTGGGTGTGAGAGAGTATGAGTAGTTCTGTAGGTGGGCGCATGAGTGTCTGAGTGGGTCTGTGAGTTGATGTACATGTCTGAATGGGTCTCTGAGTGGGTGCATAAGTGTCTGAATGGGTCTGTGAGTGGCTGTGAGATTGAGTGGTTCTGTGAGTGGGTATGTGAGTACCTGTGTGTGGTTGGGAATGTAGCTAAGTCTGTCCGTGAGTGGGTGCATGAGTGTCTCAGTGGGTCTATGAGTGTGCATCAGAGTGTTTGAGTTAGTCTGTGAGCGGGTGTGTGAGTGGGTCTGTGGGTGTGTGAGTGTCTGAATTGGTCTGTGAGTGGGTGTATCAGTGTCTGAGTGGGTATGGCTGAGGGTGTGTGAGCCCCTGAGTATGTGAGTGGGTGTCTGTATGGGTGAGTCAGTAGCTGTGTGAGTGACTGGGCCCCTTTATACAACAAGAATCCACAGTTTTATGCAAAATATCTACCCAAGTAGAGTATTTTCTACTGGTTAATTATTAACTGCTAAGGGTAAATGTCCAGTAAGTTACAGCTGTGTAATGGGGCCCGAGGAAATGTCACCAGTGACCTTGTGTGCTTTTTGGCAATGTGATTGTTTCTCGTGCATCTTCAACCAGAAATTTGTGGTAGCATGAATCCTCCTATAGAGAAGACAACAAGACTTCAAATAGGCAAGTCTCTACCAAACAAGGCTACTTCTTCTTAACAATAAGAAGTAAGTGGTTCTTTGTATAGTCACGATGTCCTCATGTTCATCGTTGTAGAAAAGTTTCCTTTTCGCCATGGTCACTCCACTTATTGCCTTGTATTTGATGTAACTGGAAGTTCACTGGGTTCCTGTTAACCAGGTCCCCAGTGCCAGGTCTCTTTCCTAAAACTATGCAATTGTTTTCCCCAATTGGCGCTACCTCCGTAAGTCCCTACAAATGGTACCAATGGTACCTAGAGTCCCCACTGGCAGCAGCACAAATTTTGCCACCCTAAGCGACCCCTCGCCAAGCTGATGCAAACTGCCACGGTAGGCTGGTTGTCTTGATGAAAACAAAAGTGAAAACACAACATGGCACACAGCCTGTGTGCCATGCCTGCCGACACTTCATGCAGTATAAGTAAGTCACCACTACAGCAGGCCTTACAGCCCGAAGTCAGAGGGCACTATACTACATGTGAGGCTTAACTGCCTGAGCAGATATGCACTTGTACTGGTCAGTTCCATTACTGTCAGTACGAGTGATCAGGGAAGCCATTCTCAAAGCATGTGCTGGGCACTGGTGAAAATGGGTTCCCCAGCTACATGAGGGCTTCACAGAAAATAGGGATGTTTGGTATCAAACATCTCATATTAATAAACCCACACAGATCCCAGTGTCGGATTTAGTAATAAATGCACCCAGAAGGCACCTTAAAGGTGCCCCCTTAAAACCTACCAGCCACTGGTGTGCAGAATGACTGGTTGTCACCAGCCTGCCACTAGAGATGCTTTGCTGACCGCCAAGGGTGAGGGCCTTTGCACTCCGGGAACCATAGACCAAGCTTGCTCAGACAGAGAGTCCTTGCCCCCCTTCCCAGGATGACCTGCGTATTAGCATTCCAAGGCCAGGGAGCTTCAAAGAGGTCCACTGCTTTTTGTATGTGAATCTGGCTTCTCTCACAGGAGAGGAAATTGCCTCCTCCGTTCACAGCCCTTTGGCACCTAAACAGCGAAAATTAGCTAGAGAAGACCAGTGTGTCCCCCCTCAGGTTAGCATCACCCCTGAACTGGGCTACCAGAAGTGGATGCAACTTTTCAGAGGTGACCGTCTTGGTGATGGTAAATTTAGGATCTCTGGGCCATAGTTATGCCCCCCTTCCCAAGGAAGTTGTCATATACGGAGGGTGGTGACCCCAAGGGTAAGTAGCCCATTGGCTACTTCCCTATACTTCCCTAATGCCCCTAAATTCAGTATTTAGGGAAGTCCGACCGCAAGGAAATCAGATTCTGCCAACCAAAAGAAGAAGGGCCAAAGAGCTGCAAAAGCAAGAACTGCAGAAGAAGCAACTCACTTGGCACCAGCCCTGCAGGCCTGTTATCCACCACAATGGCACCAAAGTCATCGTGCACTGCAAGCTGCTGATTGTCAAAAGCCTGGGAGGACTGTCAGCACTTCTGGAAAGACTCAGGATCCCCTATGGAGCAGCAGAACTGCTTCCCTGCATCCTGAAGGCACCCCAAAGAAGACTGTGAGATTCCAGTATAGCAAAATCTCGATGCCCCAAAGTACCACTGCACCCACGCTTCCTAGCCCGAGCTGAAGTGGGCCAATGGTGCCAACGTGGTCCCGTGGCCCTCCAGAGACAAAGCCCACTTTGGAATTGCCCACCATGGACTTCCTGAAGCCGCCAGCAGCCTCTGTTTGCATGCCGCCTCGACCGCGAGTGCGCCGGTGACAAAAATCTAACACCTAAAGACACCTCTGCACCCGTCACCCATGGCCCCTGGAGAAGAGGACCAAAGGCATACCCACGTCCCTAAGCATCACAACAGTTGAGCCCCCTTGTTGGTTCAGCCCGACTGATCCCCCAGTCCGAGCCTGCAGCCTCTTTTTTGACTGACAGATCTCCGTTGACTTGAATGGGGCACCCGACACTGTTAGGCACATCTGCACCCGGCTGCGCCAGTGCTGCCCAAAGTGAACTGTTGGTGCTGCCTTGGACCTTGCCCTAAACTCACCTTAAGTCCAGTAGATTAGTCACTGTTGAGTGCCCAAATGCAATACATGATTTTCCTCCAGAGGTTAACATTACAATGAAGTGCTTCAATTACGATTTAAAGTATCAAACTACCTGATGCCGAAAAACACATCTCTGCACCCGGATGCCCCAGTGCCTCTTGAGGTGACCTGTTGGTGTTGCCTGGGGCCTTTCCCCATGCTCACCTTAAGACCCGGGGAAGGGTCCTTTAAGTTGTTATTAAGTGACCGTATGCAGTGTATGTTTTCTTACTAAATTAACATTGTCGCGAAGTGCCTAATTCCGATATCAAGTATCAAAAACCTTTTTCTTCAAACCTGCTATTTTAAAACGTACTAATCAGATATTGCTGATTTTGGGGCTTAAAGCTATATAAAGATGTGTTATTTTTATAAATTGGTGTGGATCTCCTTATTGAGTCATGTGTATCATTTATTGGCTATGTATGTGCAGCAGATGTCTAACACTCTCTCTGATAAGCCTAAGGCTGCTCGACCACACTACCCTCTAAAAGAGCACCTTGGGATTACTAGAGCAAGCCCCTGTCCACTTGTAAGGGAATCCCTGAGCTCTTTTGCATGGTGTACCTCTTTTTGGTGTACCACATAGAAAGCTGGCTTCCTACACTCGGCATCAAGAACGCCTCACCAAAATCGATGGTAAAGGCACTGGGGGGCCTCTTATTAAGCTGTCCATCATCCTGGCAAAAGGTGAAAAAATCTTTGCATTCTACTAAGATGGGCAGACCAAATGGCAAAGCTTTCAAGCGATTTGCACATTTGAATACTCGTAGTAATTTAAGTGGGAAAACCATGGACTCTGCTCTCACCCAGTAAAGATAAGAAAGGACCCACTTGTTACAGCATGTGTAAGTGCATCTTGTTGATGCCTGAATTCTGTGAAATGAGCATCAAGACCACCCGAGCGCAGCCAAAACTCAATTCAGGAGGTGGGTAACATGGTCCCCCTCCCCGGGCAGATTTCAGCCTCGGGGACCTGATCCCCCAGGGCCTGGCTTCTTGCCCCTTGGTGCCTTGGAGCCCACCCAGGGCACCCAGTGACAGCGGGGGGAGCCTCAATGCTCTTGCGGTCCCAGCGAGCTCCCCACCTCCAGGGGGACTGGCATTGCTGCCACATGTAGGGAATAGCCAATAATGCTGCTCCCTGCATGCAAGTGGAATTTTGTCATCTGTTTCAAAACTCCGCTCCCAGCAAGCGGGAGCAGTTTGACAGCTCCCGCTTGCTGGGAGTGTAGTTACTGTTTGCTCTCGTTCGGTTCAGAGCTGTCACAACAGCTCCCACCACGCAAAAGAAAATAGCTTTGTCCCGGGAGGAGGGCACCAGGGCCATAATTGGTTCCAGGAGGGGGGAACGCGGGCTCACTCCTTTATTTTGCATGTGCCGGCCCCGGGGAGGTGGTGGTCCCCGGGGCTGTATATAGCCTGAGAGTGGGGCCGCATGACCCCCGTCCCACTCCTATTTTAATTTCTGGGCCCAGGGAGATGGTGGCTCATGGGCCATATTCAAGCCCCAAGGCGGGGGTCACCGCGGCCCCCCTCCTTTATTAAATTAAGCCCTGGGGAGGTGGTGGTACCTGGGGCTCAATGAGCCCAATGAAGGGGGGTCTGCGCTGCCCCCTCCCCTTTTTTAATATAGCCACGGGGAGCTGGTGGCTGAAAAGAGCCTTAAGAGAGAGGTCCCATGCACCCCCTCCTTTTTGTTTTCTATGCCCATAGACTAATCTGTAAACGCGCAGGAGACTGTGCTTGTTTTTTTTTACTTTCTGCCCAAAATTCACAAATCTGTCGTGATTTTTGCCATAAATTCTTTTCTTTTAAAATGCTTTTTGGCCTAAGGAGTCAGGGTATTCTTAACCTTCCACCTTCGTGGAAAGGTCGTGTCCCTATAGATACAAATGAGATTTTCCGTTAATATCTCTAAAACTACTGAACGGATTTACAACAAATCACAAAAAGCGAGCTTTCTCTACCAAGAGCTAGCTTTCTGCCAAATATAGTGTAATTCCATTTCTTCTCGGCCCCGCTTGACGAATCACCCTGAAACTTTCAAGACAGGAGCTGACCGGAGCGCCCCATTAGTTTTGAAACTTTCGCAAAGATTCGTCAAACGGCGCCAAAGATATTGGCAAAAGAAAAAACGCTTTTTGAATAGAAACGAGGTCCTAACTATAACTACCTACTGGCAACCGCCAGTAGGTAATATATATATATATATATATATATATTATCCCAGTTTGGTTCATCCTTTCGCCAGACACAGTAACGCTCAGTATGGGTGCGAGCTCCCGCGGCTGAACCACGCCGCTAAATACATCTACCAAATCCTCTTTCCAGAAGAAAAACGGTCCGCACTCATGCAGGTTTTGCGATTTTTATTTTTCTATCTCCTCCATTAGATGTTCATATTTGCAAAACAAGATACAGGTGAAACAAAAGATCTACGCGTTTCGGTATTACAAATACCTTGCTCACGATCAACAGGTTGCTTGTGATTCATGCACTTATATGTTTGAATTTCTGTGACATCATTTCCTGCTCATTGCAGCAAGCACCCCTGTGAATTATGGGAGATGTAGTTTTCTAATTTTAATGATTAAAAAACGGTTTCAATAAAGTTTTACTTTTCTCTACTCAATTAATGAATTTATAATTCAATATTGGAGTCACTGATATACCCGATATATTTTAAAATACACGGCATTTACATCATTTGGTTTTTACATTTTGCCTTTTTGCCAGTCTATCCCTCTAGTGGGAAAAGTCTCAATAAATGATTTATTGTTTCCTTCATTTTCAGCCAGTTTCGCCAATATTGAACCTCTTATATTTCTTTTCCTTTCTTTCTTAATTTTTTATTTTATTTCCTTTATCTTTAGTGTCCATTATTTCCCTTTTACTTTTTTTCATTCTTCTTTATCCTTAAGAGAAGCTGTTACTCATGAGTCTATAAATGTATATATAGTTCTTCCGACTGATTCAGGCCATGAGGCGTCAAAGTGCGATGTTTCAGGATATGTCTTGATTCTTTCTGTCGCAAAATCTTTTCGCGATTTCCCCCTCGGTCATTCTTTGGTACAGTTTCAATCCCATAGAATTTCAGCTGTTTCCAGTCACTTTGATGATGGGATTCCATATGTTTGGCCATTGCATTTGTTTTGTCCTTATTCGTGGTGGCTCTTACATGTTCCATTATGCGTTTTTAATTCACAAATGGTGCTTCCAATATATTTTAAAGGGCATGGGCACTCCATTACATACACTGTATATTGTGTTTTGCACGTGATCAGTTCTCTGATTTCCCATGTTTTGTTATTTGCCATTTTGATTTCCTTCATTGGTTTCGCAATTTGACACATTTTGCAAGAGTGACATTTTACAAAACCTTTTGTTTTTATCCAAGACGATTCCTTTCTTTTTCCCTTGTAATGACTATGGATTAAATGATCTTTCAAGTTTTTTGCTCGGCGATATACAATAGTAGGATGCTTTCCAACTATTTCTTTTACCGTTGTATCCAACTGCAGAATTTTCCAATTTTTTTGCAGGATTTTTGAAATTTCCTTACTTTCTTGGGAATAATCGATTATCAATCTGATTGTTTCTTTCTTTCCTGTTCTTTCTTTTGTTTTTGGAATAAGGCACTCTTCCCTGGTTTTTTGATTCGTTCTTTCCCAACATCCTTTAATTACTCCTGGATTGTATTTCCTTCTTTTGAATCTTGCAGTTGTATCCATACTGTGTTTTTGCCATTCACTTTCTTCACTGCAGATTCTTCGAAGCCTTAAAAACTCTCCATAAGGGATGCTGGAAATTAAAGATTGTTGGTGGAAGCTTGTTGCCTCTAAAGTGGCATTGGTTGCTGTACTTTTTCGATGTAACGTTGTATGTATTTGATTTGTCTTTATGTAGATTTCGGTATCTAAAAACACAATTCGCTCACTACTAATTTCATAAGTGAATTTCAAGTTTGTCTCATTGTTGTTGATTATTTCAAAATATTGCTGAAATTCAGACACTGTACCGTCCCAGATGATGAACAAATCATCTATAAATCTGATCCAGCTAATAATTTTGACTAATGCTGAATCATTTTCTGCTTTCCATGCCACCTCCTTCTCCCACCAACCCATTGCCAGGCAGGCGTAGCTGGGACTGAATGAAAAACCCATTGCAGTCCCACTGTTCTGTCGATATATTTCTTCTCCAAACACGAAGATGTTTTTCGTGAGACAGGTTGAAATCATCTCTAGAAGCATCTGATTATGATCACTGTAATTCATGCTCCTGTCTTGCAAAAAGAATTCACATGCTTTTAATCCCATGTTGTTTTCTATATTCGTGTATAACGAAATAACATCCATTGTTATTAGATGATATGTATCTTGCCATGGGGTGTTCTGTAGTATTCTTAAGAGATCACTCGTGTCCTTTATGTAAGAACTCAATTGGGTCACATATGGCATCAGAAAGTGATCAATATAATTTGCTATGGGTTCCAATAATGACCCCTTTGCAGAGAGAATTGGTCTTCCCGGTGGTTTTCTCTGATCTTTATGTAACTTGGGAAGAAAGTAAATTGTTGCTGTTACCGGATGGGTCACTGTTAAGTATTTTAGTTCTTCCTCATCTATTAGGTTCTTTATTTGCCATTGTCGCAGTTGGTCATCCAATTTTCTTTTGATATCCATTGTTGAATTACTCTTGATCTTTTCATAATATTTTGTCTCTCTCAATTGTCGATGTGCCTCCGTTACATACGCTTGTCTTTCCCAGATCACTATATTTCCGCCCTTATCCGCCATTTTTATTTCTATTTCCATATCTGATGTTAGGTTTTTCAAGGCTTCCCGCTCTTCTTTGGATAAGTTATCTCTGTATTTAGGGCTTTTCAATTTATAGAGATCTTGGGTTACTGCTTCTTGAAATAAATCAATTTTGTTACCCGGCAACAATTGAGGGTAAAATTTAGATTTCGGAGTCTTTCCACTTATGCCTGCTCCTCTTTGTGGAACTGCCATTCGGAGGGAAGTATCTTCTCCCTCCGCCACATCCAAGTTCAATAGGGTCAGGAAAGCATCTGAGTCCCTCACCGCTAAATCTGATGCAGATGTTTCTGTTATATGTACATCTTTTTCCTTAATTGATTTTCCATGAAAAACTTCGCTAGTTTGATCTTCCGTATATATAGATATAAATCTATCCTTACTTGCGCCAAATCCATTTTTGTGTGGGACAAAAGTTAATGCCTCTTTTCAATAAAGCAATTTCCATTTCTGACATTGGACGTTTTGATAGATTTACCACTTGTAATTCATCTATCACTGTTTCGTTTTCTGGCGCATGCTCCTTGTTTCCGTTCCGATTTTTTCTGTGCTGCTTGCACCTTTTTCCCCTTCTTTTAGGCTTTGGGGCATCCATTTCCGTCCTCTGCCTCTTCCCTTTTGTTTGTATTGTGGTGTTCGATTTTGTTCCCACTGCCTCTGCTGTAGTACCAGGCGCATTTCCCCTAAAAAAGTTAACTTTGAAATTTCAGTTGATGTTCCTGGTTCACCATCACTTAGATCAGTAGATGTTAAGGAGGATGCGCTGCTCGATATATTCGTAGTGTTACTCCATGCTGTTTGTTGTCGCATTGAGTCAAATTTTCTCCCAAAGGTGAAGATGCGCCCCTCCGCATAATCCACAGAGTCTCGCATGAATTTGTGATGCTTCCGTTCTCTAACTGTGTTTTCATGTTTTTCTATTTGATCTTCCAAATCATCCTTGAACTTTGCCATCTCACCAGATAGTTTCAGAGTTGTTATTTCCTTTTCTGCTTCATGCAGTTGTTCTTTTATTTTTCCAGGCCAATTTCAATGTGTTTTACCAAAATAGCAATCAACCCCAATGATGATCTCAAAATGAATTCACCCCACTCTTGGAGTAATTCATTCGATGTATCCTGATGACTGGGCATAAGCATTATTCTCAGGCCCCTGGGCACTCGTTGTACATCCAAATACTTCTTTAAAGTTATTAGTTCCTATGATTTGTTTATTTCTTTCTTACTAAGCTTTTCCCAAGCTCTTAATTTACTTTTGCTGTCCACTTTTCCAGATGACATCATGGACTCCATTTCCTTCCCTTATCGGCCTTTTCAAACATAGTCATTAGTAACTCATTTCGTTTTGCTTCTCTTTTTTCCATACTTTCACCTGTAAAATTACTCAATTTGATTTAAATCGTCTACTTCTATTTATATTTTTAATTCCTTCGTTTATCGCCCTGCATTCAAAATTGTGCCTTTTAATCGTGTCCTTAGCTCTTTTATTGCTCGTTTCTAAATAGAAAACAGTAGTAGCATTTTTATCAGCTGAACACTTTAGCACAGTTCACCGTTAAGCCGACTCGTCGCTCTCATGCGATTATTTAGATGATACAATTGTTTCAAGTCACACGCTTACCTCGGCTTCTGCTTTCCGAGCGGTGTGCTTTTCCTCAATAATTTCAGCTTTGAGTTTCGCCAGCGAGCATTTCAATCCGGCTTGTTAAATTATCCCAGTTTGGTTCATCCTTTCGCCAGACACAGTAACGCTCAGTATGGGTGCGAGCTCCCGCGGCTGAACCACGCCGCTAAATACATCTACCAAATCCTCTTTCCAGAAGAAAAACGGTCCGCACTCATGCAGGTTTTGCGATTTTTATTTTTCTATCTCCTCCATTAGATGTTCATATTTGCAAAACAAGATACAGGTGAAACAAAAGATCTACGCGTTTCGGTATTACAAATACCTTGCTCACGATCAACAGGTTGCTTGTGATTCATGCACTTATATGTTTGAATTTCTGTGACATCATTTCCTGCTCATTGCAGCAAGCACCCTGTGAATTATGGGAGATGTAGTTTTCTAATTTTAATGATTAAAAAACGGTTTCAATAAAGTTTGACTTTTCTCTACTCAATTAATGAATTTATAATTCAATATTGGAGTCACTGATATACCCGATATATTTTAAAATACACGGCATTTACATCATTTGGTTTTTACATTTTGCCTTTTTGCCAGTCTATCCCTCTAGTGGGAAAAGTCTCAATAAATGATTTATTGTTTCCTTCATTTTCAGCCAGTTTCGCCAATATTGAACCTCTTATATTTCTTTTCCTTCTTTCTTAATTTTTTATTTTATTTCCTTTATCTTTAGTGTCCATTATTTCCCTTTTACTTTTTTCATTCTTCTTTATCCTTAAGAGAGCTGTTACTCATGAGTCTATAAATGTATATATAGTTCTTCCGACTGATTCAGGCCATGAGGCGTCAAAGTGCGATGTTTCAGGATATGTCTTGATTCTTTCTGTCGCAAAATCTTTTCGCGATTTCCCCCTCGGTCATTCTTTGGTACAGTTTCAATCCCATAGAATTTCAGCTGTTTCCAGTCACTTTGATGATGGGATTCCATATGTTTGGCCATTGCATTTGTTTTGTCCTTATTCGTGGTGGCTCTTACATATATATATATATATTATTTAACAAACTTGCGAAGCACACCACTTTCTGTTCGTTGGTAAGCTTGTTTATTCAGCATTACTCTGGCATCAACCAACGCGTTTCAGCCCAGCGAGGCCTTTGTCTATATAGATAGATATACCACTCACACAGCCATACAATCACTCACACACATACAACCACTCACAAACCCACTGAGCTAGTCAAAAACCTACTCACTCACCCATACAGTCACTCATGCACGTACTTACATACCCACTCACACACTGATACAGTCACACAGCCACTCAGTTCACATATGTTAGAAATAGTATCACTCATTAGATTAGTAGTACATCTAATATACTAATCTAACTTTTGTAGTAGGTTAGTATATATGTTTAACACTCATAAACTCTTAGAAAACACTTAAACACACTTGATGATGTCATTAGTGATGTAATTTGAGATGTCATCAGTGATGTCATGAGTGAAGTCACTGACCATGTCATGAGTGATGTAATATGTGGGGTCATAAGCAGTGCATTGCGGGGTATAAGTTATAGTTAGCTCAGGTAATTATAACTGCAGAGTTTCAATGGTTTTGTTCAAGTGAAATCTGAGCCTATCTATAACGTCCCAGTAACCTTTGATTTTTTCAGCAAATTTCTAAGGTTTCTTTAATTTTACTTCCTCACTAGTGGAGAAAGGGGGCAGGGCCTCCCGCAAACTCTGAGCAATCTCACTGTGTGAGAATTACTGGTGGTAACATGAGGGGTTCTTGGCCCCCAAGGACCCTCAGCATTCAAGGAGACTTCATCCCCCAACCTGTAGTGTGCCAGGAGGTCCTTTTACAGAGTGGTTGGGAAAATTGGCGGGGTCTCCGATGCGCTCTCAGCAATCCTGCTGTGTGGGACTTACTGGAGGTAACAAGAGGGTTCTTGGCCCCCAAGGACCTTCAGCATCCAAGGGGACTTGATCCCCCACCCAGTAGTGCGCCAGAAGGCTTGTTCGCAGAGTGGTGGAGAAAGGAGGCTGGGCCTCCCACAAGCTCTCCTCAATCGCACTGTGTGGGCCTTACTGGAGGTAACAGGAGGGGTTCTTGGCCCTCAAGGATCCTCAGCATCCAAGAAAACTTTGTCGCGTGTTTGCAGAGTGGTTGAGAAGGGGGCAGGGCCTCTGATGTGGCTCCACAGGGGACAGGGATTGTGGTGAGTACAGCGGGGGGACCGGCACATTCCTGCATGTTCAGAAAAAAACATTATAAGGCAATTTATTGACCTTTATGAGTCACTCTGGGACCCCTCTAACACACCCATGAGGTTAGGGTACCTGTACCCTGACTCCCTTATTCTTTGCACAGAAATATTCAGCCCCGGGACCATTTCCCGACAAACAAAATGACGGCCGCAACTTTTCTGTGAGGGTGCAGCCAGCCAATCAGGACTTCGCTGTAGCATGTGGAGCCATTGTTTTTTGGTTAATATCTCTAAAACTACTGAACGGATTTACATCAAATCACAAAAAGTGTGATATGCGGAATATAATCGACCTTTCTGCCAAATTTAGTCTAATTTCGTCCAGTGGTTTGGTTTGTAGTCATGTTCAAAACTCCTATGGGAATTAACATGGGGAAAACCTGTTTGGGAACCCCTTTTTTTGGACCCCGCTTGATGGGAAATGATGGGAAACCCCAAAACTTTCCAGATACAAGCTGAAGTGAGTGCCAGTAGGTCACGGGTACTCATAGTACGGCCCGCGGGCAGCCAGCGGCCCGGCAAGCCTTCCTTGGCGGCCCGCGGACCTTGCAGCTATCCTACCTGTGTTTTTTTTAAGTGTCCGCAAACACCGCTGGTTGCAGCAGCGCTCTATGGGGGCCGGGCGATTCTTTAAAGAACCATTCACTTGTTAATGAGGCTTTGTTGTATTTCACCTCTTCTTAGCGCCCCTGCATCTCCACTCTGAGTGGAGATGCAGGGGCGCTAAGAAGAGGTGAAATACAACAAAGCCTCATTAACAAGTGAATGGTCTTTTAAAGACCTGTGAAGTACTCGGGTGCAGCTGTGTGTGTGCCCGGGAAGCTGTCTCAGCCCAGCCTGGGCTGACACACACGCGGGGTGAGGTGACAGAGGGTGACAGAGAGAGGGAGACAGACAGAGGGAGGGAGACAGAGAGGGGGAGGCAGAGGGAGACAGAGAGAGAGGGAGACAGAGGGAGGGAGACAGAGGGAGGCATAGGGAGATGGAGGGAGTCGGGGGGAGACAGAGGGAGGGAGAGGGAGACAGACAGAGGGAGACAGAGGGAGGGAGAGGGAGACAGAGAGAGGGAGTCAGAGAGAGGGAGCCAGAGAGAGGGAGACGGAGGGAGACAGAGAGGGAGACAGAGGGAGAGAGATAGAGAGAGAGAGAGACAGAGGGAGGGAGAGGGAGACAGAGAGAGGGAGTCAGAGAGAGGGAGACAGAGAGAGAGGGGGAGAGGGAGGGAGACAGAGAGGGAGACAGAGGGAGAGAGATAGAGAGAGAGAGAGACAGAGGGAGGGAGACAGAGGGAAACAGAGGGAGAGAGAGGGAGACAGAGGGCAACAGACAGAGGGAGGGAGACAGACATAGGGAGACAGAGAGGGAGACAGAGGGAGACAGAGAGGGAGGGAGACAGAGTGAGGGAGACAGAGGGAGGGAGTCAGGGGGAGGGAGATAGATATAGATAGAGAGATAGATAAATAGATAGATAGATAGATAGATATTTACTGGAAAAAGCAAAGGTTACAGGGACGTTATAGTCAGGCTCGGATGATTTCCGTCATACAAAACCAGTGAAGTTCAGCAGTTTTAGTTACCTGAACTCATTATAAATGATGCCCCCGCAATGCACTGCTTATGACCTTACATATTACATCACTCATGACATGGTCAGTGACATCACTGAGGACATCTTCCACAGAACCACTCACAACCCCATACAACCTCTTGTATGCTCACTCACACACCCATACAACCACTCACATACCCATTCACTCCTCCACAGGTACATAAGTTATAGTTACCTCAGGTAACTATAACTGCTGGATTTCACGGGTTTTGTATGAGTGAAATCTGAGCATAGCTAAAAACTCTCTTTAACCTTTGTTTTTTTATTGAATTTTGAAGTTTTTTTAAATTCTATTTCCTAACTATACCGTCCCTGTAACCTTTGGATTTTTTAGTGAATTTCTACATTTTTTTTTAATGTTATTCCCTAACTCTAACATCTCAGTGACCTATGTTTTTTTTAGTAAATGTCTAAGGTTTTTTAAATTTTTATTTCCTAACTGTAACCTTTGCGAGTGAGTGTGTGAGTGAGTGCATAAGTATCTCACTGGGTGTGTGAGTCAGTGCATGAATATCTGAGTTGGTCTGTGAGTGGTTTGTAAGTGTCTGAGTGGGTGTCTGAGTGGGTCTTTGAGTGGGTGTGAGAGTGTCTGAGTAAGTTTGCAAGTGCCTCCATGAGTTTGTGAGTCAGTCTATGAGTGAGTGCATGAGTGTCTGAGTGGGTCTGTGAGTGGATGTGTGAGTCTGTGAGTGGGTCTGTGAGTGGATCTGTGAGTAGGTGTGTGAGTCTCTGAGTGGGTCTGTGAGTCGGTGCGTGAGTCTCTGAGTAGTTCTGTGAGTGGGTGTGAGAGAGTATGAGTAGTTCTGTAGGTGGGTGCATGAGTGTCTGAGTGGGTCTGTGAGTTGATGTACATGTCTGAGTGGGTCTCTGAGTGGGTGCATGAGTATCTGAATGGGTCTGTGAGTGGCTGTGAGATTGAGTGGTTCTGTGAGTTGGTATGTGAGTACCTGTGTGTGGTTGGGAATGTAGCTAAGTCTGTCCATGAGTGGGTGCATGAGTGTCTGAGTGGGTCTATGAGTGTGCATCAGAGTGTTTGAGTTAGTCTGTGAGCGGGTGTGTGAGTGGGTCTGTGGGTGTGTGAGTGTCTGAATTGGTCTGTGAGTGGGTATATCAGTGTCTGAGTGGGTATGCCTGAGGGTGTGTGAGCACCTGAGTATGTGAGTGGGTGTCTGTGTGGGTGAGTCAGTAGCTGTGTGAGTGACTGGGCCCCAATGGAACCTCACCTGCCCCTTTATATAACAAGAATCCACAGTTTTATGCAAAATATCTACCCAAGTGGAGTATTTTCTACTGGTTAATTACTAACTGCTAAGGGTAAATGTCCAGTAAGTTACAGCTGTGTAATGGGGCCCGAGGAAATGTCACCAGTGACCTTGTGTGCTTTTTGGCAATGTCATTGTTCCTCGTGCGTCTTCAACCAGAAATTTGTGGTAGCATGAATCCTCCTATAGAGGCAAGACTTCAAATAGGCAAGTCTCTACCAAACAAGGCTACTTCTTCTTAACAACAAGAAGTAAGTGGTTCTTTGTATAGTCATGATGTCCTCATGTTCATCGATGTAGGAATGTTTCCTTTTCGCCATGGTCACCCCACTTTTTGCCTTGTATTTGATGTAACTGGAAGTTCACTGGGTTCCTGCTAACCAGGTCCCCAGTGCCAGCTCTCTTTCCTAAAACTATGCAATTGTTTTCCCCAATTGGCGCTACCTCCGTAAGTCCCTACAAATGGTACCAGTGGTACATAGAGTCCCCACTGGCAGCAGCACGAATTTTGCCACCCTAAGCGACCCCTCGCCAAGCTGATGCAAACTGCCACGGTAGGCTGTGTGTCTTGATGAAAACAAAAGTGAAAACACAACATGGCACACAGCCTGTGTGCCATGCCTGCCGACACTTCACGCAGTATAAGTAAGTCACCACTACAGCAGGCCTTACAGCCCGAAGTCAGAGGGCACTATACTACATGTGAGGCTTAACTGCCTGAGCAGATATGCACTTGTACTGGTCAGTTCCATTACTGTCAGTACGAGTGATCAGGGAAGCCATTCTCAAAGCATGTGCTGGGCACTGGTGAAAATGGGTTCCCCAGCTACATGAGGGCTTCACAGAAAATAGGGATGTTTGGTATCAAACATCTCATATTAATAAACCCACACAGATCCCAGTGTCGTATTTAGAAATAAATGCACCCAGAAGGCACCTTAAAGGTGCCCCCTTAAAACCTACCAGCCACTGGTGTGCAGACTGACTGGTTGTCACCAGCCTGCCACTAGAGATGCTTTGCTGACCCCCAAGGGTGAGGGCCTTTGCACTCCGGGGGCCATAGACCAAGCTTGCTCAGACGGAGACTCCTTGCCCCCCCTTCCCAGGATGACCTGCGTATTAGCATTCCAAGGCCAGGGAGCTTCAAAGAGGTCCACTGCTTTTTGTATGTGAATCTGGCTTCTCTCACAGGAGAGGAAATTGCCTCCTTCGTTCACAGCCCTTTGGCACCTAAACAGCGAAAATTAGCTAGACAAGACTAGTGTGTCCCCCCTCAGGTTAGCATCACCCCTGAACTGGGCTACCAGAAGTTGATGCGACTTTTCAGAGGTGACCGTCTTGGTGATGGTAAATTTAGGATCTCTGGGCCATAGTAATGCCCCCTTTCCCAAGGAAGTTGTCATATACGGAGGGTGGTGACCCCAAGGGTTAGTAGCCCATTGGCTACTTCCCTATACTTCCCTAATGCACCTAAATTCAGTATTTAGGGAAGTCCGACCGCAAGGAAATCAGATCCTGCCAACTAAAAGAAGAAGGGCCAAAGAGCTGCAAAAGCAAGAACTGCAGACGAAGCAACTCACTTGGCACCAGCCCTGCAGGCCTGTTATCCCCGACAATGGCACCAAAATCATCGTGCACTGCAAGCTGCTGATTGTCAAAAGCCTGGGAGGACTGTCAGCACTTCTGCAAAGACTCAAGAACTCCTATGGAGCAGCAGAACTGCTTAACTGCATCCTGAAGGCACCCCAAAGAAGACTGTGAGATTCCAGTACAGCAAAATCTTGACGCCCCAAAGTGCCACTGCACCCGCGCTTCCTAGCCCAAGCTGAAGTGGGCCAATGGTGCCAACGTGGTCCCGTGACCCTCCAGAGACAAAGCCCACTTTGGAATTGCCCACAATGGACTTCCTGAAGCCGCCAGCAGCCTCTGTTTGCATGCCGCCTCGACCGCGAGTGCGCCAGTGACAAAAATCTAACACCTAAAGACACCTCTGCACCCGTCACCCATGGCCCCTGGAGAAGAGGACCAAAGGCATACCCACGTCAACAGTTGAGCCCCCTTGTTGGTTCAACCCGACTGATCCCCCAGTCCGAGCCTGCAGCCTCTTTTTTGACTGACAGATCTCCGTTGACTTGAATGGGGCACCCGACACTGTTAGGCACATCTGCACCCGGCTGCGCCAGTGCTGCCCAAAGTGAACTGTTGGTGCTGCCTTGGACCTTGCCCTAAACTCACCTTAAGTCCAGAAGATTAGTCACTGTTGAGTGCAAAAATGCAATACATAATTTTCCTCCAGAGGTTAACATTACAACGAAGTGCTTCAATTACAATTTAAAGTATCAAAGTACCTGATGCCGAAAAACACATCTCTGCACCCGGATGCCCCAGTGCCTCTTGAGGTGACCTGTTGGTGTTGCCTGGGGACTTTCCCCATGCTCACCTTAAGACCCGGGGAAGGGTCCTTTAAGTTGTTATTAAGTGACCGTATGCAGTGTATGTTTTCTTACTTAATTAACATTGTCGCGAAGTGCCTAATTCCGATATGAAGTATCAAAAACCTTTTTCTTCAAACCTGCTATTTTAAAACGTACTAATCAGATATTGCTGATTTTGGGGCTTAAAGCTATATAAAGATGTGTTATTTTTATAAATTGGTGTGGATCTCCTTATTGAGTCATGTGTATCATTTATTGGCTATGTATGTGCAGCAGATGTCTAACACTCCTCTCTGATAAGCCTAAGGCTGCTCGACCACACTACCCTCTAAAAGAGCACCTTGGGATTACTAGAGCAAGCCCCTGTCCACTTGTAAGGGAATCCCTGAGCTTTTTTGCATGGTGTACCTCTTTTTGGTGTACCACATAGAAAGCTGGCTTCCTACACTCGGCATCAAGAACACCTCACCAAAATCGATGGTAAAGGTGCTGGGGGGGCCTCTTATTAAGCTGTCCATCATCCTGGCAAAAGGTGAAAAAATCTTTGCATACTACTAAGATGGGAAGACCAAATGGCAAAGCTTTCAAGCGATTTGCACATTTGAATACTCGTAATAATTTAAGTGGGAAAACCATGGACTCTGCTCTCACCCAGTAAAGACAAGAAAGGACCCACTTGTTACAGCATGTGTAAGTGCATCTTGTTGATGCCTAAATTCTGTGAAATGAGCATCAAGACCACCCGGGCCCAGCCAAAACTCAATTCGGGAGGGGGGTCACATGGTCCACCTCCCTGGGCAGATTTCAGCCTCGGGGACCTGATCCCCCGGGGCCTGGCTTCTTGCCCCTTGGTGCCTTGGAGCCCACCCAGGGCACCCAGTGACAGCGGGGGGAGCCTCAATGCTCTTGCGGTTCCAGCGAGCTCCCCACCTCCAGGGGGACTCTCATTACTCCCACATGTAGGGAATAGCCAAAAATGCTGCTCCCTGCATGCAAGAGGAATGATGTCATCTGTTTCAAAACTCCGCTCCCAGCAAGCGGGAGCAGTTTGACAGCTCCCGCTTGCTGGGAGTGTAGTTACTGTTTGCTCTCGTTCGGTTCGGAGCTGACACAACAGCTCCCACCATGCAAAAGAAAATAGCTTTGTCCCGGGAGGAGGGCACCAGGGCCATAATTGGTTCCAGGAGGGGGGAACGCGGGCTCACTCCTTTATTTTGCATGTGCCGTCCCCGGGGAGGTGGTGGTCCCCGGGGATGTATATAGCCTGAGAGTGGGGCCGTGTGACCCCCGTCCCACTCCTATTTTAATTTCTGTCCCCAGGGAGATGGTGGCCCACGGGCCATATTCAAGCCCCAAGGCGGGGGTCACCGCGGCCCCCCTCCTTTATTAAATTAAGCCCTGGGGAGGTGGTGGTACCTGGGGCTCAATGAGCCCAATGAAGGGGGGTCTGCACTGCCCCCTCCCATTTTTTAATATAGCCACGGGGAGCTGGTGGCTGAAAAGAGCCTTAAGAGAGAGGTCCCATGCGCCCCCTCCTTTTTGTTTTCTATGCCCATAGACTATACTGTAAACGCACAGGAGACTGTGCTTGTTTTTTTTTTACTTTCTGCCCAAAATTCACAAATCTGTCGTTATTTTTGCCATAAATTCTTTTCTTTTAAAATGCTTTTTGGCCTAAGTAGTCAGGGTATTCTTAACCTTCCACCTTCGCGGAAAGGTCGTGTCCCTATAGATACAAATTAGATTTTCCGTTAATATCTCTAAAACTACTGAACGGATTTACACCAAATCACAAAAAGCGAGCTTTCTGTACCAAGAGCTAGCTTTCTGCCAAATATAGTGTAATTCCATTTCTTCTCAGCCCCCGCTTGACGAATCACCCTGAAACTTTCAAGACAGGAGCTGACCGGAGCGCCCAATTAATTTTGAAAATTTCGCAAAGATTCGTCAAACGGCGCCAAAGATATTGGCAAAAGAAAAAATGCTTTTTGAATAGAAACGAGGTACTAACTATAACTACCTACTGGCAACCGCCAGTAGGTAATATATATTATTTAACAAACTTGCGAAGCACACCACTTTCTGTTCATTAGTAAGCTTGTTTATTCAGCATTACTCTGGCATCAACCAACGCGTTTCAGCCCAGCGAGGCCTTTGTCTATATAGATAGATATACCACTCACACAGCCATACAATCACTCACACACATACAACCACTCACAAACCCACTGAGCTAGTCAAAAACCTACTCACTCACCCATACAGTCACTCATGCACGTACTTACATACCCATACAACCACTCAGACACCCATTCACACACTGATACAGTCACACAGCCACTCAGTTCACATATGTTAGAAATAGTATCACTCATTAGATTAGTAGTACATCTAATATACTAATCTAACTTTTGTAGTAGGTTAGTATATATGTTTAACACTCATAAACTCTTAGAAAACACTTAAACACACTTGATGATGTCATTAGTGATGTAATTTGAGATGTCATCAGTGATGTCATGAGTGAAGTCACTGACCATGTCATGAGTGATGTAATATGTGGGGTCATAAGCAGTGCATTGCGGGGGTATAAGTTATATTTAGCTCAGGTAATTATAACTGCAGAGTTTCAATGGTTTTGTTCAAGTGAAATCTAAGCCTATCTATAACGTACCTGTAACCTTTGATAATCTCACTGTGTGAGAATTACTGGTGGTAACATGAGGGGTTCTTGGCCCCCAAGGACCCTCAGCATTCAAGGAGACTTCATCCCCCAACCTGTAGTGTGCCAGGAGGTCCTTTTGCAGAGTGGTTGGGAAAAATGGCGGGGTCTCCGATGAGCTCTCAGCAATCCTGCTGTGTGGGACTTACTGGAGGTAACAAGAGGGTTCTTGGCCCCCAAGGACCTTCAGCATCCAAGGGGACTTGATCCCCCACCAAGTAGTGCGTCAGAAGGCTTGTTCGCAGAGTGGTGGAGAAAGGAGGCTGGGCCTCCCACGAGCTCTCCTCAATCGCACTGTGTGGGCCTTACTGGAGGTAACAGGAGGGGTTCTTGGCCCCCAAGGATCCTCAGCATCCAAGAAAACTTTGTCGCGTGTTTGCAGAGTGGTTGAGAAAGGGGGCATGGCCTCTGATGTGGCTCCACAGGGGACAGGGATTGTGGTGAGTACAGCGGGGGGACCGGCACATTCCTGCATGTTCAGAAAAAAACATAAGGCAATTTATTGACCTTTATGAGTCACTCTGGGACCCCTCTAACACACCCATGGGGTTAGGGTACCTGTACCCTGACTCCCTTATTCTTTGCACAGAAATATTCAGCCCCGGGACCATTTCCCGACAAACAAAATGACGGCCGCAACTTTTCTGTGAGGGTGCAGCCAGCCAATCAGGACTTCGCTGTAGCGCGTGGAGCCATTGTTTTTTGGTTAATATCTCTAAAACTTCTGAACGGATTTACATCAAATCACAAAAAGTGTGATATGTGGAATATAATCGACCTGTCTGCCAAATTTAGTCTAATTCCGTCCAGTGGTTTGGTTTGTAGTCATGTTCAAAACTCTTATGGGATTTAACAATGGGAAAACCTGTTTTGGATCCCCTTTTTTTGGACCCCGCTTGATGGGCCACCCCAAAACTTTCCAGATACAAGCTGAAGTGAGTGCCAGTAGGTGATATATCTATATCTATCTATCTATCTATCTATCTATCTATCTATCTAGATAGATAGATAGATAGATAGATAGATAGATAGATAGATAGATAGATAGATATTTACTGGAAAAACCAAAGGTTACAGGGACGTTATAGTCAGGCTCGGATGATTTCCGTCATACAAAACCAGTGAAGTTCAGCAGTGTTAGTTACCTGAACTCATTATAAATTATGCTCCCGCAATGCACTGCTTATGACCTTACATATTGCATCACTCATGACATGGTCAGTGACATCACTGAGGACATCTTCCACAGAACCACTCACAACCCCATACAACCTCTTGTATGCTCACTCACACACCCATACAACCACTCACATACCCATTCACTCCTCCACAGGTACGTAAGTTATAGTTAGCTCAGGTAACTATAACTGCTGGATTTCACGGGTTTTGTATGAGTGAAATCTGAGCACAGCTTCAACGTCTCTGTAACCTTTGTTTTTTTATTGAATTTTGAAGTTTTCTTAAATTCTATTTCCTAACTATACCGTCCCTGTAACCTTTGGATTTTTTAGTGAATTTCTAAAAAAAATTTGATGTTATTCCTTAACTCTAACATCCCAGTGACCTATGTTTTTTTTAGTAAATGTCTAAGGTTTATTAAATTTTTATTTCCTAACTGTAACCTTTGCGAGTGAGTGTGTGAGTGAGTGCATAAGTATCTCACTGGGTGTGTGAGTGGGTGCGTGAATATCTGAGTTGGTCTGTGAGTGGTTTGTAAGTGTCTGAGTGGGTGTCTGAGTGGGTCTTTGAGTGGGTGTGAGAGTGTCTGAGTAAGTTTGCAAGTGCCTCCATGAGTTTGTGAGTCAGTGTATGAGTGAGTGCATGAGTGTCTGAGTGGGTCTGTGAGTGGATGTGTGAGTCTGTGAGTGGGTCTGTGAGTGGATCTGTGAGTAGGTGTGTGAGTCTTAGAGTGGGTCTGTGAGTCGGTGCGTGAGTCTCTGAGTAGTTCTGTGAGTAGGTGTGAGAGAGTATGAATAGTTCTGTAGGTGGGTGCATGAGTGTCTGAGTGGGTCTGTGAGTTGATGTACATGTCTGAGTGGGTCTCTGAGTGGGTGCATGAGTGTCTGAATGGGTCTGTGAGTGGCTGTGAGATTGAGTGGTTCTGTGAGTGGGTATGTGAGTACCTGTGTGCGGTTGGGAATGTAGCTAAGTCTGTCCGTGAGTGGGTACATGAGTGTCTGAGTGGGTCTATGAGTGTGCATCAGAGTGTTTGAGTTAGTCTGTGAGCGGGTGTGTGAGTGGGTTTGTGGGTATGTGAGTGTCTGAATTGGTCTGTGATTGGGTGTATCAGTGTCTGAGTGGGTATGGCTGAGGGTGTGTGAGCACCTGAGTATGTGAGTGGGTGTCTGTGTGGGTGAGTCAGTAGCTGTGTGAGTGACTGGGCCCCAACGGGACCTCACCTGCCCCTTTATACAACAAGAATCCACAGTTTTATGCAAAATATCTACCCAAGTGGAGTATTTTCTACTGGTTAATTCCTAACTGCTAAGGGTAAATGTCCAGTAAGTTACAGCTGTGTAATGGGGCCCGAGGAAATGTCACCAGTGACCTTGTGTGCTTTTTGGCAATGTCATTGTTCCTCGTGCGTCTTCAACCAGAAATTTGTGGTAGCATGAATCCTCCTATAGAGGCAAGACTTCAAATAGGCAAGTCTCTACCAAACAAGGCTACTTCTTCTTAAAAACAAGAAGTAAGTGGTTCTTTGTATAGTCATGATGTCCTCATGTTCATCGATGTAGGAATGTTTCCTTTTCGCCATGGTCACCCCACTTTTTGCCTTGTATTTGATGTAACTGGAAGTTCACTGGGTTCCTGCTAACCAGGTCCCCAGTGCCAGCTCTCTTTCCTAAAACTATGCAATTGTTTTCCCCAATTGGCGCTACCTCCGTAAGTCCCTACAAATGGTACCAATGGTACCTAGAGTCCCCACTGGCAGCAGCACGAATTTTGCCACCCTAAGCGACCCCTCACCAAGCTGATGCAAACTGCCACGGTAGGCTGCGTGTCTTGATGAAAACAAAAGTGAAAACACAACATGGCACACAGCCTGTGTGCCATGCCTGCCGACACTTCATGCAGTATAAGTAAGTCACCACTACAGCAGGCCTTACAGCGCGAAGTCAGAGGGCACTATACTACATGTGAGGCTTAACTGCCTGAGCAGATATGCACTTGTACTGGTCAGTTCCATTACTGTCAGTACGAGTGATCAGGGAAGCCATTCTCAAAGCATGTGCTGGGCACTGGTGAAAATGGGTTCCCCAGCTACATGAGGGCTTCACAGAAAATAGGGATGTTTGGTATCAAACATCTCATATTAATAAAGCCACACAGATCCCAGTGTCGGACTTAGTAATAAATGCACCCAGAAGGCACCTTAAAGGTGCCCCCTTAAAACCTACCAGCCACTGGTGTGCAGAGTGACTGGTTGTCGCCAGCCTGCCACTAGAGATGCTTTGCTGACCCCCAAGGGTGAGGGCCTTTGTACTCCGGGGGTCATAGACCAAGCTTGCTCAGACAGAGAGTCCTTGCCCCCCCTTCCCAGGATGACCTGCGTATTAGCATTCCAAGGCCATGGAGCTTCAAAGAGGTCCACTGCTTTTTGTATGTCAATCTGGCTTCTCTCACAGGAGAGGAAATTGCCTCCTTCGTTCACAGCCCTTTGGCACCTAAACAGCGAAAATTAGCTAGACAAGACAAGCGTGTCCCCCCTCAGGATAGCATCACCCCTGAACTGGGCTACCAGAAGTGGATGCGACTTTTCAGAGGTGACCGTCTTGGATTTGGTAAATTTAGGATCTCTGGGCCATAGTTATGCACCCTTTCCCAAGGAAGTTGTCATATACGGAGGGTGGTGACCCCAAGGGTAAGTAGCCCATTGGCTAATTCCCTATACTTCCCTAATGTCTCTAAATTCACTATTTAGGGAACTCCGACCGCAAGGAAATCAGATCCTGCCAACCAAAAGAAGAAGGGCCAAAGAGCTGCAAAAGCAAGAACTGCAGAAGAAGCAACTCACTTGGCACCAGCCCTGCAGGCCTGTTATCCCCGACAATGGCACCAAAGTCATCGTACACTGCAAGCTACTGATCGTCAAAAGCCTGGGAGTACTGTCAGCACTTCTGCAAAGACTCAGGAACTCCTATGAAGCAGCAGAACTGCTTCCCTGCATCCTGAAGGCACCCCAAAGAAGACTGTGAGATTCCAGTACAGCAAAATCTCGATGCCCCAAAGTACCACTGCACCCGCGCTTCCTAGCCCGAGCTGAAGTGGGCCAATGGTGCCAACGTGGTCCCGTGGCCCTCCAGAGACAAAGCCCACTTTGGAATTGCCCACCATGGACTTCCTGAAGCCGCCAGCAGCCTCTGTTTGCATGCCGCCTCGACCGCGAGTGCGCCGGTGACAAAAATCTAACACCTAAAGACACCTCTGCACCCGTCACCCATGGCCCCTGGAGAAGAGGACCAAAAGCATACCCACGACCCTAAGCATCACAACAGTTGAGCCCCCTTGTTGGTTCAGCCCGACTGATCCCCCAGTCCGAGCCTGCAGCCTCTTTTTTGACTGACAGATCTCCGTTGACTTGAATGGGGCACCCGACGCTGTTAGGCACATCTGCACCCGGCTGCGCCAGTGCTGCCCAAAGTGAACTGTTGGTGCTGCCTTGGACCTTGCCCTAAACTCACCTTAAGTCCAGAAGATTAGTCACTGTTGAGTGCCCAAATGCAATACATGATTTTCCTCCAGAGGTTAACATTACAACGAAGTGCTTCAATTACGATTTAAAGTATCAAAGTACCTGATGCCGAAAAACACATCTCTGCACCCGGATGCCCCAGTGCCTCTTGAGGTGACCTGTTGGTGTTGCCTGGGGCCTTTCCCCATGCTCACCTTAAGACCCGGGGAAGGGTCCTTTAAGTTGTTATTAAGTGACCGTATGCAGTGTATGTTTTCTTACTAAATTAACATTGTCGCGAAGTGCCTAATTCCGATATGAAGTATCAAAAACCTTTTTCTTCAAACCTGCTATTTTAAAATGTACTAATCAGATATTGCTGATTTTGGGGCTTAAAGCTATATAAAGATGTGTTATTTTTATAAATTGGTGTGGATCTCCTTATTGAGTCATGTGTACCATTTATTGGCTATGTATGTGCAGCAGATGTCTAACACTCCTCTCTGATAAGCCTAAGGCTGCTCGACCACACTACCCTCTAAAAGAGCACCTTGGGATTACTAGAGCAAGCCCCTCTCCACTTGTAAGGGAATACCTGAGCTCTTTTGCATGGTGTACCTCTTTTTGGTGTACCACATAGAAAGCTGGCTTCCTTCACTCGGCATCAAGAACGCCTCACCAAAATAGATGGTAAAGGTGCTGGGGGGGCCTCTTATTAAGCTGTCCATCATCCTGGCAAAAGGTGAAAAAATCTTTGCATACTACTAAGATGGGCAGACCAAATGGCAAAGCTTTCAAGTGATTTGCACATTTGAATACTCGTAGTAATTTAAGTGGGAAAACCATGGACTCTGCTCTCACCCAGTAAAGACAAGAAAGGACCCACTTGTTACAGCATGTGTAGGTGCATCTTGTTGATGCCTAAATTCTGTGAAATGAGCATCAAGACCACCCGGGCCCAGCCAAAACTCAATTCGGGAGGGGGGTCACATGGTCCCCCTCCCCGGGCAGATTTAAGCCTCGGGGACCTGATCCCCCGGGGCCTGGCTTCTTGCCCCTTGGTGCCTTGGAGCCCATCCAGGGCACCCAGTGACAGCGGGGGGAGCCTCAATGCTCTTGCGGTCCCAGCAAGCTCACCACCTCCAGGGGGACTGGCATTGCTCCCACATGTAGGGAATAGCCAAAAATGCTGCTCCCTGCATGCAAGAGGAATTTTGTCATCTGTTTCAAAGCTCCGCTCCCAGCAAGCGGGAGCAGTTTGACAGCTCCCGCTTGCTGGGAGTGTAGTTACTGTTTGCTCTCGTTCGGTTCGGAGCTGTCACAACAGCTCCCACCACGCAAAAGAAAATAGCTTTGTCCCGGGAGGAGGGCACCAGGGCCATAATTGGTTCCAGGAGGGGGGAACGCGGGCTCACTCCTTTATTTTGCATGTGCCGGCCCCAGGGAGGTGGTGGTCCCCGGGACTGTATATAGCCTGAGAGTGGGGCCGCGTGACCCCCGTCCCACTCCTATTTTAATTTCTGGCCCCAGGAAGATGGTGGCCCATGGGCCATATTCAAGCCCCAAGGCGGGGGTCACCGCGGCCCTCCTCCTTTATTAAATTAAGCCCTGGGGAGGTGGTGGTACCTGGGGCTCAATGAGCCCAATGAAGGGGGGTCTGCGCTGCCCCCTCCCATTTTTTAATATAGCCACGGGGAGCTGGTGGCTGAAAAGAGCCTTAAGAGAGAGGTCCCATGTGCCCCCTCCTTTTTGTTTTGTATGCCTATAGACTATACTGGAAACGCGCAGGAGACTGTGCTTGTTTTTTTTTTACTTTCTGCCCAAAATTCACAAATCTGTCATGATTTTTGCCATAAATTCTTTTCTTTTAAAATGCTTTTTGGCCTAAGGGTTCAGGGTATTCTTAACCTTCCACCTTCGCGGAAAGGTTGTGTCTGTATAGATACAAATTAGATTTTCCATTAATATCTCTAAAACTACTGAACGGATTTACACCAAATCACAAAAGCGAGCTTTCTGTACCAAGAGCTAGCTTTCTGCCAAATATAGTGTAATTCCGCTCAGCGGTTCGGGCTGTAATCGTGTCTAAAATTCCCATGGGATTTAACATGGAAAACGCACATTTTTGACACCCCCCTTTTTCTCTGCCCTCGCTTGACAGATCACCCCGAAACTTTTCGTACACAGTAAGAACAATGGGCATAATTGTTTGGAAAAATTCATGAAGATTCCTCAACCGGCGCCAAATGTATAGACAAGTAAAAAAAACACCAAACTCCTCCGCTCCAATCACTCGGTGAAGGATCACAGCACCACACTCAGAGGTTTCAAGTACGTGCTGTTTTTATTATTTTAAACCATTGTACATTAAAAGAAAAACGGTAGAGGACGGTCTACGCGTTTCGGCTCCCAGCCTTCTACTGGACCATAGAGTCCTGGTGCCTAGAAAAGTCTTTTTAAAGTGCTCAGTGCATTTAACTACAATTCTTTCTATTAGAAGAAAGACTAGGTTTGAAAAATCCTAACAAATAGTACATATATTTACAATCCATTCCAATTCCAGTTGAGATGAATGCATATAGATTAGTATGTTACTGTGCAAGTTTATACAAAATATTTTTTTATACAAAATGTTTTTTTTAAAAATATTTTCTAAGAAAAGGTACAAGATTTAAGTGATTTGTAAAATGTCATAAGTGATTGTTGTCAAAATCATTATTAAAAACACACATTTACACCAAATCACAAAAAGCGAGCTTTCTGTACCAAGAGCTAGCTTTCTGCCAAATATAGTGTAATTCCGCTCAGCGGTTCGGGCTGTAATCGTGTCTAAAATTCCCATGGGATTTAACATGGAAAACGTACATTTTTGACACCCCCCTTTTTCTCTGCCCTCGCTTGACAGATCACCCCGAAACTTTTCGTACACAGTAAGAACAATGGGCATAATTGTTTGGAAAAATTCATGAAGATTCCTCAACTGGCGCCAAATGTATAGACAAGTAAAAAAACACAACATATATATATATATATATATATATATATATATATATATATATATATATATATATATATATATGGTTCACTGAGAGAATATCAATGTAAAAAATATAGAAGTAAAAAATATCGATGAAAAAATATAGAATGCAAAAATATCAACTCCCTATACTTAAACAGGTAAGTACAAAAATATTGAGAAAAAAAATATTGATGTCAAAAATATAATTGTACAAAATATCGATTTTTATATATATATATAAAATAAAATAATAAATATTAAATATGTTAAATAATAAAAGTAATATAAAAAATAAAGTAGATTTAATATACATTTTAACAAATATAACAAATAAACTTAATTAAAAAAAGTTAAACACATACATAATAATTAACATATATATTTACTTTAAAACAATTAATAAAATATAAATTTTAATGTATTTTATAATTTTAAAACTATACAAAAATTTACATATAAATATATATATATGTACCAATAACCTTACAATCTAATAAAAAAACATTCCATTATAAATTAAAACATTAAACTATTTAAAAATGTTTACTAACAAATGGGCTGCGTTAACCCCTTTCTGCTGCCCGGCCTGCAGTATTGCAGAGGAGACAGAATACTACGTACTGTTCTTCTGGCCTAGGCTAGGCATCACTGGTTGCTCCAGCTATGCAGAAACCTGGGAACACAGCACTGCGTAGTGGTATTTAGACTGCTGAAATGCAACACCCAATTGCCTATCGTATTTGCGGTTTTGCGCTTTTTATTTGCCATGTGGTGTGTACGCAAAAGTCTCCTGAATATTAACCCGTAGGACTAAGCTGATACTTCTATATTTTAATTGGACCTGCTCCATTTTACTTATTTGTATTATCCGTGGCTTTATGTGTGTTTTTAGTGTTTGCAACATATGATATATCTGTTTTTAACAATGTTTTATATCTGTTTATATTTCTGTCTATTTAATGGGGTGCAGGCTCTCAAGACGGCAATAATAAACTAGAAATCGGGGTCCGAGCCTGTGCTCCTATGGGCTGTTCTAATGAATTGTTATTGTAATGCACATGCACTTTTATGGTCTATTGACTGAAATAAAGTTTTTATTGAATTGATATTGTCCCTTGCTGACCCTTACCCTGTAGATCTTCCTGGTCCTCGACCCCAGCACCGTCCTGTCCTTCCACTCCGGCTACCAACTCTGCTGGGATGACTGATGCCACCTGCTCCTCCAAGGAGTCCAGCTCCGGCTAGTCCTCAGGTGCCCCTCCTCCAGTCTGCGTGGCTACCCTCAGGTACTTGGCGAGTTTCTCCTTGGTCCTGCACCAACACTTCTTGTGCTCTGGCACTATCGTTTTTGTTTGACCTACACTGTTAATCTGATCCACTTTGGACTGCCAAATGACTTCTTTCTTCCCTGATTCCAATTTGGAGGTGACAAAGAGAAGGTGTTCATTCCTTGTCACCTCAGTTATTAATATTTGGTTCTCCTCACTGAAATTACTCTTCCTCTTTCCCTGGGATTCTGTCTGGACATCTTGGTTGGTGTTGGTGCTTGTGCTTGCAGCTCCCTCCATTTCTTCCTTTTGATGTATTGGATTTTTTTTTTTGCAATGCAACGCTTTGTTAGGCTTTTTGACACAGTCCAATGTGACGCAAAGCTGATTTGCAGCACGCAAAGATTGCTTTACAACTCGCAACTCAGCTTAGTGTCACTTTGGCAACAGATGTATTACATTCCTTCGTGTCATCAGTCCCACAGATGCATACAAAAATTAGATGTCCCTTGGGACCTTCCAACATGGTGCGCCATACCGTAAATACAATGCATCCTTGTCATGTGAAAATGTTGCACCACGGCCCAACTTTTTCTGACGCAGCGATGCATTATCGCAGCGATGCATCAGTTTTCATGAATATGACCCAAAGTCTTTCTGTCCTCCGTTCACCTTGAGTAATGTAAAATTATAGTTCTACTTCCGTGTTTGTGGAATGTCCAAGTTTTTGGTTTTCAAAATCTGGTAACCTTAAAAAAGGGCTCAGCACTCAGTGAGGATTGACCCTCAACACTGGAAGGAATAACAGATACTCATGCGTACAAATTCATCTAGGTAACAACCTGAATTTCCTTTGGTATCCACTTTTAGTTGTAGGGTACTATCTTGGATTAATACCACACCCATTCTCAGTCCATAGATGCCCATTTAATGCAGAATGTTGGCCAGCACTGCATCTATGTTGTTGTGTAGTTCCTATAAATCTATATACATCTACATAAATTGTGGTATAGGTGTCCAGACTGATTCCAGACACCCCCACCAGATATGTTCATCTATATACCAGCTAGCTCACAGTGCCACTATGAACCCCTCTTACCAAGGAGAGAATCGTTTCTTGCAACTATCGAACATGACAACCCTGACCCTTCAGGGATCGTGGAAACAGTACATTACTTCTCGCTCAGTCTCTCATGCTCACTTTGTCTCAGAGAGCTACACAGAATAAACAATGGGACGTTTTCAATAAGCATTTATTGAGCCAGCGTCATTCGAGTGTAAAATATGTGTGCTGCAACAACCATAGAACAGAAACAGATATAAACGATTAAAGCACCTACGGAATAAAAGGATGGGATATTTCTACCATAGTGCTAAAACAATAGATATATGCAAGTATATAGATACATGACAGGAAAATACGTACTCCTAGGATGCAGACCCTAACTAAATGTACCTAAATGTACCTAGCATGAATGTATGTGTATAGCCAAGAATACCACTAGGATGTAACCAACCCCATTACCTGGTGTGAGAGAGTGAAGGACCCCGTCTTGGTCTCGAGATGGACACCCCGCGAGGGATGTCAGACCACTGCGTGCTGGAGTGTCTGCGTGCAGGAACATCAGCATCTCGCGTCAGTGTGTCAGCATGGAAGTCTTTCTCCTCTGCCTGCCCCAGCAAAGGTATGGTGTTTATATACCCAAAAGGTACCCTCAGGGGTTCTACCTTGCTGTGTCATATCGGCTGAGGATGACGAAAGGGATGACCCTTATACATAGTTATTATGCAGAAGATGGTAGTACTGCTGTGATTCTGGGAATCCTCTTGCATAATAAATGGTTTTCGGAGAAAACCACACAACATTTATGCAGCACCTAACTAGGTAAAGGTCAGCACAAACCAGTTATGTAGTACAATGTTACGGTAAATGTAGGTGAAAGGTTAGGTGACTACCCAAGCCTATATTGGGGTACATTACAAAGCATAACACCCACTCCTCATCCGACCGGACGATATACTAAAAAGGGAATATCTTTCTAACTAACCAAAAAAATATTGATAAAAATGTCCAGAATAAGAATGTCTAAAAACTTTATAAGTCCTTTAAAATATGTTCATATATGGTTGGAGCAACTGAGTACGTTTGAAAGCCATGGTGGTCAGCAAGAGTGAGGAAAAGAAATTGTGTTTCAAATTCCAATTTCAGTTGTTTTGGAAAAAAGGCCGAATTCTTCCCAGCACACGGAGAGCCAAATGTTTATGTGTCCTATGTGGGAGATGCAACATCGCTGCCTCTTGCCTTTGCAGACGACGGTCCCTGTAACACCTCACAGATCAGGTCAATCGAGCAAAGATGATCTTCTTCAGTTCTCACAGCCGATGCTGGGGAAGCATTTGAAACATTCAAAGCTGTGTGCCTGTAGTAGAATCGGTATCCTTTCCAACAGGAGCTGAAGCATCCTGTGGTGGCAACATCAACATGGGAATACACAGAGGACACTGCAGTAAATGGGCCGTTAACGGGTCCAGTAATACATCCACGTCTGGTGGCGCAACCGATGGAAGTGTTAAACAGAGATCCAACAGCATTCGTGCCCGCAGAATAAGCAGTGGAGAACAGGCAAAACACAGTCAATCCAGACTGGTCGAAATGATAGGATCCAAGACTCACTTAGCTCCTGAAGAGGTGTGTCCAGATGGAGTACCATGTGATCACGGTAACATCACTCCAAGAGCGTTTTTTCCATCTCCTTGGTGAATTGGACATCCATTGCGTAGCAAAACAATTATAATCAGGATTCCCACTACCAGTAGCGGGATAAGCGGAAGCCCTCCAAAAATGCTTTCAAATACGGAGAGTATAAAAGCTGGAATCACTCTGAAGACTGTCCGAAAGTTGCTTAACAGTCCAGAACCTATGGACTTAAATAGGTATACTATACCCTTGGTATCAGACATATTAAAGATACGCTGTTCCATTTCTCCGAAATGGAAAGGGCAATTTGTTCGTGCCAGTGCCTGTATCTCAGCTGAGGACCTTTCAACCTGAAGATCAAAGGTCTCTCTGTCTGAGGTTATGGGCACATCTTTCTGTAAAAGCATGGCTTTCATTCGCCTCAGAGTATCACACCGTATAAAGGAAACATTCAACGAAGGCCATACCGGTGCTTCCCTGACTGTGTGGGTTGGTGGAAACAATACTTGCATACAACAAGTAACCCTGGAACTTACTGTGACTAGATATGTGATACCTGGAAGCATCCCACAACAACCTTGATCATTCAGCATTAAGTAACTCCCATTTGAGAGCAACCTGAACACTGGATTATTCACGGCAGCTGGGGACCCTTTCAAATGACAGGACAAGTTTGCAACTGAATCATTACAGGCCCCATGAAACATAATATCCTGGCAAATGAGAGATCCACTCAATGAATTCTCGCAGTCTATACCGCTGAGAAATACTTCCGGGTCTCCATTCCTGCATCTAAATCTATATGGGAATTCCCAAGATTCATGAATGAATTCCCTACCCATTGCTTCATACCTGCCTACCTGGTGGTGTTCTAGGCAACATTTTAACTGGAAAGATGTTACTGGCAATGTTTTATGGCCATGAATTAACCATTCTGTGGATGGTGACTCTGCCACAGTGAAAGGTAATTGGTCTCATTTTTCAATGTGCAGCATTGTATATTTCACATACCTTTGTGCCACTGTTGTCTGCTTTTCAGTCAAATTATATGCAGAGAACAGAGACGTACTGTTGATATATCACCAGGGCACATAACCAGAGCGTAAGGATTGTAGCGTCCAGTTTAATGACATAATAGAACGGAACTGTGATTGCCCATGTTCTAGAATGGACAGATCTTGTTCCAGTATATCTATAGCAGAAGATACAATGTTGCCCAGTGAATAAATTCTGGATGTCAGTGTGGTTATACCATTGTAAACCACAGCCAAAGCCTTTTCTAGTTAACTCTGTCATTTTCACGAAGTCTCTCAGAAGCCTCCTGTTGAGAGACCTTCCACATTTCATTGTAGGCAGCGTATAAGAAGCGTTTACGATGTGGCTTCCGGGGACTTAGCAAAACATCCCTTAAATCCATGTCTTCTGAGAGTAAGGACAAGTGTTGTTTCACCTGTGACAGTGTTGAGGTTCTTAGCCAATCTAGGCATTCCCAACACTGTATGATGTCACCACTCCCGGATGTTCTTGTTGTACATAGCGTAAGTCAGGCCTATGGATACTAAACCCTTTGGTGGTACCTTTGAATCTTGACTGACACCTATTTGTGTCGATAGACCAAACCAACCATCCCTTCCACTTGGGATCTGTTGTATTATATGAAAAGCCTTGCATGATGTAATTTAGTGTACCCTCACCATTTTCTGTATAGTTATGCCAACCCTCAAAGTGTGAAAGTGAGGGAATACGAGGTGTGTTCAAGTCCTTGATCTTGGCTAACCCAAGACAGGAAGTCTGTTGCACAGTGTCATGCAGGAAGATAATTTGTTGTGGTATGAGGCATGTTCTAAATAGTGCCTTAGATCCCTGAACCTGCCATTCCTTAGTACCCCAGACAGATTTTATGTCTATAGTGTCTTTCCATAAGTCGAAACCCTGTTCAGACAGTTAGGCAATAAAGGATGCAGAATATATCTGCTTTGTATTAGTAAGCATATTTTTCTGTGCAGATGTAGGTGCAAGCTTATAATAATATGAGCGTGGATCAGATGTATTGAACCCGGAAAAATAAGCAAACTTTTGTGCAAACGTTTGTGAACTACCTTTCGGTGGTGTTGGGCAATGTTCCCATTGGTGATATGCGAAAACATTACGTGGTGCACTTGTTTTATGCAGAAAATGATGACCATAGTGTTGGTAACAATACATGGTGTCAAAATCAGATGAATCATCAAACATTACATTTTTCAAAAATGCTGCAGACAGTTCTAAATCAGACAGCATACTATTCACAGTCTCAATATCCCAATTGTCAGAGTATGTACTGGAGGTGATGATATCATTCAAAGAAATTTTAAATACATGTGGTATTTTCAAAAGTTCAGTGGGTCCAAATACATCATATGAAACTCTTTCCCAAACTATTCCCTCAGGAACTCGAACTGCTGTAATGTTCACATAGGACAGGTCTCTCTGTTCACGATGAGATGACGTATGAGGTTTCAGCATCAAGTTCACATGTGATACTGCAGAGCGTTCTGGGAGATAATGTCCATTCATTAGTAAGAAAAAGACAGTTACTAAGCCTATCCAGAAGAGTAGAAATAGTATTCCAGTTGCTATCCAGAGCGTTAGCCATGGTAACCCTTGGAATGTCTTTTTCAGCCAAAGGTAGAAATCATGAAGTTGTTTTTTTGTGGGAAACTGGAGCTGGCGGTAAACTCATGTTCACTTGGATCAAGAGAAAAATTGTCAAAATCGATTAAGTAGCCAGATGCAGTTCAATCTATCTTTGGTAGCTCAGCAGGTTTTGTTGAACTTGCAGATGTCTCCTTTAAGGCATATTGATGTAGATGTCGGTGGTAGGCCGAATTGATATCTGTGTTTTATTTGTGCTTTGATGTTCAATAGGAACGAGTTTAATTTCATTGTTGGTAACTCCATTACTATGTATAGAAGACTTCAAATGTTATCAGTCTTTCTGTCTGAACCTCCTGTATGGTAGCGAGAGTAGAGTGGTGGCTACCCAGGAGCCCATGTGGCCTGCTATTCAGGATCGGCCACATAGTGTGGTTTGATCAGATCAATGGAGACAAATCTCTTTTCTTTCTTGCCGGCAAGAGGCGGAAGAAGTACTGTTCTTGTTCCTTTGACAGCCAGGACAGGTACAGCCTTTCTGTAGGATGGCCCAAATTCTTTCTTGTCCACAATCTTTTCTCTGACCAGATCCCAGACTTTTGGGATCCAGGCCGTTCTTGCCGTTACTGATTTTACTTCCCCAGTGGCGGCGCGTTTTACCTGGACGTTGCTTTGTAGTGCCCGGAATTCATTGAGTTCCTGTAAAACAGCCAAACGGTTATCGATTTCAAATGGTTTTTCATCCGCCACTGTGCTGCCACAATCGAGGTTAGGTGCCCACATTCTCGACCCAAATCGGACCTCGTAAGGAGTACGGCCTCCTAGGGAACTTCTTGGCATGTTATTAAGTGCCCTCTGGACCCTATAAAGGTGATTGACCCAACTACCACCTGAGCCTAATACCCTCGCTATTAACGATTGCTTTAAGTCTCGGTTCTTCCTCTCCACTATTGCATTTCCCTCAGGATGATACAGAGATGAGTACTGCAATGCAACACCCAAACTTCCCATGGCTTCCTTGTAAGCCTGAGAGCTAAATGCGAGGCTACAGTCAAAATGTAATGTGCCAATTGAGTATGTCCCTATGAAGACTCGCAACTCCTTTATAACAGTTCAGGCATCAGCCGAGCGCTGGGGCCAAACCCACAGGAATCTAGAGCATGAATCCACTGCCACCAAGATATACTTGTAAGCCCCGTCAGGTTGTAGGGGGCCGCAGTAGTCCAAATAGACACAAGCGAGAGGTCTGTCTGAAATCAGCAGTGGTGTTTGCGGTGGACGTGCCAAAGTGGAACCCTTCATCTGCTGATAGATGTTGCACTTAAGGACAAATACTTTTGCCTGTTTTGTTAAACCTGGCCACCAATAGCGTTGTTTCAGTAGTGAAACTGTCGAAGTAATCCCTGTGTGTGCTGAACCCAGACCCTCGTGTGCAGCAAGAATTAATCCTAATCTGCTATCCATGTTTGGTATTACTCTATCCCCCACTCCTGGAATTTGAGCATACAGAATATTTTGCACATCTAACTTGTAGGAGTACTTGAGTGGAAAACCCTTTGGAAAGGCTGTGCTGTTTTTGCGTGAAGCGATGACAGCTACCATTATCTGTCCATCTATTCTTGTGCTAGAACGAGTGATTGCAGCTACGGCAGCAGTACGCACTGTTGCCTTGGCGGCTTCATCAGCTAATGAATTCCCTTCAACGCGCACGCCAACACGTTGATGACTCAGCGTATGAATCACGTGAGCCCGTGGCAAGTCTTTCTTCAGCTCTGCCACTTGTTCCCAAAGCAGTTTATGCTTTATTGTGCAACCTTTTGAGTCTTTAAAGCCAATCTGACTCCAGTAGTGAAGATATTCATTATAAGACTGGACACAGTAAAATGAATCGCACACTATAAGTGTGGGGAATTCCCAATCCATACTTATTAGTGCCAGTAATAGCGCTTTTAATTCTGCCAGCTGTGCCGTGCAGTCTCCTAAAGACTGTGTCTTCGTGCTGCTAGGATGGATCTTTCCTTCCTGCATAAGTCCTTTTACAATCACACAAGCTGCGCTGTATTGTTGTTTACTCCCTATGGCAGGCTGAGCAGAACCGTCAGTGTAAATAATGTATTCATACTGATCTAGAGGCATTATTTCATTTGGGAGAGCATATTCTTGTTCGTAAGGCAGAAAGGCTTGTGTTTTTAATGTCGAATCAAATTTGTAGGATACATCTATTACAGTGAGAGAATGTGCCCATTGTATCCATTGTGTATGCAGTGCTTTTGCGTTTGGAACGCTAGCTTTTGTAACAGCCTCTAAGGCTGGTACTGGAGTTACGGCAATTATTTGTTTCCCCTTAGCCAGTGCTCTTTCTCTCACTACGTTATCAAAAAAGGGGGGTTACGTCCTTCTAGGGGGCCGGGTAGGACGTGATAAAGTTTACAAAAAAGTAGATACCTGACCACCAATTTTTGTGACTGCTATTTATTTAAGCAGACTGAGGCACAGTGCATACAGTCACTGCACCCTACTTTACTATTTTGTAAATATTCAAGACCAGTAAAGCAACCATTTAATTATTCAACAGGGCATTCAAAGTATACAATCTTCATTTTACAGCCAAAATACAAAAAAACAATGTGAAATTTGGACAAGAATAAAGTGAAAAATACATTCATGATAAAGTGAAACATACATTCATAACCTTATGAACAATTACACCAGTCTGATTAGTTAAACATAAGCTCTCTCAAAGGGCCTTGTATTTGGCTTCTATTTCAGAGACAAGCTGCTTATGGGGGATGATGCGAGGATAAAGTCTCTGCGGGGATGCTTTTGTGCTAATGACCCTCTCCAGAGTCTTTAGTTAATGACTGGCCCTCATAGGAAAAGATAGGAAAAATGCTGACGCGTTTCCAATCCCCATATGACTTTAGGGACTTTCGTCAGGGCGTGAACCACGGTGTAATCTGTGAAAGTTAAAAAAAACAAAATGCATTTAGCACTAATAATGACCTTCTCTTCTATAAAAATATAGCTTCATAAAGAGGTTTCTAAGTACCTGTCCTGTCAGATGTGTGCGTGAAACCTGTTTCTCTGTTCGTCTCTTCAACGCACCTTCGTGTTTACTACTCTGAAACCTGAATGATAACCATTATTAAAGAGCGCTATTTGTTTTTCAAAATCTAGACTAAATTGGCATATAGTCGAAAAAAGTGGCTTACTTGAGTGTTTCTTGGCAGATATTGAAGTGCCTGTCTGATTGACGTTACAATAGCCTGTTTAGGTAACGTGGAGGTAACGTTGAAAATCTTCTACTTAAAAGAGAAGCCTATTTAATCTTGAAATTCAACTGCATTCAAAGAGGCCTCAATGAAATGTCCGAAATAAATCAAGCAATGAACTAACCTTTGAGACCACAACTCCCATACACACAAAACAGAGACTTCCTGTGTACACTCTAAATCTAAAAGTTGGCAGTCGTATAACAACTACAACTCCCACGAGTCCTCAGCATCACTTCATGTTTCAGAAATTCAAAAGTTGGCAGCGTCAGCACAAGCACAACTGATGGAAGAATTTTCTGAATAAGCCAACAATGAAAGAAGAGTCAAGTGAGTAGTGATGGAGCAGGGAAAACAAAATATTTTTTGTACCCCTTTGAAGTTAATGACCCCATAACGATTAATGATACTAACCGTTTGAAACGCATGAACTAATCAACAAATGCACCTTTTTGTTAAACATTACACGTGGGCAACTTGCTAGCACTACAAAATCTAATTCATTTAAAAATGTGAAGCAAAATAACATGAGTATTATCATTTGAGTAGTAAATAGAGTAAATTGCATGATTTGTGTTGCGTAGTAAAATTGCACCGTGGCAAAGAATGCAGATGGTAAGTAAAATGGCTTTAAATGTCGCTTCTGCTACGTAATACCTAACACGGGTCTTTAGAATGGCGGGTGGTAAACAGAAAGGCTTATTTTCCGTGTTTTAATTTCTGTTGTGTTTGTTCTTATATTAGTTTCGTTCGGGCCCGCTAGGCCGTGCTTCGAAAATGGCCGCCGGAAAGGATGAATCGCATGCGCTGAATAAAATGGCCCCAACGCATGAGCAGTGTGAATGCTCTAGTCACGTGTATGCGGCCTGTGCCCGGAGTGAGAGATGTCAAGGCCAGTTTGACCTGCCACGAGGATCGTGCCAAGAGTTCAGCATAAATGCATGGGAACGGATGAGAGAATCGAGCGACAAAGGATGAACTAATGTGTGACCATCGGAGTTGGTTACAAAATACATTAGCAAATTGAACTACCTTTGGACATCGCTGGTCATGAGACTTATTGTAAGCGTTATTGTCCCCAAACCGGTTCGAACAAGGAGGGCAATGAAGTGACCATCACCACCCCTCCAATGGACCAATTAGCGTGATTTGTGCCCCTAAATATTGCAACTTTGAGTGTAGCGAGTCAAAGAATAGGGTATAAGAGAGTCTGCTCTTACATTATGCAGGCGGCTACGTGTTCTTTTCTTCTATCCTGATGCTGCGAGAGGCTCTGTCATTCTGGACTTCGAACTTTGACTGGGGAAGGAACGAGACCGTTGCGGGAGTTGCCCTGGAGGAGATTGCGTCCGAGGAGGTTTGCGGGACAGTCAGTCAGTTTTTGGGAGTCCTATCCTGTGATCTGCAGTTCATCTTTCTTTCCTGGTGAACCATTCTTGTCATCGCCCTATGGCCAAGGGTAATGAGTATTTCCCATTCCTACTCTAAAAATTCTGCTTAAATGTTTATTGATATTCTAAATGTATTTGCCTTATTTTGAACTTTTCTTATTTGCTCAAAAGAATTTAGATAAAATTATATGTTAACTCTAAATGAGTCTGTGGTTCTTTAAATAAAAATTGTGATTAATAAAATGTTAAAGGTTTTAATTGTGATTGAGCTGGACTTAATCACCATCAACTGATTCTACTAGTTGGTCCATCGACCGAATAGCGGAGTACCTTGATGTTTAAAAAACTGAGAGGATCAATAAGTTAATGTATATAATGTGTAAGTTATAATTCTATCATTTTAATAAGGTACCCCGTTTGTCCAGCAGCTCATTTTCCTTAGCGTTTGATCTAGAAAATTGAATGAATGAATGTATGCGGTGTTATGGGCCCCACCGACATAGGTTTTATATGATTGAGGTTGTGTAGTTGTTCTTCTGGATTAGGGTTGTAAGGAAAAAGATTTATATTAGCCGCGCTGGATCAGATTTCTTGGTTGCAGAGTTATGGTTACTATAGATTAGTTTGGTGATTATTGATTATTGATTTTTCATGACTAACATTATATGTTGAGTTTGTATTACGTTATGTGTAGTCCGAATTTTGAAGCTTCCGGGAAGTAGGAAGTGGACATGTGTGGCAAGAGAAGTCACACGGAATTGTGCATTGTCTGATTTCAAATTTGGTGATAACACAAGACTGTGTTATGTTAGGGAAATTTCACGTATGAATTGCATTTGAGTGAAATAGCAACAGGTTTTCTTGTGAAACATTGGCCTTAATTCTCAGGAGCAGTGTAGTCTCTAACCCTGGGCGAAGAACTACGCTACGCTCGCGTAGTTTGCGAAGTTTGCGCTATTTCGCACTACGCGAATTGCACGTAGCACAGTGCAAACACGCGTAGCGGTAATTTTTTGCTTGCTCGCGGTCCTCAACGTCAAGTTGGCGACCGCGAGCGAGCAAAATGACATCCCGGCGAGACTTTTTCTCGTTCGCGATCAGCAACATCAAGTTGCCGATCGCGAGCGTGGAAAATAAACCTCCCGGCGAGATTCTCAACGCGGGGAGGTCAGGTTTCTCATTGCGAGTGGTCGCGTATGCTCGCGACCGCACGCGATGAGAAACTACCAGTCCGCGTTGAGAAAGCTGCCGCTCGAGTACAAATCTACTCGAGCGGCACAAAACGACAGCTTGCACTCTGCAAGATGCCGTTTGCAATGATTGCACAGTGCGGACAAGCATCCGGCACTGTGCAATCATCGCAAACAGCATTTCCTACCGCACTACGCAGTTCGCGTAGTGCTACGCGTAGCTCGCGTGAGTGCGAGTGCACTTCAGCGTAGCTACGCGTAGCGCTACTACGCGAACTACGCCCAGGGTTAGTAGTCTCCACATGTGTTTTATCCCCAGAGAAACGGGTTTACCTCTTGCCTGAAAGAAGGGTAAGGTAGAGAGAAATGCTACACTTATCGAACGAAACAGTATTCTTGTAAGTAAGAATAAACTATCTCTTTTGTTTAGAGAAACAGACAATGGAAATGTGTTTTATGTTGTAACTAATCGATTTAGTCGAAAAGAAAAGTTAAGAAAAGTGCCGATAATTTTTGTAAAGGAGGGGTCAGCAGAAGCAGGAGTAGAGCTGACGTCAACAAGAACCGCGCTGGTATTGGCCAGTTGTGGAAGAACAAAGAGTTTCCTGATTGGTGCATTAGTGTGAGACGCGCTGGGATAGGTTAGTGTGAGAGTGACAGAGCTTTCTGATTGGTGCGTTGGTGAGAGACGCGCTGGGATAGGTCGGAATAGCCGAGCGGTAGAAAGAACCGATTAGTGAAGAATTGTGTGAATTAGTTTGGGAAAAACAACAGTGAAATATGGCTTATTACAATGAACGTGATTGAGAGAAACCATCATGGTTTGCGAAGCTTAAAAATCTTTTTAAGAAAGACAAAAAGGTTGTGACTAGGGAAGGAGAAGTACTTCCTCCGCCGAGAACACCAGCATCTTATATGATGGTGAAATATGGCTATCATACTTGTATTTGGTTGGAAAATTGGGCGAAGTATACTAAAGACGATGGAGTATTGGCATTTCCGGAAAATGGTTCGTTTAGCACAGCTGTACTTCGAAATTTGAGAGAAAAAATGATGAGACTTGAACCGAGACCTAGACCAACACAGTTTGAAGCTTTAGGTGAATGGGAAGACGAGATGTATGAAAGGGAAAGACACAGAGGTGCAAAGAATTATAATTTGTATTCATGGAAGAGTATGGGGTTTGAGTCATGAAGACAGGATAAGACGATGGCGGTATGCTAACATGACGATGGTATGTTTGCTGCCAGAACAGATGAAGAAATTGCAGGGAAAAAAGAGGCATACAGTACCAGAGAAATATGGGTATGGAGTTAGCGACACTGAGGATGAGTTGCTAGAGGACATTTTAAATAAAAGACCCCCTCCATATCAACAGGATTCTGCAGTGGTGACACCAAATGCACCGCCAATGAGAACTGTAATAAATCAAAGCCCTGAACAAATTTCTGAAATAAATAGTCCATTTAATAGACCAGAAACACCACAGACTGTGAAACATGATAATGGTAATACAGCCGAACTAGCCAGAACCACAAGAGAATTGACTGAAAAGATAAGAGAACTGACTAAGAATATGGAAGCTGTGACTGTGCCAGTAACTATAGGACCCGTAATCCCAGTATTTGAAAATCAAAAGATAGATGAACATTCCTTAATAATTCCATTAAATTCTAGTATGCAAAGAGTAAAAGAAGGAATAATTCCAGAAAATAGAGAGACAAAAGATCCTGTTGATCCATTTAGGTCAAGTCCACCTGCAAATTTGACAATTAATGAGAGTCCGATAAATAAGACTCTTATGGGAGCTGAGTCAGCAACTGAAACCCCGGAGAGAAGTGTAAACAGGGTAGAATTAACAAAAACCCCTGTGGGTCCGACTGCAGAGGAATTAAATGATTGGGTGAGGAGCTTGCAGAAAAAAGATGCCGAACCACAACCTTTGGATGTGGTCAGATTAAAGATAGACATGGAGGAATTGATTCTAGGGACTATTGGTACAGATCGATTGAAATCCTATCAAGATGATGAATTAATGTTTATGTGTAAAAGCATCACTTGGAGAGCTAGGAACTTGCATGAAAAATTGGAAGAAACAGCGAACGAACTAGGAGTAGAATTTGCAAAAATGAAGGGATTGCAGAAATCATACAGGGTAGATTTCAGTGAAAAGGACATAGAAAATTTGAACACTTTAGGACAACTAACACAGATAAAAGAACTAATTGTTTTACTGAGAAAATGGGGAAATATAGACAAGTGGAGAAGTAGGTGGATAAGGAGAAAAGAGGGATCAACTGATAAAGCATCATTGGCTTTTCCCGTAAAAGAGAAAGAACCAGCGGTAGTAGAATGTCCAATGAGAGAAATTCCAGGAGGAGGTTATGTACACGTCCCATGGTCCAGACAAGATATATTGTCATTTACAAATGATTTTCCAAGATTGAGAGAAAAGCCTGTAGAATGGTATAGACAGGTAGAAAGGTTTGTAAAGGTTTCAAAAGTATTGTGGGAAGATCTGGATTGATTGTTTGAGATTGTTGTCCCTGCGGATTTATGGACAGAGTGTAAAATTACAATTGACTGGCCGAAGGAAGAATATCCTAAAGATGGAAAAACAGGAGCCCCAAGTTCAGAAGTAATGAGAAAATATGAACAGGCAATTACATTCCTGAAAAATAAGATTCCATCAAAAGAAACGGATTGGGTAAAGATTGATAGAACAACTCAGGAGAATAAGGAATCTGTACATGCTTATTACGAAAGGTTACTTTTGGCTTTTAAACAGTATAGTGGATACAAGAATTTGAGTGAAAAAGACATGAGTCATTTTGTGTATCGATTTGTGTATGGTTTGAAACCTGAGATAAGTGAAATGATTAAGCAGCATATGTTATGTTGGCAGACTAGCACAGTAGATGAGGTACAAAATATTGCAGTGATGATATTGAGTGCAGACAGCGTAAACTCAAGGAAAAGGCAATGTGGGCACAAGTAAAGGTTGCAGAAAAGCAAGAAGCCCAGATGAATAATCAGTCTATTGACGCAGGACAGACCAAGTTCAAACCGAATATTGGTAAAGGAAAGGGTCAGATGAGTATAGAAGAAGCTAAAAAGAAATGGCCATGTCATAATTGCAGAAAATTAGGGCACTTGAGAAATGAGTGTAAATTACCTCCGAGAGTTAATACTGAGAATCAATCATTAAATCCACGAAGCAGAATGAGGTGAGTTACCAACAGCCGCAACAGCCGCAGGTAGTTACTCAACAGTGTCAGGTGCCGCAACCACCTCTTCCAAAGAGTGTAAATCCTCAAAGATACAGTACAGAGGCAGGATTCTACGGAGGAGAGCAGGTAACAAAATTGTCGCGCGCAGCTGCTGTTTCACAATATTGGTTACGGCAAGATGGAAATGATTCGGATGAAAGCTTATGACGGTGCCTAGGAGAGGAAGAAGAGTGCGTGCTTGGCGCAACTCTAGAGGTAGATCAGTCAGGTCGATTTGTGGATGGAAAAGTGAATGGTGTAAATGTTACTTTCCTTGTGGACACTGGCGCTACCCGTTCTACTGTTAGATCAGTGGAAATTCCAAACCTTCCTCTCTCAGGAGAATACATCCAAGTTGTAGGTGTTTCAAACAGGCAAATTAAAACCCCTCTTACCAAACCAATAGAGGTGGAAATTGGTCCATTCAAAGAAATGCATCGTTTTGTGGTGTGTGATTGTAGTCCTGTAAATTTATTAGGACGCGATGTGCTTTGTAAAATGAATTGTACCATCTACTGTACTCCAGATGGTATTGCTTTCCAGACACCAGATGATGATGCTCTGTATAAATTAACAATGACAGAACTAGAACCAGGAATGTATGATACGTTTCCTGTGTTTGATGCAGAGAAAATCCATACTGAATTAAAAGAAACAGTCAGGTCTGATGTATGGGATTTCACAGGTGAAGATATTGGACTAATGAGAGAAGTTGATCCTATAAAAATTAATGTAAAAGAAGGAACGAATTACCCAAACACCCCGCAGTACAAACTGACGCCAGAAATTATTGAAGGAATAACACCTGTAATTAATAAGATGATTGAACAGGGGATTTTGAGAGAAATAATGAGCAGTCCATGTAATTCTCCTATAATGGGATTGAAAAAGCCAAATGGAACATATAGAATAGTACAGGATTTGAGAAAGGTGAACAAAATTGCTATTCCTTGCTGCCCAATTGTGCCAAACCCTGCTGTAATACTGTATCAAATCCCACATGATGCAGAATGGTACACAGTTATTGATTTGTGCCATGCATTCTTTTCTATTCCATTGCACCCTGACAGCCAGCCATTATTTGCGTTTCGGTTTGGAGAGCGTATTTTGGCACGGTGCCGAATTCCTCAAGGGTATACTGAAAGTCCTTCTATTTTTAATCAAATTCTGAAGAAATCCTTAGAAAGTTTGAAAATGCCTGAAAAATCTGTAATGGACCAATATATCGATGACCTATTGGTGGCATCAAAGACCAGAGAAGCATGCGTTACAGACACAATTGCTTTACTGAATCATTTGGCATTAGGAGGACATAAGTTGTCCCCATCAAAACTGCAATTCTGTCAACAGGAAGTAAAGTACCTAGGTCATAAGATTGAGAAAGGGATGAGAAAAGTGACAACAGAGAGAATAAGGATTATTAAAGGAATGAGAGCCCCAATGACACACAGAGAGGTGAGAATGTTCCTTGGAATGGTTGGTTATTGCCGACAGTGGATAAGTGGATTTTCATTGATTGCAAAACCTTTACAGCGATTGACAAAGAGTGATGTCAAAGATCCGATTGCGCTGGATGAGGAAGAAATGAAGGCTTTCGAGGAACTGAGAACAAGTTTGTGTGAAGCACCAGCATTGGGAATGCCTGATTATGAGAAAGAATTTGAGCTGTATTGTAGTGAGAGAGACGGATGTGCACTTTCAGTATTAGTGCAGAGGCATGGAAGAATTAAACGACCAATAGCTTATTTTTCAGCTGTTTTAGACCTGGTAGCAAAAGCGTTGCCTGGATGTCTGAAAGCAGTAGCTGCTACTTGTGTGAGTCTGGAACAGAGTGAAGGCATTGTGATGGGATATCCTTTGAGAGTATATGTCCCACATTCAGTTGAAATCCTTCTAACCAGAACAAAAACACAATTCATGACACATAGTCAGCTGACTAGGTATGAAAAAGTGATTTTGGGTGCAGACAATGTAACCATTGTAAGATGCACGAGTGTGAATCCTTCCACCTCACTGCCAGATGCAGTAAATGCAGAAGTCAAAGATGATGTTGCTCATAACTGTTTGGATGTGCTGGAATTTTGCACAAAGCCCCGCCCTGATATTAGAGATGAACCTCTAAAAGAGTCAGATTATGTGATGTTTGTGGATGGGTCATGCCTGAGGACAAATGAAGAAGTTTTAAGTGCTGCGTATGCTGTATGTACAGTGGCAACCATAATGGAAGCATCTTGTTTGAGAGGAATACGTTCAGCACAAGTTGCTGAGCTGATTGCTCTGATTCGAGCTTGTAAACTGGGAAAGAATTTCCGAATTACTGTGATCACGGATAGCCAGTATGGCTTCGGAGTGGTCCATGATTTCGGACAGATCTGGTCCCAGAGGGGATTCCTGACTTCATCAGGGTCTCCTATTAGAAATGGAGTTTGTGAAGAAGTTACTTGAGGTGATACAGCTGCCTAAACATATTGCGGTGGTGAAATGCTGTGCTCACAAAAAGGGAACTGATTACATTGCAGTAGGTAACAATTTTGCTGATGAATTGGGTCAATATTGTGCCAGAAATATGACCTCAATGAATCGGAGAAGGGAAAAAGAAATTGTTTCATGTCCCTTGCTGTTTACGAACCCAGTTGAGACATGGGAAGAGGTGAAAGAATTGCAGGAAGAGGCAAGTGATGAGGAAAAGGACGTTTGGATAAAATCAGGTTGCAGACAGAGAGAGGAAGATGAAGTCTGGGTTTACAGGGATGAAAGACCAGTTATGCCTGATAGCATGATCTCTAACATGGCACGGATGTACCATGGACAGGCACACATAGGTAGAGATGCCATGATCAGACTTTTTAAACAGACCTGGTACAACCCAAAGTTTAGGGCTATAGCTGAAAGCCTTTGCCAAAGATGCCTTATATGCCAACAGATAAATCCTGGAAGGAAGACAGTAGTGAGTTTGGGAACAATAGGGCGTGAAGGAGGTCCTTTTACTAGAATACAATTGGATTTTATAGAAATGCCCCCGAGTAACAGATTGAGATATGTCCTGGTGGTCGTCTGTTTGTTTTCTCGATGGGTGGAGGCCTATCCGACAAGAAGGAATGATGGAGTTACTGTAGCTAAGCTCCTACTGAGAGAATTCATTCCTAGATATGACTTTCCAGTAACGATAGAAACAGATAGAGGAACGCATTTCCAGAATGAAATTATCCAACTGATATGTGAAGCACTAGACATTCAACAAAAGCTGCATTGTGCATACAGACCAGAGGCTTCTGGAGTGGTAGAGCAAGTAAATGGCACAATAAAGAATAGGTTAGGGAAAATGTGTCAAGCCACAGGACTCAAATGGCCAGATGCCTTACCATTGGTGCTGATGAGCATCAGAAGCATACCTGACAGAAATACAGGTTTGAGTCCCCATGAAATAATAATGGGACGAGCAATGAGACAAGCATACATACCTGTGAACAAACTGCTGACTATAACTGATTATCTCGTACTGGACTATTGCAAAGGATTGGCTGATGTGGTGCATTCTGTGTTTCATCAGGTTGGGCCGGATGCGACCACTCTTGAGAGAAACCAGCTCATGATCTGAGTCCAGGAGATTGGGTCCGCATAAAAGTTCACAGAAGAAGAAATTGCTTGGTTCCACGCTGGGACAAACCACGTCAAGTGATTCTGGTGACAACAACTGCAGTAAAGTGTGCAGGTGTGAAAAATTGGATTCATGCCAGCCATACTATCAGAGTTCCAGATCCTGAAGCTCGACCTGTAAGTCGACATCTGGAAATATCAGCCACCAGTTCGGAGTCTGAAGCAGAAACTGAGACAAGCAGAGTTCCAGAGCCTGAAGATCGACATGTGAGTCGACATCTGGAAATACCAGGTACCAGTTCGGCATCTGAAGCAGAGACTGAACCAGCCAGAGTTCCAGATCCTGAAGATCGACATGTAAGTCGACATCTGGAAATATCAGATACCAGTTCGGCATCTGAAGTAGATCAACCTGAATCCAGTGAAAAACAAACAGAAGAATCTGAAAAACAAAGAACTGATATTGAAACTGGAGAAACTGAACCAATAGACAGTGATGGTGAACAGCCAAGTACAAGCTTTGGGGAAATTCCTCTAGAAATTATAAAAATAACTCAAGAAAATTCAGATTCAGACAAAGAGACAGAGATTATAAAGTTCAAGGTAAAAGAAAGTGAAGTGAGATCTGAGACAGAATCTGAAGAAAGTGAAGGAGAAATAAGACAAAGAATAGGACCAAGAAAGAGAACATGGAGAACGGAACGAGGAGAAAGGGAAAACGAACTGAAAAGGCCAAGAAAAGGAGACAATTGGCCCAACGAAATTAAAAGACTGAGATATAAGCTAATAAATTTGAACAAAGACAATGCGGAACAAGTAAATGGAATAACAAGTCAAGAAAGACTAAGAAAAACTAATAAAAGACAATTGCAGAGACCCAAAAGAGTGAAAAGACCTAACTTGAAATACAAGTCAACCGAATAGGTATATATAGCATTGCCGGACATTAAAGAAGTGGATAGCAGTCATGAAAACCCAGACAAAGACTGTGAACAAGTGGGTGAGAGTGACCTGCGCCAAACCTGAAAAGGAGAAAAGAAAACAGGACTAGACACACGAACTGATAAAGTGAAAGAATTTTTTTTCTGAAAGATCAAAAAGTGCACCAAAAGCAATTGGTTCCAGTCAGCACTTAAAAAATAAAAAAAAAAGGTCATTCTGAGCTGTGGAGACACATTTTTCTATACATATATTTAGATTATATTTCAACATGGTAGACACTGAGAATAGAAGATCTAGATGTGAGTTTTTACGTAGATGGTGTAAAATGTGTTTCTATTGTACAGGTTTTCTAATGCTTATTTGGTTCATTTTAGCAATAATAATTCCACTTAAATTAATGGGAGAAAATACATCTGCAAACATGAATGACACGAATAGTGACAAGAAAACTAACATAAAGAACACTGCAACACTGATAGATAGTACTGAATTTCATAGGGATAAGTCAATAACTGATTTCTCCAAGAATGTCTTCACAAAACTCTTGTATGAATATGTAGAGACAATGGATGTAAGAGATTGTTATGTGTGTATGCAGTTACCTGCTTCTGTAACAGAAGGTGTGACGTATCATCACCTTCCTTTGACGTATGGAATAACAAAACAGGTAAATTAGAGTATTACTACACTGACCCAGATGCTGTTTTTGCTAAAGTTTCCGTAGTCCCGGAGCTAAATAAGGTGAAACATGCAAAGATTTTTGGAGAATTTGTCTTAGAAACGAAAGAATTAGCATTAGACTATGCATTTAGACACAACTTTACTTGTAGATTAAGGAAGGAAGAAGACGTTTTTTTAGATATGGTGGAAGACAGAAGGGTTAAGTTTCAAAGAAAAGCAACGGGAGAAAAGACAAAAACACCACCTTGGGCGTTTGAAGAGGGGAGTTATGACAAGAGTGAAACGAATGCAGCCATGGTTTTAGATTGGCCCCAACAGGGCAAATTGGGTATTAGTAGAGATAACACTATGTATGATAACTAATTCGTGGGTTCTAGTGAGTGCCGAGATACATACAAAAGTTTAGGGAGATGGGGATTCAAAGGAGGAAAAGATCCAGTATTTCCACGGATCTATTATATTTGCGGAAACCGAGCCTATTATAGGTTGCCGGACCACTGGTATGGAACATGCTATCTAGGCCTGGTCTTTCCAAAGATTTTTCATGTGGAGAGAGGAACGAAAGGAATTCACGAGATAGGGAAACCATTAACCCGTAGGAGAAGGGAAAGCTTCTCAGAAATAATAGGTGACATTTTTGGAGCATTGATACCAGCAGTGGGTGTATCTTTGAATGCATACAAAATTCGGAAATTGTCTACAGTAGTAGATCGTTTATCAACGAATACTGCTGGAGGGTTCTTGATGATAAATACTAAAATGATTGCCATGAGAGCTATGGTAATGCAAAATCGACTTGCCCTTGACATTCTTTTGGCAAAAGAGGGTGGAGTCTGTGGAATGCTGAAGGTACAACATTGTTGCACTTACATTCCAGATAAAAGTCAGAATATACAGAAGTATATAAAGAACATTACTGAATTGCATAAAGAAATTGCCGCACTTGTGGTTGAAGGTGCTTGGGAGAAACTTGGTAAGAGTTTTTCTTCAATAAAGAGAATAGCGAGTCAAAGAATAGGGTATAAGAGAGTCTGCTCTTATGTTATGCAGGCGGCTAAGTGTTCTTTTCTTCTATCCTGATGCTGCGAGAGACTCTGTCATTCTGGACTTCGAACTTTGACTGGGGAAGGAACGAGACCGTTGCAGGAGTTGCCCGGGAGGAGATTGCGTCCGAGGAGGTTAGCGGGACAGTCAGTCAGTTTTTGGGAGTCCTATCCTGTGATCTGCAGTTCATCTTTCTTTCCTGGTGAACCATTCTTGTCTTCGCCCTATGGCCAAGGGTAATGAGTATTTCCCATTCCTACTCTAAAAATTCTGCTTAAAAGTTTATTGATATTCTAAATGTATTTGCCTTATTTTGAACTTTGCTTATTTGCTCAAAAGAATTTAGATAAAATTATATGTTAACTCTAAATGAGTCTGTGGTTCTTTAAATAAAAATTGTGATTAATAAAATGTTAAAGGTTTTAATTGTGATTGAGCTGGACTTAATCACCATCAACTGATTCTACTAGTTGGTCCATCGACCGAATAGCGGAGTACCTTGATGTTTAAAAAACTGAGAGGATCAATAAGTTAATGTATATAATGTGTAAGTTATAATTCTATCATTTTAATAAGGTACCCCGTTTGTCCAGCAGCTCATTTTCCTTAGCGTTTGATCTAGAAAATTGAATGAATGAATGTATGCGGTGTTATGTGCCCCACCGACATAGGTTTTATATGATTGAGATTGTGTAGGTGTTCTTCTGGCTTAGCGTCGTAAGGAAAAAAAATTATATTAGCCACGCTGGATCAGTAGCAACATTGTTTCAAGTCAAATTTTTGAATGAGAACCAAGCAGGTCCCAGGGGAAGCAACGAACTTTAAACGTGCGCACCGTATTCTTCGCAAGTAACTATGTAACATAATGTTACCCTGTCTTGCTTCTTTCAGAAATGGCATAAAGTATCTCACCACGCGAGCAAGGGTGCATCGCAATCAACACCGTTTCAGCCAAATGAGCAAAGCAACTCACCAAGTAAGCACAGCACGGTGCCTATTATTATACTAGCTTAGTGGCTCAAAACCAGCAACTTTACACTAAATTGTGTCCGCTGTTTGAGAAACAAAGTGACCCCACCGTGTCGCCGATGGAATTCTTAAACAGGCTGTTGTAACGTCAATCAGACAGGCACTTCAATATCTGCCAAGAAACACTCAAGTAAGCCACTTTTCGACTATATGCCAATTTAGTCTAGATATTGAAAAACAAATAGCGCTCTTTAATAATGGTTATCATTCAGGTTTCAGAGTCGTAAACACGAAGGTTGCGTTGAAGAGACGAACAGAGAAACAGGTTTCACGCACACATCTGAAAGGACAGGTACTTAGAAACCTCTTTATGAAGCTATATTTTTATAGAAGAGAAGGTCATTATTAGTGCTAAATGCATTATTTTTTTTAACTTTCACAGATTACACCGTGGTTCACGCCCTGATGAAAATCCCTAAAGTCATATGGGGATTGGAAACGCATCGGCATTTTTCCTATCTTTTCCTATGAGGGCCAGTCATTAACTAAAGACTCTGGAGAGGGTCATTAGCACAAATGCATCCCCGCAGAGACTTTATCCTCGCGTCATCCCCCATAGGCAGCTTGTCTCTGAAATAGAAGCCAAATACAAGGCCCTTTGAGAGAGTTTATGTTTAACTAATCAGACTGGTGTAATTGTTCATAAGGTTATGAATGTATGTTTCACTTTATCATGAATGTATTTTTCACTTTATTCTTGTCCAAATTTCATATTGTTTTTTTGTATTTTGGCTGTAAAATGAAGATTGTATACTTTGAATGCCCTGTTGAATAATGAAATGGTTGTTTTACTGGTCTTGAATATTTACAAAATAGTTAAGTAGGGTGCAGTGACTGTATGCACTGTGCCTCAGTCTGCTTAAATAAATAGCAGTCACAAAAATTGGTGGCCAGGTATCTACTTTTTTGTAAACTTTCTCTCACTACAGCAGTCTGTACTGCTGTCAGAATTTTTTCTGTAGAAGCAAAGCGCATTTCAGCATTTGTGTACAAGTGTGATTTGTATGCTATGGGTATCGTTTCGCCTTCATTGAAGGTTAGGTAAGTGTACCCAGATTGTCCCACGATTACACGATCACTAAATTTGTGGTATTTACACATGTAGGTGTTTGGAAGCTATCATGTCAGCTTGTAAGATACGAAGGATAACTTTGTGTTCTTGTGTCCAATGTCGAACTAAAAAATCAGGTCTGATTAAATCGTAGAAAGGTTTCACTTTTTCTGCGTAATCCAAAATGTATATTCTGCCAAAATGTAGGGATCCCAATATGGATTGTAAATTTTTCTTTGGGGCTTGGAGCAGCGCACACTTTTCTAACAAGTTAGCTGTAAGGCTTTTTCCTTCACTTGAAAGCTCATATCCTAAAAATAGGACATTGAGGTGGGCAATTTTAGATTTTTTAAAGTTGAATTTGTAGCCCTCAGAGGCGAACCCCAGAATTATGTTGTTCACCCTTGTCAAGTGATCCAATAAATCATCATCCGTCAGATAAATATCATCTACATAGGATCATCAAAATTTTGAAGTAACTCTGTTACCCTAGCTGAGAATAACCCGGTGCTATTCTTATATCCTTGGGGCATTCTATAGAATTGACACTGAGAGCCTAGGGCTGAAAATGCTGTCAAATATCTGCTTTCAGGTGCTATATTTTGTCAGAAAAATCCATTTGAGATATCTAGTGTTGTTTTGTATTTTTTTTGCACGATGTTGTTCATCAATGCGGCACTGTGTGCATTCTGTACTGTAAATGTCTTTATACATGTGTTCAAATGTCTGTAGTTCAAAACTAGATGATATGAATTATCGGGTTTCATTACGGGAAACAGAGGATTATTCACGGGAGAGGTGCAATTTTCTATTACACCTTGATATTCAAGTTGATCTAAGATCTCCCTGACTTGTTTTTTTGCGTCATGTTTTATTGGGTATTGTCACTGTGGAGATGGAGTATTTTTTACTGGGATTACATGGTTAGGTGACTCAGCATCCCACCCTACATGATTGCGGTATAATGCAGGAGCTAATGCTACCGCCCACTCCTGTGCGTATGAATGATGTAGTGTTTTGGGAACGAGGTCAGAGAAAGCTGGTAAGATTACTGTTTCTCCCTTTGGGCAATCCATAACTATTTCAGGTGGCCAATCTTTTTCAGCCAAAAGGATGTTGTAGCCATAAGTCAGGTTCTCCCAAAAGAGACCTTTAATTATTCTGGGTTTGTCCCCCTCCATTTGGAGTGTTATTTCGTATAACGGGTGTGGGACACTTACCCTAGTATCAGGTGTCTCCACCGTGACATGTTCATTCAATGCCGCTGTCACCAGAAATCCCATCAGGTTCTGGCGAGCTATTGTTACTTCTGCTGCGCTGTCTAGCATCTTCAGAGCCCATTCCCCGTTCAGAAGTTGAGTCCTCAGCAGCCTAGGCATGTCTTACTTTAAGGCCAGCTGCTTTCTTATTTTTAAATTGAGGTTTTGATTTTGGCTTATCTTCTTTTTTGATAATAAAGTCTGAACTGCAATGAGTCTCTCTTGAATTTGTTCGCTCTTCTGATCTGTGTTCTGACCGTCCTTCCCTCTCGGAGTTTTTGATGAACCCTGAGAGGAACGTGTATTAGTATCCTGATATCTGTCAGGTTTTTTAATGTTATCACGATTCCTAAGGTTGTACCTCCTTCCGGAGGGCTCCTGTTGAGAGATCCACCCCTTGATTGTGATCTATTCTCTCTGATCTTTTGTTGTTTATTATCCCATTTCTTTTGGGAAGAATCAGGTGCTTGTTTGGTGTTATCCTTTCCAGGACCACCAATGAGTTGAGGTTTTGTTTTGTTCCCAAATTATCTCTACCTAATTCGGCATATGTATCTTCGATAATTTTAGGTAATTCACACTCCTGTTGTACAAGAGTGAAATCCCTTAGGCGTTGGCGTATAGCCACCACTGCTGCCTCCCCTTTTATGTTTGCTAAAATAATTGTGGATACCTGGGCAAAATTTCCTAACAATTTTATCCCTAAGTTCAGAGAAGGTTTTACTCCATACTCATTCTGTATCTGTCTTAATACGTCTGGTATCACTGCTATTGAAGGGATACCATGAGTTCTGGCATAGATGGCAGCGAAAATTGTACCCCAAGAGGCACAGTCCTCTAGTGGAGGAGCTATCCCCATTGGCAAGCAAATTGTTAGCATTCTGTGTTTTTCTCGAGGGCTTGTGTTTGGAAACACCGCCTCTAAGTGTGTGATTTTCTGTGATATCCAGAATGGCATCTGCTCGCGCTTAGTGGGCATTCTACCCATAACTGCATTCAGCGTTTGTGGAGTTATTTTAGTTGCAGTTCCTTGTATTTGTCCTGCTTGCTGGTGTAACCCTTGTTGATTGAAGTGTGAGTGTTCACATAATGAACTGTGTCCGTTTCTGTAAAATGTTATTACTTCTTTGTTTAGTGGACGTAAGTCTGCTAACGGCATTGTGTCACTGTCTGGATGCAGCGTGTAAGCCGCTAGGACCGGCCAAGTCACTCCGTCTCTGCAGAGCCTTACTTTATCTGTTGTGTGTGGGAGGGCACGTTTAAACCTGTTTATGTGCTCCTGGTAGGTGAGCGGAACTTCAATGCCCTCATAAGGAGAGTATTTATCTGGTATTTCATCTTCAGTGTATGAATGAAGTGTATTTGTGCGTGCATCTGCTGGTGGGAATTTGACCCACGAATAGAATACCTCTGTCCTGTATGATTCGTGTGCCTCAATCACGAAGGTTACTGTTCCACCTCTTGCTGTGACTCCAAATTCTGCTAGTTTAAAGTAAGGGCAGTTCTGACATTTTCTGAAATGTTTATAGCAATTTCTTGTTCCTCATCCCCCTCTGCATTCGCTTGTAAAGCAGCATTCTCTTCGAAAGACATTGTTGAAAGAGTTTCAAGGAAACTGAGATAAGGTTTTATGCACAATGGGGAACTATTATCCGTCAAGCTTGAATAAACCTACAGCCAATACATAGGATTTGCCTACTCAGCTGTGGCGGATTTTCCCTACCCACTTCAGACGTCTCTGGAATAATATGAGTAGGGGTCTCTGAGAACAGCACGACTAATCTACTCAGATTTGACCGTTAATTAAGAACCAAACCAACGTTGGCGGCGCCATGTCGTGTAGTTCCTAGAAATCTATCTATATAATCTGCGCGTTAAGACAACATAAACTGTGGGATAGCTTTCCAGGCTGATTCCAGACACCCCCACCGGATATATTTGCCTGTATACCAGCTAGCTCACAGTGCCACTATGAACCCCTCTTACCAAGGAGAGAATTGTTTGAGGTAACTATCGAACATGACAAACCTGACCCCTCAGGGATCATGGAAACAGTACAGTACTTCTCGCTCAGTCACTCGTGCTCACTTTGTCTCAGAGAGATACACAGAATAAACGATGGGGGCGTTTTCAATAAGTATTTATTGAGCCAGCGTCATTCAAGTGTAAAATATGTGTGCTGCGACAACCATAAAACAGAAACAGATGTAAACGATTATAAGCACCAACAGAATAAAAGGATGGTAGATTTCTACCATAGTTCTAAAACAATAGATATATGCAGGTATATAGATACATGACAGTAAAAATACGGACTTCTACGATGCAGACCCTAACTAGATGTACCTAAATGTACCTAGCATGTATGTATGTTCCAATTTTAGAAGAAAAGGAGCCTGTAAAAGTCCATCCTTGATTTGTCTTTACTTTGGGAGAAAGCACAGCAATAATTTCAGATGTTGATCATGCATAAATAGGGGAGTAACAAGAGAAAATAATAATAAAAACCTTTTTGATATGTCACTAAGATGTTATTGGACAGAATGTCCACAGTAGAGTGTATATAGGCAGGGAGTCTTGTGGGGGTATTTTGTGCAATTTGTTGTATTAATGGGAGTTATGTTGTATATTTGTAAGTATGTAAATTATAAAGCCAACTTCATATGTTTGATACATATGTTTTGATTTACAGCCCTGATGATGTCCGTAGGGATGAAACGTGTTGGCTGGGCTGCGTTGACTGCTTTTGATGAAAAGCATTTATTGAATAAAAATTGATCCATTAAGATACACAAGACTCCCAAGTGATTATTTTTTTAATGGACTGATGATAATTAAGGAATGAACAGTTTTATTCTTTGAACTTTGTAAAGACAAATCAAGGATGGACTTTTACACGCTCCTTTTCTTCTAAAATTGGATTTTGCATGAATGTGGCCCTGGGGCAGTGTGACCACTTAAAGTTGAGCGTGAGAGTATGCTAATGGAATTGTCCTGATATTACACCAGTGCGCCCTTGTTCTGAGCCCACACTGCCAGTTGCAGAATTTTGGCATGTATGTATGTATATAGCAAAGAATCCCCCTAGGATGTAACCAACCCCATTACCTGGTGTGAGAGAATGAAGGACCCCGTCTTGGTCTCGAGACGGACACCCTGCGAGGGATGTCAGACCACTGTGTGCTGGAGTGTCTGTGTGCAGGAACATCAGCGTCTCGAGTCAGCGTGTCAGCATGGAAGTCTTTCTCCTCTGCCTGCCCCAGCAAATATATGGTGTTGATATACCCAAAAGGTACCCTCAGAGGTTCTACCTTGCTGTGTCATGTCGGCCGAGGATGACGAAAGGGATAACCCTTATACATAGTTATTATGCAGAAGATGGTAGTCCTGCTATGATTCTGTGAATCCTCATGCATAATAAATGAGGCTAGTTTTCGGAGAAAACCACACGACATTTATACAGCACCTAACTAGGTAAAAGGTCAGCACAAACCCGTTATGTAGTACAATGGTACGGTAAATGTAGGTGAAAGGTTATGTGACTACCCAAGCCTATATTGGGGTACATTACAAAGCATAACAATGTGATCCTAGCTGCTCATGCCTCCCTTCCAATTTGCTGGTGCTGAGGAAACAGTCTGAGGAGTATATTACAGGCACTCCCATAACTAGGCTGGTCAACCATGCCCATCATGCTGAGCGGTGAAGCTGGGGCAGTGGCTGTTTTGTCAGAGTAGAGGATCTTATTTCAAATAGATGGCAGAAGAGAGTACTCTTCCTTTGTACTGATAAACTGTTTTTTCTCAGCTTTGGGAACAGGAAGGGTTTAATGAACACCTGGGAATAATTTAAATTAGGGGTCCTTTACCATGCCTACATGGATGGCACAAAACGTGCCATGCTAACGTCAATGGTGATATTTTGTACTTAAAATCTGTCAACAAAAAACATAATTTCCTTCATGTGACTCAGTGTTCAGAATTCCAGTCTACCCTGTAGGCCCAATGAGGGCTCATTTGAAGCTTGAATCCCACTCAGGGTTCCAGCAGGCCAGATACATTCTCTTGACTGTCCCCCTCTGTCACTCGGCCTGCACTTATTACAAGAATGGGTAGTGCTCTGACAGGCCCAAGGTGAGGACCCCAGGCTCCTGCTTTCTGTGCGCCATGTCACAAAATGCCTGGGATTGGGACCCGCAGGCCGGGGGAGACCTCCATGCTTGCATGGGGTAGGAAGTTCTGTCTGGACCCCTAGTCAGAGCTCCAACAAGCCTGGGAGTGGTGGAAAAAATCAGCCACAAGGCCCGCCACTTCACTTGGAGCTCAGGACAGAGAACAACAGGCCAGGGAGGCATCCTCTGCTTGCTTAGGATAAGAACCAGAGAATCTTCAAGTCCTGGGCTGTGATCCTAGCTGCTCATGCCTCCCTTCCAATTTGCTGGTGCTGAGGAAACAGTCTGAGGAGTATATTACAGGCACTCCCATAACTAGGCTGGTCAACCATGCCCATCATGCTGAGCGGTGAAGCTGGGGCAGTGGCTGTTTTGTCAGAGTAGAGGATCTTATTTCAAATAGATGGCAGAAGAGAGTACTCTTCCTTTGTACTGATAAACTGTTTTTTCTCAGCTTTGGGAACAGGAAGGGTTTAATGAACACCTGGGAATAATTTAAATTAGGGGTCCTTTACCCCTAATTTAAATTAAAATTTCTCCAGCTTACCACAAAGTGCGCGGGACAAGGCCCCGCAGGGCCAGTGAGGTCTCCTCTGCTTGTCGCGGTTCAAAAGCTCTTACCTGCCCTTGGTTAAGAGCCCCAGCAGGCAGTGGGATGAAAGACCCTGGCCCTGGGTTGCGTTTCCTGACCCACCTTGTTTCAAAGTGCTGCAGATGGGGACCAGCAGGGCTGGGGTGGCCTCCTCTACTTGTCCATGTCCAGAAGCTCTGACTGGGACCCGAGACAGAGCCCCAGTGGGTCCAGGGGTGGAAGCCACAGGCCCTTGGCTACCTTCTCCAGCCTGCTGTGTCACAAAGTGCCCAGGACGGCATCCCACAGGCCAGGAGAGGTCTTCCCTGCTTGTTTGGTTTCTGAAGCTCTAACCGGGCCCTGGGGCAGAGCCCTAGTGCTTCTGGAGTTGAAGACACTGGCTCTGGGCTCCGTTCCCTGACGTGCTGTGTCTGAAAGTGCTGTGGATACGGACTTGCAGGCCCACGGGTGGCTTCTCACTACTTGTCTGATTTCAGAAGCTCTGACCAGGCTGCGGGACGGAGCCCCAGGTGGCCCCGGGGTGGAAGCCCCAGGTCGTGGGCTCCCTTCTCCAGAACTCTGTGTCACAAAGTGCCAGGGACAGGGTTCCCAAGGCCTTAAGAGGTCACCCCTGCATTTCTGGGTTCAGATTTAGAAGCTCTGGCCAGTCCTCGGTAGAAAGCGCCTGCGGATCTCAGGGCGGAAGCATCAGCTCCCTTTCCGGCCCGCTGTGTCACAAAGTGTCTGGGACAATGGTTCCACAGGCCTGGGGAGGTCTCCCCTACTTGTCTGGGTTCACAAGCTATGACTGGGCCTCAGGTCAAAGCCCTGACAGGTCTTAGGATGGAAGCCCCAGGCCCTGGGCTACCTCCTCTGGCCTACCATGTGACTCAGTGCATTGAACAGGGACCCACAGGCCCGGGAAAGTCTCCACTGCTTCTATGGCTTCAGAAGCACTGCCCGGGCCCTGGGTCAGAACCCCAATGGTCCCTGGGGGGAAGATCCCAGCCCTGGCCTCCTTTACCTGGCCAGCTGTCTCTCAAAGTGCATCGGATGAAGAACCGCAGGCCCAGGGAGGCATCTCTTGCTTGCCTGAGATAAGAAGCTCTGACCTGGCCTTGTGTCAGAGCTACAGTGGGCCATGGGTGGAAGTCCCAGCCTCTATGCTCCGTTCCCTGGACTGCTGTGTCTCAATGTGCCCCGGACGGGGACCCGCAGGACTGGGGAAGCCTCCCCTGCTTGCCCCGGTTGGAAGCTCTGACTGAGCCCCAGGCCAGAGCTCCACCGGGGCCTGGGGCGAAAGCCACCAGCACTAGGCTCCATTCCCTGGCCCAACACAAATTCATGCATATTATTGTAATTAAAGCATATATTTGCTTTTTGCAACAATTTCAGGCTTTTTCACTAGGAAAGCATACTATTGTCTATTGTCTGCATGTCTTGTAACTGTAAATCATTTGTTGTTCCTGGTAGTTTGGCACACTGCTCTCTTTCAGGGTAATAGCGTCACTCAGTAGTGCTGGAAGACAGTAAAAGAAGGATTGAGTCCCGTAATGGTTGTGGCTTTTTGACCCATATGTGTGTTTGATGCAGCAGAGAGACTACCTGTTTATCACTCATGTGTATTTGATGCAGGAGAGAGATTATCAGTTTACTGTATAAGTGCACTCATGACATGCTTCAACCTCAATACCTATCACAAGGAGACATAAATTCTTAAATTCGGGCTAGAGGTCATGACATTTTAGTCAAAAAATCATTGCTTTTGACAACAGAGGGTAGCAAATGGAACCTAATATTCTGGCAACTAACAATTGTACATGAGGGATATGTTGGGTGGAGGGGTGGGCATAGTGCATTTTAAAACAAGCACTGACAAGCTTAATAGGTCTCTCATTGGCCACCAGGCTTTTGGCTTTGTCAATGCTTGTTTTGTCTTGTCCAGATTTTTGCAAAACGTTATTGTTGAGGAATCTGCTGGGCCCTCCTCATTCTAAAAGACACAGAACTTTTGGTAAAAGAGAAAATATTTTTTGGCTTAAAAAAACAAACATTTCAGTAGAAATTCCTTGCACTAAAGAAAACTACTTTGTGTGTAGATGTGCTCATTGTGAAAGGGCAGATTGCTGTCACTCACAGTAAAGTTAGTCACCGGCAAAAGTGGGCTGACCTGCCGCCCCATTCTGTATGTTCTAGTTGACAAAAGAAAAATGTGAGTGACACAATAAAAGACCAATGGATGAAAGGTGCTTGCTAAAAACACCTGTATGCAAGTATATTTTACATATAATTTTAGTAAGATCAAAAGGTCAGGCTAACACCAGACCTAACATGCATTGCAAAGCCAATAGGTCTTGCCTTTTGGACCTATTGGCTTTGCCAACGGTTCCAGCCATGCTGTACAGCAACCCTGATGCTGTGGTGCAGCATGACCTTTAAAGGGATGCTGTGCAGCATGGTTTTAAAAAAAATGAAATACATGGCTGGCCATGTCATTTTGTAGGCATGCGCACAAAGCATAGCATGCATGTGCCTACAAATGATGCAAATATTTTTTTTTTCTGTTTGGAAATCTGAGTTCGACTGGTAACCAAAAAACAAAATGTAGCACTGGAAGGGGAAGCGGCGGGGGGCAATACTTAAGGGTAGTAAGCATTGAAGGGGGGAGCAACAGGTGAGGTGCATGAAACAACACAGTTGAGGTGCATGAAACAACACGGTGGGCACGAGGAAGGCACAGGGAGGTTGGGGCAACTGGATAGAGGAACATAGGAGGATCAAAGAAATGAGAGACAATGCAACGCAGAGGTGGAGGGGAGAGGTACGTGGGTGAAAAAGCAATTTGGGGTGGCATAAGCACATGATGGCATGGGAGAAGGAGATAAACATGAGGAAAACAGCAGGAAAAAAAAACACTCCCATAGAGTGCTTAAGCAAAAAGAAAAAGTAAAGCCTGAAATCAGAGCTGTGGAAGGAAACAAGTAATGGGTCCCTGCTCCAGCAGAGGGACATACCCAAGAAGAAAAAGTGAAGCCCATATGTGCTAACAAATTAGAAGCGAGGAAACGAGAGTGACAGTGAAGCCAATCAATGGTATGTAATAGGCTGTCATTAACCTAACAACTGTAAAGTGCTGTCTTTGGTGAGACACAAAAAGGGCAAAGCTCAAATGTATAAAAAAAAATAATAATAACAATCATCACTAGATCCGAAATCTTCTGTATGGATGAAGCATACATTTGGGGAGCACTGGGAAAATGGAGCTTCTCAGTACCAAACACTGATGAACTCAGATATCAACTCCAGACGGGAACCACAGGCCCAACCTGTTTGACCAGTTAGGGGTTTAGTTATTAATTCTGCAGTAGTTGAGGTTTCACCTGGGCATGAGGTATCAAGGGTCTGCTGCACCCCAGTTAAAATAGTTTTTACTACCAAACCATGGGATGTGGCCCCGGCTAGTATTGCTGGAAAGTGCAAGAGAGTGAAAGGAGCAGTCCAGAGCAGTCCAGTAGTAAATAGTGTAGGAAAGTGCCCTGTTTTGCATGGTTACCCCCCACTTTTTGCCTGACCTCTGATGCAACCAGACTTGATGTGCCCTGGGTCCCTGCCAATCAGGCCCATGGGCCTGCGTTCTTCCCCAAAACTGTACCTTTGTACCCACAATTGGTACATCTCTGGCCACAGGTAAACCCCCTGTAAAAGGTACTATGGGCACTGTGACCAGAGAAGGCCTCTAAGGGTTGCAGCACCTATTATGCCATCCTCAGATGCCTTGTACCTTAACACCCACACACTGCCATTGCAAGCTGTGTGTTTTGGTGCAGAGAAAAGTGAAGACTCGACATAATACACTTCCCTGTGACCCATGCCTACAACCCACTGCCTGAGGCCTAGGTAAGCCACCCCTCTAGCAGGGTGCACTAGCCCTCAGGTGAGGGTACAGTGGCATGAGCCCTGTACCCCTAAAGTGTCTAAGTTCATTCTTAGACATTGCAAGTGTAGTAAAGCCATAAAGAGTATATGGTCTGGGAGTTGGCCATTACGAACTCCACGGGTCCATAATGGCTTTACTAAAACCTGGACGGTTTGGTAGTAAACTTATCAGCGCATTAAACCCACACTGATGCCAATGTGGGATTTAATGTAAAATGCACTCAGAGGGCATCTTAGAGATGCCTCCTGAAAAACGACCAGCCCTGGTGTGGTTCCTGAATGGCTGCCTGCCATTTGCCACCACCTGACAGGTTTCTGGACCCCTGGGTAGAGAGCCTCTGCGCACTTGTTCCAGAAACAAAGCCCATCCTGGGCAGAGGTGTCATGCCTCCTCCCTCAGGGTGGGTTGGATCCACGAAGGGGAAGCTTCAAAGACCTGCCGCCTTTGAAAGCTGTCCCTGCTTTTTGCTGCCCCCAGCAACTGGCTCCCACCAGTTCTGACCCCCACTTTGGGTAGGAGAATCGGCAGGAAAACCAAGCTAGGAAGAGAGGCGTGCCCACCTTTGCCAACCCCACCCCTCAGGTGGGGGAGGCGAGGTGAAGCACACATCTCAATCCCCTCCAGCTTGAAGATGAGGGGACTCAGCCAATTAGGACGAGGCTCATGCCCCCTCCCATTGGAGGATAGCATAATAGGGGGTGTACCCGGGCCAAGGAAGGGGCCCATTGGTCCCGACCTGCACACCCCTTTTAAAGCCTATAAATCTAGTATTTAGGGGCCACCCTGAACCTTGCCTCCTCAGATTCGAGGAAGAAAGAAGAAGGACCGAATAGCCATGCTGACTCAGGAAGAAGAAGAGGACACCAACTGCTTTTGCCCCAGCCGTACCGGCCTGTCCCGTCTATGACCTACCTACAGCATGAGTCTAGCAGCCAGCAACCCCCACAGTCCGCAGGACCTGCCCTGCAACCATCTGACAGACTCAGTCTACCATGAGCACTAAATTTGCTCAAGCCAAAACTCACCCACAGAATCTGGATTCCGGCAACTCCACGATTCTGCATCACTCTGCACCCGACGCCCACGGCCTGAGTTTGAGTGGCCAAACACCACGAGGAGGTCTCCCCAACGATCCTGACCTGGGATCTGGCAAACCCCAACCTCCCTCAATCTTCGAGATGACACCTGCAGCCTCAACCTGAAGGTTCCCCCGACTACGACCAGAGCTGGTAAGAAAACCCAACGACAGAAAAAACACCTGCACCCAACCCCCCACGGCCTTGGTTGACCCAACCGATGGTGTCCAGGCATCTCACAAGAACCCACCTTACCTCTCCAGGTATTTGCTGCCTTCAGGAAGTCTCCCTGCCCGTTCCTGTAGCAGCTTTTCCAAACCAAGGGTCTCCATTGAGAATCACAGGGTCCCCAATGTCTTTTTGGCACCCTGCACCCGGCCGCCCCTGTGCCGCTGGTGGTGCAGCTCCTGTGCTGATTGTTGGCCCCTGCAGTACTGACCTTAACCCCAGGAGCTTTGCTCCCGTGCCTGAGTGGCCTGCTCGTAAGCAGCCCCTAACCGGAGGCCCCCTTATCCCCATTGGCTAACATTGGGACTCTGCACCCGGCCGCCCCAGTGCCGCTGGTGGTGCAACTCGAGTGCCTATCTAGACCTTGGGGTACTTTGGTCCTAACTCCCATAATTCCCACTTGTAAGGCCCTTACTTACCTGTGAAACTGATAACCATTTTGTCCCATAGGAACCCATGTTATGAGTGTTGAACTGTTGTTTTGTCTGGGGAAAACAGTAATGGAAACTCAAACCAAGAAAAGTCTTACTTACCTTGTATTGTGAGATCATCAGGTGTGGTATTTAGGCATACCACCCCCAATACTCCATGTAGTCTAAAAGTAATCAAAAAGTACTCTAAAAGTAATTGCTGTGTAACTTCAACTGCTTTTTGAAACCATACAAACCTGTAACTTTTCCAAATCCATTCCCAATTGCATTTCTGTGTAAAGGTTTATAATTGAAAGTATATTTTACTTACCTGTACCAAGTCCTGCTTGGTTCTAAAAAATAAAATACAAGGATATCTTTTTTATGTTTACCCAATTGGTCTGGATTCTATATCTGAGTGTGTGTAATTAGTCCTTGAGTGAGTGAATACAATAAATGCTTAACACCCTCTCTGGATAAGCCTAACTGCTCCCCCCACTACCACAAAGAGAGCTGTTAGAACTTACCTAATTTAGGGGGCCCATTACGATGGCGGGCGGAAGCACAACCGCCGTGCTGGCGGATGCAAAAACCACCAGTTACCGCCGGCACGCAGCAGTCCACACGCCCGCCCAATTACGATGCGAAAAGCAGGCCAAACACCGCCGGCAAGCCAGCAACACCGTCCGCCATCAAAGTGCGCCCGTACACGTAGCGGCGCAGCTCAACTGACACACACCGTCCGACGAAACACGTCCCGCCCGGCGTATAAATTACGATGCCGCAAACAAACGGCTCCCACGGCTAAGAGACACCGCACGTGAAAGAGAGGCAGTAACACGGACGCAGAGCACGGACAACGAAGAAGCGGCACCCCGGGCATGAATCCAGCACTGCAGGCCCTTCCCATGCTTCTGATGATGCACCACCAAGGACGCAACGTACCGCGGAGACGCAGGTAGGCACACACACAACAAGTGCACGCAAACAGCGCACACAGTGCAAGGGCGGAAAAAGCGGACAACCCCCCACCAGCGCGTGTACACTACACATCCACCATTGCATCCACATATGACACACAGGCCAAATCCTAACATCGCGGAACACATGTGTACATACCACCTGGGACTAGGAACCAACCACCCCGTCACGGCCCCAAAGCGCCGATGACGCCGCCACACATGCGCACAACGCAGAGGCCAACCGCAGCGCCATGCATGCGTCGCACACAGACACAGGGACACAACCAAGCAGCACACACATCAGCCCCACCCCGAACGCACATGACACGTGACAGGCCTGCCACAGACATGTCCCCAACGCCCAATTCACGGACAACACCCAACGCCACACAACCGACGCACACATGTCAGTGAAGTCACGCAACAGCAGGACACACCCCAGTGTAACAAACATGGCGTAGCACACAGCGGCGGCAACACCAACTAGGAGAAGCAGGGCCCCTTCGGGAAGAGGAACGCCAGTACCACACTGAAAAACCCATACCACCCTGCACATATGAACAAGACATATGAAACGGAACACCAAAGAGCCCGGGGACCGACAACAGGTGGCCCAAGAATAACATCCACACACAAGGCCCAACGCAGAGCGGAAAGGCAGCCTGCCGCCCACACAAGGGAGAGCAGACAGCACTGAATGACCTTCCATTCCAACTCCGAAACCACAGCCCTACGACAGAAGCCGGTGAATACAGCCATTGTCCAAGAATAGACCAACACAGGCATGCCGAGGAGACCGACCACAGGGCAGATAGCGCATATCACAGAAGCACACAACGGACGGGGAAGAAAGAAGAAAACACTCCCCCATGTCGGCCACATGCAAGTTAATTGGAAGGAGTCACACAGCACTGACCTTGAACTGTCTGAGAAGCATGTGGGAAGAGGGCCCGTGTCCTCCAAACAAGCCAACAGAACACAAGTCCTGTCTCCCTATGACTACACAGAGCTCACAGCAACCCCGGAGCGTGCACATTGCAGACTGCACACACAGCCGGAGCACGCCATCTCAACGAACCGCTGCGAAATGGCAACCGCAACACACCTACCCAACTACGCCGAACAGCTCAAGCTGTACAAAACCAACACGATACATACATTGGGATGCGATCTCCTGTCCCTGCTGAACGTAAGTTACCGACTGACTTACCGCATCACATTGTTCAGCTGCGTCATGCCCGTCTTCTACTGTCGGAGGTGTCCCTACCAGCATCCCGTCAAGATATGCCTCTCCAACCCGGCATGTCTGAAGGCGGACCTGCTACCACTACTCCTCCCTCTGGACGCACACGACAGGGCCTGCTCTGCCTATGGGGGCATGGCGTATGTGGCCAACATCGCACCCGCACTGAAATGGGACCACTGTGCCTCCACACGACGGATCATCGAGAACAGCTACATCGAATGTCACCCAGCATGCCCCATCATGGTCCTCCAAGGGACAACTTACGAACAACACCTTGAGAGCCACCATCCGCTTCATTGGCTGGCAAACATGTACACCACCAATGACATGGAAGCCCTGCTGGACGGCATCGCATACCTGACAACCTGTAAATACGTCGGACCACAACGCAGGTTCCCCGAGTGACCTATGAAGTCCAACCCCGCACCCATGCTCAGCTTCCGCACGGACTGGCCAGTCACCACCACAACAGCCATACCAAACGACCGGCAACTGTAACCACACCATCAACGACATCGCCATGACATCGGATATGACCGGGACATGCACACTGTTCCCCATCACATCCAGGAACACCGCATGCATCGTGGGAGGCAGTGGCATGGGCTCTGTGTATCGCACCCACATGGACGGAACTGCACGAACAACCAGGACACGACATGGATCCAGCGCACATGGACACACACACCGCTCAGTGGACATGAATAGGTCGCCTGGAGTCTGTGGGTGCTGCACCCCTCCCACCCCCACCCCGGGAATCCCATACCAGGACCTTTGCATGGACGACAAGTGCATACAACAACAACACGACCCCAGTGACTGTGACATGTCCAGTAACCACCACAGTGCAACAACAAGTGGCACGCCGCTGCATGCACGCAAGCACATGCCCTGATGTCATCTCACATGCACGCGTGCATGAGGAACAACCGCAGCAAACCTGTCACATGGAACTGAGATGGACTGTGCCCATGATGCCGAGCGGTCTGGTAGGCTACATGTATACCGTCTGTGTCAAAGTCCGCAGCTCCGCAGCTATACGTAAATGTACATTAGCACAGCCTTGGCCAAGCAGATGTAACTCTGAAGCCCACATCCCACATGCAACAGCCAATCACATGTAACCCCACACCCTATCCAATTTGTAATCATGCTCAGTATATCCTCAACATGTATTCCGCTGCCAGTAGTGTCCACTATACTGCATCACAGAGGACAGAAGACTCAATATAATGTTTGAAACCAAAACTGTCTCCGCTGACTCATTTCACAAGTACGAATGAGAGAGGATGAGAGTATGTGAAGTACACGGCAGTCGTGACATGACCATGTAGTCCACTGGTATTGGATGTCAACGCAAATGAGTAGCACTACTGTGGAAGACACACATGTGTCGTGTGAAGTCGTATGGACGCAGTGCTCAGGTGGGTGGGTGCGACGGGTAGATGCGCACATGCCAAGTTGGAGCACGCCGTGTTGGGAGGGGTCATGAACAGTACACCACCGCTTCCCTGGGCATTGTGAGAGGACACCTGTCGGGGGGAGTGAACACGTGTGTGCACAGCAGCCGGGCACATGTACAAAGCGGTACCAGGCGCACCTCAGCCCACCCTCTGTGGACAAGCTGGATCCTGTTGTGCGCCCGCCATGCCCCTTGACAAGGCACACACAGCCCCAGTCGACCAGGTGTAACCCCAACATAGTCAATCCGCACAGGCGATACAGGGCACGGGATGGCAGTGGAGCATGGTGTGTGAGAGGTCTCCTCGCGCTCCTCCTGGTCATATCACGCAGGCAATAGAACCTCAACGTCCAGCATGGCAAAAGTCAAATGGAAGTGTAGGGGGCACGCACCACAGCACGAGCAGCACTGACGTCACGGGAGGTGGCTCGCACCATCCCATCCATTGCCCATCATACCAACCACGCCACATGCCATTGCGACTAAGTGCAAGCGCGTGCGCCACCACCCCTGAGCCCTCCCCAGAGAGGCCAAAGAGTGAATGTGTGGGCCATCAGCCACAGACGGACGCGGCCTGGCCGCAAGGGCAGCCACAGCCACTGGGTGTCGCAGGTGGCGGATCCGGAAGGCGAAGACTGTGATGCATAGTCCATGCAGGCCGGGTCTCCATTTGGGGTACCACGCAGGTGGACGGCGTCCCGCCACACATCATACCCTGAGACAGCCCACTCGTGCAACTGGACCCACACATACACTCCTTGCCCTCTCTGGTGCGAGCTTGGGGCTGCCTGTGCAAGCGCTAGCCTCGCAGGTGAGCATGCATATTGGGGGGCGAGGGGAGGACATGAGGGCTGGGGCGAAGATGACTGTATCACTGTCAGTTAGTACAAGGGATGACCCAGATGTGGAAAGGAAGAGACGTGTCCCGTGTGTACTGCAACTAGTCGCCAATCCAACTACCCCCCATGTCCGGAATGTAAGCCCGCACCTAGGCCCGCCCATCCGCCACATCGAACATACCACCAGCACGACAACCTTCCCATTCGAAACAGTGACTGGGGGTGGCAACCAGTGAACAATCATGTGTAGCCTACTCACGCGTACATGTGGGCCCTCCATGATCCATGTCACCTGCGGCAAAGACATGACATGCGCAATGAGGGAAGTGAGGAGAGCTGTCCGCCCCACGCGCAGAAGGTGCATCAGCTCCACAGACCCAGCAGCGAGTCCAGCAGGGGTCACATGTGCAGGGGCAGCTGTGCCTGGTGTGAAGGCACATGCATATAGACAGCACATCGACCAATGTGTAGTCTGCCCACATCCACAGTCCATCATCATGCGGACATAGGAATTGAACACAGGGCAACACATCTTAGTTGGTGCACCCACCGTGACCAACAATGCGCAATCATCGACGTACCCGCCCTGTGCATGGCCCCCCACCCAACGGAGGCACATCCAGTGCCACCATCCCACACACACAAGCCTTCCACGGAACATGCTGTGTCCAATGGTCAGTACAGAGTCAGCGCCCATCTGGTGGATCCTGAACAGGAGACACATGCACACACATGCCAGCTCCCACTATGTACGTCTGCCACCTGGCACGTGCAATGTAACCTCTCACCTGTGACGTGTGACTGCAAGCACACAGCCGTCTTGGCATGGGGCTGTCAATGTGGACACCAGTCAATGTTTCGGGAGCTGTGATCCGTACAGTGCTGTACATAGGGTGCAGTGCTGACACCTACTACTGTCTCATATCCCCTCGTGCCACAGGTCCCACTTGTATTGGCCGCTCAGCCCGTGCCCACATCGTCGTCGTCGTGTGCCATACTCATCCAGCCTCGGAAGCGGTTCCATGCTCAGCAGACACTCATGTTGCCGTGGCGTTGCCGCTTGACGAATATGCAGTCAGTCCCCATCAGCACGCCCCGCAAGTCATTGGGGCCTAGATCCCCATGTGCATGCACATGGCAGTGGTATGTCTCACTTGCCATTGCCATTGTTGGGAGACCTGTGTAAGTGTATTGTGGCCGTGCCGTCCCAGCTTGACAGCTGGGCTGTGGCTCATGTGCTTGCTCAGTCATGTCAGTGATGTGTATGCGAAATTGCTATGTGCCGTGTTGCTTTGACATGTGTCCTCTGCCATTTACCCCAGGCGGAGACCGAACATTGACCGCCCATACCAATTGCTGGCGGACATGGACGATACAGAGGTTATCAGGAAGTTTCGGCTGGACAGGCCAACCCTGCATCGACTGTGTGCCATGTTAGAGCCCCATCTCCGTCCCCGCAGGGTGTATCCGACTGCTGTCACCCCCACGGCTAAGGTGATGGCCGCCATGCATTTCTTCGCCACTGGGTCATTCCAGCACACAGTGGGCAGTGGAGGAGGGATGTCCCAGCCCATGTTCAGCAAGGTGCTGAGGGATGTACTGGCAGCCATGATGCTGTACCGAAACAGGTACATCAGATTCCCCAGGGCTCGTGAATTGGCGGCAGTGAAGGGTGCATTCTATGCCGTTGGCAGAATCCCACACGTCGTGGGAGCCATTGACTGCACACATGTTGGCCTTGTTCCACCACAGGCCACTGAGCACCTGTACCGCAACAGGAAGCACACGCACTCCCTGAATGTGCAAGTGGTGTGCCTTGCGGACATGGTGATCACCCACGTGTGTGCCAAGTTTCCAGGCTCGGCACATGACGCACACATAATGCGCAACAGCATCTTGCCACGACTGATGGCCAATCTGCAACAGGATCGTGGCTGTATTGTCGGTGAGTATGTGGAGTGGTGTAGCGTGCTGGTTGTGCGATGCTGTCCCCTGTCCAGTTGGAATAGCAACGGTTCTCTGTGTCCCTCACACCCAGGTGACTCTGCGTATCCGAATGGGGCATGGCTGCTCAGTCCATTGAGGAATCCTCGCACCCCAGCAGACGATCGATACAATGAGGCACATGGGAGGACCAGACGTGTGGTCGAGCGTACCTTTGGCCTCCTCAAGTCCAGGTTCAGGTGCCTGGACCGCACCGGGGGTGCACTGGCGTACTCCCCACAGAAGGTGTGCCAGATAGTGGTGGCGTGCTGCATGCTGCACAATCTGGCCATTCGGAAGCAGATCCCCCTCATTGTGGATGACGGAGATCAACCAGGGCCCCAGCCCGCAGACCAGGACAGCTCGAGTGAGGTGGACAGCGGAGAGGAGGAAGCTGGGAATGTGCGCCAGCAGCTCATCGCCTGCTACTTCACTTGACGGTGAGTGTCCATGTACGACGGATGATGTGTCTGTATCTGTGCAGGTGTGTGTGTGCTGTGTCAGGGTGGCCGTATGTTCACTGCGTGCAGTGTGTCAACGCTCCATGGCCAGGGTAGTATGCCACTGTTGGTGACTGTGGCATTGTGCCCTATTGCTCTGTGCGATGTGTGTACATTGCTTGTAGTTGTTGACATGTACTGTGTGATGGGTGTGTGACACACTCATTGAATGTGCTCCTGTTCTGTCTCCCACCCCTAGGTCCCTACAGGCCCTCCGGATTCCATTGCCATGCCACGCATCAGGTGCCTTTCCGCCCAAGGTGGCCGTTGTATTCCGTACAAATAAAACACAGGGCACAAACAGCAGTTAGTGAAAAAGGTGCATTTATTCCAAACTGTGACATGTGATTGTGTGTAAGGTGATGACAAAAGTGGTGCGTGCAGTGACAATGAGCTGTCGGTCATGGCTGCGTGAAGCTCAGGGTGTACCCACTGGTTCTATGTCCATAGTCCAACACACACATGCCATCCAGCTGGCTGTGTGGAGTGGGATCGTAGAGCAAGTCAATGCAGTGGCTGGTCAAGGAAGGCTGGCGGAAGGCTGGCTGGCTGCCTCACTTGCGACTGGAGCGTGCGAAGTCCTCCCGGGAGATCTGTTTCCTCTTCGGACGGCCCCTTCCACGTTTGGGAGGGGGTGTGTGGTGGCGACCTGCTGGTGGTGGGTGAGGTGTGCTCACTGGCTGTGGACGCAGGGGAAGTGGACACTGCTGCCCGACCCTGCGCCCTAGCAGGTGGTGGCGGAGGTGGTGTTGCTGGCCTTGCCTGTGACCCCACCGCCACCACCAGCTGGCCCATGAGGTCCACGAGTTGGTCCATACGGGACACGAATTGGCCCATATGGGCGTCCATGGACCTCAGCACCCCCAGCACCTCCCGCGTGTCTGTAGCAGACCTGACCCATTGTTCTTGGGCCTCCTCATAGGCCCCAAGGACTCTGGCCATTTGAGGCAGGGCATGGCTCCCAGGGGAGGCTGGCGTTTCCCTGACCCTGCTCCTCCTACCAGTCCTGCTGCCACCGGCCTGCCCACTAGCCACATTGCACACCACGGTCCTCGCTGTGGCTCCCAGGGTGGATCCAGTCGGCCGGGCCACCACCTGCGCTGGGGCTGGTGCCAGCGAAGACGTGGTGGTGGTGGTGGCGGTGGTGGTCGGTGCGGCGATGGTGGCGGTTGCGGCAGTGGTAGTGGCCGCAATGACCGTGGGTGTGGCCGCAACGACAGTGGCAGCAGGGGGCTGGGACTGTTCAGCATCCCTGGATGATGGGTTGGTGGGTAGGAGGGGTCCTGGGGAGCGGCTGGGCCCTGCCACACCAGATGGGCCTGCTTGGTGGTCCGTGTCCGAAGAGGAGGACAGATCCTCCACATCCGTGTGTCCTCGTTGGGGGCTTGTGGGCTGGCTGTGCTGGCTGCTGTCTCCATCCCCAGCATCCGGCAGTTCGTCACCTGTGGAGAGAATGAGATTTGTTATTGTGTTGCACCTGGCGAAGTATGTATTTGTCGTCTGACATTGGCAGTTCGTGCAATCTCGTACATGGGTTTCCCGGAGGCGAGTGTGTGGCTGTGGCATCTGTAGTTGTGTGTGCTAGGCAATGGGACTGTGTGCTGTGCACATGTGGCATGGGACGGATTGGCCATGCCGATGGGTGTGTTGCTGTGCCCCTACTCATTGTGACTCTGGTGTATGCGGGCTCCTGGCCCATCCTGGGTCTGGTTTGTACTTTGCTTTTGGGGTTCATATGGAACGCTTAGGCACCCATATGGCAACATGGGGGCCATGCCCCAGATTCACATTTGGGAGGGGATATGCTTTTGGGGTACATGCTGTAAGCCATGGGTGCCGAACGTGACATGTGTTGTGGCAGCATGACAGTGCATGGTTTGAGGTGTGTGCATGCTTGACATGGCCTGCATATTTGCTGTCTGTTGTGATTACTGGACATGGCATTGGACGCATCGTTATGAGTGAGTGTTGGTTGTGTGCCAGCCAACGTATTGCAGTTGTCCCATCTCCTTGGTGTGCGTGCTGCCCTGTGCCATGTGCATCACTGCAGTGCTCGGGGGGCCCATGTTGTGTGTTGTTGCTCACAGTGTGTCGTGCGCTTCATTGACTTCTGGCACATGGTTGGTCATGGGCATGTGTCTTAGCGTGACTGCTGTATATGTGGCAGCTGTGCGGATGACATGCCTTTCATGAGACTGGGGCTGACGGATGGGATGGATGGTATGTTGTATGTGCATGGTGTGTCTGTGTGTTTGATGGGTTCAGTGGTGTTCGTGTGCATTTATGTAGTTCCGCTCTGTTGCGTCTAGTGTTGTTTGTCTTACATAGGCGTAGTTGTGGGGTGTGTGGTTGACAGGCAGTAGGGGCTACATGGACTGGACTTCAATGGTGTTTCGGTTGTGTGTGATGGGTTGCACAGTGGCTGCCGTGTGGTACTATGTTCAGTGTGGCTTGTGCATGCAGACGTGGCTCCTTGGGTGTTGCTGTGTTTGTGATGGGTCATGTGGGGTGTGAGTCTGTTGTTCATGTCCGTGTGCACATTGTTCACTTGTTCGTGACGGTGGGCGGTGCTGCGTGTTCGTCTGCTACGTGACATGTCCCATGTGTTGGTCGTGTTACGGCCCTCATGCCTCCAGTAATCCAGCCTTGTCCAGTTTCCCACCTGCAGGTTGTTCGGGCGTGCACTGTACTGGATGCCACATGGTTCTAAGCGGGGGTGCTCCATGTTGCAGGTCTGTGGGGGTGGGGGGTGTTGTGGGTCGTAGTGGTGGCTGGACACCCACTGACACCGATTGCTGTGGACCGTGATGTCTACCTTTCGGCTGTCGTTGTGCACTGCGGTGGCTGACACGTGGCTGTGGGGTGTGGGGGATGCTCCTCCTTGCTGTACTGTGGGACTAGGGGCCTGGTGTGTGTTGTACTTGGGCTGTCCACCCTCCCACCCACTGCACTTTGTGTTCCTGCCACTTAACTGTTACTTGTCGGTTAGTGCAGCTATGGCGGACACATGGGTGTGGTGGGTGCTCGTTGTGGCGCTTCTGGCATATTTGGGGACCTGTTGGTGGTTACGTGGCTGGCTGAATGTACACATGTCCCCACGCATCTTACAGTTGTTCTGTTTGGGCTGTGTGTGGTGGTGTCTGTTGCATGTGTGTGTCGTGTATTGTGTGCTGGACATGGGGGTGTTTGTCCCTGGGAGCTGTGGCATGGTGGTAGTGCATGTGAGTACATAGCGGTGTGCTGGTATACATTAGTTTGTACTTACCAGCCTCCACTCCCCCTGCTAATCCGGCGAGGATCTCGGGATGTATGATGACTCGCACCTTCTCCTCCCACGCTTTGAAGGTCTTGAAGAGCGTGGGATTCCCTCCGCCAGTGACGGCAGCCAGCTCTCTGTTTTTGCCCTCCTTCTTCTTGGCCAGGCTCTTGACGTCATTCCACCGTTTGTTAATTTCGACTCTGTTCCTGGGCAGGGTCCCGACTGCATTGACCTGGTCTACGATCCGGTTCCACATTCTGTTTCTGGTGGCTAGTGGTGTGTGTTGGACCATGTTCCCATAGATTTGTGGGTGCACCTTGATGATCTCGTCGACCATGACCGTCAGCTCCATGGGCGTGAACTTGGGCATTCTTTGTGGTGCCATGGTGTTTGTGGTGCTGGTGCGGTGTGTGTTGTGTAATGTGCAGGGGGTTTGTGGTGCCGGTGTTTGGTGGTGGTGGTGGTGGTGGTTGTGATGTGTGCGTTTCTGTGGTGTGCTGCTGTCCTTGCTGTGTCACTGTGTCCTCTCCTCTCCTCTCTAGTTTGCAATGTTGCAAGGGGTTGTGGTCTGTGGGAGTGCTGCTTTTGTACTTACCTATGTGGGTGTGTCCTCATGGTCTGTTGTTTTCAGGTGTGTTGTGTCTGGTGTTCTGGCCTTTGTATTTTTTGTTTGTCCAGGGGGGGTGTTTTCGGGATGTGTACTGTGCTTGTGTATTTGTGCGTGCCTTGCTGTGTGGACTTATTGGCCATGTTGTGTGCTATTGGTTTTGTGAGCGGATGGTTTCTGTGCAGGGACGTGGGCGCCATGGTTTCTGCCGTGTCGATTGGCATCGGCGTTGTTTGCGCTGGCGGGCGGTAAATTTGTGGTTTTCCCGCGCTCATGGCGGTGCGATCGTAATTTCACGTGCGGTGTGTCGGCCGTGTGGGCGGGCGGTTTTGTGTTGTCGTGCGTGTTTCCGTCCGTGGCGGGCGGTTTGACTCCGACTCGGACGATGGCGGGCGGTATTTTGTGTGATTTTTCCGCCGATGGCGGTTTTCGGTTTGTGTTATCGTAATGGCGTGGTCGGTGTTCAGACGGTGTATGCGGGCGGAATTTTGCCGCTTCCATGCCTGGCGGATTTATTTACGCCGGGTATCGTAATGGGCCCCTTAGACTCTGCTATACCTCTGGGACCTCCCTGGACTCTGGGCACACAATACCTTACTTTGGTATAGTATGACTGATAGAACCCAGACGATTAACCTGGGTCTGTTCTGTTCTAAAACCACGAAAGTAACCAAGGGAGTTCCGCAGGGCTCCTGTTTGAGCCCTACCCTATGTAACATTTATGTCACTCCCTTGGCGGGATTAATGAGGACATTAGGATTCAGTCCCATCTCCTATGCTGACGATACTCAGCTCCTACTCTCATTTGATAACTCCAATCCCAACACTCAAGTCATCTTCTCGGAGGGCTTGAAGACCATTGCTGATTGGATGAGGGATAACTTCCTTCAACTCAATGCAGAGAAATTGGAAATCATGCTGTTTGGAGGTGCAGCGGTGAGCTGGACTCCTAACTGGTGGCCAGAGGAATTGGGCACCGCCCCCACTCCGAAAACAGTGGTCAAAAACCTGGGGATCCGCATAGGTCAAAAACTCTCGCTAGAAGAGCATGCCAGCACGACTGCTGGGACATGTTTCCACACACTTGGCCTACTAAGGAGAGTCTTCCCTTTCCTACCCCTCTCAACGCGAAAAATGCTGATCCAGGCACTTGTGTTAAGCCGCCTGGACTACTGCAAGGCTTAGCTAGTCTCTGCCAACGAAGCTTCTCTAAACAAATTGCAGGTGGTCCAGAATACTGTGGCTCGCCTGGTAGCAAATGCTCCTCCCAGAACAGCTTCTGCTCCCCTTCTGCAACAACTACATTGGCTACCAGTGCAAAAGCGGATCAAATTCAAAATCTGCTGTACTGTCTTCAAAGCTCTCTACGACCTGGGCCCTAAATACCTATCTGACAAACTAGTAAGGTACATTCCTTCTAGGTCTCTACGATCAGGCTCTAAATCACTTCTCTACATCCCTTGGTTTAAAAAGTCTCGCTTGGGTGGTAAAGCCTTCTCATACCTTGCCCCTCTCTTTTGGAACCAACTCCCCTTGTCCTTACGTCAATGTTCAGAATACTTACAATTCAGAAAGCTTCTAAAGACCTATCTGTTCTGAGACATCCTTGTCTGGCTATAGCTCGCATTCCCAGAGCGGAGATACCCCTGACGGGGTGATTCGGGCGCTATATAAATTATAAAATATCAAATATCAAATATATAGAGAGGCAGCTTCCTACAAGTAGCATTTGCCAAACCCTTAAATAAATGTTTCAATTCACATTTAAAAAAACATAGAATACAAAGAACGTGACGGGGAGGGATGGAGAAGCAATACAATAGTGCGTGAGGGGAGAAGGCAGTTCTTAGGATGACGAGGAACAATGAGAGGTGGTGACAGGGAAAAACAAATATTAAAAAAAGAAAGAAAAACGCAGGACAGGAAGGTGTGGAGGAAGCAATGGACAAGCCACTTGGGAGGAGGAGTGTTCATCATGAAGAACACTTGGGGATGTGAGGCAGAAGCAGAACACAATGGAGAAAGCAAGAAAATCTGTGCATTGCCATTGAGTACTGAAAGAAAAAGAAAATAGTTATTTCATGAATGTAAGCAGTGGAAGGATACACATCATCCAATTCAAAAATGGTAAACAAGCTATGCTCCAGCAGAGGGACAAACACTAGAAGGAAAGTTATTGAATAATATCAATAAGCAAATGAGTTTGACAGCAAAGCCACCAATATGTCCGAAAAAGAAAAATTTGTATAATGTTCATGAAAATAACAACATGAACCAGTTCTTTTGAAAAAAAAGGTATAGATAATTTAAAAAGAGAAATAAAAATATTTATTAATTTTTTTCAATCATTATGAGTGCCACGTGTGATTGTTTTGAATGAGACGGAGTCAACATTGTTAGCACTGCAAAAATGTTTGTGGGTACTACAGTGAGAAGGGTCCAACATTCAAACCCTGAAGGCAAGTGTGTTTGTGTGATTGATGGGAATTCAGGTTGTTTCAATACATGAGAAGAAAAGAGGTACTGATGCCTTCAATCTGCAACAAGCAGACAATGAGTGAGGCACTATGCCTTACCCATTACAAAGTGACTGAATAGCCCCAATCTCTGTGCTAGAACGTTGCTGGAATGCTGGCCTTACACTCTGCTGAAGCACGCCAGTAGACCTATCAAGCCAATTATAGTTGGCATTACCGTCTCATACCTAAGCTGAATCTAGCAGCCCAGTTCTCTAAATTCAAGAGGGCTGTGATGTTTCATTTACATTTTGCTTTTGAAATCATAATTTCTGCAACGCCACCAACACTACTTCATCTCGCAGCACATCACTGATGAAGATTGGTGTCTGCCCTAATAGTGAGCAGTGTCAATGCCCGCTTCTTTTAATACAGATTCCATTGAGCGGCTAAAAGGAAGTACCAGCCCTATCGACTCCCACGCTGGAGTAGCCCTCAGCCTGAAATTGAAAAGTGGCACCAGTTCTTCCCATGCCATCACGCTGGCAGTTGTTCTCCCCTGTCCCATGCTAAAAGTGCCTGTCCTGCTTGATTATTATTAGTGTTGTCTTTCCTCACCGTCAGGGTGCACAGCCCACAGCCTGTCACACAGACTGACAATGCTAGGGAAAGAGCACCTTCACCACTAACTTCTTGTCCACCATAAAGCCCAGGTAGAGTGTGGGACGTTGCTGCTTAGACAGCTCCCGGTGTTTGTTGCAGAACTAGTAGGGCTTGTTTGGGCTGAGTGCTGCTGGCTTGTAAGTCCTGTCATGTTGGTAGGATTGAAGTGAGACTCGATATTGCGATAGGTAGCAAGGCCACCTATAACTGTACAGGGTGTGCAGACAGAATAGTAGTTGGAAATGTCGAACTACAGAAATATTGAGTTCTAAATATCGTGAGTCAGAAATATCGACAGCAAGAATATCGTGGTAAGAAATATCGTTTTAAAAAATATAGAAGTCATTAATATCGTTTGCAAAAATTAAGGGCCCGATTCTGATGCGGGTTGGAAAAGCTTCCCGACCGATGGCCTGATTCTGATGCGGTTAGGAAGGCCTCCTAATGGCATTTGCTCCTTCCAAATCGATCGGGAACGTGTCTTCCCGACCGAGGGCCCAATTCTGATGCGGTTAGGAACAAATGTTCCCATTGAAGTCAATGGGAGTTCAACCAAATCGTATCTGGAAACATCCGGATGCATCCTACTCTGCTGGTTGGACTTTCCCGATCCGAGTGGGTTGGAAACCATTTCCCAACCGATTCGGTAGGGAAGCTTTTCCAACCCGCATCAGAATCGGGCCCATAGTTGTTTAAAATATCGATTTTTTAATTAGTGTTATGTATTATGGTATATATTTTAAATGTATGTGATGTATTTTTTTATAAGAATTGTTTGTTTTCTAATATATGTGTTAACTTTTTAGTAATCAATTTTATTTTAATTACATTTTGCGTTTTTTCGTTCCGTAGCGGGTTGTGGGTTTATAGGGGAATAGGGTGGGAAGTAATTTAATTATAATAAGGTAATGATTCTTTTTTATTTATTGATATTTATTTAATTGAGATTTTACAGTGTTAATTGTGGGAAGTAATTTATTATTAATTACTTATGAATTGGTTGTTGATTAATAATTAATTATTTGCTAACTAATTATGGTGATTGTGTAACATTTTTAGGTGCGGTTTGTGGGGTTTATAGGGGTAAAGGGTGGGAACTAATTTATTTTTAATTAATTAATAAGTTGTTAATTAGTATTAATTAATTAATTGAAAATTAAATATGGAAATTGTGTGATTAATTTTAGGTGCGGGTTGTGGGGTTTATTGGGGTAATGGGCGGGAAGTAATTTATTTTTGATTAATTAATAATTTGTTGTTAATTGATATTAATTAATTTATTGAACATTAATTATGGAAATTGTGTGATTAATTTTAGGTGCTGGTTGTGGGGTTTATAGGGGTAAAGAGTGGAAAGTAATTTATGTTTAATTAATTAAAAATTATTTGCTAATACATAATTAATTTATTGAACATTAATTATGGAAATTGTGTAATTAATTTTAGGTGAGGGTTGTGGGGTTTATGAGGTAAAGGGCGGGAAGTAATTTATATTTAATTCATTAATAATTACTTCTAAATTAATAATTAATTAATTGAAAATTAATTATGGAAATTGTGTAATTGTTTTTAGGGGTGGCTTGTGGGGTTTACAGGGGTAAAGGGTAGAAAGTAATTTATGTTTAATTAATTAATAATTAGTTGATCATTAATATTAATTAATTAATTGATATTTAATTAGGGTAATTGTTTATTTTTTGTGTGTGGGTTTTACTTTTATAGGGGCAAAGGGTGGGGAGTAAATTAATTTTACTTACTTTATAATTAGTTGCTAAATACTATTCGTTTTTTATTGAAAATCAGTTTTAATTGCGTAATTAATTTTATAGGGGTAAAGTGTGGGAAGTTTATTAATTTTTATGAGTTTTAATTTGTTTTTAATTAATAATATTTCTTTAATTGGTAGTTAATTATGTGAATTATGTAAGTACATTTTTTATTTTTATTTAGATGTGGGTTGTGAATTGCATGGTGTTATAGGGTAGGAAATAAAAAAAAGTAAATTTGTGTAATAATGTTTTTGTTTCTAAATAATTTCCAATTAAAAATATTTATTAGTATGAAAATTATTTTTGATTTTGTTTAATAAAATATTTGTAAGTATTTGTCATATGCATTTAACATTATAATGTGTTTTTTAAATTTGTAATATTAAATATATTTGTATTTTAATTTTAACATATTTATATATTTTTTTATTTATTTTGTTTTTTAAATATTTTTGTTGTTAATATTTTGTTTGTTTTTAATTTTGAACTGACTGGAGCGAGAATATGAATTGTTGCCCCTCCGCAATCCAACTCTTTCCCAACTGTTGCACTGATTGGAGTGGGAATAGTCAATTTTACCCCACCGCTATCCAACACTTTCCTTACTGTTGCACTAACTGGAGTGGGAATAGTAATTATTACCTATCCGCTATCCAACACTTTCCCTACTGTTGCACTCATTGGAGTGGGAATAGTAATTTTTACCCCTCCGCTATCCAACACTTTCCCTACTGTTACACTTACACTTATTGGAGTGGGAATAGTAATTTTTATCCCTCTGCTATCCAACACTTTCCCTATTGTTGCACTCACTGGAGTGGGAATAGTAATTTTTACCCCTCCGCTATCTAACACTTTCCCTACTGTTGCACTGACTGGAGTGGGAATAGTACATTTTATTCCTCCACTATCCAACACTTTCCCTACTGTTGCACTCACTAGAGTGGGAATAGTAAGTTTTACCCCTCCGCTATCCAACACTTTCCCTGAGTAAAATAAAGAGAATTTATTTAACGTGCACGGGAGCCTCAGATGGGTGCTGAGTGCTTTCTGCCTCTATGATGCTACTAGCTAGGCATTCTTCAGGACCAAAGTGAAGACCCCGGCGGTATGAGCGCGCTAAGGCTCACCCTAACCAGGAGGTCAAATATGTGAAAAAAACAGGAAAATATCTTTAAAAACCTGCTATTACTGCGGGATCCTTCTTAATTATTGGAACCCAGCAGATCTATGTAGGGTGATCAGTAATCGCACCATGGGTCTCGGGAGGGGGGTGGTGGCTAGTTGGCACACCGCCGGCAAAGCCAGGCACCCGCTTGGTACCTGATCGAACCCTCAAAATACCGGACCCCGTCGATGGTAGAATGCCTAGCTAGTAGCATCATAGAGGCAGAAACATGTTGATCACACACAGTGAGACATAGCTGAATAATCTATACCACTCACTTTGTTTTTATCTGTGCCTGGCTGACCGACGAATAAAATTATTTTCGGATACAACCTAGCCATTTTTAATTCAATTCGCAATCACTTGCACTTGTCACTTTAACCTGCTCCGCAGTAATTCTGGTGTTGAAGCACACCGGGGAGGTACTCGATGATGAAGCATGTCATGAGTGAGGGCTTTCTAAAGAATCAAATTTGATCCTTCATGCTAGCTCTTCTTTTAAGAAGGCACACTCTTTTGTTGTTTGGACTATATAATTTGGGGGACCAAGAGTGGTCCTTTGAAAATTCCCTCTCTCTCTTATTGTTTATTGAGATCAGCAGTGGCTATCCAGAAATAAATTCTGGACCATGTGGTGTGGGTGGTAGATATGCAAGTACCTTCTTTGTGTTCTGGATTGCGCAGGCACCATATGTCTGTCATGGCATATTCCTCCATACCCTCTCTGAGCACTTTTGCAGACTGTTTCCCATACCTGTCGTTGCACGTGGATCTGTCCCTTAGTGGGTCAAGACATGTGTTAAAGTCTCCGCCCCAGAGTATTGCCGTCGGAGTTAGTGTGCGCAATTTAGCCCATATTTGTGTAAAAAAGGAGGGATCGTCCGTGTTCGGGCCATATGTAGTAACAATAGTTAAGGCTGTTCCTCCGAAGGTTCCCTGAGTGATAATATATCTGCCCTGGTCGTCTTTTATCGAGTTGAGCAGCGTGAATGGTGTGCCCCGCTTGACAAGAAGCAGTACCCCTCTGGCATATGTCGAGTAGGAGGATGCGATTCGGTATCTGGCCCAACGTGAGCCTATTCTACTCTCCGTAGTGTCAGTAAGGTGCGTCTCCTGAATACATGCTACGTCCACTTTGTGACGGTAAGTAAGCGAGGACTTTGCGATTTTTCTGCGGGTTTTTCAGGCCCCGTACATTCCATGTCATGAGTGTCAGCGTTCTGGTGGGTTGTGGTTTATTAACCATGCCCTGTTAAGGTAATTAAGTGGTCAAGGCAGTGTGCAAAGACTATATGGGCCCGATTCTGATGCGGGTTGGAAAAGCTTCCCGACCGATGGCCTGATTCTGATGCGGTTAGGAAGGCCTCCTAACGGCATTTGCTCCTTCCAAATCGGATCGGGAACGTGTCTTCCCGACCGAGGGCCCAATTCTGATGCGGTTAGGAACAAATGTTCCCATAGAAGTCAATGGGAGTTCAACCAAATCGTATCTGGAAACATCCGGATGCATCCTACTCTGCCGGTTGGACTTTCCCGATCCGAGTGGGTCGGAAACCATTTCCCAACCGATTCGGTCGGGAAGCTTTTCCAACCCGCATCAGAATCGGGCCCACAGTGTCTCGTGCTGTGTGTGATGTCTATCATCCCTCTACCGACCATATTTCGTAAAGTTTCATCCCTCCCAACCCCCACCCACTTCGCCATCCCAATCACAGCGAAGACATTCCCAAAAAACTTGTTACAGTCCCCCCCACCCCCCAAACAATCCCATAAAGAAAAATCAATACTTTGTGGTGCACACCGGTAGGTGGGAGCTGCCAGCCGGGAACCCCGGTGATGACGTCTCACGGGGGGTCGCCTGTCTAATCATAAAAGAAAGAGTAATACATTCGTCTCAACCTGCCACCTACAAAGGGCCGCCGGCCCACTGTCCGCAACTGAAGCCCCAGTGCAGTTTATATCCCTGTAATGCGCACATACATTTTGCACCCCTCAAGCTCTATATTAACCATAAAACCATGAGTTCACATCTATCACTTATCTGTGTCCATATGGTACGCAGTCCGGGGTAAACAGAGATCACTGGCCCGACAACAGTGAGCAGAGCAGCGGAGGCATTTTAGCTATTCAACATCGGAGGTGCCCGCCTGCTCTTCTGGGTCTCCTCTGGGTGATCGCCTGCGCGGGTTCTGTGAGCTCTTCTGTTCAGGTATTTGAGCACCTCCGTAGGCTCGTTGTATACTGTACTTTTGCCCCCATCCGTTACGCTCAAGCGGGCTGGGTAGATCATCGCGTATTGAATGTTTTGGTTGCGCAGTTTCTTTTTTACTCCCAAGAATTTCTTTCTCGCTTCCTGGACTTGCGGTGTAAAATCTGGGTAAATAGAGATGTCCATCCCCTCGTGGTGAAGACTGCCCAGTTCATGGGCTTTGCAAAGTGCTGCATCACGGTCCCTATAATTCAGGAGTTTCGCAATGATCGGTCGCGGCCTAGCCCCCGGCGGCGGTGGTGGAGCGAGGGATCTGTGCGCCCTCTCAATGATGAAGACGTCTGAAAAGGTGTCTTTACCTAGAAGTGTTATCAGCAAGTTCTCAATGTAGCGTTCCATGTTTCCTGTGTTCGTTGTTTCTGCTATTCCCATGAAGCGTAGATTATTGCGGCAAGATCTCGCTTCTAAATCTTCTGACCTCGCCATTAATGCAGTCAAGGTTTTATCTATTTTTTCTTGTTTAGTTTCCATTTAGTGCTGTGCATCTTCTGTATCCGAGATACGTCGCTCCGCCATGTCTATCCTTTCCGTGTGTCTGTCCAAACGTTCAGACATGCGGTCTACTCGATAGGTTAAGGAGTCTTTCTTCCCATCAATGTTTGACAAGGTGGCCTGTATTGTCGAGAACATAGATTGGAAGTCTACGGTAGTTTCGGTGCCCACTGCCGTTGTAGTCGCTTGTGTATTGGGTTGGTCGTCCGCGCTACCTTCAGCCGTCTTTTTTGACTGCTCGAAGTGCAGTTTAGATTGGGTTCTGTCTGTTTTCCACATTTTCGTAGCACTGTGAGTGAAAAGGAACTGTACCCGGTTGTCACTGAGTGGGAGGTAGAGCCCACTAATTTTATTTAGTAGATGTGGCCAGTTCCGGTGTGTAGTAAGCGATATTGTGACCTGGACCACTCTCTGCAGTTTTTGAGAAGTGCAGGCGCCTGCTCAGCGGAGCCGCAGCGGGCGGGCCACCGGTCCCAGCGATTGGTGAAGGCAGCCACTTTAGGCATAGGGTTATGTGCTACCTCAATCAGGGCTTGGGTGGTACTGAACTACGCAGTTTTGGTGTTACTAAGCAGTGGTCCCTGTGGGATTACAGTCGTTGCGCCCCGGGGGTATACTATGTGTGGCTCAGCAGTGCACCGGCGGTCTCGGCCTGCTCTCCTTCAGTCCCTACGCTGCAGGCCTTTATCTGTGCAATGTAGTACGTAGTAGGCGAGTACCAGCCTCCGCTCGCGGTGATCGCTTGGCCTGCACTTGGGGGGTATTGAGTTGTGGATGCGTGCTCTCTGTCAGACCACCCCGAATCCGCTCAAATGGCTCAGTCCGTCTCTAGGACGCCCGCCAATATGTGAAGCAAGCTCCCTGCTTAGGCAAATTTTACGTGGCTACGCCTCTCCATGCGCTTTCCATATCGTCCAGCTATTGTCTTTTTAGCTTGTTTGTGATCAGGGGCAGCTTTCCGCAACTTCGTGTTGTGAGCGTGTCCTTGACTCACGGAACTCCGCAGTCGTGCCGCAGGCCACCCACTCCAGCACTAAGTCGCGTGCAGGGTCGCTCTCACCTTTGTCCTGCTATGTGGTGGGGTCCGGCAAACACCGCCCACACCTCGCCGCAGCTCCCGCACCTTCCCTATGCCTCGCGGGGCAGGCCAGCGGTGTTTGGTATTGGCAGCGCCTCTCAGTTGGTTGGTCCACTACACACTGGGCCGAGTCGCCTCTCCAGCCGCTTTCTCACCGTCCCCTCTGAGAGCTGCGTAGCAGGCCGACGGACTCACGTACGTGCGCGCTCCACAGGCCGTGTCTCGGCTGAGAGGGCACAGACGATTTTCGCCACTTCAGAGTTGTTTCTGGCAGTAGAGGTTGGTTGCTCGGGACGCCGCTGCCTTCCGATGCGTGTATTTGTGGTTTTTAATGCATTTCGCAGGTTATAGATGCAGGATAGTTTCAGGATTAGCAAGCGACCTAAGGAGCTCGCTTACAAAGTGGCCATCTTCAGGCGTGGGTAGCTCCGCCCCCCGATAGTCCCCTAAATTTTATTGGGACTTGAAACACGTTGGCATCTATTACCCAAGGGAAAAACAAGCTTTTTGAAAAATAAAGACAGCCTTACAGGGAAATCATCATTGAATACGTGACCCTGTTGACTTAAATTCTTATTCCCTTTGGGTGGCAACCCCTGAATGTGGTCTAAACCTGGCAATGAACTTTTGAATAGGGTTGCTGTTAAAAAGTTGACTGGTCTTATTTTCAAAATAGTTTCTGTTATTTGTGTTTTTTGTCACAAGAAATCAATTTGTTACTTGTGTTTAAGTTATTGTGTTATGTTTGCGTGATGTATTGATGTAAACAAGAGGTGTAATCTTGATCTGTCCAAAATTGAATCACCTGAATAATTTCAAAAACTGTAAACTGAATTCACATAATAAATTATGTAGATCAATTCATTCAGAAGTTTGGTCTTAGGTTGCTAAAGGAAAGCAGCACAAAAATTGCCAGCTAGATAATCTTTGTATTTTGAATGTTATTGGTATGAGAGCCATTGATCCAGGAAGTCAGGCCCTCACACTTGACCACTGTTGCTGTTGTCAGAAGGACCTAGTATGGCCCCTTCCACCGATGCTGGAGACAGTGCCGTCTAGTGTGGGCTTTTATCCAAACCCAATCCCCTGGCTGGAGGCCGAGGGCTGCTGGTGTCTCTGCTTCAGGAAGGGCCTACAGCACCTGACAATGTTACTCTTTTGCAGTATTGAAGAAGCAGATCATCAGATACGGACAGAGGGGCAATAGACATGTGGCCTGGAATGTTCTTTGGCCGTCCAAACACTATTTCATGTGGGCTGAACTATGTCACTCTGACTGAGGTGCTTCTCATGGACAACAGAGCAAGTGGTAGTGCATCAATCCAGGTCGGTTTAGCGGATGCACAAATCTTCCCTATCTTATTTTTCAACACTCCGTTCTTTCAACAGCGCATGCTGCTGGTGGATGAAAGGCACAATGTAGTTTCTGTGTTGCTCCTAGACCCTTGCAAAACACCTCAATCACATGTGAGATGAACATCGGTCCATTGTCAGAAACCAAAATATAGGCACTTAAAAAGCGTGGAATGAACTCTTTCAGGAGGCATTTGGCAACAGTTTGTGCGTCGCAGTTCTTGGATGGGTATGCCTCAGTCCATTTGCTGAACATGCACACAATAACCAACACGTACTTGTACTTTTGAGTAGGGGGTCATGTTGATGAAGTCCATTTCATGTGGCCTGGGGCAGTGGAAGTACCCTTTCCAATTTTACAGTTATACCAGCATTGGAAAACAGAGTGATCATTCCATCATGTCCTACATGTGATGGACCATGAAAAAGTCGGGCCATGGGAGCAAGCATTATCATTGGTAAACATATTTTTCCCTTTTGTGCCTATCCATATTCCCTCTTCTGTTTGCCTACATCCTCCCTTTTTCCATTCTTCCTTTTCTTCCACACTTGCCCTTTGTGTAATATACTTTGGGTCATAGTACATATCATCATCCTTTATTCTTGATAACATGTGGAGTAGATGCAATTTGAACCATTGCGTGCTCACAATCAATTAATGCATAACCTGGTGATACATAGTCTTTGGAGGAAGTGTGTGCAGCACATTTTGACAATTGCAACATTTAGTAACAGGGCTTGCAATAGCTGTGCTATTAATGGGGCATGGTATATGTTGGCCAGCTGAGGTCAGGAATCCCCTCATGGCCCACAGCTGGCCAAAATCATGGGCTACCCCGAAAGCATGATAGCTGTCTGCGTAGATGTTCACTATTCTTCCTTCAGCCAGTCTACATGCTCTTGTTAAAGCAACAAGTTCTGCTGCTTGAGCACTTTTGGATGTTGTTAATCTTGCCCCCTTCCAGTACATTTCTAGCCGTGCCCACTGTGTAAGAATTTTGCAGTGCGCCTGTGTTGTTGCTGACCCATTACAAAATAATGGGGTGACCCATACTAGTCCATGGACCTGGGTAATGCTCGGTATAGAAAACTATGGTCCTAGACTAATTTCCTTAGGGAGGTATTCATTAAGTCAAAATCTATGAACATGGTACACATAGAGCTCAAGTTACATCATAAGTGTACCCCAGTAGTTTCTCAATTCAATGAAGTATATCCTCAAAAAGACACACAAGCACCATAAATAGCTTCAATAGTGACTGTTTAATCTCACAGTTATTATAACAGATCACTGTAGAGAACGTTTCAAAACAGAAAAGAGGGTTGCTCCAGGGGGAGTGTGGAGAAAGGATTGTGCTCGTGAGAATAGAACAGATATATAGGGAGGGAAATCAGAGAGTAGTTAAAACAATCAATTACACATAGTAATGTCCTTAGTAAACTGGTCGTGGTTTACAGTAGCACCAGTTTTACAATGGGACCTGTCCCTCATGGATTGGAAAGTACTTTTCTGGTTCTTGATGTTGTACAGAGTATAATCTTCTGTAAAGAGGTAGGGATGGGGTGAAGTAGGGTACAGGCCCTCTAGGGGAAAGTGTCGACGTTTCGACCTTGGCGCATAGAGGGTGGTTTGTATCCTCTGCAGGCGGGTCTTCCTCAGGACGGGGATAGGGGGGGGGGGGAACAACCTGTATCAAGGCGAAGTCAGGGTTACAGCCTCTCAGGTGGCGGTCCGCATTATTGCAGCGGTGAATTAGAATAGGTATTGAAAAATCAATGTGCAGTATTCGGGGCAGCAGTGTCGATTGAATCCTAACACTGGTGGATTAGGACATCTTAGTAAGCCTTCGTAGCGCACTCCCGGTGATCAGCGCTGTACTCTTTGAATCGAGGAGTACAGCGCTGATCACCCGGGTCCATGGCATTCACCAGCGGGGAAGCAACGAGGACGGACCTTAGGAGCATAGCGGGGACGCAGCTTGATGCAAGTTTGACTACAGGGGTCCCTCAATTCCTCCCTTCCCATGGGACATCCCTACACCTTTAAAAGGGTGTTCCGATAATTTCATGGTAGAGTTGGACTAGAGCCAGCCTACGAGAGTGGATTCATCTTTGTCTCTTAGAGACAAGATAGGAACCCCTTTCACTTACGCCCTGATGAATGCCATGGATCCTCCTGGCCGTAGTGGCAGAAACATGTTGGCAACACAGATGGAGAAGGGGTACTAGACCCCCTAGTCTCCACCACAAATTTTTAATATCGAGCACGCTCTGCGCCATTAAAGATTTCATGCAGTATCGTACATCGATTTTTAACAACACTCACTCACTTTTTCAACACGGGCCCCCACTTAGTTATAGAAGTGCCTCCCTGTCTCCAGGTGCAGGCCCGCCCTTTATCAAACTTGGTTTTTAAAGGGCGAGGACAGCTGATGATGAAGCATGACACCTGGTGGTATGTGAGGCCAGTCCATAAATTTTTTGAAATGTCCAACACCACCTAACCCATCGGCATAATGTGCCTCAACTTTTACTAAGAATCAGACACTGAGACAGGGTAGACAGGGTAGGTGGAGAGGTGTGGTGCAGTGGCCAGGGCAGCTGACTTCGGAGCACAGGGTTCACGGTTCGATCCCCGGATCCGGCGGCAGCTCAGCTCAGCACCATGTGACTCTGGGCAATAGCTCACTTAATTTCCACTACGGCCCCCAGCGCCTTGAGACCCGTAAGGGTGAGTAGCTGCGCTATATAAAAACGGACTTACATTTTTTTTTTACTTACTTCTTGTTGTGTGATATATGTTAGTTGGAGGCCAGCTTACCCTGACTACCCCGCAGCCTCCTGATCCCTCCCCTTTTGAATAAAAGGGTTCTGTGTATATATAACATCCACACAACGCCCATGAAACGCCTTGCCAGGGTAGGGTAAGGCAATACAGTGATTTTCGTTGTGTTGCTTTACTTCAGATTTATGGAGCTACCCAGAGCCACGCAAAGGGGCCTTGTGTGGCTTCATAAATCTCATTTAGGACTTGCGTCGCTCTTGCATGGTGCAAGAGTGACGCAACTCCGCTCGTATATAGGCCCCGATATTAGTGAGTATGGATGCTTTCTTGACAGTCATCTTGTTTTGCATAATAATGAAACTGAGGCTTTAAACATGCTCCTCAGCCCGACATATCGACAGCTTTTAGAAGTTTAAGGACCAGATTTTCAAAAAAGGCTCGCAACGCAGCCCCCAAAGAAGCTGCACTGCGTTGTGTGACAGGGAGGGGGCAAGAGAGCGCAATATCTACAGAGATATGGACTGCTCCTCTCCTTTCCCTAGCGCTGATGCTGCTTTCAGCTGCTGTGCGCCAGGCACACACCTAAGTGCCATAGTGCTAGGTGCGTGCCTGAGTCTAGCATAGGTTTTGTACAGGAAGGGTACCCTTCCAGTACAAAATACTATGCCTAGACAAGTTCAAACACATTTTCCAGTTTGTATGTGTGCTGCACAGTGCATCATGCATGCAAAGTAGGAAAAGTAAGAAGAAATCAAAACATTTCTCCTCTTAACGCCTCCTTTCAAATGGTGTTACCTTTGATGCTAAACACTGTCTGCAATTGCTTGTAGATGGTTTTTTTGTGCCAGAAGGCATGGGTAGTTGCATGGGAATGCCCATGTACCCCCTATGTAACACCCCCTTGGCGCCAAGCAATGCAAAGCAATGCTTCGCTCTGCTTTGTATTACTTGTAGGGCACTTTCCAACAGAAAACAAATTTTGCTCTGGAAAGTAAATTGGTAAAAAAACATTTTGTGCTGCTTAGCGTCACTTTTGTGATGCTAATCCAGCGCAAAATGTTTTAAAATTTACCCCTAAGAGACCAAATAAGTGTGAATGAAGCAGCCTAGTAGCAAACAGCAAAAGCTAGGCCCTCCAAGAAAAATACAAAAAAATAAACTAAAATAAAGCGAAGGATGCAATAAGGAGGGGTGGAGAGCAATGAGGGACTTTGAGGGGGAATGGAAGTAAAGAAAATGAAAAAGCAAAATAAAATTGAACTTGAAAGGGTAATGGGGAGCAACAGACGAGGGAGGACCAGAAGGAATAATAAGGAGAATGCTGGGGAGTGAGGAGCAGTTTGAGGTGATACAGCACAAGATGCGGGGAGCAACCAAACATCTGCACTCCTATGGAGTTCTGAAAGAAAGGTAAAATAAAATTCTGAATGTAAGGAGTTGAGGTATCGAAGTTAGCCACTTAAAAGGATGGTAAAGAATGTATGATCCAGGGGCGTAACACCTGCCTCCACAGCGGCACAGGGGGGTCCCCAAGCCTTCATTTGGAGTCCCCTCTTCACTTTCTGCAGGGGCCCCATCATTTTACATTATGGTACTGGTATGCTCTAGGAGTCTAGGTGAAAGTAAACACAAGAAGTCGAATGAAAACTATCCAATCAGAAGCAAGCCAAAGAGATTGACAAGAAATGGGCTGACTCAAAACCCACTGTCAGTTTTAGTACTGTCCACAACAGGGCTTCAACATAGACAGTTAAAAGCTGTTTGTAGGCAAGATTTAAAAATATGATTGACTCGAATCTCTCTAAGAAGTTTCATAGGCCATCCATTTTTTTTCATGTTTGTTAAACATACACATATAAAAGATCTCTTTTTAACCTCCAAAAACATGCAAACATGCTACACCATTAACAGATAATCAATAGCGTGTAGTATTTTCTCTTTATTAGGGAAAAGGCACATTTAAAAAAACTCCTCTGGCGTTCCTGATCATTGGGAGAGATTTTTTAAAAATCTGCACTGCGATTCGCCGTTGCCATAGAGCGACTGGCGGAATGGCTCCGGATTGAGGCTCAGACTAGTGGATTTGAACGGTCACCTGGGGCTTCAGACAGGGTGGCCCTGTGCGCCGATGATGTTCTTATTTTTTATGGCAGACCGGGCATCCTCGGATCCACGTATTCTCCAGATCAACAAGCTTTACATAAGGATGTCAGGCTTAAAACTCAACTACGCCAGATCATCTCCCCACCCGATCCACACAATGCTTGGCGACCTGCACCTGGCCACAGATACGCAAATAGATCAGGAGGCACTTCCGATACTTAGGAGTCTACATGCATCACCCCAAATACTAACATGGCTTGGGAGCAGTGCTTTAAATGGAAAAAAATAAGTGCAGGTACTCACCAAATTGAGATGTGGACTAGGGGTGGGGCTTGGGGGCGGGGCTATGGAGGCGGAGCTATTTGCAGTGTTAAGGGACCCAGCCAGGGGCACACATTTAATGTGATTGAGATTGAATTGGTGTGCAGATGTGCATAGTGAAACTAAAGCATTTCTGGTATATTTTGAGTATTCCATTTCCCTTATACGTACAAAGGGTACATTTGATGTCAGTGAATGTAATGCCACGTGGTGTAAGGTGTCCTATTATTATACTGTAGCGGAGTAGAAGCTAGAGCTGTGAGCAGCTCAGCCATCCCCCCCAAGCCTAACAGGAGCAGTGCGCTGCCACTGCAGCTTTCAGTCAGCATTGTGCATTATAGCAGTGCTCCAGTTTGACAGCTGAGGAGGCGCTATAATTCGTGACTTTGCATTTCAGTGCGGTGATGAGGATCACCGCACTGAAATGCGATAGCCTAATGCCTGATGTGTGGTACTTGGCAGGACTGCGTGCGCTTTAGAAACGCTTACATTCGCCTCTGCCCACATTACTAAACCTTGATTCCCACCGGCTCTGCACAGCATCACTATCACTACCTTCCTCCTCAGTCTGGCTTGAAACAAGTGCTGCCCTACTCTGCTATACCAGAAGGAAGCCTTCTCCGAATTCCCTAGAGTCAAGAGATATGCTCGTTAGCAGGCCCTGATCACACACCTAGAGTGCAGAGACGTTTTAAGGCATGGGCAAAGTGGGCTATGGCCCAGGGCCCCAGTCTTTCAGGGGGCCCCCAGGCAGAGCCAGCTCTGTTCTGCAGAGAGTCTTGCCCTTATGACGTGTACTAATTCTAAAACAATTTATTTTAAATACCATGTTTCCTTTAATTTATTTTTATTGTGGGCGATATGTAAGAGACTAGAGAAATGTTGTGTTTGTTTCATGCAACATCCATACAAAAACTTTCTTTTAGGTCAAAACAGGACCTCACATATGAGAAATGGGAGGGTGTCACAGAGATTATTTGTAGCATAATTAGTGAGCTACTGATGTGTTACAATGTTGAAAACACACAGCACTATCCCTGAATATTTGATGTAAAGACATTTAGAATTTGGACGAATGTGCCTGTTTGTGATCTGGCCAAAGACTGCATGAACGAGCTGAAATTGAATCAGGAATTCAAAACTGTTCCCAACAGGGGCCCCAAAAATACGTATGGCCCAGGGCCTCCAAAATACTTAAGATGTCCCTGCTAGAGTGCTAGTGACTCCACAGAACCAGAATGGACACTGTGTCAGTAATCACAGTGTGAGTCGGACCCCTCCCAAACTTCCTGCCGGCTCTTAATGAATGCCTACGGGCTGCCGCTCAATTAGCACATTGTGGGGGGTAGATTAGCACTCGATCAGAGTGCTACAGCCAGAAAGCGGACCGACTCATTGTCATCTGGGTTGCGCTTCTTTTTGTGCATGCCAATTTCCCTGAGCTTGGCTTGCTATCTCTTGAGTACCGGTACTCTCTTTAGACAAAGAGAAGTTCCGGTACTCAAGAGCAGAAAATTTAGAAGTGCCGGTACTTAGTACCGGTGAGTACCGGCCCATTTAAAGCACTGCTTGGGAGCGAAATATCAGGCCTCTGATAGATAGAATGTCCGCGGATATTTGATACTGTGCATTGACCCCTGTCGATCTTAGGTAGGTCTGCCATCTTCAAAATGGTAACCCTACCGCGCTTCTTAAATCAGCTACAAAATTTCCTCTTCGAGGCACTGTGCTCCTCTTTCGTTATGGTCAACTCCGAACTCCGCAGATTTCTGTGGAACCAGGGACCCCCAAGGATAGCTCTTTCAAAGTTCTGTCAGTCCACCTGCGACGGCGGCATAGTCACTGTGGATACAGAATCATATTAAAGAGCATCCCACCTGCTCATCATAAATTCATTTTAATGCCAGCTTACGTATCACCGCATTAAAATCCAATGGTCACGCATATGTAGCTCTCTGATACCCTTTAGGGATCATGAGGTGCTCAAAAACAGCCTTGTGTGCATCACTGCAGCTCTGTTTGCGAAGAAATTTAGGGCCTGGAGGGTGTAATGTTGGGCCCTAGGCCCACATCCAGATAAAGGAGGGACACAGACACATGGTATACCGGTGCAGTAACTGGCCCAGAGCACGTGCGCTCGGCCCTTTTATTGTCAGGGTCACCTGACCGGTGACGCCTGTGGTGGGTGGGTGTTTAGTGTGTGTTACAACAGGGCAAAAGACTAGAACGTATCCAGCCGGATACTACATTCCTCCCAAACTTTAATGAAGGTCAAAACAATAAAGTCCAAACCTGTGGGAGAGAATACAATTTGTACATAAAACATAACTCAATAACAATGGCTTCCACGGCGTCTCTTTCGCTGTTGGCCAATCGCTGACGATGGTGTCCTTGCCGCCAGGACCACTAGTTCTCCTTGGCCCGATGTCAGGGTGCCCTGTGGATGTGGTCTTCCTTGGACTCACAGCGTGGAAGTGTGCTCTACAGTCTCCTTCTTCCTGTTCCATTACAGTGAAAGTGCAGATGATGGTGGATCAGTTCTGTGTTATTGTCCACTGTACAGTCCTGGGTGAAGTATATTCCCCATCTGGTGATTCACTATCTCCAACGGGATATGCAGTTGCAGGACGTCCCTCTCACGGATGCCCCTCTCACGTGGGTGTCCCCTCTCACTGGACGACCCGGAGGCCCTTTGCTGCCAGGCTTCCACTGGACCGGTGGATTGCCGCCTTGTCGCTCCAATCAGGTTGGAGGAGTCGCAACGGGTCACCTCGGCGTGTCCTTAGTTCCACCTGGAAGGGTGTTGTTGGCACTTGCTCCTTTGCGTGCTGCCTTTGTCCTCCCAGGATTTCCAGAGCGAGCTTCAACAGTCCATCTCTCGTGTCGGGACCCGCTGCCACCGGTGTCCCAGAGGCCTCTGCCCCTTGGATGTCCACGGTCCTGTGTCCGTTCCATCCCAGAGGTGGTTGTTACCAACGGACCGGCCTGCTCGCCTCTGTCGTCCCCGGGTGATCTTGGGATTCGCAAGTGGATGTGTACTCCCAGTGATGCTGATGTTCTCCAGGTACTGTGTTCGGATGTTCATGCACCTTCGCACTTATCCCCTCAGGTGTTTCCCTTCTGGTGTGTGAGTTGACCTGTCGCTCACATCTCTTTCCTCTTCTCATCTTCTTTCCTTCGCGACGCGGTCTGGTCTTCTCTCTTGCTGGTCTGCCCTAACCAGGCTTCTCCGTGCAGCGTGCACTCCACACGTTTCCCCCTGGTCTTGTCCAAACCTAGGACACTATCTTCACCACGATCTGTGACTGGACCGGTCGTCGCAACCTTCTTTCGTACACTAGTTAATGTTGTTAGACTCACAGCGTGAATGTTGTTAGACTTCTCTCTTACTGACCTCTTCGCAGGTCACTTCGCTCTCTGACCTCTTGTCGGCCAGCGTCTCTCTTACTGACCTCTTCGCAGGTCACTTCGCTCTCTGACCTCTTGTCGGCCAGCGTCATCCTTGCGACCATTTGGCCGGTTGGCTTCTTCCTCCTTGCGACCAAACTGGCAGGTCGGCTTCCTCCTCCTTGCGACCATCTGGCGGGTCGGCTTCTTCCTCCTTGCGACCGTCTGGCGGGTCGGCTTCTTCCTCCTTGCGACCAACTGGCGGGTCGGCTTCTTCCTCCTTGCGACCAAACTGGCAGGTCGGCTTCCTCCTCCTTGCGACCGTCTGGCGGGTCGGCTTCTTCCTCCTTGCGACCGTCTGGCTGGTCGGCTTCTTTCGACCATCTGGCTGGTCGGCTTCTTTGTGCTTCTGGTGGTCCGCGCAACCATCTCTTCTTCTTGTCTCCGCAGTCGCAGTGCTTTGGCGCGCTTCTGATTGCGCCCTTCTGTCCCTTCAGTGACTTGCTGCTTTGGGCTACTGTCTTGGCTTCTGCCCAGTGTCTGTGTGTAGTGCTTCACTGTCCTCCGTACTGCTGCAGTGACCATCTCTCGCTTGTGGGCGCCACCGCATACCTTCACGCCGGTCTAGGTAGCTTGTCATTTGAAAACCCTTGTGGGGTGTCTGCCACCTCGGCGTAGGCAGGTGTGTATGTCTCCACTCTGCTTAGCCGTGTCATAGTTTGCCCAGAGCTGCTGTGCTTTGCATTTAGTACCTTTGCCTTCTTTCTTTTCCTGCACTTAAACAGGCTGAACCTGCCTCTCACTGCTGATCATCAGTATGCCTCAGTGCCCTTCCTTGTGTCCCGGTGCTGTTGCACTCACTGCGCTCTCTGTGCTACATGTATGCACTCCTGGCACTTTCCTGGCAGGCTTTGCTGTGTCCTAGTCGTGCTGCCGTATATTTTCGCTGGCAGGTGCAGTATCGCTAGGTGGCCACTAGATGGCGGTGCAAGGCAAACTGTGGCAGTCCACGGCCGTTCTCCTTCGTTTCAGGAACCTCGCTCGGTTCCGTGGTGCTTGGCTTTGTGTTCTGCTCTCGCAGGGGTCCCGGAGGGCAGAGGAAATGGAGGGCAACTCGTGGCTGGTGCTGCCTCCAGCCTCCTAACAGACGCTCACTCACCGCCTTCTGGGCGTAGGTCCTGCTCCGACCGCTGCCGCCTGAGACACCTTCTCCTTTTGTTTTTCGCGGTGAGTGTGTGTGCTTCTCTTTGGGGCCAAGCAGTCGTACCACATATGCTTTCGGTGCCCGGGGGGGGGGCTACAGCGTATTTCTCGGCGGCGCTGGCCGCACGCAGTCACTTTGCGCACCCTGCCCCTTGCAGCAGACCCTCTCGCTTCCCGGGCTGTGTGGGGCTCGTGTTGCTGCAGCTGCGGGTGGGCTCCGCTTCTCTCGCTTCCCAGGCTGTGTGGGGCTCGTGTTGCTGCAGCTGCGGGTGGGCTCCGCTTCTCTCGCTTCCCAGGCTGTGTGGGGCTCGTGTTGCTGCAGCTGCGGGTGGGCTCCGCTTCTCTTTTCTTGCGGGGCCTCGGCAGGTCGATGGCATGGGTCACGCCACGGCTTCGCGCACTGCTTCCACTTTCGCCCGCACACGAGGCAGTCGCCGCAGCCTCTTTCGCTTCACTCGCTGGGCGGGTGGGGGGGGCTGGAGCCGGCGCCGGAGACTGCTAGCTCCGTGGTGGGGCAGAGTTCCTTTCACTCGCGGGGGCTGGGGGGGGGAGTGGGTGGCTACTCCACTCTCCGACCTCACCTTCCGCCCGATGTTGATTCAGTCTACGTTCATCTCCCGGCAATCTGCAGCGGCGGCCGGCATCTCGGCAGTCCGGCCCCGCATGCCGTTTCTTCTGCCCTCCCAGGGCCTTACTTCACCGGACCCACGAGCAGCAGGCTCTTCTGATGCGGGGTAGGCTCCCGCTAGGCTGCTTTCTCGCCCGGGCTTCCTCTCGCCCCGTGGGCTATTGGGCGCGTCGGGCACCTCCTCCCGGTGGTGCAGGCATACCAGGTGCGGGGTGGGCTCCCGATCACCTTCTTCGTCATGGGGCTTTTGCACACGCCCTGCGGGCTATTGGGCGCCTCTGCACAGAGGCTGATTAACTGCAGGCACACGAGGTGCGGGGTGGGCTCCCGGTCACCTCGCCTCCACCCTGCGGCTTTCGGGCGCGTTCCGCGCCGGCTTCTGGGGGTGCCCTCATCACGGGCGGTTCTCTCCCCCTTTTTCACCGCTGATGGGCTGCTGCACGCACGGGCACAGCCCCCTCGTCGCCAATGTAATGTTGGGCCCTAGGCCCACATCCAGATAAAGGAGGGAGACAGACACATGGTATACCGGTGCAGTAACTGGCCCAGAGCACGTGCGCTCGGCCCCTTTTATTGTCAGGGTCACCTGACCGGTGACGCCTGTGGTGGGTGGGTGTTTAGTGTGTGTTACAACAGGGCAAAAGACTAGAACGTATCCAGCCGGATACTACAGAGGGCTTTGGTCTTGGTATCATGGCACATAAGGAATACATTGCTTGTTTGCTGTGCACAAAAACAGATTGTTCTCCTTCTTTCAGCTCTCTCCGTGTGGCTGCTGGATCTTCCGGCGCCGGCGGGGCTGCTAATTGTGTGTGTTGGGCTACGACCTGCCTGCAGGGACCCTGGGAACAGCAGGATGGAACAGGTTACTGCCAGCCTGCCCTCAGTGCCCTGTATATATTGTCCTTGGCAGCCACCAGATGACTCGGCCAGGAGCAGTCCGAGGTGAGAGCTTGTGAGCCCAGAGCATCTGCGAGAATGATGTCTTAAGTTGGAAAGTTGGTTCTAATTGCGTGCTAGACGGTAATCATTATGTTTCCACTGGTTACCGATTTCACTACAAGCTGCACACTTTCAAACTTTCAAACTTTGTGGCTGGTTAGTGCTGTATTGATGTAAAGTTGCCGTGTTCAGCGTGGCTCTGTAAATTGACTTTCTATTTTTGCAAAGCAGTCTGATTGTATCAGAAGGCCATGATTGCCCCAGGGCACTTGCTATTACGCGTGAGAACATTGGCAAATACAGGAAACCAAAAATGCAGCGATATTTTTAAAATAGGAAAAGCATGATTTCCTTTCAGAAACAGCTTTGGGTAAGTGTTAGTGAAAGTGTAACTGCAGTCAGTTAACTTTACTGGACAGAGTAGTTCCAACTACATAGCGCAGGGCAAGGCAGCACTATTAATGTGTGCAGGGGTCGACTTTTAAGGACGATCAAATAGGATCGGTGGTATACAGCTGCACCTGGCGCTGAGCTGGGGGGTTCTGCTGTGGAAAGCACTCTCTGCAGAGTTCCATTGCTGCCCAGCAGTTTTCAGACAACAATAAAAATGTCCAGGGAAGAATGAGATAACTGTTGTGATTAATGTTCCTATTGAGAGAGATCCCAAGTTTTAGTGGCAGTTTTGACTCACGATAAACTAGCACAGACAGGTTCATTAAATGCCTGCTTCAGAATGTGTACCATGCAGATAGAACTGTATTTTATGTGGATAGTGCAGAGGGTTACTGCTTTTGTCACAGAGATCCTTTTTAGGTCTCGCATATATCGTTGCAGCGAAACGCTCAGCTCGCTTTGCGAGACATGCAGTATACACTATAGTGGGGGGAAGCTCCGCCCACTTTCCGGCCATATTTTTGATTGGCTTCAATCATAAATGCTGCCTTTTGATTTGTTTTTGACTTCTTAGTCCCTCCTCCTGACGGCCATGTTGTCATTTATATCCTTCCCTGGCTATTGGCCCCTTTACTCCAAAACTATTTTTGGCCCTGTGTTCCCACCCCCTCCCGCAGTCTGTGACTTTTCGTCCCCCCCCTCACCCCCCTCCCCCTCCAGTTCGTGCCTTCCTGGACCCCCACCCTCCCGTTTCCAATGTAATAGGTCTCGCCAAAATACGAGTCCTATTGCATTAAGAAATGCTTGTTTGTTGTGGGATTGGCTGGCTGATTGCACTCTTTTTTGATGTCGCGCTGCTGACGGATTATTTTGCCTGACTCTATAACACATGCGCAATACAAGCATGCAAATACTTCACTTCCGCCTCTAGCGCACTTGGTGCTCCGTCCAAGTTACAGGAAACTGTTCGGCCTATTCACACAGTGATCAACAAAGAAGTAAAAGGTGTAAAAACACTAGGGCAACCAAACTAAATATTTTTATGTGTGCTGCTCCTCCTGGGTTGCTGCACCTCGCAAATCTTGATAAGAGGCTTGCTCTGCGTGTCTCGCCCGTTCTCGGCTGCTGCTGCACTTACGGCGGAAGCGGACTGAAGTTTCGGGCGGAAAATAGCAAAATACATTTCTGAATTAAAACAGTGTTCCTGAGTTCTGATAAAGTGAGTAAATAATTAGTATGCGTTCAGAGCAACACAACTAATAGTAATACCTAGTCTAATATTATGCGTAATACATATGCCTGTTCAGGAAGACCATTTTCAGGTATTCCCTTTTAGTTCTCCCGTCTGCGTGAGTGAGTGATTCAAATAAATAGGTTTCAAATGTGGCTGAAAGACCTGGCTTTTGGGGAGAATGAGACGAGGCTAAAATGTACTGTGCACAGGGGTTGGGGAGGGGGGGTCATCCTTGATTGTAGTTCTTGGTATCAGTATTAGCTAGGGTGACCAACCGTCCGTAAATTTCACGGACTGCCCGTAATTTGGGCCTCTTGTCCGTTGTCCGTCAAGAGTTCTTTCACGGACGCCTTTTGTCCGTAATTCCAGACATTCCAGCGTGCTGCCCCCTGCAAGCAGCCTGAGAGTTCTGCGACTCCCCCTGCAGGGGCAGCTCGCACTCCTGCTGGGTTAAGTGGCCTGCAGCAGCCCCTCCCCGACCTGGCACAGATTGCTATCAGCTCATTATCATTCTGTATGTCGGCCTAATTATCACATACAGAATGATAATGGGCCAGAGACAGCATTTGCTGGGCCTCCTCCTACACTCACTGCTCTTTGCAGGGATCGATCATGTGCAGCAGTATTGCTCAGTGGGTGTCACCAGCTACCACTGCGATACCACTTTCATTTTAAGGGGGTCCATTAATGGCTTCTGTAAATCAGGGGCCAGTGAAGCTTTATATACTCCTGTTTATGCTGTACTCCCTACAGGCCCGGTTTAGTTAGTCCTTGAGGAGTGTAGTGGAACTACTGCTCAGCGGACGACCGGCAGACCAGAGGTATGAATAAAAACTGAAAGCGTTACCGTGGATTTTGCCACAAAAGCGTTTTTAGAAGAAAGTGCGGTCGTAATGCTGATAGATCTCAGAATGGCACACTATACCATGGAAAACAGGCTATGATCTACTGTGATAAGTATTCAAATGCACATAAAAAAGGAACTCTTTCAGGCTGATGAGGGCTTTCCTGATGTTATTAAACGTTCTGCTTTTTATATCCGCTGTGTTGTTGGGCCCTACTGCTTAGGGAACAGCCTTGGGCTGCAGAAACAGGACTCCTGAGGCCACACACATTGACTTTTGCACAGATTCGATACTGGGTGGGAGCACAGTCCTTATAAGTGGATAACGGGAATGACAATCAGTTCCATAACAATAAACAACTGTTATTTGTCAAGAACGCCAAGAGGCAGCCTCGAGGGTGAGCACGCAGTACACAAATAAAGGTAATATTGTGTTAACAATATATAAAAGACAATGATAACTATCCGGTGCCTGTGATGGCAGAATTAACCCTCTCAGCAATCATTTGCAAGTGATTTTATCATTTAATCATTTGTTAAGTAAGAGCTTCACAGTTCTCATTTTTCGGCAGAAACAAAACAAGTTGCAACCACTCCAAAATGCAGCCGCTCACATAATTTCTTCCAGTAAGCAACAGCTATTATTAAAGGAACACACACAATTAAATCACTCTGTATGGTACACATTGCCATCTGGGCTCAATTGTTTCCTTTTTCCACGTTTTAAAATGTATAAACCTAGAAAGCACTGCAGACCGCAAAAAACATGTTGCCCTGTGTGTGAAGATTCAGACCAACTAGGCAGAGTGGACATACATTTTCATTTTCTGTGGCCTGGAATGGAATGCCTTTCTGCTGCCTATTAGGGATCTTGAAGTTCTGACTGTTGAAAGGTAGGCTCAAAAGCCAGCACTTTGAGCAAGCATGTCACCTCACTTAATTCTTGTTATACACTGCACCTGTTTAATATCGCTGGTCAAGAAATCATGAGGTCAGTCTCTGAAGTAAGTGCGCTTTATAAGAATCCATTGAGTGACACGTTGCGAAAAGAATAAATAAACTCTAAAAAGATAGAAAAAATATTCCTGGCTCAGGTAATAATCTTTAAAGCTCATGCTGAAAACCAAGAAAACAAAGTGATACCGGCAACTGGATCAAAAACATGACCCCAGCTACCCACAAGTGCTTGCCATCTCACTACCGTCTTATAAAAGTGCCACTTATGGATAGCAAGTTTTCAATCTGCTGCAGATGTAACCATCTCTGTGGTATTGTTAGAGTAAAATATTTAGAAAGGTAATTAGGCGTAAGACCATGCAGTGCTTTCCATACAATGCATAGTAGCATCATCTTAGTCTGGGCCGTCACTAATAGCAAAGACAAAGGCAGTGGCGGCTGGTGAAATTTGAAAGTGGTAGCCTTAAACAAACAGGTTCAACAAAATTTGCTTTTGTTAACCGGATTAATGATATGGTGTTATATAGCTTGCACCACATATGGAATTGTGTCATGAGCTTTGCGCAATATAGCTTATATTACCCCACTGATAGTCATTTTATGATCCATGAAAGGGTGAAAGGCTGAAAGGCACCAGCAAAGTGTCTGAAGTATTACTTGCTGGTTATGATGTAAATCAGTGCAGCATGTGCTCAGCTATCTTACCGAATAGAAGTAACAATGTAGAATGTTTATGTTGGTATGCGTAATGGGAAGCTAGAGTACTCACTGCCTTGTTTCCTTAATTATGTTGCTTTTACTTATTTTCTCTTCTTTATATTTTGATGTTGTTGTTGCCTACCATTCTGTTGCCTTCCTTTGTGTGGCTACATAAAGAAGACAGACTAACATAAGGAATGATGTAAGGTAGTCTATCCCACAGTGCATCTAGTGTATCCCACTAGCAAAAGGTGTGCAAAGGCCTCACGTACAAGGCATTTGTGCGATTCACAAAATTGAATGCGTGTGTGGAGTAAGGGAGTTGTGAACAGAGAATTTTAAGGATAATGTGGATCAATTATGTCACTGTAGGAATGGTTCTGCAGGTTTGTCGGACAGTTCTCTGGCTAGTTCTTTGCATGTACAAGAGTTAGTGTGCGTTTGTTGTGAACAGAGTATTTTAGAATGATCTGGAGAATTCACTTACCGTAATGTTCTGGATCTGAGATTTGACATTGCAGAAGGCTGGGGGTGCAGTGAAGGAGAGAGCACAGGGAGGAGGGATTGCAGGACTAAAGCACTGGAGTCGAAGGATACCACAGGAGATTGATGGTCCAGAGAGAGAGAGCATCAGGAGGAGAGGGAGCATGCGAGCAATGCAAAGGTGTCAAACGATACCACAGGAGACTTCTAGCACACAAACAATGTGCTGGAACAGAGGGAACACAGGCAGAACAAGGGGTTGACTGTCTGGGAACTAGGTGGAGATTAGGGAGAGCGCAAACACAGTAGGACCTGGCAGGAGGGAAGATAGAGGCTGGGGCTCAAGAGGAGCCAGAGCAGAGAGAGACGGGCAGCCATGTCAGACAGACTAACAGCTATGTGGTTATACTGAATAAGCAGCTCCCTACATCATTATCATATGAAATCTCTTGATTGATGCAGTAACTACACTTTCACAATTGCTTTATTAACCTTCTTGCTTTCTCAAATAGTCTTGAAAGGGCACCATTTTCCCACTCTTTTTTCAAACTTTTCTCGGGAGAGAAAAAGCCCCCCTAATGACGTTCAGGCTCGCTCGCTGCGCTCGCCACTGGGCACTCATCACAAACTTTTACGCCACACCACTTTCAAATGTCACCAGCCGCCACTGCTCCTGCCAGAGCCCAGGGCATGGCAAACTGTTTTTGTTTATGGGCTCCTGTCACCTCACCAGGGGCCAAGCTCTGGGGGGGTGGAGGTTTCATTTTGGCTCATGTTACCCAGGTGCATCCAATATGCAAACGCTGGTATATAAGTTTCAATCCGGCACACAACAGATGCAGTGCAAGGTTCTCTCAACCTAATATGAACTTATTTTGACTTGTACTTATGTAGGTTGTCTATTTACTTATGTAATATTGCGCGACCTCCTCTGATGTGTCTGTAACATGTACCTTTTGTCCCAAATTTTTGTCCTGAATTCTGACCTTCTGTCCTGAATTTTTGTCCTGTTTGACCCTTTGTCCTGAATTTTTACACTCACTGTCCTGAATTTGCACCCATGCCAGTTGGTCACCCTAGTATTAGCAGGTTACCTAAACATGTTCGGAGGATTTAGGCGGGGTTTGCTAAAAAAAGGAATTAAAGTGATGGTGTCATAAAAACAAGCACGAGGATCGCTTTGCCTTTTAGATCTTTCAGCCCGATTTTTTTCTGTTTAGGTGAGATTTGCAGTATTTTTTAGGTTCACAGAGTTTGTTGTCTACAAGTAGCATGTAGCTAGAGTTTAGCGATAGCGAGACTATCTTCAACAATATATTCCTGGAGGCTACCTTTGTAAGGTCAACGTTCATTGTTTATTGTAGTGTACACAAACAACGCATGGCAAACCACGTACACACTATCTTTCACAGCAGGTTAGAAAAGGTTTGACAAGTTTATAGTAGGATATAGCACCGATATGCTATCCAACATAGCATAAAATTGCCTGCCACATGTTTCCCAGATTGGTTTGGTAAATAGAGCCATGTGAGGTGAGGAGCAGAGGATTCCTGCAGCGTGGCTCACCGGAAGAAGAAGAGCACTGATTTCCATTATTCATTACATCAGGTCGCCAATTGGCATCTTGTCATTGTTGACGCCTTCCCAGGTAGACAAGGCTGGGCAATGTCTAAGGTTACTAAATATTTATTGACTGGTATTTTGGAAGTACACTGCTGCAGTTCATTCGTCCTTACCCACATTTTTGGAAGTCGATTGCCTTCTGTTCGTCTTTCAGCATAAAAGGCGTACTTTGCAAAAGTGCTTTCAAAAACAAAAAAAATGCGTGCCGTTTCTTCCAGCAAAATATGTCCTCATTTTTCCTTAACAATGGAAAACATTGTAATTACGGTTCAGAGGTGGTAAGTCTTTAGAGCGGCTATTAGTTGATTTCGTTGAGGGCTTTGTTTCAATATTGTGACAGCGCTGGTTGTTAGGTGCAAAGACGGGGAAATGTCTTCAAATTGATAAGGTGCCATATGTTCTAATAGTAAAACGCAGCCCGTGCTTATGATATTCTAGCCTTTCAGAAGGTGCCGGCAATATTATTTACATTCCGTAGACTGAGGCAATGGCCTCTTAAGCGCTTTGCGCACTCAATTAACTAAGAGAGCTGGTGAGAAATACAGTACCCCAGACAACCTTCAGGAGCGCCATCCATGCTGCTCATAAATCTTCCTAACTAATCCGAACTATGTTAACAGTGGCTTGTCTTGTTCACTCAAAGGGCTACCACGGGCGCCGAACACATTTGAAATGTAATAGGTCTTGCATTCGAGAGAGTTTAAGCTATTGGCATTGTAAATGACAGTGCCTTTTATTTATCTATTTTACAAACAACACATAAATAAAAGGCATTTTCATTTACAATGCCATTAGCTCAAACTCTCGTAAATGCGAGACCAATTGCATTGCAAATGCTTGTTTATACTTACAGTTAATTTGTTGCAATCACCTAATAACACAGTAGCCTATAAACTGTCATCAAAGAGCTCAGCTGCATGTAAACTGCATGGTATAGATTAGAATGTTATGTTTTTCCCCAGTTTTTCGTTATCCTAATATTTCTAAAAGGGGTATGTTTGGGTAGAAATGCATTCTTATTGGCAATGCAATCCCAACCACTGTGGTTGGTATTAAATGCTGTGTTTGTGCTTCTCCAAACACTCTTTATATATGACCTACTAGTATAAATTATGTGATTCCTACAATGGCCCTAGTGGACATACATTCTGTAGTAACACCTGTAAAAATAATTCTAAATTTTCAAAAGGGAAAAATAAACGCATTTATTCATAACAGATATGGATATCTCATGCCTAGTCAGAAAATAGCATGAATATAAGTTTACACAAATTCGAACATTTGTCTTCAAGAAGGTGCCCCGGAAGGAAGGGTAAGGTAAGTGTAAAATTGTGCTAAAGTGAAGGTAAGTGGAAGAAAGGGAGGGCAGTGAACAAATATAAACATCAAAATCAAATTATGAGTGCCAATCTGGCCTATAGCATGGCCAATCTGTTTAGAACACCATATTTCATGGGCACATAGGAGTCTTAATACTGTTGTCCACGATGTTGAAGAGGGTAAGTAGCTGTCGACGTTTCGACCCTGGGGGGGTAAATGTAGATACTTGTGGTTCTTACATTAGGGTCTTCATCAGGACAAGGAGTGGGACACCCTACATCCACCAAGGGAAACCGGTGGTAAGTAGAATGGGCCCGGAGGCTCCAGCTGCAAAAGGGGACCTTTGTCCGCGTTTGCAGAGCTGTTAAATCTGGGATCGATAATTTCAAGATTCCCAAGTTTCTCCAAAATGAAGAGGAAACGGCTTGCGTCCGTTCACAACAGTTAACCCCTTGTACTGTAACACTCCTACACCTTGTGATCCTCTTTGTGTTATGTACCATTTCCTAGACTGATTTACACATGTATGATTCATAGTCTCTGCATAATGTATGTGTGAAGTAAAGTGCTCTAACACCCTACACTGGTATGAGTAGCGCAATAAAACAAATTAAATGGATGTGAGAGAGGGGCCGTAGAGAGATGAGGGGCATTGGTGCAACGTGATAGTGAGGGAATCTCTGGACAAGGTGGTCATTGTAGCACTGGGCTGCACCAGTGCTAATGCCGGCCCTGAGAGAGTGAGTCAGAGATGTGTGTCATTGTGCTGTTTGAGTTTGATAACATACTAATGTGGTAGTACTGTATAGATAGAGGACAGGAGTTGGATTTCTAACTTCTAAGTTGATAAAAGGTGGTCATGTAGCCAAGTTACAATGGCCTGGCAATTTTATACTATCTGTTAGGAGAAACCAATGAATGTTATACATTGTCCATGGTACTGCAAGTATTTCAGCTGTAGTGGTCAAAGGAGGTGTAAAACCATGTGTTATGATGTGAGGAGGATGTGCAATGGACTTCACGGCTTAGTTTTGATCACGAGAAAGTGTCACGCTAAGGGTCACATATTTGGTCATTGAATGTCACTCATAAGTACACTGAAATCATGAAAAAGTGACACAAACGCAATCTCAAACCTCTGTAACGATGAGGCCCCTGCCTTGAGAGCTCCTGACTCGGTCCAGAGCATGGGGGGCCCTATCCATCTTGTTTGCAAGGGGTCCCCTCAAGTTTTGTTACGCCACTGGGACGCTGAGGGGGGTTTCAATAACACACCTACTATACAGAGGATGTGTAGGCCCTATACTCCCCCCCAGCCACTCGGCTAATACTGAGGATCTGGAAAGAAACACTGAAAACACTGTTGTGGGAAGGGCGGCTGATGGGGAAAACGCCTCTTTGGGAGGGGTACACATTAGACCGGGTGGCAGCACTGGATGGATTTCGCCAATGGAACCTCTTTGGGATTGCTACCCTGGGGGACATAATGCAGGGGACGACACTGAAATCATATCAGGAACTACAGGGGCAATATCATTTACATCATTACCAGTTCTTCCGTTATCCCCTGTTGCGCCACGCCCTCTTGCCCTATTTAGCAAAGCTGGAAACTCTCCCTGAGTTTAAACCCCTAGAAGCCAAACTCCTCTCAGGTGAGCTGGTGGACCACAAAATGATGAAGATATATCGCACACTGATAAATAATTCTGAAGTCCCTCTACAGAAGTTAAGTAAAGCATGGGAACATGATTTGGGTCCCCTGGAGGAGGATGAATGGAGGAAAGCTATGGGGCACCGAGGGAGACGGCTATTAAAGCCAAGCTCCGTTTAATCCAGTGGAAATATTTCCACATAGTATATTGTACAAGATATAGGTTACGGAGGATGGGAAAAATGTCTAACCCGTCCTGCCTCTGTTGCACCATGACAGAGGGAAACCTGCTGCATACGATATGGGAATGGCCCAATATCCAGTCGTACCTGGAGGTGGTATTGGGGGGCCTTGGTTCAGTCCCTCAGACCGGACCCTAAACTGGTTCTTCTACACCTAACAGAATAGCTAGACTCCAATAGGTACCAAAGGGCACTACTGTTTTTAGGATTGGTGGTAGCAAAACGAGACATTTCCCAACACTGGACAGACAAGGGACCCCATTGTTGGAGTAGTGGTTTAGGGGGATAGACCACTGCATGGCCCTGGAAAGGCCGATCTATGAGGTCAGGGGCCCGACAAAGTTCGTCAAGATGGTGGAAGGATGGGGGCAGTACTGCGGTGTGGAGATTGAGCCAATCAGACTGCAGAGACAGAGCGTAGAGAGGGAAATCCACTCTTACAGGTCAAGACCGTGTGAGAGATCTGGGGGAGGAGAGCCATGTCTGATGTACAACATATTTGTGATATGTGTATGGGTTGCATTGCAGGGTGTGGGGAGGGTTGGCATGAGTACGGGGAAGGGGCATTGTGGAACAGTTGTTTGTATCTATTGGTGGATATGACATGCATTTAAAACTTTAATAAAATATATTGTTAAAAAAAAATCTGCAGTGCATCGGGAGTTCCATTGGGCAGGGCCACCCCTCCCCTGGCCTAGCCCAATGGCCAGGCAGGCACAACCTTGTCCCTCTTTATCCTCCTCCCCGTGGCAGGCACAAGAGCCAGGGAGGACCTCTCACACATTTCCTGGCCTTTGATGAGGCCGGGAACAAACATCATAAACCTTGTTTGACCTCCCCTCCCTTGCTGACTCATAACAAGCGTAAGGACAGCTGATTCCTGCCAAAGATGTACTGTTCACAAGTGTACACAGGACACTGGGTCAGCAGTCCGCAGTTCCAGTCCTTCATCTGCTTATGCGTGGGGAGAAGAAGGAGCAGCACAGCTGACTGCAGCCCTGGCGACTCATTAACTGCAGTGAAAGGGACAGAGGGCAGCTGCTACCTGTCCCAGTGCTCCATCCATCCGCCGCACATGCAGGCATGAGAGAAAAAGAGAAGCAAAGCAGACAAATTCTGCCCAGGACAACTCTGCGAGAAATTAAATGAACAAAAAAAGGTCTGTAGGGTTTGGCATTCCCCTGTGGACTCCTCTTGGTACCAGTACGAGGGAAACCCCCTCGCAAAGCTTAACGTTTAAAAAAATAAAGAGAAAATCTTTTTTTCAAAATTCTTCGCAGTAATCGCGATTACTAAGAGTAACTAAATAAAGTATCATGCTCAGTTCACAGAAGCAAGGACTGTGCAGAATTCATGATCAAAGGGCATGCCCCTGGGGCCTGGACCCATTGGCTACAGCGCATGGCCAAAGCTGTGCGCAGAGCGTCTGGGGGAAGAAAGGCTATGTGAGGGGTGTGGCAAGAAGCCACCCAGTAGTCACGGTGACGGCTCAGGGCGGTATGCGGGGGGTTTGGAGCACAGTGACTGGCAGCAAGGTATGATCAAAGCCAAACCCTTCACTTTGTGGCAATCCCAAGGACCGAAGGCCATGTGCAATGTCATAGGGGCCCCGTCATCAGCGCGAGGACGGCCGCGCTTGACGTTTATTGGCTACGGCAGAGATAAAAAAAGGCTGTTTTTAGCGGCCTTGAGGAGAGGAGGATCCTGCGCAGTGCTTGACCGGACCCCACACCCTGCTCAGCCATTTTCCTCCATGCTGGGTTATGTGAAATCATCAATGATGTCAATGTTCACGTCATGTCATGTGTGACTCCACCCCCTCTCTGCTGCAGCAAGTACCCACATTTTGTGGAATCCCTAACCAAAATTGTAGCCATTTTCAACAATAACGAATTCACATATCACTTAAATTGTGCTTGAAATTCACTGAATACAACTTTATGATTTAATTAAGCTTGCCAAGTGAAGCACTGGCATTGTGCATAGAGCACAAAACAAGCATTAGCAAAACAAATACATTTGGCTTTAATGTGCTGCTGCATGCAAGCTGAATTTGTTCGTATTTGTGTTTCAATGTGTTACCACATTAAAGCTCGAACTTTTCAAATGCTTGCTTTTATTTAAGCAGCTGATTATGTGCTTTTATGCATGTGTATTTGGAAGTAAGCATGAATGTGTGCACATATGTGACTGGAAAAAGGTTCCTGACTACCATACAGAAAAAGTCTACTGCAGTTGAAAAACAGTGCCATGAGAAAAAAAAAAAGGAAATGCTTTCTGTACACAGTGCATGACTTCGGCACATACCATGATGTGTCACGATTCAGTGGACTTTTAAGATTATAATACTCCATCATTCGTTGCATTGGAGGCACTCCATTCGAGGCAGAAAATGCACCAAACAGCCAATAGCAATACTTTAGCTCGGTGGAGCTAAAACCTACTCTATTTATGTATATATTTTATGAAACAACTGTTTATGAGGGGTTTCAATAAGTAATACATCTGTCTCAGGAGAAGGTAAAAGAGCCAGATTAACAATGTTCCATAGTTTCATGCACAAATGCAAGCTCTACTAGAAATCAAAGGCAGAGCTCATGTCAAAACATGGCTGCCCGAACGTGCCATAGGATTGTCAGTGTGATCCTGTACAAATAAATAATCGTAAACAAATAAACAAGGATAAAGAAATCAGGAACACTGAAGGTAAATAAGACAGATTTATATTGTCATATACCTCAGGACTCAGACAAATATAGTGCATTACAGCGTTGTGATTGGCTTTGGGGAGCCTGGGTGCTTCCTGTTTCCGGCCCGACGGGAGACACAGCGGAGGAGAGATGCGGCAATAAGGTAAGTTTGCTTTTTATTTTTTTTACACCCCTGCCCCGTCACCCCGATCCGTGCCAGCCACCACTGGAAAACACTGGACGCACACTGGTGCGCTCTCTCCAACCACCACACAAACCATGGTGAGGTGGAACATTACATTCCTCCCCAACTACATTATTTATAACACAAAAATGAAACTTACAATTTAACAGACCAACATACTGTACCAAAATCACCCAACAGCCGTCGTCAGTCTTCTGGGATCTCAGAACTACACCAGGAAGCCAGCCAGCCTAGATGATGGCGCCGGGTTACCTCTCAGGTGGTACCGGGAGCAGTTGCTAAGACCAGACACACTCAGAGAGCGACTTCCAGTGTCTGCAGTTGCAGGTGAGTCAGGCTGGTCGGGACTTTAAAGCATCTGTTCCTCATCATTACGGCGGGAACAGTCTAATGAAACATCTGAGTGAGGTGACAAAGGAAATAATGTCAAGTGTTCATCCCACTCATCTGGGCTACCATGTTGGTCACTGGGCCTTTGGTCCTCTCTCCAACCTCTCTTGAAAAAAGAAATGTTGCGTGTGATCCCTTCATCTCCTTGGCGGGCAGTGACCATCAGACCTGTGCGAGATACCACTGTCCAAGAACATTGCTCAAACGGAACTAGCTACCTGGGTAGCAGTCTTTGAGATGAAAAAGAATCGCCCTGTTGGATTTCGGACTGACAAGCCCTCAAACGAGCACTTGATCTGTCATTGGTGGCATTTCTCCTGTTGAATACTTTAACATCATCTATGGGATCAGGAACCCAGGTGGGGCGATGTGGGATGGTATTTGTAATGATAGGCCGCATGCAGGCATACCCTGGAGTACGGCCCGTTGTCACGTGAGGAGTCTGTCGGTACTCCCGCAAAAATTCGCAAATGGCTTGTTCTATCAATTGATGGTCCGCGTGGGCTATGCAGACTACCTTGTTGAGGGTCCGCAAAAAACGCTCCACTTCGCCATTTGCCTGCAGCCATCTTGGAGCCACTTTGTGATGACGGATATTCCATGACCTCAGATAGTCAGTTAATTCTTGTCCATGAAATGGAGGTCTATTGTCAATGTTTATGACTTTCATGATTCTGTGTGTGGCAATGACTTTCTCTAATTTGGTAATTTACAGGCATTTAAAATGTTTAAAAGACATTTAACTATTTTTTTCCCTAAAAAACACAATTCATATCATATGAAACAAACTAAAACGAAACATGTTACTATGTCATAAAATAACCACAATATTGGTGTCACATCAGTGTTGATATAAAAAGTATTTATGGAGTGGTCTAGGATTTAGATGCAGTCGATGGATCGTTGGACTGAACTAGACTGGTGGGATATATATCCTTGGGCCATGTTATCTTTTCATAAAATGACAGAAATGTCATCATCTTACAGGTCAGTTGAGGATCTGTTGTGCCCAGACCTTTAGTGATAGCGGATCTGCAAGTTCGAATGCCCCTGTCGTTAAAAGCTTTTTTTAGTAGCAAAACTCGGATAGGTTTTAAGAAGGGGCAAACACAAATGCAGTGAATGAAATCTTGCCTTACTGCACCACATAAGCTACATGTTTTTGGGGCCTTTATACTTCCATGCAGGTTGGTCTGCCAAACTTGGTAATGCCCCAAATCTGATAGTCATTAGCTTTCGTTTCAGGTAAGATGAATATGTTGTGCTTAGGTATTCTGCCGGACGTGTTGATGTGTAAGATTGGAGAACCATCCAAGCATGGGACCGCTTGGCTATTATACTTTTGTCTTCTAGTAATGAGTAAAGCTTGGCCGCTTTGTTTGTCACTCTACGAAAAACTTGGAAGGAGGGGTTCTGAGCCCAGAGTTCTGTTGTATTAGTTTCCTTCAAAGCGGTTTTCAAGAATTTGCCGCAACTTGAACTTGGTTCGTCTTCCTGGGCTTGCCACAAGGCCTCATGTAGAACATTGGACCGATTCAACCAAAGTTTGAACCAAGTTTTAATTGCGGCGTATTTTCTTCCAATCTCCGGTTTGATAAGACCAAATTCCAATCGTACCTGAGCAGGGGATGCGTTTTGAGGTAGGCTAAAGACTTTTTTATACGTCTACGTTTGTAGAGAGTCTAAAAGTTTTGCATCCTTGCCATTTAACGCTATACACGCGTAAGTTACTGTCGGCAATAGTTTAGCAGCCTTCACTGCTACTAGCAGCTTAAAAGATGGGCCCTGTAATTTTTTTGCAAGGGTACAGAATGCATGGATAAGGCCATTTCTTTTTTTTCCAGATATTGTCTGTGAAATTGAAAATTCAATCGATTGTCTATATATACCCCCAGATATTTATATGTACTGACTACTCCTAGGCTCGTTTCTCCCAGCTTGAGTGGGTGTTGATGTCCCAGTCGATTCGTAATTGACATAGTTTAATTTGGTAATGACTTCCGTCGCAGTCTGCGAGCTGACAATCTCCACTTCCGGGTATTTGGTATAGTCATCAATAATGATCACAGGGTTGCTGGACCCCTGTTAGAAGCCCCCTTTTCTTTCGCCATTCATTTTTATTGTTGACCGGGCTCCGACTGAGGAGCGGGGACAAGCCCCCTTTAGTGGGCGGTCTATTTAAACATAATGAAGGTGTGTCCTCAGAGCGGGCATGCCACTTGCATGTCCAAGGTACACCAAAAGCAAGCCAGTCTGTGCCTGTCCGTGCTTGGACAGCGCTCATCGCCAGCCCCCCTGCCAGTGGGACACCAGATTTCAAGTCATCGAGACCCTATTCAAGGTATGAAGTACTCAAACTTAAGTCCTCAAGCCATAAATGCCCTGGCCCTACATTTAACCCGGTCAGCTTAACTTCTCCTTAAGAATGTCATAGTTGTCATCTCTCCCTTTCCTACGACCATGTTAATGCCATAGCCCCCCTCTCAGTTGACACAGTTTCACCCCCGTCAGCCACTCATCCAAGCACTGCGTACTTATCAATACCCGGTCTTTAATAAAGCACAAGCACAAGTTCGCTGAGATCATTGATTGCCATGCCATTCACACAGACACCTGGACTGATGCAGCATCAGGCCCAGATCTGGATGATGCCATCCCTCCTAGCTTTTCATTGACCAGGTTAGATCGCAAAATGAAGCGAGGTGGCGGCTTAGCCATAGTCGCTCGTGACAGTATGAAGATTTCCACTGAAAGGTTTCTTCCTATCACAGATAGCGAAGCACTCTTATTTAAAATCGAATTGACCCATAATTATATCTTTAATGGTATCCTCTTGTATCGCCCTCCTGGTCCCAGATCAACCTTCATCCTTGGGCTCAGCCAGTTATTCGAATACAATTTTAACTTTCAAGACATATCAATACTGGGCGATTTTAACTTTCATTTGGAGATTCAGGGTGACTGCGACACAGGAATCTCCTGGAACTAATGCCCAGTCTTGGTCTGGAACAAGTAGTCATGGGGATCTCCCATTTGGGTGGGCATCTACTAGCGGGATCTTCACAGACAGCCTCTATCTCCCACCTACCGGTTTAATTCAGCTCCCGTGGACTGATCATTCCGCCATCCTTTTTGATCTGAACCTTCCTAAGGTCTCTGATGCAGGGAACTTGCCTGTGCACACCTATAAGCATCGGCTATGGCATTCGATTGAGGCTAACGATTTACAGGCACTTCTCTCAAATAGCATGCCCCCACTAGCAAATAACCTGGAGTCGGCTTCTGCTGACTACCATGCCTGGATTCAGTCTACAATTAATGCTCTAGCTCCTCTTAAAGAGGGGCGGTCTGGGAGAGAAAGGCCCTCAGAGCCAATGTATACTGAGGACCTCCTTCTTGAAAAATGGCTATGCCGTAGGCAAGAATGTAGCTGGAGGCGTAACTATGATAAGGCAGAGAAGGAGGCCTATAGAAAGATGATTGCTAAATACGAAGAAAAAATATTCTCTGCCAAATTGGCTTATTTTATTGATAAATTAAATAATGCAAGCAACTGCCATAAAGAACTTTTTGCCACCTTACAAAAACTCTCTAAACCCCCAGAGGAAAACAACGCAGTGATTGGTCAAACTTTCTGTAACACATTGTTTTTTCAACAGAAAGTGCATGACATGTACAATGCCTTCTCAGTTAATGAGAAAACTGGGGCTCACTCTACGCCACCTAGTAACCTCAATGGTAAGTGTCAGACTCACTCTTCTGATTCTTCCTCCAGGCAGAAAGCCCATTGTAGGAAGGTGGAATCTGACTGCATGGTTACCCCCATTTTTTTCCTGGTGTTTTGCTGATTTTTGACTAGTCTGACTGGGATCCTGCTAATCAGGACTCCAGTTTATCTGCTTACTCCCTAAATTGGTTGTGCATGTACTTTAGGTACACTCCAGATTGGATTCTGGGGTACCCTTATAAGTCCCTAGTATATGGTATACTATGTACCCAGGGCCTAGGTACCCCAGAGGCCTCCCAGGGGCTGCAGCATGTATTATGCCACCCCTGAGAGACCATGGAAAATGACACCACAGGTCTGCTACAGCAGCCTATGTAAGGTGGTGCATGCATCCCTTACTTAGATATAGGTTCACTATATCTATCCTAAATCACTGCACATATAAACCTATCAGTCACCCCTATGGCAGGCCTTATCAATCCTGAAGGCAGGGTGCTGGGTTGTATGTGAGAGGGTGCCCCTGCATGAGCAGAGCCCCTCTGCAGCCTTCGGAATCCATTCTCCGGGGTTGTCTGTGATGCAGCCAACCATATATACTTAAGTGCATTATAACCTAGCGGTAAATGCTAACTTTAAAACGGCTGCACGGAAACATGTTGTGTTTGGTGTCAAACACCTTGGAATCATACCTCCACACCAGTAACTGGTGTGGGAGGTATGATTCCAGCCTCCTAGAGGGAGAAATATGACAACACCGGTACACCCGGTACCAGCTTTCTTGACCCTGGCATCACAAAATGGATGCTGCCAGCCACAGACACGAGTCTGCCCTCCTGCTGCTGGACGAAACTCTGGCAGGGGAAGGCTTGACAATAGGTTTCCTGTCACAGGGAGGTGTGACCACCTCCCAGACAGGCTTTAGTATATTGGGGCTGGGTGGGTGCACTCTCAGAGTGCTTTGATGTCTGCACTGGGGGCACATTTGGTGTCCCTGTGCATAGTCCAGCTCAAACCGGTTGCAGGAGCCATTTGCTCCTGCTCTGGCGTGAAACTGGACAAAGGACATGGGTGTAGCCACCCCTCTGTCCTGACCCTCCCATAGGTGGGTCCCCAGAGTTAGTCACACCCCTTCCTTATAAAGTAGGAACCCCTGACTACAGGACTTTAGATTTTACCTGGACTAAACTCTGCTACAGAAACCAAGTACTTCGACGATCTACATGATGCTGGATGACTGAAGAAATCTCCCTTGGAGTAAAGGAGTTACTCCCCTGCTGAGCAGGCACCTAAACGCATCTGACCGGTTTGCATCTCCCAAGCTCCTGAGGACTCTGAAAATTTCCACAACACAGGAGGTGGGTTCCCAAGGTCTCTGAGGTTGGTCTGTGATCTCAGCAATTCTGAGGCCCGCATCCCTCGTGGGGACCATGCAACCCGTACCCCTGTGCACCGTGTACATTTGCAGCAGCATATGCTTTTCTGCAATCCCGGAGGCTGTGCTTTGGGCTACTTGTAGTCCTGACCCCGAGTAGTAATTCCACTGAAGATTTCCGGCCTACACTCCACGAGTGTTCCGTGGGCTGGTATTTGGTGATTCAGCTTGAGGTCCCTTCGCGATCCCTGATCCGTTGGCCTGTGGGTGCCTGTGAAGGTAACTTTGATTTTCTGTGGGCTTCTCTGGTTGCTCCAGACGTGCCCTGACTCTCCATAGCTTGGAGAGTCCCCAAGACCTTGCTGGTCCTCGCAGAAGCATCTTTCCTCTGACCGTGTGGGTTGCAGTTGCCAAGGCTTGTTGGTGTTCAATCCGGACACTGACCCCCCAGCACTCGACATCCTTTGTGGGACAGCTCACCCCCGGACTTTGGTCATCGTAGATGTCTCCTGGTCCCCGTGGCTGCAGATTCAAGCTTCACCTCTTCGCACCTGAAACACCCGACATCGGTGGGCATTCGTCTATCGTGCCCCTGGTCACTGTGAAGTGACCCAGACTCTGACCCCTCTGCTTTCAGGTTCTTCTCAGCTCCGATCCAGGCTTGGATCACACCGGACACTTTTCATCTTCCCGGCAGCAGCACTTTCCCGCAACACGCCATTGAAAACGACAAAGGTTTCCGACATCACTTGACCCCTATGCACCCGGCTCCTCTGGGATAGGTAACACGGGTACCTCAGTACTCTCAAGGGTGCTGGCCTTAGAACCTTCTATGTTTATCTGGGTTTGCTTGAAGTCCTCTCCGAAGTGTCCTTAATCTTTAAATTTCCAACCGCGACTTTCCCATAGAGTTGTACGGAGCTCGCGTCTGTGTTCACACACTGCAACCCGTCCTCCGTGGGTACCCTGTGTCACTACTTTGGGTGGTTCCTTGGGGTCCCAGCGATTCTACGTGCTCTAGGTACTGTGTCTAGTCAAGTCGTGGTTCTTATACCACTTTCTTAGTATATGGTTTGGTCTCCCCCTGGAGCCCACTGTGTATTGTGCTATTTACTGTCGTTCTAGTGATTTAATATTGTGTGCTTTGTTCTCTAATCTCATAAAGAGGTTAGTAGAGAGTGTTTAGTAATAAATACATATATTTTATATATTCCTTGTGTGGTTCTCCTTTCATTTGGACATTCAGGAGGTTATGATCTGGTAAAGCAAGCTGCTTCACATTCCTTCAAGACTTAGCCTGAAGGCTGCTCTCCATAGCTACCACTAGGATAGCTTTCAATAAAGGTTGTCTTTAACCTAATCATCAATAAGGGTCGTCTGGACTGGTGCAAGGTGCCCACTTTAATTAGTGGACAGCATATACCAGGCCAACTTCTCACATTGGTGTGCAGCGGTTGGATTCAAGCTTGCTATTGTTTTACCAGATAATCTCATTGAGTGACTAACTGAAAACCACTAAAGGTACTTAGGTACATATAAATCAAGACTAGAATAAAGTAAGTTCTACTGAACTTGGAGTTGGGTAGCCAAGGGTCTAGCACACCCTTTCTCCAACTCAAGACAGTCTCAGTTCCCACTAGGTTAGGTAGGTGTCTACACCACATAACTCTAGCATGTCTTCTAGGCCTGAAGCCAGTGGCTCCTTGCCAACTAAGTATGACCATTTCTCATTCCAAGAATTGAGAACCATGTGTACATCTAGGAAACTGAAGACAGGGAAAAACCCAAACACTCAACGTCTCATAGAGAGTTTGATTTTAGATGACCTCAGAAAGACTCCAGGGTCTGATGAGGCAGGCAAGTTGGGTGGGACAGCAGAAGAGGAAAGGCCAGGAAGTGAAAACTTCTATGACCTGGACTCTGATGCTGGCCAGGAGGATCAAAATGATTTTAACCTGGACAATCCAATTCTTCCTGGAAGTGAGGGAGAAGGCCTCAGTGGCCCTCTTTTTACCCCACCTGGAAGGGTTAATAGTTTACCAAGAAGATCAAGATCTCCTTCTCAGGAATCTAATCATTCTGGTACTTCTGTAGGGAGCTCTGCTTCTCATAAAAGGAAGTCCTCTTATGAGAAGAAGTGCCAACTGCTTGAGTTTGAGAGAACTAAGCTCAGAATCAAGAGAGAGCAATTGGCCTTAGATAGGGAATCCCTGGAGCTTCAGAGAGCTTCTCAGAAGTTGGGGCTAGAGCCCCATGGTGGCAGCAACAGTGTCCCTAGAGGTAGAGAACATACTCATGACCATAGGAACCTGAACAAGATTGTCCCTCCCTACCAGAGTGGGGATGACATCCACAAATGGATAACTGCACTGGAGAGGGCCTGTAAAGTACAGAGGGTCGCAATCTTGTGGCTCTCCTTTGCAGGAAAAGGTAGAGACAAGCTCCTCACTGTAAGAGAAGAGGATGCTGATAATTACAAAGTCCTGAAGAGTGCTCTGATTGATGGGTTTGGCTTAACCACTGAACAATACAGGATTAAGTTCAGAGACACCCAAAAGGCACAGACTCAGGACTGGGTTGGCTTTGTAGATTGTGCTACTAAGGCTCTGGAAGGTTGGATACATGGCAGCAAGGTGCAGGACTTTTTAGGATTGTACAATTTGATTATGAGGGAGCAGATCCTTAATAATTGTCAAAACCAATTTTTACACCAGTACCTGGTGGACTCTGATCTGACCTCTCTCCAAGAATTGGGAAAGAAGGCAGACAAATGGGTCAGAACCAGGGTAAAGCCAAAGAACCAGGGTGGTGACCAGAAGAAAGATTCTTCCAAGAACCAAGAGAAAGGTGGGGATAAATCAAAAGATAAATCCACTACAGGGCCCCAAAAGTCTTCTTCTGGGGGTGGGTCCCAAACTCCTTCCTCCCCTGAAAAGAAACCTTATTGCCATGTCTGTAAGAAGCCTGGCCACTGGAAAAATGACCCCATTTGCCCTAAGGCCAGCAATAAGGAAAATGTTCCTCCCAGCAATACTACCACTCCTCCTGGTACGACAAGTAGTAATCCCCCAGGTGGTAGTAGTGTACCCAAAAAGTTAGGTGGGTTCTCATGGGGAACTGAGGTGGACCATGGTTTAGAAAGGTCCCCCTCACAGGCCTCCTCAGTCTGTGATGGTGGCATGGGATTTTCTACTTTTACTGTTAGTCCTAATTCTTTGGGCAAGTACAGACAGGAGCCACTGATAAATGGTCAGAAAGCTTTGGCATTCAGAGACACAGGGGCTAGTGTCACCATGGTGACAGGGAAACTAGTCTCCCCTCAACAGCTTTTACCTGAGTTTAAGTACCAGGTGACCAACATTGATGGTAATAGAACAGATCATCCCATGGCCATAGTCAATCTCAGCTGGGGAGGGGTCACTGGCCCAAAGAGAGTGGCAGTGTCCCCAAACTTGCCTGTAGATTGCCTGTTGGGCAATGATCTGGAAATTTCAGCCTGGGCTGAAGTTGAATACCAGGCCCATTTAAGAATGTTAGGCCTCCCTGAGAAAGTTGGTAGAGCTCTTAGGGCCTCAGCCCAATCCCAGGGAAATTTTGGAGAGGTGAAGCCTGAAAGAATGGCCCACTCTACTCCACAAGAGAGCAGAAGGGTTGAAGAAAAGTCTTCTTCCCCCCAGACTATAGGTAAGGGTCAGCTTCTTCAGGGAACTGATCCTACCACTAGTGAAGGAACTGCCCCAGAGGTGGTCAGGCCTGGCCTGGCAACACCCCTGATGGCAGGGGACCCTTCCAAGGTGGTACCCAGTCTGGAGCAGGTATCCTGCCCCTCTCTACCCTACCTCAATCAGCCTAGGGCTGCAGAGGTCAGGGAGGTCAGTGGACCCCTAAAGGCCCACTGCCCAGAGGAACCCCCCTTCAACAGATTAGGGGCACCCAGTCTAGTAGCCCTAGCCAGGTGAAAATTCCTCAACACACTGAGGGACCCCTCTTACCATTGACAGTGCAAATCGCCCATGTCTCTGGGCAGTATTTTTGGAAGTTGAAGGCTCTACGGAGCTTCCTTCACTATCTTCCTATGGACTGTAGGAAGACTGTGGTACATGCATTGTTCACCTCCCAGCTTGACTACGCGAACAGCCTTTATCTGGGGCTCCCTGAGTATTTGCTCAGGAGGCTGCAGATTATCCAGAACGCGGAGGCTAGGCTGGTGCGGAACGTGCCAATGCGTCACCATCTGCTTAGTCTTCATTGGCTACCAGTGAAAAGAAGAATAGAGTATAAAGCTCTCACTTTGGCCCATAGAGCAATGAACGACACTGGTCCACATTACCTGAGGCAAAGACTTCGAAAATATATCAACAACAGAGCACTTAGATCAAATGACCAGAATTTTCTGGTCATTCCGCGATTTGCGAGGGCCAGAACCGGAGGCCGATCCTTTTCGGTTAAAACTGCCACACTCTGGAACTCTATGCCGGAACATCTAAGGAAGATCAAATCTGAATCTATGTTCAGGAGAGCATTAAAAACATGGCTCTTTGTTCTTCCCTAAACACTCGGCTCCTTGCCCATATGCCCAGGTCAATTAGCCCTACTAGCGCCGGGACACCTCCGTTGGAGGTAGCCGTGCGCTCTACAAGTTGCGTATTATTATTGAATAGGGACCATCCCCAGATGGACTCTGTTGGGCAAAGGCAAACCTGGGACCAAGTGGTTCCAAACCTACCATGTCCCCCCAGTGTTCCAACCAAAGGGACCCAACCCCCAGCTGTAGGCAGCCAGAGGTTGACCCTTAGAACCAGATACAACTCAGTCATGGAAAGAAAGGCCTCCATGGTGACCAGTGCTCTGAGGAAGATGAGACCAACTTTATTAGGGCCTCACTTCTCTACTCAGACACCCACCAGCCTTTTTCTTTGCCAAAACACACTACAGGTAGTAATCCCCACTTTTGGAGAAAATCCAATACCCTTAAGGGTAGGGACTGCTTAGTGGACCATAAGACAGGGGGTATCCATGCTAGTGCAGGATCTTCCTTATATGGCCACTTAGTCAATAAAGGCTCAACTGGGCAAGGTTAGCCTTATCTCCTTTCGTTTGGGGGGGGTGGCGTTATGTAGGAAGGTGGAATCTGCTCGATGATTCCCAGTATGGCTTTAGGTCCAAGCATAGCACTGAGCTGGCACTAATTAATGCAACTGAGAAAATTAGTACAGTGGACAGAGGCAAGAATGATGCATTTATCCTGTTGGACCTATCAGCGACATTCAACACCATCGACCACCATCGGCTGATCAGCCGTCTTCAGGATCTAAGGGTAGGTGGCTCTGCCTTATCTCTTCTCAAATCTTTTTTAACAGTCCGAGAGCAAGCAGTGGAAATTGGCAACTCGGAATTGCTCCTTTTCAGCTCCCTTGTGGTGTACCTCAGCGCTCCTCCCTTAGCCCCTCTCTTTTTAACCTGTACATCACCCCTCTGGTACAACTCATTAAATCCTTTGGGTTTACCATGGTGTCATAAGATGATGACACCCAGATTATTGGCTCTGTATCAAGCAGCTCTCAGGGTACAGCATCCAGATTTCCCCAGTGCATCCAACAGATTAGCAAATGGATGCTCCAAAACTGCCTGAGGCTTAACTCGGGTAAGGCCAAGGTTCTGCTTTTCGGATCCAAAGTTTCCTTCCGGATACCCAAACAGTGGCCCCCTGATCTGGGTAATCTGCCCACCCCAACTCTAAACGCCAAAAACTTAGGGGTTGTTTTTGACACAAAGCTTTCCTTCAGTTACCACATTAATGCAATCTCCTCCTCCGTCTTTCTCATCTTAAAAATTGGCAAGAAAGTGTGCCCATATATTCCGGAGACCCTTCAGAAAACGGTGGTCTCCACCCTCAACTTGTCCAGGCTGGACTACTGCAACGGCCTCTTCATCGGCCAGCAGAAGGGGCTACTGGCCTGACTCCAGGTCCTGTAAAATGCGGCTGCCCGATTACTGTTGAAAATTTCCAGGTTGGCAGTCTGCCAGACCATCGCTTGTTCATCTTCCATGGCTACCTATGCAATCAAGGATCAATTTTAAAGCCCTCTGTATTGCCTTTAGAGCCCTGCATGGTGCTGGTCTCGAGTACTTTAAACATAGGTTCTCCTGATACTCTCCCCTAAGAGAGCTTCGATCCTCTTCTGCCAACCGAGTTGAGGTCTCCAAGTACCATCTAGAGAAGTGGGGTGGCAGGAGCTTTGTCGCTGCCATTTCCAAACTGTGGATCTCGCTGCACTCTCACCTTAGATCAGCCTCAGATCTGCTAGGGTTTAAGAAAGCTCTTAAAACCTGACTCTTTATTCAGTAATTACAGCTTGGCTCGATCCCATCCCCCGCTGGTTCTTTTTGCTCAGTGTGTGTAGCACATAGACACCTCTGGGCATTAGTTCATGCTCCTCAAATATACCTCATATCATATGATATCATGACTGGAGAGGGTTGTTCTGGGGCTCCGGTAACCTGGCACTAGTGGCACAACTTGACAGCGGTTTCCACCATTTTATCCATTCCCGGGAACCAAATCTTGGTTCTAAGTCTACTCTTGGTGTTGACCATGCCTTGATGGCCATGGTGTGCCAGGTGCACTACCTGAGGAGTGAGGCTTCAAGGTATCACCAAATGCTGTCCTCCGAGGAGACACCCTCAATCATCCATTGAAAGTTCATGGCGTACATGCAATAAAGAATCAAATATCCTTTGTGCCTCTAGCGTTCTTCGAGACCAATGCTTTTTCAAACTGCTCCAATCATTTGAGGGAACAGCCGCAATCGCCATTTGCAAGCATTCATCTTCCCGCGTGGCTGCTATCAGAGTGTCCAAAGTCAGTGGAAGTGGGCGAGATCGTTCTGCAACATACCTCACGTATAATTCCGTCGCCTCTGCTTCCTCTGCCTCTTCGGAGATGGCATCACAGGGATGGCGGGAGAGGTAGTCCACAGGGTTTGAGGATCCTGGGCAGTATTCTACCTGACAGTCATATTCTTGCAGCTGTAATAGCCACTTTTTGATATGGTGTGGTGGCTTCGACGCTGATCCTCTGGATAAAGGCAACAGTGGTTTATGGTCTGTGAAAACAACGAAAGGGTGTCCATCACCTATATATGGAAATGTCAGCAAGCCCAATGTACTGCGATTGCCTCACGCTGAATTTGGGAGTAACATTCCGTTTCTGTTAAAGACTGACTGGCATAGGCCACCGGAGTCCAATTGTCATCCTTTTGTCGTTGCAGTAGTACAGCTCCAAGGCCATAAGGGCTCGCATCCACCACCACATTGGTGGCTTTACTGGTATCAAAATAGGATAGTGTGGTATCCGCTGATAATGCTTCCTTGGTTCGCTGGAATGCTGTCTCTTGTTCGGGCCCCAGTTGCCACGGGGTGGTTGTTTTAGTCAGTTCCCAAAGAGGTTGCGTAAGACCGGTGAGATCTGGGATGAATCTCCCAACGAAGTTAACCATGCCAAGAAAACTTCTCACCTCCAAGATGTTGCGGGGTGCCGGAGCTGCTTGCACATCTTTCACCTTCTCGGGATCCAGGGCGACTCCTTGCTCGGAGAAAGTGTAACCAAAGAAACTGATCATTATTCTTAGGAACTCACATTTTTCTTGGTGTAGGGTAAGCCCTGCTTGCTTGATCCTCTGTTATGTTATGTTATGAAAATGTATACAGCGCACAGCTACTCCCAAGAGTGTCCCAGGGCTAGAGACGTATGGCAACAGCTTATGAACCTATACAGATTGTGTGAAAAGCCGGGTTTTCAGTTTCTTTTTAAAGACGGGAAAGTCGCATATTAGGCGCAGATCTCTCGGGAGCTTGTTCCAGTTGAACAGCCCCAAATAAGAAAAAGACCTGCCACCAATTCTAAGCCGAAAAGGTTCCAGAATTATCACTACTGTTGTCCAGGCACACAGAAATGATTTGAGGTCGAGGTTTCAATAGTCTTTTTATTTCTTGATTGGTTATACAAGCCCCTTTGCCAACACGTGTTTCGTCTCAAGCTGTTGGTGTCACAGCAGACTTCCTCAGGGCAAGATTTCGGTCTCTCCAGGTGGACTTTATCTTATAGTCTCTGTCAAGTTCTACCGAGCAGTTGTCACGTCAGACTCCAGCTGTCCTATCGCTGTGCATGAAGTTGTTATTAAAAAGGGGGTTGATGTATTTGTTACTAGGTGTGTACGTTCTCTCAGGTAACCGATTCGCCGCGAGTGTCGGCGAGAAGTGTGTGGCGCACCATCCACTACAAAAGGTTTAATGGCCCGGATTGCTCCCATAGTGAACCACTGGTAATGCCTCCTCCTTCTTAAATACCTCGTGGTATGAGCACTGTCCCACTTCTGTGGTGTCCGGGACAGCAGCCAGGCCAAGGGAAAGAAGTATCTAGGCTTGCAGGTGGTCCCTTATGCAGTACAATGCACTATGCCCATCACAGTCTCTAAGTGAGGATGCTTGCGTAGGCCTTGGCAGGATTAGGCCTTTTCAGGCAGGGAACACTATTCTGAACTTTCAATTGGGTCAACCCAGTCACTGAGGAGGCTAGACAGACCTCTCATGCAATTTATACAGATCCCTGGGGGGGATTCCAGATTTCACTCTTAAGAATGGCCTTAACGAGGGTCAGGCTGTACCATCGTGTTTGCAGCAAGCCAGATTGTGTGCAATCCGCAATGTAGCTGGGCGGCAGTCGGGGCATCAAGGCCGCACGCAGCCCTCTCCCGGCATCACAGGGAGGGGCCACAGGAGAGAAGTGGCATTGCAAACGAGGCCGCAGCGAGATAAGAGGCCATGCAGGGCCCGCGGCGGTGACTGAAGATGCCGTCCCAGGTATGTGGGCAGGCCTTTGGGCAGATAGCGCACCCGTACCCCACAGTCTTTTCTGCCGCTGCGATGACAAGCCTGAAGTTGGTTGCGGGAAGGCCGGCAGCACCGTCGGATGCACCCGGCATCACGCCGATGCACCGTCCACTCCCTTGTGGTGGTCGAGTGAGAAGCAGGGTCTGTGGCCCCCCATCATTGACCGTGTCGTGTAGGGTTTCTCGGTGCTCAGTGGGGGTCCTCACAAAACGGACAATACGTAATGGGCTGGAAAGGGCCTACAAATAAATGCTCAGACTGGGTACACACGATTTTGGGGTCAGGGCTTACTAAGTGACTGACTACTCAGCTGCACCCTCATTTATTTTTGTCATCCCATTACGTCATGCGGGACTATAACAAAACACTGCATGCACACGGGTGCGTTCTCTCCAACCACACCACCAACTATGGTGAGGTGGAATAATACAGTCCTGTTTACAAATTCGGCACTGTCTTAATGAAAAGGGTGCAGAAGAATATTAACAGGGCACTATCAAGGTCAGTGTATTATTAGAGCAAAGGAAGCCATATCTTATTGGATATTCCCAACCATTCTTTATGTGTGAGGGTTACTGTGCTTTTCCAATGCCGAAATATGCATATTTTGGCCACTGTGAGTGAAGCTGCCAAGGCTGTAGACAAGGACAAAGATGAATATCTTTGCTATGCATGGGATGTAAGTACTACAAATGAGGCAATAGGCACGCAAACTCAAGTTGAGGATTGACAGGGATAGAGTTCAAGAAATTAGGCACTGCAGCAGGGACAATGTCAGAGCTCACAAAGGGATACCAGAAGTTTTCCAAGACATTTATAGTACCCTTTAGGCAGCAGAACAGATCGAGGATATAATCTCCGGTATCTGTAGGCTTCAGGTCAACAAGGCCCCATACTGGATGGGTTTAAGCCCCTGTTTTCTAAAACATTATGTCAGACCTTACCCATTTCTTGACTCATCTCTTTAACTTGTTCGCAGACTTAGTCCATGTACGAGGAAGTTATAACCATGATATATAAAACCAGGAAGTGCTCCCCAGACTGCGTGTCATACAGGCACATTTCCTTGCTGAATGTAGATGCAAAACGCTTCACAGCATATTAGCCAGGAGACTGGGCCCAAACATGCAGGGACTTTTTGAGCTGGACCAGACAGGTTCTATACCAGAAAGGGGATGTGGAGATAAGAAAAGGATGCTGAAGTACTGATCTGCCGGAAGAACACCTCCGCATGGGACCACAGCTGGTGGCCAGCAGAACTCGGACCTACACCCACACGCACCAGCCATGCATGCAACCTCGGCATCATCCTCAGCAGCTGACCATGAAATGACAATTCAACACAGTCGATTCCTCCTGCTTCCACACACTTCGCATGCTCTGAAGAATCTCCAGATAGATCCCTGCCAAAACCAGAAAGACCATCACTCAGGCCCTCGTCACCAGCAGCGTTAACTCTAATCTTAAATCTCCACCCAGCTCCTCAGAAGACTCCAGACCATACAGAACGCTGCAGCCAGACTCATCCTGGACCTTCCCAAATGAACCCACGTTGTCCCCCCACCTGATAGACCTCCACTGGCTCCCCATCCAGAAGAGATGCCAGTTCAAGATCCTCACGCACTCCTACAAAGCCCTCCACAACCTAGGACCTGCCTACATCAACCATCAACGGAACTTCCACCAACCCTCTAGACACCTGCGCTCCTCTTTGCACTCCCTTGTATACTCCCGCATCCATCGCAGCTGCAGCTGTGGCCACTACTTCTCCTACATCTCTGTAAAAACCTAGATTATCTTTCTGTCCAGCTCCGTACAGCCCCCTCGATGACAGACTTCAGAAAGAGACTCAAGACCTGGCTCTTCGAGAGGGACACTGCACCCAGATACCCCTATGAGTGACAGTGTTGCGTTTTACAAATGCTGTTTTATTGATTGATGATGTGTCTGTTGTCAATAGACTCAGAGAAAGCTTTTGACAGAGTGCATTGGCTGCTCCTGAAAAGGGTTCCAGAAAAGATTGGCATGGACCATTCAGGCTCAAGACATGGGTCATAAGTAGCTATTGAGAAATTGTGACACGTAGTTTACATGTCAAGGAGTTGCACAGCCCAATGCACATTTGTGAAAAATTGACCACGTACTCAGTATTAAACAAAAGTTCATCCAATTTATTTCAATATTCTGTTCATGTTTTGTCCGTCACGTCATAGAAAATGAAGTTCCAATTTTCACGCATTTTAATCACTCTCGGATTGCCCATCCGGGCCTATCCACAGGCACGTAAGGAAACTCCATTGATCCATTACATTGCTTCACCCAATGCATTTCGGTCTTTATCTCGACCTTCTTCAGGGGTATCTACAATTATTAAAAAATGCATATGTCAACCCCATATCATTTATGTGTAACTGTAATTAAACACCCAAACACATTATACCTACTTCCCCAAATCATAATCCAACATATTTCTAAACAAATATCCGCTCCTTACCACCAACCCATTCCCTTACGTTCAACCTCAATATCCTCCACATACTTTACGTTCGATGTCTCTACAATCCCTCTCCAGATCTAATAATCCATAACATTGTCATGCAACTGTTCGGTAATACCGCATATCTTACTCTCCCCAACACCCCAGTTTGTACCTGTAATCAATATGCTGTTGTTTCGAACCATAAAACCGCCTTGTGCAAAACACCATGTTGAAATCCCTCGCTCTCTCAACCTTTCTGTTTTTAAATCAACCGTTTCTCTCTCACCTGTGCTCACTCCCATCACTCCCATCACGTGACTCTCTCTCTCGACCCGCCGAAAATAAACAGTGTTGTGATCCCCAGTGCCCCCTAATCACCACTGAATCAGAAAAACAGTATCATGTGTACAAAAATAAAACTCCCCTCAATAAATGACATTCATTTAAAAAAATGTCCGTAATGATATGGTTAGACGTGTTCCTTTAATGGCATTCCTTGAAGATAGTTTTTTCCAGACAGTCCATGACGTGACCATATTACTCTTCTTTTTCATCTTGTCAATGGGGTGCTGACAGGGTCGGAACGGTAGTGATATAAATCATTTCAATAATTCTGCAGCACACCCTGGTTTATTATTATTTTTAAACTCATCACATTCCTCAGTTTCGGCGTGCATACACTCATAAGTAGCTATGCCAGACCTAAGCAAGAGTCAGAGTCAACACTGTGCCCTCAGGGACTTTCGTGGTGGAGAGAGATACGAGAAAGTGCTGACCCCTGTCTTCACTTTTCTTTGAGCTCTACATGGAGCCCAAGGTGGACCAAAGATAAGTTACCAAACTCATAAAACTGATATCAATACGAATGATGTGTTAGGAATGCTTAAGGAAGCTTCCAGGTCACTCCCTGCCCTCTTAGAAGAACTCCAAGTTAATCAGGTTTGTCTGATACCTCTCACTCCTTGGGTCCTACTCAACCCCTCCCCCTCCTGGAAGCAGTAGCCTGCGAATCGATGAGAGGGGAAAGTTGTTAAGCGGTGGCCGTGCAGCTCCATGTTTAAGGAGGTAGCACTACCATGCTTGAGAAGGGTGCAGAGCTCTTGGGCTCCAAGCACCGCATCCATGACAACACAGCCAGTAATAAAACGCCCAGTGGGGCCTCAGCAACAATAGCAGCACTGCCCCTGGTAATGGAAACTCATCATGGGAGGAAGGCAGCTCTGGTTCTGGCAGCAACAATGAGCAGGGTAAGCAGGCTCTGATGAGAGCCTTGAATGTGCTCCCTTCTGGCCACTCCTCCTTGCCTGCCTTGCCTCCGTCCCCGCAGGTGGAAGCATGCAGGTAGGGGTGGGTGAGAAACTCCGCTACGCAGCGGAAGTGGAGTTTTTGCCGAACTTCGTGCTCCAAGCAGAGCGCAGAGTGGGCAAAACTCCGTTAACTCCGTCAGCGGAGAGGAGTTTCCCACCCACCCCTACTCTTCACTTGTCATATATTCAGTTTCCATGTCTGTAGTTTATATAGTCTTTGCTTGAAATTTAGCAAAGATTAACTATATCTTGTGGGTGGATGTGTACCCTGGCCTCATCATCATGCAGTGCATTACCTGCTAATTGTAATTATCTTGATTTAATTGAAATGTGAGGGGTCTCCCTCCTTTTTCAGAATATTCATAATGGCGATAGCATGGTCTATGCAGTGCATATTTCACTGTGTCTGTGAAGACAGAATTTAACGCGAACTTCTCCTTTTCCAGTCGATTAAGTCATTCTTTGTGGAGTGGTTATTGCATTGCTGGGTAAGATAATTAATTTGCAGCTCAGTTTATTTTATTTTCGCCATCAATATCTTAGAGTGCCCCTCTAACCGCACCCCCTGCAGCCTCGTTGCTCCTGTGCCCTTCCAGCGTCCCACGGACCCACCCAGCCTCAGTGCTGCTTTTAAACCCCTTTCCTGCCTCGGTCCTCCTCTCATCCTTCTGCAGCCTCCGTGGTCCATTGACCCCCTTCGGGTCTCAGCTCTTCTCCGAGTCTCTCTGCAGCCTCTGCGCTTCCCTGAGCCCTTCATCAGGCGGCCCACCCTGAAGCCCGAGCCCCCCTGCAGCCTCAGTCCTCTTTTCAACCTCCCATAGCTTCTGTGGTCAGTTGTCACCACACCACACCACCCCCCCAGCCCCCAGCCTCAGCATCCAGAGTCGGGTTGGTCAGGCAGGTAGTCAGGCATTGGGCAATGGGCAGTTGCCTCAGGGTCACCTGAGGGCTGTTCTTTTAGGGCCCCTGTAAACCGGCTCACAGAGACCCCAGTTCCCGTAAGACCACTGTGGTGTGTCACCAGTATCATGGTCACACCCCTCGATGCTGTCAAAGGGCATAACCCGGAATTGGTAGTGCCCATCTGGTGTGGAGAATGCTGACCTCTCTCTTGCCCCATCAGTCAAGGCGATCTGCCAGTACCCAGACATTAAATCAAACGTGCTGAGGTACCGGGCAGCCCCTAACCGATCAATGAGCTCATCAGCTCTGGGGATGGGGTGCGCGTCAGTCCTGGTGACTGAATTGAGCCCTCGGTAGTCCACACAGAACCGCAGTTCTGGTGAGACACCCGGTGCGGCAGCCTTTGGGACCAAGACCACTGGGCTGGCCCAAGGACTGTTAGAGGACTCAATCACCCCCAACGCAAGCATCTTGGAGACCTCCTCCTTGATGCAAGCTCTCACCCTGTCAGTCACCCTGTAAGTTTTGTGCTTGACAGGAGGACTGTCCCCAGTGTCTACATCATGGACGCACCAATCAGTGACACTGGGAATCAGGGAGAACAGGTCAGAAAACTGTCCCAGCAACTGGTGACAGTCATTCTGCTGCTCAGGGGTCAGGGTGGAAGAGAGGTTCACTCCATCCACTGACCCATCTTGCTCTGTTGCCGACAGGAGGTCAGGAAGAGGTTCAGTCTCCTCCTCCATTCCAGCATCTGTTGCTAGGAGCATGCCCACTTCGGACCTCTCTAAGTGGGGCTTCAGGCGGTTGACATGCAGGACCCGTAAGGGGTTCCTGGGAGACCGCAAGTCCACCAAGTAGCTAACCGGACTCTTGCGCTCCACCACCTCAAATGGTCCGGTCCACTTATCCTGGAGTGCACAGGGCTCCACTTGGGCCATGACCCACACTTTCTAACCAGGCTGAAGCTCAACCAGAGTGGCATTCTGGTCGTACCACCGCTTCATCTCCTCCTGGCTGGCTTCCAGATTCGCCTCAGCGAGTTTTCTGAATCGCCTAGTTTGGTTCCTAAAGGCCAGCATGTAGCTATATACATCCTGGGGAGGTTTCCTGGGAGATTGCTCCCAGCCTTCCTTGACCAAACTCAAAGGTCCTCTCACTGGGTGTCCATAGAGAAGCTCAAAGGGACTGAACCCTAGAGATTTCTGTGGCACCTCACGGTAAGCAAAGAGAAGGCATGGTAAGAGGACGTCCCACTTATGCCTCATGGGTTCCTCAAGACCCATAATCATGCCTTTGAGGGTCCGGTTGAATCTCTCAACCAGCCCATTACACCTTTCAGAGGTTGGTCAGCCAGGTGTTGGCTGGACTGGAAGAGTTCAGTGCCGCCTACCTGGATGACATTGCAGTGTTCAGCGCCAGTTGGGAAGAACATCTGCGCCACCTCTGGGAAGTGTTGATGGCGCTGCGGAGAGCAGGCCTCACGATCAAGGCGAGTAAGTGCCAGATCGGGCAGGGTTCCGTGGTGTACTTGGGACACCAGGTTGGGAGCGGCCAGGTGGCGCCCCTACAACCCAAGATTGAGACCATCCTGACTTGGGAACCCCCAAGACCCAGACAGAGGTGAGAGCCTTTTTAGGACTCACTGGGTATTACAGGAGGTTTGTCAAGGGGTATGGCAGCATTGTTGCACCCTTGACAGAGCTGACTTCCAGGAAGCAGCCCAAGAGAGTGATTTGGACTGACACCTGTCAGAGAGCTTTTGATGCCCTGAAGACTGCCATGTGCACGGCGCCCATGCTCCTGGCACCCAACTTCTCAAAAGAGTTTATTGTGCAAACAGACGCTTCAGAGCATGGTGTGGGGGCTGTTCTATCACAGATTAATGAGGAGGGCCTAGACCAACCTGTAGCTTTCATCAGTAGGAGGTTACTTCCACGGGAACAGAGGTGGAGTGCAATTGAGCGTGAGGCATTTGCTGTGGTCTGGGCACTGAAGAAGTTGAGACCATACTTGTTTGGGACTCACTTCAGGGTTCAGACAGACCACAGGCCCCTCAGATGGCTGATGCAGATGAGGGGTGAGAATCCAAAGCTGTTGAGGTGGTCCATATCCCTACAGGGGATGGACTTTACGGTGGAACACCGCCCTGGTACAGAACACGCCAATGCTGATGGTCGGCCCAGATTTTTCCGCCTTAGTGATGAGAACTCCCTGGAGGTAGGGTAGTTCTCCCCACATTTCAGCTGGAGGGGACACGTGTTAGACCTGGCACCATTGGCGTGGGTCTCCCTTCCATTTTTTGCTGTTGCCTCTTATGTTTTTGCTGGTTTTAGATGCTTTTGGGCACTGTGCCACTGCTGTTCAGTGCCACAGTGCAAGTGCTCCCTATGGTAAATTGATGTATGGATTAGTGACTCCATGATTGGCTTGTTTGGCTTACTGTCAGACCCTAGTACAGTGCACTGCGTGTGCCCAGGGCTTGTAAATCAAATGCTGCTGGTGGGCTTGCAGCACTGGTTGTGCCACCCACCGGAGCAGCTTGTAAAGTGTGTCTCAGGCCTGCCATTGCAGAGCCTGTGGGCAGTCTGGTACTGCCATGTTGACTGGGCAAGTGTACCCACTTGCCAGTCCCTAAACCTTCCCTTTTATACATATTAGTCACCCCTAAGGTAGGCCCAAGGGCAGGGTGCATTGTAGGTAAAAGGTAGGACATGCCCTGGTGTGTGTGGCATGTCCTAATAGTGAATTACAGCCATTTTCGTTTTTCACTATTGCAAGGCTACCTATTCCCCATAGGCCAGAATGGGCAGTTAGATTATTACATCTTATAATCCTAACTGACTCAGGGAACCAAGTAGAAATTCGAGTTTAGTACGCCTGAACTCAGAATGATAAAATACATCTTTTAGTGAAGTTGGTTTTAACATTCTGTGTTTGAAAATACCACTTTTAGAAAGTAGGTATTTTCTTGCCTAACTATCCAAGCCTGCCTCTGCTAGGTTGTGTATTCCTTGTCTGGAGATTGAGTGACAGGGGCTGGGGGTGGCTACAGGAGACAGGGCGAGTCAGCGCAGGGCTGAATAGAAAGATCTGCATCCAGAGTGGAGGGAGGAGTTGCACCTGGGTTTGAATAGGGCTGTGCCTGCCTTCCACAATGCTGGCTCCACCTCCTGCCGGGCGGCTGAGCACTCTGCCCCACATTCTGAAAGGAAAGAAGGAGTCAGAAAAACAAAGTGCTCCAGGACTGACCAGAACTGGTTTTGGACTAGGCAGAGGCCTCTCTGCCTTCAGAGAACAAAGAGAAACTGTGTATAAAAAGGGGACCCAGACCCCTAGGAAATTAGATCACTTCTGGGAATCAAGACGAACCTTTGCTGAGGAGAAGAACCAGGAAGCTGAAGGAGGAGACTACCCCTGTGCTGTGTGTTTGGGGTTGGCCTGCAGTGGTTGCTTCATTGCCAAAGAAAGGAGAAAAGGACTGAGTGTGCTTTCTATCAACTTGAAGAAGAATCTCCAAGGGCTTGAACTAGAGCTTGCCTCCTGCCTGAAGTCTCAGGGATACAAGACTTCACCAACCAGTTCCCCCCTGAATTCCCTTGCTGGGAATTGAAGTGCCTGCTGCTGTGCTGGGCCTTCTGAGAGACTGCGTGTCGCTGGGAGCAGGAAGCGCGACGCAACAACGAGAAGCGTGTCGCCGCTGCAGCCGCTGTCATCGCATCGCCGAGGAAGCGAGACGCCGCTGCCATCATCGCATCGCCGAAGCGCGGCGCATCGCCGGAGAAGCGGGACGCTGCCACAGAGGACATCGTCGCATCACCGGAGAAGCGCGTCGCAGGGCCTGTCGCGGCTCCCAAGATCATCGAGTCGCCGCACGGCCGTCAGGCGTGCACGCATCGCACCAACGTTGTCGTATCGCAGCCAAGACGCCATTTTTATCGCATCGCACCGGAGAAGAGTATCGCATCGAGGTGCCATCTGTCGCATCGCACCGGAGAGCAGTAAGAAACTAACGCATCAACTCCCCACACAGTAAGGAAGCGAGCATCAACTCCCCTGTGCAGCAGTAAGGAACCGACGCATCCACTCCCCTGAGTGTAAGGAACCGACGCATCACCTTCCCTGCGACCCTTTTGTTTTCTTTGCGTTACGCATTCAAGGTACATTGAGAGTAAAGTGTCGCATCTACAACTTGAGAGAACTGAACTATTTTATAACATTTTAAAGTCTATTTTTGAGTACAGTATTGTGGATTTTTGTCGTTTGGTCTTGTGTTAAGTCTATATAAAAATACTATTTTTATAATACAACCTGTGTGGTGTCCATCTGTAGTGTTGTCACTGTATTACTGTATGTGTTCACAAATGCTTTACACACTGCCTCTGAGATAAGCCTGCCTGCTCGTGCCAAGCTACCAAGGGGGTGAGCAGGGGTTATTTTAGGAGTGTAGCCCCTCACCCTGACCAGACGCAAGGGTCCCTATTTGTCACAGGTACCTACCTATGCCAACTAGAGACCCCCAAATCTAACAATCATGCATTCCAGTTTAAGAAGAAACATGCAGGTAATTATTAAAAAGAAATACAGTTAAAAGATAACGCAAGTTGTCGAGACTGTAGCAGCAAGCAAGGAATACCTGAGCGCAACAATTGTCATGTAAATCATAGCTTTCAGGCCACGGAGGAGCCAAAGGTTACTGTACAGAGTGACAAAGTCCTGTGTCTAAAGTGCAAATGCATTCATTAAAATTTGTGCGGTCATCAGACCCTAAGTTTGTAATCGTGGACATTACACAACAAGATTAAGATGCTTGTTTAAAACCACCAGTATTCACAATAAAACTGAAAGGGAAGAATTAAAATTTGTTGATGTTCGCAGGTAAAAAGACTATTTAAATTGTAAAACTAGTAACCATTTTGGCAATTGATCTTGATAGAGCGGGTCGTCACATCTGAGGCTCTCAGGGGTGGATGAGGGGATTAACAGTGCCCTCCTTCTGATCGCCCAAGAGTGGCCCAAGAATTTCGCAATTGCACGTACGAATAAAGGTCTTGCATTTGTTTTCAATATGCGCAGGGCCACTCTAGAGTCTCGAGTCCCAAGTTGTCTACAGAGTGGGGTTAACCATTTACCCCTAGGTTTCGCATATGCTATGCAAGCAAAGAGAACATGACCTATCTATTCATGTGGGCAGGGGCAGCAGGGGCAGCCCTTTGGCTGGGCTTTGTTAATCAGTCAGGAGTTTGTAAAGGCATTAATTGGCAGACTACCATGCCTGAATTGCATGTAGAGCTTCCTATCAGCCGGCACCTTGATAATATCGAGGTAGCTTTCTAGGGAGCGGCAGCGTTTTGGAGTCTCTAAATTCTTCAGTTAGTCTGCCCTGGTTGCTATTGGAGTATGCATTTTGCTCAACCCATTCCCAGGATAGTAGTTTGATCTGACTTCTGGTATGGGTTGGTGGTCGACCAATAATATTTCCTGATAGGCCAATGCTGGACATAAGGTTTTTAAACATGGTTGCTCCAGCCTATTTTGTTCTGTAGTATCCAAGGCACAGACCTAGTTAAAAGCTGCGGCATAAGATGACAGTTCGAGAGTAGTGACCATTCTCTGCCAAAATAGCAAGGGACGAAGCATCGCTAGGTCACTTATAGGTTTAATGCCCAGGTCAAGCTTTAATGGACAGAGAGGGGTGCTTTGCGGGAGAGATACCAGATTTCTGATGAACTTGTTCTCCGTAGCTGTGAGGTCACTTGCGCTTACCATGCCCCACAGCTCAGCCCCATAAAGGGCACTGCTCACAGCCTTGCAGCTATATAATTTCAGCGCAGGTGCTATTGGCTTGGTATGTGAGAGACAATGCTCCTTCCTCAGAGCCCCGATTACCTGGGAGAATTTGAGGTAGACCTTGTTGAGATGGTGTTTCCAGGCCATACCCTCCGATAGTTTAATTCCCAGGTAATCGAAGGAGCTCACTCTCTCTAGGGGAGTATTGCCTAAGAGCAGATTTCCTTTGAAAGACTTATGGGGGTTCAGCAGCATTAGCTTCATTTTGGAGGTGTTTATTTCCAAGCCCCTCTCATCGCAGAAGAGCTTGAATTAATTTAATAATATTTGTAAGCCCATAGGAGTCTTTGAAACAAGAAGAGTGTCGTCTGCAAATAGGAGAGTGGCAATTTTGTTGGTTTGCTAAAGAGGGAGTGTCTGCTGGGATGGTAGATAGAAGTGCAACCACTTGGTTAATGTAAAGTGAAAACAAGGTTGGAGCCAGGACGCAACCCTGCCGAACCCCCCCCGCTGTATTTTAATGGGATTGGTGACTTGTCCCTGGCTACCCCATCTTACCCTGGCAAAGTTCTCTTCATGTAGCCTAATTAAAAGTGCCAGAATTCCCAAGGGCATACCCATGTCCCTGAGCACCCACCATAGTTTATCCCTGGGGACGAGGTCAAACGCTGATTTTAAGTCTATAAAAGCTATGTATAGTCTCCCCTTGCCCAACAAAACCACCTTCCAGTACAGCATGAAAAGGCGGAAAACCTGATTCATTGTGCCAGTCTTCTGTCGAAAACCCGCTTGGAACTGAGAGAGGATATTATTCTCATCCATCCAATCCTGGACCTTAACTAAAAGCGAGCGGCAGAAGACCTTTTGGACACAATCGATCAGGCTAATTGGACGATAGTTGGAGGGATTAGACCTATCACCCTTTTTGAAGCTAGGGATCACTTCGGCCCCTTTCCATGATTCTGGAATCCTCCCCCCACCAGCAATGTCATTAGATAGTGTCATTATGTAAGTTGCCCAGTTCTCCCTATCGAAACGAAAAAGGTCTCCTGGGATGCCATCCAGGCCTGGGGCTTTAGCAGGTACAATTGCCTCCAGAGAGGCCAGGACTTCCTCTCTGGTGAACGAGAGGCCACAAGTGGGTTGGTGTAAATCAAGCAACATCGGATCTCTGTCTTGTCTGCAAAAGATGGAATACAGGGTGCCGAAATGTTCTTGCCACGCATTTGCAGGAATGTTATTAGCCAAAGGGGGTGATCTTTCAAAGTTGCCCTTGCTCACAAGTGCTCAAAACATCCTAGTATCTGGGTGTGAAATGGACTCACCAAGTTCTTCCCATCTCCTTTCATCCTATTCCCTCTTTGCCTTTGTTTGTGCCAGTTTGTATTGCCTCCTTAGATCACGTGTCAGAGGGATGTCCATTTGTCTTATATCTATGGACAGCCTCCTTCTTAGGGATCTACACTCCTTTGTGAACCATGGGTTCGTTTTCGCTGGTCTCCCCTGGTTTGGCCTGTCCCTGCGTGAGTGGACAATGACGTTTCTGGCCAGATGTTCAAATAACTTCGAATGTAGGGCATTGCAACTTGCCACTGTGGTCAGCTCATCAGGCGCAGATAGCAAAGCCCCCAAATGGATCTCAAGGTCACTTTGTAAAGTTTTGAGCTCGAGTTCATCCACCGTAATCGTGCTCCATTTGAGTCGCCGTTTGTCGTTTGAAGGAGTCACCTCCTTGGTGGCGAGTATGACAGGGGCTGCCCTCACCTTTTCGCCCCATGGATGCTCAATAATCAGGCTAAGGAGATTGTGATCACTTTCACAGGTCTGGATTATAAACATGTCTGGTACTAGTGGCCATAATGTAAGATCCATGTGTATGTAGTCTATCCGGCTGGTTCCATTTGGCCCAGTATAGGTCATCCCCCCACCTTTGTCAGAGCAGGTTCTTCTGTTTGCGGCCGGTAGCCTATATTCCAGGGTTATGGTATTTAATTGCAGGGCTGCTTGAAACCGCTTCTTTATTGGAAAAAGCTCCAACGATGGGACCGACCACATTTTATCTTCCTCATTGGCCTCTTGCATATCGTCCCAATCGAGTGGCTCAAAAGTGACATTGAAGTTGCCACCCACAATTAGGGGGTGGCTAGCTTGCTTTGTGCCCAATATCTCTTTCAGAGCTTGAAGGGTTGGTGATCTGCCTCCTCTAGAGCTCCTTGCATAAACGTTAAAAATGTCAATGCTCTTACCCGTTATGCCCTTTAGCATGACCCCAAGAATATCTGGATTGTTGGTGGGCAGCTCCTTAGTGTCGCAATTTAGTGTGATGTTAATCAAAATGAGCAGCCCTCCTGAGGGGCGGCCATGTTTAGGGGAAATTGCCGGTTTGTGGAATGTCACAAACCCTGGGATAGAAATAGGAGTCAGGCTCCAAGTTTCCTGAGGAATACAGATCTTATGCCGATTATTGAGCTCGAGCCCATGGGGGAGACCTAGTTTCCCCCTTATGCCCGCCACGTTCCACGACGCTATTTTGAGTTTCAATATATCTGCGGTCTGTGGGGGGATATGGAGGGGAGATGAAACTGCGGTTTTGGTCGCATGGGTAGTTGGATGGATACATGTAATTGTGTCTCCGGCCTGGAGATCATCTCCCATTTGCAGAGAAGTTTCTATGTCTGGAGCAGGCTGAGGACTGAAAATTGTTGACTCATTTTCTAAAGGTGGCCCTCCTGTCCTAAGTGCATCGTAGAAGAAGAAATGGGTTCAATATCAATATTCGAAGGGTGCACAAGTCCCTGGAAAAACTCTGAAAGTAGTCAATCATTCTGGGATGAGAACGAAAAAGGAAGATCCCTTAGAGGCATCTTAGCGGTCTTGGCTGTTACCGCCAAACTAGGGATGTTCAACTTCAATTGGATGCTTGTGGTGGGTGGTGGACAAGCTTTGACTTCTAGGGCAACTAGGTTGTGCACTAGACGTTTGCTTGCTAGGGTAAGTTTTACTGCATCGACAGTACTGTTGGTTAGGACGCATCTTCTTGCTCTCAAGATCTCTTCCCTTATCACGGATCTGCATCCCCTTACGTGCCTAATCTAGTGTATAGCTTTATTTTTTAGCGTCTCCCCATTCTCGTGATTAATATTACTGTCGGCCTTGGGTACGTTGACCATGTAGATGGTACACTGGGAAGCAATATGAGAAATTGGGCGAGGCCTAAGGAGTGGAGGCACCTTGCTACGACCTATGCTCAAACGTGGTGGTTCTTGTTCTGTAGCCATCCTAGGTCTTAGTGTTCCCCTGGTTGTTCCCCTGGATTCCCCCCAGGGACCTTCTTGATTCTTGACTTGCATAATTGGGAAGTTGAAAAGGGCCCTGTCTTAGTGGCCTAAGGTGCCGTTCAAGGGTGCAAGATTAGTGTTTAGAGCATTGCGTGTTGTTTACGTGCTATGGGGGGTGGGAAGATTCATGTTTGAGTTCGTAGCAGTACTTGGGAGACACATGGGTGGTGAGATTTCCAGGCTAGGTAGAACTTCTATTCTGAGGAGCAGTTTCGAAATAAGGGCAGTCAGGGCCCCTATGGTTTCTTTTAAGGCTAATATTTCCCTCTAAAGATCTAAATTAGAGGGTGGTATTTCGTTACCTACCGCCCTACCACCAGGATGAGGGATCATATGTGTCCTATTGGCTGCTATGTTCATGGCCCGAGCCCTCTTTGCAAGTAAGCGTATCAGTTGTTACTGGTTGTTCTGCGAGGGGTGCAAATCTATTGCTCAATAGGAGGTCTACTGGCATTGCATGCTAAGTCTCGCAGGGATCTCTAGATGGACTAATGGGAGGCTTTTCGAGTGCATCAGGGACTTTAAATGACTAGGTCTTGCTAGCTGCCTTTTTGAATAGGCTTGGTATGTTCCCAAACCCTAGATTAGTAGTCACAGAGGGAGTGTGTGATTGAGGGGCCTTGGGGGTCAGATCAGTAGTGTCAGCAGATAGGGCGAATGTCGTAAGCAGTCCCTCGCAATCTGATAATATGTTATCGATTTGATCCAACACACTCTCCCCACGCTCCCCATCCTTCCCTGTCGCAGGGCTTGGGTTCTGGATTCGTTTCTTGTTTTTTTAATTCACAGCTCCTCCCAGCCTACCCTCAGTCACTTTCCTTTTCCCCATATATACAAAGGTGCAGCACAATGGGAGGCGATTACAATTTGGCTAATAAAGGCCTGGTTATGGCTTATAAATGTCAAGTTGAGCGCAGTACCCTGGTATGAGGAGCGGTCCAAGATCTTGGGATGCAGATTTCAGGGGGGTGGCCCAGCCCAGCCTCCTCTGGGCTCTGACGCGCATGGACGGGCCCGCCCTTGGCCCGGGCGTGCCCGCGCGTGTCCCGTGCTGCAGGAGAGTGCAGCTGAGGAAGAGGCGTCGGGAGGGTGACATCACCTCCCGCGCCGCCGCAAGTCTTGCTGGGGGACCGAGTCCCACCCCAGGGGGGAGCAAAGAGTGCCGGTGACTGGGGCCTCAGACGGCCTGTTGATACCCCCTCGGTGCCTGGTGCCAAGAGTCTGGTGCCTGGTGAGTAGCAGGTGACAGGGCTCAGAAGCCCGTTATGGAGACCCAAGCTGCGGGAGAGTGAGGCCGAGGAAGAGGCGTCAGGAGGGTGACGTCACCTCCTGCGCCGCCGCAAGTCTTGCTGGGGGACCGAGTCCCACCCCAGCGGGAGCAAAGAGTGCCGGTGACTGGGGCCTCGGACGGCCCGTTGATCCCCCCTCGGTGCCTGGTGCCAAGAGTCTGGTGCCTGGAGCCTGGTGAGTAGCAGGTGACAGGGCTCAGAAGCCCTGTATCTGACCCATAAAGGAATTGAAGAGTTTTGCTGTTTCATCTAGGTTGCGTGACACTATTTGAGTGTCGTCAGTGTATGAGACAACAGAGAAGCCAAAAGATCTAATAAGTCTTGCCAGTCTGGTCACGTAAAGATGAAAAAGGGTAAGGCTTAATGAAGAGCCATGTGGTACCCCACATTGCAGGCTAAACCGGTTGAAGGAAATTCGCCCAACGCAACATTTTGTTCCCTCTCTGAAAGGAAGGATTTCAGCAGTCTAAGGGCAGAACCTCTTATATCAAGCTCTGCAAGCCTGTCGATCAGGATGGCATGATTGACTGTGTCGAAGGCCGCCGAGAGAGCCAATAGGGTAAAGCGGCCTTTCCACCTCCATACAAGATGGAACTAAGTTATTCCGCAACCACGATCAGAGCTCTCTCCATGCTGTGTGCACTTCTGAAGCCAAAATGTGTTGGGTCCAGAAGCTTGTTGGTATTAATAAAAGACGCCAGTTCCATGTTCAGCGCCTTTTCGAAGACTTTGGATGAAAAAGGTAGTCTAGCAATGAACCTGTAACTACTAGGCTCTTTTGGGTAAGCCTGTTTTTTTTTATTAAAGGCAAGATGGAGGCCATCTTCCAATCTGATGGAAATTGTCCTGATTTAATTATTTCATCAAAAATAACTGTTAGTTGAGTGGTTACAATTTCTGGTGCAAGATGTTGAATCTTGGGTGAACAGGGGTCCAGAAGGGATCCAGATTTGGTCGCCTTAAATATGTTTAGCACCTGCTACGCACTCAACGGGGAAAAAGATTACAGTACTGCAGAAGTATTGGGCCCATAGCTTACTTTGTGATGGTTGGGAGTATTTTGTTTGTTGGTTAAGAAAGTGTTGAAAACATTCTCCGCTTTAGACAGGAAGAAATTTGCCAGTGAATTGCAAAAAGGTTGACTATAGTACTGGTTGATAAGATCGGGTACTTGTGCTAGTTTTTTTTGACTGTCTTTACCAGAGTTCCAAGATTGTAAGATCTTATTGTAATTCGTTTTTTCCTCCAAGATAATTTTTTTAGAGTCCGCAATAGATTGCGTATAGATTTCTGTCTCATGTGACATGATTAGATCTCCACATCTGCTCTTTCATTCCGCAGAGCTGCTTCTGTTATCTAAGGGCAGGCAGTTTTCCTATGGTTGAAGAAGGTTTTTACCGGTGCTAGTAATTATATCCCTGCACTGATCAACTAGCTCATTCTGTACTGCTGATTTGAAATCTACCACATTCTAAGGCTTAGTGTCTGATAACAATGACTAGAATTTTACAGGGTCCATGTTGTGCAAATCGCGTCCTCTACTAACCACTGGGGGCCTCATTTCTGGGTTGTGAGTAGGGATGCTAACTTTGAACATCACTGCTTTGTGGTCTGACCATAGTAAAGGTAGCAGGTCTGTAACCTGAAGAAATGGATTCCCGGAAAAAATTGCATCTAATATGTGGCCTGCAATGTGGGTGGGAAGGTTTACCATATGATGTAAACCTAAGTAGGCCATGGTATCGTTCAAGGAAATTGTGTCTTTATCGTCAGTCTTCTCTTGGTGAAAATTAAAATCTCCCATCACAGAGAAGCCTGAGGAAGTAGCACTGAATTTGAGGAATGGGCTTATGTTTTGACAAAAGAGGTTCTGGCTCCTGGAGGGCGATATACCAGTAGAACTTTAAAAGTGTAATTTTTAGTAAGCTCTATTTGGAAGGAGGTCTCGCACTCCAAACCACTCCCATCCAAAGAGCATGAAGCCAAGAGATTTACCATTAAAACAATGACTAACCCTCCCCCTTGCTTTCTGATTCTATCAGCCCTAAGAATGAAGTAGCCTGCTGGTATATCTTGGGCCAGATGTTTGATCCGACCAAGTTTCCGTACCAAAAGGAATGTCAGGCTTATATTCTCCTAAGAATAATGCAGATTCCAGCTTGCGCTTGGCCAACGATCCAGCATTGAACAGAGCACATCAGAACACCTTGTGTGGTGCAGCTCTAGGGGGCAGATCATTGCTACAAGAGTTTTTTTCTTGGAAAGTCTCATTTGGGAGGGAGAGATTACAAAAGGCACAGTGGGTGGGACCAAGATGTGATTCGAAGGTAGCGCATCATGTACTCTTACCTGTGGGTTTATATGCCATCAGTTCCTCCTTGGAATATCTCACTAAGGGAGGCTTTTCTGGCGAGAAACAGGCAGGGGTTCTGGTGCTCGGCGCGATCTGGGTGTGGACAGGTGCAGATGGGCTTGTCTTAGGTGCAACTTCGGTGCACCAGCGTCGCATCCACTGTCTGTGCTTAACAATGATATCGAGCAGTAATTGGAACAATTTCAATTATTTTTATTCGACTTAGGTATCATTGCTATCACTGTTTGGTGGAGAAGGAGTCAAATGTGCCTGTGCTTTCTGCTTCCTTAAATGCTGCCATGAGCATTGGGGCCACTAGTGCTCCTTCCTGTTTTTTTTAAATTCACGGGAAAACCATCTTCTTCTGGCATTCTATTGTTCAGTTATGTGAAGTAGCATCCTCTATTTATTAAACAATTGTTTCTTCCTCCACAAGCTCTCTCTCTACATTTGAAAGATCATGATTGGGTACGGTAAGAAGAATGCACCTCTGTTTTATTTTGAGTCTGACCGTTACAACAAACCTGCAAACAATTCTACTATGACTTGTGGGAGTGTGAAATCTACTCTTTTCACACCAAAGTGCATTGATTGCCATTTTTGATTCCCTCTGCTTTAGGTGGGTGGCCAATAGCCTTTCAGCCTCTTCCCTGTCATCATATATATGGTATAGAAGTTTATACAGTGCATATTCCGTTTCTTCAGTGAATAGTTAAATTAAAGCAACATTTTCTCATTCTTGTTGTCTCTGAATGTCTCTAGATTGCTGGGCAATATATCTTTGAGTGATGTTTTAGCTTAGTTTGTTTGTCTTTAGGCTTTCTGCATGCTATGGCACTGTCCCTTGTGAGTGCTCCTCGCCAGGTGGCTTTCCTGGCTGCCTATAGCATTTGAAATGAGGTAATAGTGCCCTTGTTCTCCATCAAGTATGTTTGCAAGAGGGAGTGGAGCTGTGTCTTTAATTCCAGAAGTTTATATTTTGTGGTGATCATGCACTATTTCATGGCCTACTTATATCTAAGGCCAAGAGTACAGGATCATGGTCCAATATACCACTCTGCAGTATCTCGCAAAAGGCGGTTCTGCAAAGTATAGATCCTAATAAAAGAAGATACTCAACCCTAGAGCTTGAACTGTGTAAACAGGAAAGGAAAGTTTATTCTTTATTAGTCAGGTGTTGCTGATGCCATACATCTACAAGACTATCATTTAGAAGTGCTCTGTCAGAGATATTTCCTCTGACTGGAAAGCAGACAAGACAGAGTCCAGAGTTAGATTCCTATCGCCTCCTATGATTCGGTTTGGCAAAATTCAATCATGAAGTGGTTCAAGGTTTGTAAAAAGGGATACATGCAGAATTAGTGGCTTGTATGGACACAACAATTATCACTTCACCTGAAATCTTTATTTTAGTAAACTGCCTTGTTGATCCCAATATGTGTGGGGTTATTCTTAAACTGTATAGCTACACCCCTGGATTCTGAGAAAGTTGAGGGTACTGGTTGTGAGTTTGGTTCCTGGCAGGTGATAAGGCTGACTGATTAAAGTGCAAATTATTTAGATTAATATTTAAAACATGCAATGATTAATGTAAAATTCAAAGCTGAAATGACACATTTAAAATGTGCAAACTGCAATAGTCAGCCATAGCTATGTATATAGGCCATAGAAGTACTAAGAAGCAAGCTTCCTTTAAGCAAATGGGAATCTTAGATTGCTGAACTGAGCACAAATAGTTTAGAAGTCTGACCTCAACGTGACATGGTTAGAAAAGTTCTTCATACCTGTAGAATGTTCCGGTTTTAATCAAATGTATTTTTTTATTAAGCAACATATTGTTTCTACTGATTAACTTTTGATTCTTACCCTATTTCACATAAAGCCTGAATGGAATAGTTGTACTTTCAAAACAATGGGCCAGATGTTGTGTAGTTCCTATAGTACTCCTGCAGGACCTGCGCGTTTGGATAACATAAACCGTGGGCTTGGTGGCAGACTGGCTCTGTGCACCCCCACGGCGTATGTTAGCCGGATTTGCATTAGCTAGCTCACAGTGCCACTAGAATCTCCTCTTATCGGGGAGAGATTAGTTTCTGGCAACCTTAGATCATAACAACCCTGATCCCTCAGAACCGTGGAAACAATGTACTACTTTTCGCTCGGTCACTCGTGCTTACTTGTTCGGTTTTTCTCAGAGAGTTACACAGAATAAACAGTCTCAGCGTTTCAATAAGTATTTATTGAACAGTTGTTATTCTAGTGTAAAATATGTGTGCTGCAGTAACCAGCAGACAATAGCAGAGATATATTATCACCAGTACGATAAAAGTGAAAGGGTAATACAGTTTTACCATATTGCAATAATAATGGTTACATACATGACTATATGAAATGCATTATAAAAAGTGCGCGTACTCCTACGATGCCTAACTAGATGTACCTAAGTGTACCTAGCATGTGTGTAGGTCTAAAAGCCTAAGAGCCAAGAATCCTTCTAGGATTTAGTTGAACCCCATTACCTGAATAGAGAGAGTGTGGGACCCCGTCCTGGTCTCGAGTTGGACACCCCGCAAGGGCTGTGTTAGACCGCTGTCAGCTGGAGCGACAGCATGCAGGAGCCTCAGCGTCTCTGGTCAGTGTGTCAGCATGGAAGTCTCGGTTCCCTCTATCTTACCGTGGCAAGATGTGGTGTATTTATACCCTAAAGTGTCTCGTCCCTCAGTATGGTTTGTATTGGTCTTTGTTAGACATGAGGAAGACGTCAGGGGTGAACTTTGTACATACATATTATGCGGGAGATGTAGCTGGTGAATGCTCATGCATAATTTATGAGTACATTGTAGGCCTGGGTTCGGGAAAAACCCTGCAGTGTTCTAACCACAGACTAGATAACGTTCAACCCTCAGAGTTCGTTGTGTACTGTAGGGAACTAATGTAGGTGAAAGATTATGACTATATTAGGGCATAGGAGATTATGACTATAATAGGGCATATACGATTATGACCATATACGGCATATATGAACGTGTCTATATTAGGGCCTCTATACGAAACATAACACCCACTCCACTTTCGAATTGGATCACAATGACCATACTTAAAATCTGGACAATTTAAAAAAAAAAATCTTAAAAACAGCTAAAAACATGGTTTTAAAAAGACCTTTAAAAAATGTTTAAAAATGTTACAAATCAGCTATTCTTTTGTTGCCACTGGAAAAAGTCAATTCTGTCTCACTTATAAAAGTTGCATTACTACAAGCAGAAGAAGGCCATTCTTTCTCAAGTGAAAGTGTGAATTTAGGAAATGTTCCAAATTTAGTTCGTTTATTTATGAAGCGAAGTGGAGAAGCCGAATTCTTTCCCAGGACGCGATGAGCCAATTCAAGATTAAGTGTCCTGGCTTGGAGATACAGCATTATCGGTGTTAGCTACTGCAGACGACAAATCCAACGCCTCACAGAGAACGTCAATCGCACATAGATGGAATTCAGCACTGCCAACAGTCGGTGCTGCGGCAGTTGTTACCCGAGTGCCTGTGGAGGAACCACCTAACCCAGCAGGAGCAAACAGCACCTGTGGATTCTCAAGGAATGCGTTCATCAGAATTGGAAGACGCTGGGGACAACGCAGAGCATGGGCCTTTAGGGGGTCCAGCATAGCATCCATGTCCGGAGGCGTATCTGATGGAAACATTTGACAGAGATCCAACGCGCATTCTTCTCCGCAAAACAGGCATCGAAGAACAGGTAAGATGCAGTCCACCCAGACTGGTCTAAACGTTAGGAACCAAGAGGCATTCAGTTCTCTTAGGCAAGGTATACCCAGAAGCTGCACCATGCGTTCACGGTATTTCCGCTCCATGAGTATGTTCGCCATTTCCTCGGAAATTGGGCCGTCCATTGCGTAGCAGTAAGATTACAATCAGGACTCCAGCAATTAGGAACAGGATAAGCGGGAGACCTCCAAAGACGCTTCCCAATACGGAGTGTATAAAATTTGGGATTACTCCGAGGACTGTCTGAAAGGTGCTTAATAGTCCTGACCCTATGGTCTTAAATTGGTGTACAATACCGCTCGTATCAGACATGTTAAAGATATGACCCACCATTTCTGCAAAATGAAAGGGGCAGTTCGTATGTATAAGCGCCTGTATCTCAGTCGAGGTCCTTGCAACTTGAAGTTCAAAGGTTTCTCGAGCGGAGGTTAAGGGCACGGGTTGCTGTAAAAGCATGGCTTTCAGTCTGCTCAAAGTATCAAATTGTATAAAGGAAACATTCAACGAAGGCCATAACGGCGCCTCCCTGACTGTTCAGTGCCGGAAACAATACTTGCATACAGCAAGTAACCCTGGAGTTAACAGTGACCAGATAGGTGATGCCCGGAAGCATCCCACAGCAACCTTGATCGTTTAGCATCAAGTAACTCCCATTCGAGAGCAGCTGGAAAACCGGCGTGATCATGGCCGCTGGGGTCCCTGACATGTGACAAGATAGATTCGCTACTGAACCACTACATGCTCCATGCAGAGAAATATCCTGGCACATGAGAGAACCGCTCAAAGCGTTCTTGCAGTTTGTACCACTCAGATACACTTCTCGATCCCCATTCCGGCATCGATATCTATATGGTAACTCCCAAGTTTCCTTAATAACCCTTACCCATTTTTTCATATTTGCCTGCCTGCCTCTGCTCAAGGCAATATTGAAACTGAAACGTAGTGACCGGCAAAGTGATTTGGCCATGAATTAGCCATTCAGTTGATGGTAATTCGGCTACAGTGAATGGTAACCTTTCAAGTTTCTCAGTACGCAGCATTGTATATTTGGCTCCCCTCTGTGCCATTTCTGTCTGTTTATCAGTTAGATTGTATTCTGAAAACAGAGACGTGGTGTTTATAAAACGCCAGGGCACATAGCCTGCACGCAAAGATTGCAGCGTCCAGCTTAACATCATAATAGAACGTAATTGGGATTGCCCGTCTTGTAACAAGGCCAGATCTTGTTCTAATATGTCGATTGCCGAAGTTACAATGCTGCCTAAGGAGTAAATCCTGGAGGTCAAAGTTGTTAACCCATTATCCACTACAGCTAATCCCTTCTCTAAGTTAATACGGTCTATTTCCCGTATTCTTTCTGCGGCCTCCTGTTGGGATATTTTCCAATTTTCATTATAGTAGGCATAAATGCCAGCATATATGAAACGTTTTCCTTGGGCCTAGTAGGAAATCCTCAAGGTCTACATCAGGTGTGAGTAAGGTCAAGTGATGTTTTACTTCTGTGAGTGTTGAGGTCTCTAGCCAATCAAGGCACAACTTCCCAGCACTATAGGATGTCACTACCCCTGGGTGTTGTCTTTGTACATAGCGTGTATCTGGCCTACTGATACTAAACCCCTCGGTTAAACCTAGGAATCTCTGTTGACATGTGTTTGTGTCAACGGGCCAAATCAGCCATTCTGTCCAATTGGGATAGAAATATCATCTGCTGTGGAATGAGGCATGCTTTAAAAAGCGCTTCTGTTCCCTGGACTTGCCAGTCCCTAGAACCCCAGATTGATTTTAAATCTATAGTGTCCTTCCATAGGTCAAAACCCTGTGTAGACAACTGGGCCATAAAGGAAGCAGAGTAAATCTGTTTGGTGTTAGTCAACATAATTTTCTGTGCTGATGTTGTTGCCACTTTGTAATAAAATGACTTCGGGTCAGATGTATTAAATCCTGAAAAGTACGTGAATTTCTGTGCAAAAGTTTGCGAACTACCTTTTGGAGGTGTTGGGCAGTGTTCCCACTGGTGGTATTCAAATACATTTCTAGGTGTTATGGATTTGTGCAAGAAATGATGACCATAATGTTGATAACAGTACAATGTATCATAGTCTGAAGTACCTTCTAACATTTCATTGTTCGGAAATGCTGCAGTTTTTTCTAAATCAGACATCATATTATTTACAGTTTCAGTGTCCCAATCATCAGACAATGTACTGGAGGTAATGATATCACTTATAGAAATTTTAAATACATGTTTAAGCTTTAAAAGTTCAGTTGGACCGAATATATCGAAATCAATCTTGTCCCATACTATACCGTCCGGTATAGGAACTGCTGTGATGTTCACTGAAGACAAGTCTCTTGGTTCACAATGTGAAGACTGGTGTGGCTTTAAAATCAAATTGACTCTTTGGGCTGTAGAGCTCTGCTGGAGATATCGTCCATTAATAAGCATACTAAAAGTTATTGTTAAACCTAGCCAGAAAAGAAAAAATAGAATCCCAGTGATATACCATAGTTCTATCCAAGGTGACACCAGGTAAGTCTTTCTAAAAAAGTGCAAAAAGTCAATGAGTTTCTGTTTGTGTGATTTTTTGGCTGGCGTCGTTTCCGGCTTGCTTGGATCCAGTGAAAACGTATCAAAGTTCATGAAATAGCCAGAAGCAGTTTGATCAATTGTTGGAATTGCATCTGGATTTCTTGAAATTGGCTTTTGCTCTTGACGAGGCATGTTGACGTAGACGTCTGTAGTCGGTCTTATTGCAACTTGGTTGTTAAGTTGATTTTCTTCTTGTTGAAGTGGAACGAGTTCCATAGCATTGTTGCTTAGTCCTTCATTCCGTTCAGGTGGCTCTTCAAACGTGATGAGTCTTTCTGTTTGAACTTCTTGGATTGTAGCGAGAGGAGGGCGTCTGCTACTGTGGAGTCCACGAGGCCTACTGTTTAGTATCGGCCACATAGTGTGGTTTGATTAAGTCGATTGAGACAAATCTTTTCTCCTTTTTTCCGGCAAGAGGCGGCAGAAGTACAGTTCTTGTGCCTTGGATTGCTAGGACCGGTACAGCTGGTCTGTAGGATGGTCCGAATTCTTTCTTGTCTGCAATCTTTTCTCTGACCAGGTTCCCAACTTTTGGGATCCAGACAGGTCTTGCCGTTACTGCCTTGACTTCCTCAGTGGCGGTCTGTTTTAAGTGGACGTTGCTTTGTTGTGTCCTGGATTCATTTAGATCCTGTAAAACAGCCAAACGATCATGGATATCAAATGGTTTTTCATCCGCCACTGTGCCTCCACAATCAAGATCAGGTACCCACATTCTTGTCCCAAATAGGACCTCGTAAGGAGTGACACCCCTAGAGAGCTTCTTGGCTGATTGTTTAGGGCTCTTTGTACCCCATATAAGTGATCGACCCATCTACCGCCCTTGCCTAATACCCTAGCTGTTAAAGATTGCTTTAAGTCACGGTTTTTCCTCTCCACAACCGAATTTCCCTCAGGATGGTACGGAGAGGAGTACCGCAATGCTACGCCCATTCCTTCCATGGCCTCTTTGTAAGCCCGAGAGCTAAACACCGGGCCACGGTCAGAATGTAACGTGCCAACTGCGTATGTGCCGATAAAGACTTGCAAATCTTTTATAACAGTTCGAGCATCAGCACAGCGCTGAGGCCAAACCCATAGGAATCTAGAGCAGGAATCAACTGCAACCATGATATATTTCTTGGCCCCTTCCGATTGTAGGGGTCTGCAGTGGTCCAAATAAACACATGCGAGAAGTTTGTCTGATTTTAGTAATGGTGTCTGCGCTGGGCGTGCTACGGTGGAGCCTTTCATCTGCTGGCAGATGTCGCACTTTAAGACATAGTCTTTGGTCGGCTTTGTTAACCCTGGCCACCAGTAGCGCTGTTTCAGTAAAGAAATAGTCGCTGTAACGCCTGTATGCGCAGAACCCAAACCCTCGTGTGCTGCTAGAATTAAGCCTTGCCTACGATCCATATTTGGTATTACTCTATCCCCCACTCCAGGAATCTGGGCATATGGAATGTTTTGTGCATCTAACTTGTAGGAGTACTTGAGTGGAAATTTTTTAGGTACTGCTGTGCTGCCTTTGCGTGAAGCAATGACAGCTACCAAATCTTGCCGTCTAATCTCGTTTTTGAACGAGTGATTGCAGCTATGGAGGCTGTGCATACAGCCCCCTTTGCGGCTTCATCAGCCAATGAATTCCCTTCAACGTGAACGCCATCACACTAATGACTCAGTGTATGTATCACGTGAGCCCTTGGTAGTTCGTTTCTCAACTCCACTACCTGTTCCCATAGCATTTTATGCTTTATTGTGCCACCTTTCGCGTCTTTAAACCCATTTTGTTCCCAATGATGTAAATATTCATTGTACGAATGTACACAGTAAAAGGAATCACACACAATTAGTGTGGGGAATTAGTGTTCCGTATTTACCAGTGCCAGTATCAGTGCTTTTAATTCTGCCAACTGAGCCGTGCAGTCTCCTAGAGATTGTGTTATAGTGCAACTTGGATGGAACTTTCCATCGCGCATGCGACCTTTAAAAATCGCACACGCTGCGCTGTACGCTTGCTTACTCCCTATGGCCGGTTGAGCAGATCCGTCAGTGTAAATAATGTATTCATACTGATCTAGAGGCAAAATCTCATTCGGTAGAGGATATTCTTGTTCGTATTGCAGAAATGCATGTGTTTTTAAACTTGGATCAAATCTGTATTCAACATCCGTTGCAGTAAGAGAATTAGCCCATTGTATCCATCTGGGATGTAAGGCTTTTGCATTTGGAATGCTAGCGTTTGTAACAGCCTCTAAGGCTGGTACTGGGGTCATAACTATTATGCGCTTTCCCTGAGGCAGAGCTCTTTCTCTTGCTACAGCGGTCTGTACTGCTGTCAGTATTTTTTCTGTTGAAGTGAAACGCATCTCTGCGTTTGTGTACCGGTGTGATTTGTATGCCATTGGTACCGTTCGCCTTCATTGAAAGTTAAATAAGTGTACCCGCATTGACCCGCTATTACTCGGATCACTAAGTTGCGTACGTTTATGCGTGTCTGTAAATGTTTAGAAGCTATCATGTCTTCCTGTAGTGAACGTAGGATATTTGTATGTTCCTGTGTCCATTGTCTGACAGAAAAATCAGGTTTTATTAAGTCGTAGAAAGGTTTTACTCTTCCTGCGTAATCCAAAATGTATGTTCGACCAAAATTTAGGAATCCCAGAATTGATTGTAAATTCTTTAATGATTTTGGAGGTTGGAGCAGCGCACACTTTTCTAAAAAGGTAGCTGCTAGGCTTCTTCCTTCACTTGACAGCTCATACAATAAAAATAGGACATTGAGATAGGCAATTTTTGATTTTTTGAAATTAAATTTATAGCCCTCAAAGGCGAATCCCATAATAATGGCGCTCACCCTGGTCAAGTGCCTCGGTAAGTCATCGTCCGTCAGATAAATATCATCCACATAGGACAATGCTTCTTCATCCAAAATTTGGAGTAACTCTGTTACCCTTGCTGAAAACAACCCTGGGATATTCTTATACCCTTGGGGCAAACAACAAAATTGCCGATGGGACCCTAGTGCTGAGAATGCGGTCAAGTACCTGCTTTCAGGCGCTATATTTTGGCAGAAAAATCCATTTGAGATATCAAGTGTTGTTTTGTATTTTTGTCGCACAATGTTATTCATTAATTCGGCACTGTTTGCATTTTGAACTGCAAATGTCTTTGTGCAAGTGTTTAAATGTCTGTAATCTAAAACTAAACGATATGTGTTGTCAGGTTTTGATAAGGGGAACAAAGGATTGTTCATTGGTGAGGTGCAATTTTCTATCACACCCTGGTATTCTAGTTGATCTAGGATCTCCCTGACTTGTTTTTTAGCTTCCTGCTTTATAGGGTATTGCCTTTGAGCATTTGGGGAAACTTTTAACGGGATCACGTGGTGGGTTGAATCCTCATCCCAACCAGCATGATTTTTTGTACAATGCCAGAGCTAGGGCAACCGCCCACTCCTGCGCATATGCATGTTTTAAATGTATGGGAACGAGGTCGGAAAATGCTGGAAAAATTACCTTTTCTCCCTTAGGGCACTCCATGACGAATGCTGGCGGCCAGTCTTGCTCTGCTAGTAGGATGTCATATCCAGATGACAAATTATTCCAAAATAGACCTTTAACTTTCCTGGGCTTGTCCCCCTCCATCCGGAGTGTTATCTCATGTAACTTATGTGGGACACTTACCCGAGTATCAGGTGTTTCCACCGTGGTATACTCACTCAACTCCGCTGTCACCAGAAATTCCTTCAGGTTCTGGCGAGCTATTGTTACTTCTGCCGCGCTGTCTACCATCGTCAGAGCCCATTCCCCGTTCAGAAGCTGTGTCCTCAGAATTCTGGGCATGTCTGATCTTAAGACCTGCTACCTTCTTCTATTTGAACTGAGGTTTTTGTTTTTGTTTATCTTCTTTTTTAGGTGCGTAGTCCGCAGCGCGTTGCGTGTCTCTGGACTTTGTACGCTCCTCTGACCATCCTTCCCTCTCGGAGTTTTTTGATGAACCCTGAAAGGAACGAGAGGAACTTGTATCAGTATCCTGATACCTGTCAGGTTTTTTAATATTATCCCTATTCCTGAGGTTATACCTCCTTTCAGAGGGCTCCTGTTGAGGAGACCTACCTCTGGATTGAGATCTGCTGTCTTTAGACTTTTGTTGTTTTTTATTTTCCCACTTCTTTTTAGAAGAAGTAGGTGTCTGCTTTGTAGTGTCCTTTTCAGGACTGCCCACCAGTTGTGGTTTTAATGCTTTCCCACCTAGACTGTCTCTGCCTAGTTCTGCATATGCAGTTTCAATTATTTTGGGTAGTTCGTGTGGTTGATCTACTGGACTGAACTCCCTTAGGCGTTGGCGGATCGCCACTGAAGCTGCTTCCCCTTAATGTTAGCTGGTATTATGGCTGATACCTGTTCGTAGTTACCTAGTAACTTCATCCCTAAGTTAAGGGCAGGCTCTGCTCCGTACTCATTTTGTATCTGTCTCAATACGTCAGGTACTACTGCTAATGACGGGATACCATGCGTTCTGGTATATATGGCAGCAAAGAATGTACCCCAAGAGGTGCAGTCCTCTATTTGTGGTGTGATCCCCATGGGCAAGCAGATTGTTAGTATTCTGTGTTTATCACAGGTGGTAGTATTCGGGAATACCGCCCCAAGCTGGGTTATTTTCTGAGCTATCCAGAATGGTGTTTGTTCGCGTTTTGCGGGCATTTTGCCCATTACCGCGTGTAATGTTTGAGGAGTAATTTTATTTCCTGTACCCTGAGCTGGAGTACTATTTGCTGCACCTGGTGCAGGTTGGATTGTTAAAGTCCTCATGACAAATTGTGTCAGGTTTCTGTAGATTTTAATTAAATCTGTGTGTTGTATGAGTAAGTCTGGCTGTGGCATTGTGCCAATGTCAGGATGCGGTGTGTAAGCCGTTAGTATCGGCCATGTGGCCCCATCTCCTCCGAGTGGGCCTAACCTTACTCTTTCTCGTACGTGGGGTAGGGCGCCATTAAACCAGTAATGATGTTCCTGGTAAGTGAGTGGAATCTCTATGTCCTCAAACTGACAATATTCCTGTGGTGCATCTCCTTCTATATAGTAGTGAAATGTCTTTGTTATTGCATTTGCTGCTGGGAATGTAACCCATGAATAGAATACCTCTGTTTTGTTTGGATTCGTGTGCCTCAATCACGAAAACTACCATGCCACCCCTAGCTTGTAAACCATTTTCTAATAGTCTTAGGGTGACTGTCATTCAGAATTTTGGTGCAATCTGTATTGCATCCGCAGGATCTTCTCCTTCTGAAAAATTCAGTTCATGCCTCAATCACGAAAACTACCATGCCACCCCTAGCTTGTAAACCATTTTCTAATAGTCTTAGGGTGACTGTCATTCTGAATTTTGGTGCAATCTGTATTGCATCCTCAGGATCTTCTCCTTCTTCTGAAAAATTCAGTTCAACTCTGTCTGCCCTTACCTCGTTATTAGACATGTTTAGAAGAAGAAGTGTTCCAATGGAACTAAGATAAGGTGTTATGCACAATTTTTAGGAACACTACGTCCTTTCAAGCTTGAATAACCAACAGCCAATAAACAGTATTTTCGTACTACTCAGCTGCGGCGGATTTTTTGCCCACCCACTCCAGACGTCTCTGGGGTTTTGTGAGTAGGTTCTCTGAGAATAGCACGACTGAACTACTCAGATTCTACTGTTAAATACGTACCCAACCAACATTGGTGGCGCCATGTCGTGTAGTTCCTATAGTACTCCTGCAGGACCTGCGCGTTTGGATAACATAAACTATGGGCTTGGTGGCAGACTAGCTCTGTGCACCCCCACCGCGTATGTTAGCCGCATTTGCATTAGCTAGCTCACAGTGCCACTAGAATCTCCTCTTATCGGGGAGATATTAGTTTCTGGCAACCTTAGATCATGACAACCCTGTTCCCTCAGAATCGTGGACACAATATACTACTTTTCGCTCAGTCACTCGTGCTTACTTGTTCGGTTTGCCTCAGAGAGTTACACAGAATAAACAGTCTGGGCGTTTCAATAAGTATTTATTGAACAGTTGTTATTCTAGTGTAAAATATATGTGCTGCAGCAACCAGCAGACAATAGCAGAGATATATTATCAGCAGTACGATAAAAGTGAAAGGGTAATACAGTTCTACCATATTGCAATAATAATGGTTACATACATGAATATATGAAATGCATTATAAAAAGTGCGCGTACTCCTACGATGCCTAACTAGATGTACCTAAGTGTACCTAGCATGTGTGTAGGTCTAAAAGCCTAAGAGCCAAGAATCCTTCTAGGATTTAGTCGAACCCCATTACCTGAATAGAGAGAATGTGGGACCCCGTCCTGGTCTCGAGTTGGACACCCCGCAAGGGCTGTGTTAGACCGCTGTCAGCTGGAGCGACTGCATGCAGGAGCCTCAGCGTCTCTGGTCAGTGTGTCAGCATGGAAGTGTTGGTTCCCTCTATCTTACTGTGGCAAGATGTGGTGTATTTATACCCTAAAGTGTCTCGTCCCTCAGTATGGTTTGTATTGGTCTTTGTTAGACATGAGGAAGACGTCAGGGGTGAACTTTGTACATACATATTATGTGGGAGATGTAGCTGGTGAATGCTCATGCATAATTTAGTAGTACATTGTAGGACTGTGTTCGGGAAAAACCCTGCAGTGTTCTAACCACAGACTAGATAACGTTCAACCCTCAGAGTTCGTTGTGTACTGTAGGGAACTAATGTAGGTGAAAGATCATGCCTATATTAGGGCATAGGAGATTATGACTATAATAGGGCATAGACGATTATGACCATAATAGGGCATATACGATTATGACCATAATAGGGCACATACGATTATGACCATATACGGCATATATGAACGTGTCTATATTAGGGCCTCTATACGAAACATAACACAGATGTACGACAATTTTAGCGGTCGCGAACGGAAAATCGGGCCGTTTGCAAGCACTAAAAAACCCTATTGTACAAACCCTATTTTGCGAGCCGGTTACCTATTGCCGGCTCACAAAATAGGGTTTGCGAGTCGCTATTAGGAAGGGGCGTGCCAAGGGCGTCCCTTCCTAATAACGAGCCGCACTGGTATGTACAATTGTTTTGCAACCACAAATGCAGTAGCAAAACAATTGCAGTTACTACCTACTTTAAGTAGGTGGTAAGCCAGTGGCAAACGGGAAAGGGTCCCCAGGGGACCCCTTCCCCTTTGTGAATGTATGCAAAAAATAATTTTAAGAGCTAGCAGTGGTCCCACGTACCACTGCCTGCCCTTAAAAAATGATTTTTTTAAAAAACATTTTTTCTTTTAAACGCATCCTGTTTTCCTTTAAAGACTGCATTTGGGGAAAAAAAAGTTGCTTTATTTAAAAAGCAAACACAGACATGGTGGTCTGCTGTCCCCAGCAGGCCACCATCCCTGTGTTCTTGCCCATTCCCAATGGGTAACAAATTGCGACCTGCCTCATGATTATTGATGAGGCAGGTCATTTGCAACACCATTGGGAATAACTAAATTTGTCTAAGACACATTAGTACATTCCGTTTTGTGAGGCGCAAATTGCAAGTCGCAAAAAATCGCAATTTGCGACCCGCAGAATGGAATGGTTGTACATCTGGCCCATGATTTGTTGTTTGTATTAATGAAATACATTACTAAACAGTATTTTTGAAAAGATAATGTTTCTTTTCTTTAGCATAGTTCATTGTGTATGCAGTGAAACAATTATTTTAGAAGGCCAACCTGTGATTGATGCCTCTGTGAACTGAGGCTTATGTCTCCTGAACTTAACTACGTAAGAATGTCTGTAGCTAATTTGTGATAAGGCTTTACAATCTGCCTGTATTTTTGTGGGAAAGGAAGAAAGGAACCTGCTCTCAGAGGAGAGCTGGTAACTGATTGGACCAGAGAGAAAGAAACCAATACAATGTCTGCAACATGTATTCATGTCTTTTATATTAGTGCGTGTTCCTAGTGAGTTTTGGAGGATTGAGGATCCCGCATTCAGCATTCCTTATGCCTTTTTCTCCTTACACTTACCCTGATGCTTGTTTACCTATTTGTCCTCGATTGACGGTTGCGGCTAATTCTGCTTCTGTTCATCTTTACTTCATTTTTACGCTTTATTTCATGAACTACTCTAGCCGTGGCCCAAGGAGGTAAGAGCGGTGGGGTGATGGGGCCGGGTTGGGGGGGGGGGGGATTTCAACTGACGACCACGAGGGAAAATTAAATGAACAATTAATTTTCCCTCATGGTCGTCAGTCGAAATCCCCCCCCACTCGGCCCCACCGCTCTTACCTGCACAGGCCACGGCTGAACTACTCTTTACTGGGAGTTTGGCTGCTTCAAATTTGAATTCAAGCTTTATGCTCCTTTAATCTCACTCTTTTCCTTTGAACTTGAACTCTTCATGAGTTCTACTAACTCTGAAATCCTGGTCTGACTCTTTAGAATAGGGTTTCATTCGTTGGTGCATTATTTGACATCTGTTCTAACTAAACCTTTTTATGAGATTTCTGTAAAAGTACCGAACATTTATTGACTAATAAGAATAAAGAAAAAGAATAAAAGACAATTGCTAATCTCTTAATGAGAATAAAGCTTTTAAAACTTATTCAAACTCTCATCATTGACAGAACTTGGAATTGAATTTGAGATTTGCTTGTAATGCCGAAACGGCTCTTTGAATCATGAAAAGGTAGCAATGATCCATCACCTAGAGGTGTGAGCAGAATAGCGTGGATATGAGTCCTACAATGTAAGTGTTTATCTTAACCATCACAGGTGTAACTGCTACCGAAAGTGAATTTTACCCAGTCTCACTTCTCTTTGTTGGGGAGAGGTGTGTCTCCTGCAATAGGACAATATAAGTTTGTTTTGTAATATACAATCTTTTTCCTCTTATTATAGTGTAAAACACCTTTACTGATTAAAGAAACAACCTTTAATTGGTTGAATGAGTTTATGTGGACATAAACTGTTTTAGACACACAATCAAATAATGTTAAAGTTGATGGTCAGTCTGTCAAAAGTGTGTTCTGGGTGAGTGGTGTGCACTTTGTGTCTCTAATGATGGAAATCCACAGTTGGCTTGTAATTATCAGATCAACTTTATAAAGCTACTGTGAGAAGCTGGGTTTCTGTTGCAGTAACCCCCCACTTGTTGCTAGACTACTGATGCACTTTTGACTTGATGTGCCCTGGGTCCCTGCCAATCAGGTTCCCAGGTCCTGTGTTCTTTCCCCAAAACTAACCCAAACCCAATTGGCATCTCTGGCCACAGGTCAGCCCCTGGTAAATGGTACCACAGGTACCCAGGGCACTGTGACCAAGAAAGACCTCTAAGGGCTGCAGCACTTATTGTGCCACCCTTAGAGGTCCTGTACCATTACACTCACACACTGCCTTTGCAGGCTGCGTGTTTTGGTGCAGAACAAAGTGAAGAGTCGACATGGCACACATCCCTGTGTGCCATGCCTACAACCCACTGCCCTGGCATAGATCAGTCACCCCTCTAGCTGGGCGCACTATACCAGTAGTGAGGGTACAGGTGCATGAGCCCTGTACCCCTACAGTGTCTAAGTCCATTCTTAGACATTGTAAGTGCAGTGCTGCCATTAAGAGTATATGGTGCTGGGAGTTTGTCATTACGAACTCCACAGCACCATAATGGCTACACTGAAAACTGAGAAGTTTGGTATCAAACTTCTCAGCACATTAAACCCATACTGATGCCAGTGTGGGATTTAATGAAAAATGCACTCAGAGGGCATCTTAGAGATGCCCCCTGAAAAACGACCAGACTCTGGGGGGTTCCCTGACTGGTACACACCAGCCTGCCACCACGAGACATGTTTCTGGACCCCTAGGGTGGGAGCCTTCGCTCCCTGAGCCCAGAAACAAAGCCTTTCCTGGGCGGAGGTGTTCACACCTCCCCCAGGCCAGGAAGAGCCATCTGTGGCAGGGGAGCTTCAAAGGCCTGGCAGCCTTTGTAATGCGACCCCCAGCCTCTCTTGCTATCAGGAGCCGGCCCCCTTCCTGTCTCCCCTCCTTTTCGGCAGGAAGACAGGCGTGAAAAACTAGCCAGCCCAGAAGGTGTGCCCACCTCTGCCAACTCCACCCCTCAGGTGGGGGAGGCGAGGTGAAGCCCACTCTTCAGTGCCCGCCATCTTGCAGCTGGCAGGCACTCCCCAATCAGGATTAGGGATTGTGCTCACTCCCCACGTGGGGTGAGCACACCAAGGGTGTAGTCACCCTAAGGTCAGTAGCCCATTGGCTACTGACCTAGAGACCCCTAAAACGCCCCCTAAATACAGTATTTAGGGGCAGCCCTGAACCAAGAAAGCAGACAAGAAGAAAATACAAGAAGAAAAAGGACCGAACAGCTGTGCAGAAGTTAACAAGAGGAAGACGCCCACTGACTTGGCCCCAGCCCTACCGGCCTGTCTCCACCTCGAACCTGCTCCTGCGAAATCCCGGTGTGTCCTGCAGCCAGCAACCTCGAAAACCCTGGAGGACCTGCCTGCCTTCAACCACAAAGACTGTGTCACCCGTGAACACCGGATTTGTTCATCTGCAAACTCTGGTTCCGGCCGGACACCGCGGATCCGCCCCACTCTGCACCCGGCGTCCACGGCCCAAGCTCGAGTGGGCAAACACCACGAGGAGGTCCCCCCAGCGATCCTAACCCGAGATCCGGTGACCCCTGACCTGCCTCAAACCTCCAGCCGACGCCTGCAGCCTAAATCCGGAAGGTCCCCCCAACCGCGACCAGGATCTGGTAAGAAGATCTGACCCAAAAAGGCACCCCTGCACCCGACGCCCCACGGCCTTGGCTGGCCAAACCGACGGTGCCTAACCAACCCCTAACTTCCCAACTTACCTCTCGAAGTGGTGGTCGCACCCAGAAGCCCTTCGTCCCCAAGCCTGCAGTGCCTTTGCAAACCGGAGGTTCCCCATTGCAAACAACAGGGCGCCCGACGTCGAAACAGCACCCTGCACCCGGCCGCCCTAGAGCCACTGAGGGTGCACCTTTGGTGCTACTTTGTTTCCCCATTTGCCCTGAGCTCCCACAACCAAGTGGCCCTGCTAGTCAGCAGCCACCAACCGGAGGCCCCCTATCCCCCATTGGATAACATTGGGCCTCAGCACTCTGCACCCGGCCGCCCTAGTGCCACTGAGGGTATAACAAGAGTGCATCCTTGACCCTGAAGGGCCCCTGAGTCTACCCCAAGAACCTCAACTCCCACTACCAAATACTTACCTCAAAACCGATAACACTATTTTCCTCCATTGGATAACATTGACTGTTTTTCTTGGAAAAGTTTCTAAGTGTGGAGTTTGAAAACCTAAAGAAATGTTTTAAAATTGTACTATTTAACCAAAACGATTTTACTTACCTGTTTACAGGAAATGCCCCAGAGTAGTATCCAGGTATACTACTCTGAGTAAGAAAAGTAATCTAAAAAGTAACTTACCTGGTATTTAACTGAAAAGCCCATTCAAGTCTATGTACTGTATTTACAAAGTATTGCTTTTCTCTGCAGCCATACTGTAAGTCAAAACAAAGTGCATATACAATTACAATTCAAACTGTTTACAAACTGCATTACTACTGTAAAGTATGTATTGCTTACCTGTGTCAGGCTTGCTTGATTCTAGAAAATAAAATAACTAAAAGAATATTTTTATACAAAAACAGTTGGTCTGAAGTTTAGTCTTTGAGTGTGTGAATTGAATTCATTTGCTGACTGAGTGTGTACAACAAATGCTTAACACTGTCCTCTGATACTGCCTTACTGCTCGACCACACTACCACAAATAGAGAGTGAGGTGCTATCTAACTTTACCTCTGCCTACCTTTGGGGTTCCACTGGACTCTGTGCACACTATAACTCACTTTGGTATAGTATATACAGAGCCAGCTTCCTACAGCTACTAGGTTGTGTAATGGGAGAAGTTAGTTGCCAGCCAGGTTCCCCCAAGATAAGATGGTCCGAGCAGTGGTAGTCCACCTTCTAATCTTTTTCACTATTTAACCTACTAACCAAGCATACGAGAGGTTTCCACTCCTTCTCCTTCCTGCTCAATGAAGTGTGACTAAGGATAATCCAGCATGTCACTCATGGTTCCAATTGGTTATACAAACCTGGAAATTAACGGATATTGTAAAGTAATGGCATACGTGTTTCCTAGAGATCATCTCTATGCATATGATAAGTCAACTCTCCCTCTTCCCCCCATTTGTACTGTGCACAATTCGCCATGTACAAACATTGGAACACTATGGCATGCATTAACAATTGCAGTTAACTGGATCCTGGAACTGATTTCTGTGTGGTTGTGTCTGTATCTCCTTTCAATGGAGATCTAGATTTATCTCTGTCTCATGCCAATGTTTTGATCACTTGGTGCAAGTGACAGTTTTGGAGTTGAGGTGGGGATGGCCTGGTTTGTCTCATCTCAGAGGTGCAATGGGTTGTTGAGTATCAATTTCCACGATTTCTCATAAGTTCAAAAATTGTTTGTTTGAGTTGATCTAGTTCCAGGAATTTCCTGGACTTCCAGTTTACCGTGATGAGCATGAGAGCTTAGTCCAAATGTCACATTTGTTTTTAAAAAAATTCTTTGTTTGAATTAAACAGGCATAGTAGGTTACATAGCATTGCTTAACTGCAGTTCACATGTAATTAATCTGTGTAGGCTCACATGCAGAGAACAAAAGGTAAAAGTACACTGCTGTTGTCACAGTGACCAGCAATACAATCATTTATAGATCTGCATGCAGAATCAACTATGTCTTCACATGCACACTACTCCAGTGTCAATGTGTAGCCCTCTTACCCCTTCCACCCAGTAAAAAGTAATGTGCACTGAACAACAGATCCCAAATACAAACTATTTAAATCCTTTCTAGTTGCGCTCAATATGCCTACATTTAAGATCCATGAAGATATTCATATCAGCAGAGGGGAGAGGACCGGTGGGGTCAGAGGGAAAGCCAAACAGGAGGGCGAAGCTTACAGTGCCCAGGGAGTTCATGACATATTGGTCCAAACGCCTGTGCCCCTGGTGGCTAAGCATACAGATGTCCCCTGGCTCATACAAGCTATCAGTGAGCAGTAAAAATGTCACTCCCAATATGTTCCCTCGTTAGCAGCTTCTACGGGTCATAAACTGAGAAGCTAGTGCCCACCTCTATCCATAGATCTGCAATGGGCCTTCTGCGCACCCCTCTGTATTCCTCGGCGCGTAATCCCGCACCCTCAGCCGCGGCCCACTTCTCCATCTCCGCCTGCCATCGACTGTGGGGAGGGTCCTGTGGGGACGTCCAATGACGGGCAATGTCTCTGCAGGCTATTCCCAGTGTGAGGTCCAAAAATCTATTACCAACTTTTTCCGGGGATATAACCCAAGGAAACAAATCTCTACCGCATGGAGTCTGCTACGACCCAACGTACTTTCCAGATCCGCTGTTACCTGAAACCAGAAGCTGTTCATTATGGCGCAGACCCATACCATATGTAGAAAGCCTGCATCAGTCATGGTGCATTTGGGACAGTTCAAGTCAGTAGTGAGGAGCATGACAATCAGTCTGTGTGGTGTGAGATATGTACAATGTAAGTAGTTGAACTGAGTTTACTTGATTCTTGTGTTGCATGTTAGAGTGTGTGTATGCTCCAAGGTCTGGCCCTATTCCTTCCCATTGAAAGGTGGCCAATGTATTCCTCTCACTTGGTCTTTCAAGCTGGCAGTTCATCTACTTTCATAGTAAGTGCTTTTTTATACACCCATAAGACCAGGTGCCGACCCCCACCGAAGATGAGTAAGGTCTGCAAAAAATCGTGCACTGGAGGTTCAGGTTCCAGCAGGACCCCCAGGAGATGCCTGACAGCCCTCATAAGTGCCCTGTATGTCAAGAACTGAGAGGCTGGCAAATTATATTCAGCCACCAATTTCTCCAGCGTGCTGAAGAAGCCCTCTGAATAACAGGCCCCAAATGTCTCCACCCCTGCCTCCGCCCAAGGGGCCAGCCAGCAGGCAGTGTAGTAGCCCCATCCCATGGTCGGCAAACCCACCAGCAGCATCGTAATGGTATACAGAGTAGCTGTCCCCACGCGACTGTGTGCCACCCTCCAACATCAGAGTGCCGTATGGAGTAGTCGCGGCCTACACAGGGGGTGAGTTTAACTCCTAGTAATGTAGGTGGCAGCGTTTCTTCTCTGCCCAGATTGCCAAGCTCCCCATTTCTGCCAAATTGAACCCCGCCAGCCACTGGGCAGCCCAGAGCAGCTGTGTGGGTAGGTAATATAATTTATTGTCTGGGACGGCCAAACCGCCTGCAGTTGTGGGTCTCAGGACTGTACGTAGTGACACTCCGGCTCGCTGCCCATCCCAGATCAATGCTCTAAGCAGTGTTTAGGGATCAGAACCACTTCCCTGGTACCCAGATCGGGGCGGTTCGCAAAGTAATAAAGGACTCTAGGCAAGATCACCATTTTAGTTAGTGCTATTTGAGCCATAACAGGAAGCTGTTACATTCTTTAAAAGCCCACACATCCCTTAGGGCCCCTCATGACACCCTCAAGATTGCCCTCTCGGATATCCCTGTCCAAGTGATATATTTTGATCCCCAAATACTTGCAAACTATAGGCTCCCACTGCAAATCTAGGGCTCTTGCTGGCTCCGGAAGGCATGAGTGCTCAGGGTAGATCGGGAATTCCCAGGATTTCCACCAATTCGCACTAAGTCTAGAGACCTGCCCAAAGGTGTCCAATAGTGTTATGCTCCATGGATACCCATTCGGGATCTCCTTAGGAATATCAGCATGTAATCTGCATACATCGAGTAGATATATTACCCATCCTGCAGAGGGACACCTCTGTCCCGACCCTCCAGTCTCAGAGACAAGCAAATGGCTCAACAGGTAGCACAATTACCATGGGAGATAGGGGGCACCTCTGCCTTGTGCCTGGACTGACCTTATGGTCCAACAGCGTGCAAAACGGAGTCAATAAGTTCATCTAAACCCACTATCTTGTCTAACTGTGCATGCAGGTCATGCATTAGGGAATAGAAGGAGAATTCTATTCGTCTCGGGCTTAGTTTGCGCCATGCATTCAAGAGAATCCTGTGCCCCACCCAATCTCTGTAGCCCTGTGCCACCCTGGTCACAGGGGAGTCAATCAGTGGAGGTGTCGAGCGGACGGTGAGGACATCCCCAGCACAGTTGTAATTGCCTTCCAGGAATAGTGGGATGTCAGGGTCCAGTGCAAGTATCCTGCAGAGCTCAGAGAAAAATTGCAGTTGGCCTACGTTCGGGGCATATACAAAGCCAATGCGCATGTGAAGGCCATTGAGTTTATCCATTATTAAGGCATATCGGCCACCCAAGTCTATATGTGTGTTAATGATTTGAATGAAAATTCCTTGCCTGCCCCATATCTGCACCCCTCTGGAAAAAGTGGAATCGTCTTTGCAATCTAGATGCCTCAGAGCTAGCCAAGTGGGTTTCTTGGAGGAGGGCCACGTCCACCCCTCTGTTCTTTAAGAAGGGCAAGATCTTGTATCTCTGGTCTACAGAGCCCATTCCACAGATATTCCAAGTGAGGAAGGAAATTTGCATTACCTTCGACATCACTACATGAGTGTCAAGCCTACCCTCCCCAACACCCCCCAACTACCCCCACCACCTACTTCAGGGAGCACATAGCCAGACAGGATATCACAAAACCTGAAGAAGCAGATAACCTAACTCCCTCTTCTGCATACATTGAGCAGATATATTCCCCATCCTGCAGAGGGACACCTCTGTCCCGCCCCTCCAGTCTCAGAGACAAGCAAAATGGCTCAACAGCTAGTGCAAATACTATGGGAGATAGGGGGCACCTCTGCCTTGTGCCTCCACTGACCTTGAAGGGGACCGAGATACACGCCCCCGTATGCACCAGCGCGTCAGGGCACAATAAATCCACTTACTTGCTCCAACCCCTTCCCAGAGACATCCTGTTCATGACCTCTTGCAGGTAATCCCACCGAAGGGTATCGTATCAAAGGCCTTTGAATATCTATGGAGAGGACCAGAGCCTCAGGGAATCGGCCCCTATCTGCATAATTAAGCAAGAGGAAGGGGCGTGGAGTTTTATAGGATGTGTTACCCTTGGGGATAAAATTGTTTAGGTCTTCATGCACCAGTGCAGAGAGATGGGGCTGCAGTCGGTTCACTAGAACTTTGCTCAAGATTTTATAATCTAAGTTCAGTTAAGAGACTGGGCGGCATGCTGCTGCATCGGTGGCGTCACCCAGGTCCTCAGGAAGTGCACGGTAGGCCAAACTCTCAGAGGAAGAGGGAGATCCATGCGAATCAGGGGAATTTCCCAACTATGTTCTCAAAGAAGCTGCCACATCCAGCACTGCCGCCCTCTCCATCTCCGTCTGTCCCATAGTCAGGTGCACGCTGCTGGCACCTTCTCTCCGTCCTCGGTAGCGATGTTTCAGCTTAGAGGGTTGGGGGCTCTGCCTCCTCCCAAGCCCCCTTTTATATGTCTCTAGCCAGTCCCACGTGGCAGGCTGTTCATCAAAGAAGATAGTTTGTCCATCCGCTGTCACTTTGAGACAGGCAGGGAAGAAGAACATTCAGTGTACTCCTTCTTCTCTCAGTTCCCTTTAACAGTGAGCAAGGAGGCCTGCCACAGTTGAACAGCTGTTGTAAAATCCGTAAAGACTTCTACTGAAGTATTGTTGATATGGAAACATCGGGTTTCACGGGGCATCCGTAGGATCAAATCTTGGTCCCTGTAGTTCAGCAGGCGGGCAACAACAGGGCACAGTGGTGCCCCAGGCAGGGGTGGCCTTGCAGGGACCCTGTGGGGCCTCTCCAGGGCAAATGTCAGTGAGAGACCCTTTGGTGCAACCTCTTAGGTCAGCCAGTGCTCTAGGTAAGCAACCATGTCTGGTTCCTATGCTCTTATGCTCTTTTGGGGAGTTTGACGATGCTTATACTGTTCCGACAGCTTCGTCCCTCAGAGGTCTAGCAGGTCCAGGCGATGAAGCAAGTCAGCTACTTTGTATAGCAGTCCTTGGACAGCAGGCCCCACCTCCTCAAGCACATCTGTATTGCGCTTCACCCTATCCGCCAGTTTGTGTTGGTTGTCTTAGAGTATCCCAAAGTCCACTGACACCTTGTCTATCTTTTGCTCCAAGACTTTACAAGAAGCATTCACTGCACTGAGGTCCAGGTCCAACTTATCTGTGCGATCAGGAAAGGGGCCGTAACTCTGTGCCCTGCAACACGCTTGGGGTCTCCTGGCAGTCCCCCGCTAGAGTGTCTCTAATGGATTTGGTGCAGCCCATGACACCTACAAAGCCTTGTGCTGGTGCGTCACACCGCAGTCAGCTTTCAATTGATCAATGGGGGAAGTCCAAGGTAGGACTCAGATGGAAAGAGGTGGCAGGCCCACCAGTCCCAATTACTTTGTTTAGACAGTAGGGAAGCCCTGAAGCAGGGTCAATCTAAGATAGCAGCTACACCGCCAGTGTCAGTGAGGTGTCATCTAACCTGTCAGTCACTCCAGGTCTGGCGGCATAGTGGGCTGATGCATCCACTGTAGGGACCTGTGTGGGACCTCAAGGTCACAGGTTCAAATCCCGGCGGGTCCATTCAGCCTTTCATCCTTCTGAGGTCGATAAAATGAGTACCATTGAGTTGGATAACAATAAACATCTGTTATTCAGCGCCCAGATACCCTTGGGTGAATGTGCTCTTTACAAATACACTTGTTATGCTATATTAACATGCACCAGTTCAGATAGCCATCCCAGGGGTAGTAGGAGAAAAATGGGGTTTAGGGAGATTCAGGCTTGTCCTCCTTTCCCTGCTATCAGAGGTCCCTCTTAAGTATCACAATGAACCAGTCTCCAACTTGTCCGGCCCCAGGCCCCTTTGTCAGCCTCTCACAGTGTCTCCTTAGAAGTCCAGTGTTAGCTGGGTCATTACAGTGTCACAACAGGGCTCCTCTTAGTCCACCAGTCCCCAGCAACATCCCCCTACTCCTCTGTACAGGTGACTTGTATGGAGATCGCTCTCTCCGTGCACAGGTAGCTACAATCCTCAAGGGCCAGGCACAGCACAACATCCACCGCCCTGGCAGTAAGCTGCTGTGCTAAGTTCAAGTGGTTCGCAGCGAGGGGAGGTGGCTGTCACATGTGTGCCGCACACGCAGCTGAACAAGGCCACCTCCCACAATTGCCTCTGTTTCCCGGGGTCGGTCTCTTCAATAGTTCCGTGCTGGCACTTAAGGTCTGCTCAAGCCTGGACAGTCCACTGTCCAAAACGGGGTGGCCGGATTCCTCAGAGGCATCCGGGCCTGCCCTCCACCATCTTATGCACTGCTGTGCGGCCGGGAGCCATCTCGGTGTTTGGGATCCGAGCCTGCTGCACCCCTCAGAGCGTGCCCTTCGACTCCTGGGAAATCTGCCCATATCTGCAAGTATACATGGCATCTCCGGGTAACCTCTATTTTTTATTTTTTCCTCATATCACCAAAGCTGCTGCAATCTCAGGTGGCTTTAGGGAGCCAGCCTCACACCTGATGCACTAGCAGTGACCCAGCCACACAACTGGACTAAAGAGCCCATATCTCTTTGGTGCTTAGGTAAAATCATAGGACTGCTCAACTTCCCAATTCCGACATACTACTCCATCTCACAAAATCGACCCATATAGCATCCGCCCTACCTGAGATGCGCCCCAGGTCCAGCCTGCAAGACTGATGCAAGGCCTTAAGTCAGTCCACCAGGGAGGTAGCTGCCGGATCTAACCAATGTTTACATATCTTCTTCTGGCAAGAAGCACTAGATAAAACAGCAGGCACCTCTGAGACATCCCCAAGAGGCTAAGTGACACAGTATCTACTCCCAACAACACCAACACAGGACTCAGCTTGATGTTGACTCCCAGAATTTCAGCTATAATATTACTCACGATGTCCCAATAGCCGTTGTTCGAGGGACCAGTGGCAAACATATGCTCATCGTTTGTTTCGGGATGGCCGCATCGTTTGCATCTTGGAGTCGGGGTCTGTACAAATCTTGCTATCCTTTGGGGGTCCAATATATTCTATTGATGGTAAAAAAGTGATTCCTTTTTAAATTGTCTGGCTTAACTGTAGAGTACAGCAGTTCCAAGGATACTCGCCACAAATGTGAGAGCGCAGACTCTGGGATCATCCCCTCCCAGACCCCATACGGTGCCCTCATGGTTTTATCCTCAGCATCCAAGAGCTTCCAATATCATATGGATACCTCCTTGCTGATAGGCCGCATATCTTGCAGAATCAGATCTTGAGAATTATATCCAGCAGAGTGTTAAAGTTGTCTCCCAAAACCACCGGTGATGGGGACTCCATCAGGTTCTATTCCAGGGTCGAGGGATGGTAGGGGTCATCAGCATTTGGGCCATAAAAACCCACACAGATACATTTGTAGTGAGAACATCTCAGACCCGGCAAGACCCATCTTCCTGTACTGTCCGCTTTAGAAGACAGAATCGCCACTGCTGCTCCTTTCCTCAAGAGGATAACAACCCCTTTACAAAACTCTGCCTGATGCGAGAATACATAATTCTCGATCCACCTACATTATAGTCGAGGGTCCTACTCTCCATTGCCGTGAAGCCGTCTCCTGCAAGATCATTACTTGGGCCCTGCTCTCTTTGAGATACTCGAGTACCAATCTTTGCCTCTCCTTTGACCTAAGGCCATTAACATTCCAAGTTAAAAAAACATATCTCTTTGCCTACCCCATTTGGTTTTTAAGAACCTCCATCCCTTCTTTCCGTAATGTAGTTTAGTAGGTGCAAGCAATTAAAACAACGCAGTTTGATGGTCTTGAGAACTTTATTTTTTTCCCCCACTGCTCCTCACCCAGTGCCCCCCCCTGAGGAACCCTCCCCCTACTGATTGGCATGTTAAATGCCTATGGGCTTCCCCCGGGAGGGAGTGATGCATACAAAACAATATGTTAAAGCCTGCAATGTGTGTTGTCCCCACCCCACCCCATGCCACTCCACACCCCCACCCTGCGAGGAACCTCCCTAGGACAGATGGAGAACCTCACAAATTTGTGTGCTTTTTAATGGAATAAATCAGAGCTTCTACATTTACTGGAGTGTGCTAATTATACATCTAGATATTCCACATACTGGGCAACATCACCGAACATTTTAGTTGCACCATAGCCCCCAATTTATGGAGTTCTTCCATTCTCCTGCCGAGTTCCCACTGCCGCTGGTCAGTAGCCTTACAAACATCAGATCTGATGGTAAAAGAATAACCTGTGGCAGTTAAAGTCCCACTTTTCAGGCAATAGCCAAGATGGCTTCTTTCACTACATAGGAAAGAAAATTTACCAGGATCTTGTATTGGTTTCTGGCGATTTGTGCTCCTTTCAAATGGGTCCCTTTAGTGTTCTTCGTAGAGCTCACACGCTCCGATGTGGTAAGTGGAGCATTATTATTTACACCTCATCCAACGGTGCTCCCCCTTCAACTATCACCCCAACAGCCCCCACATTCCATACCTGACCTCATTACATTCTATACCGAACATTCCACTATGCCACACTTCTCCCTTCCATAACAAATATAATCAAATAATAATTGAACTACAATAAATACATTATGAACACACAACATATACTTGCGGATTCTAAACCTTTTGTATATTACACAATAAAATCTTTGAGATAGGAAGGCTTCTTGATGTCTTGAATGATCTTCCTCAGTTTGAGGATTACATTTGAATGTGACTTCTGCTTATCTGAGCTCACAGTATTTTTAAAATTCACAAAAAGAGAGAGAACTCTGCCTATTACAATTTAAAGTATGCTGTACGTCATATATTGTGTTGACAGCTCTGGCTAGACCATTGTCATAAACAGTAAAGACATTCAAGATATTGTATTCATTAATTTATTATTTTTTATTTCTTTGTCTTTTCAATACAAAATTATTAATGAATTCATACAAAAATAACCTAACTACAACATTTCTTTAGAAAATACAGGTCCCACTGCACAACTTTCACTCAAAAAGCACACAGTCACATTCAAAAACATACTCACGCGAAACCACAAATGCATACATCCCATATATACAGAAAAGCTTAATATGCATCAAGCCCCCTCAACATATTATATAAATACTCAAAAAACAGGTTTTTCTAATAAGCAGTACAATAAATCATAAATTGGATTTAAACAGTTAATATAATATCATTTTAACAGAACTTGAAAAATGAGTGTGGTCAACTACAGATGTTTTCACATTAAAGGAAGACCTATCAATATAATTCTTCGGTTTTCAAAATACAAAATAAATCCAATGTACTCATGGAGGGAACTAATTCAAATCACAGTATTTTTGACCACTTGCCCAGGATCCGAATTACAGGGGGTACTAATGTCTGGTGCATCATGAAGAACTGCTACTCAGTTCTTATTCCAAATCCCACCATCATGAGTTTTGATTGCATTCTTGAAACATTTAACTACTTGTAATTTCCCAGTATATTTGGACCAAATTGCCCAACCTTTGGGAGCTCTTATATTTACATAATCTCCAACCCTGAACACCAGAACTCTCACTCTCTTATTTTTATCAAAATACTCCTTCCTTTTGTTCTGAGCTAAAATCTCCTTCTCCCTCCCACAGCCAAAGCATTGTTGATACCACCTTTGTTCCAAAACATCCAACCAGGGCATACTTTGGTAGATGAAGCTCTCCCTTTGAATAACTCAAATGGTGATTTTCCTGTGGTAGTGTATGGAGACATATGGTAATCAGATATTCTACTCGATAATTCCATCTTCCAGTCCAAACCATTCACTCTTGCCAACTGTAAGCCTTCATTCAATGTTTTCACTACCCTCTCAATGGCACTGTTGGTTTGAGGGTGATACAAAGCTGACCTTTTATGTTCCATTCCACATACTTTCAGATAAGTTTCTGTTTCATGAGAGAAGAACTGCACACCATTATCTGTGAGCAGATAGCGTGGATAACTCCCTTGCTTGAAGATATTATCCAAAAACCTAATGACCGCGGAAAAAGAGATATCATGCATACACGACACCTCAATCCACCGGGAATACTGGTCCATTATTACAAATACATAAGGAGTGGCATGTTCCCCTTTCACTGGACCTAAAATGTCCATCACAACTCCCTCCCATGGATATTTAGTTAACTCTCTGTATACCATAGGAGGCTGGCTAGTTCTAAGCCCTTTGTTACATGCCACATCCCCCACACAATCTCTAAGCATACATTCGACATCATGGTCCAAAGCTGGCCACCAAAAATCATGTCGAAGTCTCCCTTTAGCTTCTACTATTCCCATGTGTTCTTCATGGGCAAGTTGCAACACTTGTTGTCTCAGATTCTTCGGTGGGACTAATCTCGTTCCTCTTAACAAAAATCCTTTGTCCACTAGCAGTTCATTTAACAACTTCCCCCACGTTCCTTTGTACTCTCTTAATTCTGCTGGCACAGGTCTCTCGGAATCTAGCACCTGGATGACTTGTTTCAATTCTTCATCTTTATGTAAGCCCGCTCTACCCACTCACTCTCTGTTATACTCCCTTGAGTAACCTCACACATACTCACCAAGTCTTCTTCATCCATGTCCTCCATTCCTTTTGCCCCTGACCTCTCCATATCTACTAAACTTGATAAACAGTCCACCGTATAGTTAGTAGCACCTGGAACATATTGTACTGTAAAGCAGAAATCTTGCAGACCTACAATCCACCTCCTAATTCGTGAAGAGATGGAATCCAATCCTTTCCTTGCAAACACGTCCACCAATGGCTTATGATCTGTTTGAACCATGACCTTAACTCCCCACAGAAACTGTCTAAATCTGTTAACAGACCAAAGCACTGCCAGTGGCTCTCTCTCTCAGTGACAGAGTAGTTGCGAGCCACCTCTTTCAATGTACGTGAAACACAGGCTATTAAGTTCTCTTTACCCTCCTTAGTTTGAATAAGAAGAGTTCCCAAGCCTTTCACACACCACGTCTGTATCACATGCCAGATCATAAGCTTGTAAAAAACATGCATTACTCAATTCTCCTTTTACTTTTGCAAATTCATTCACGCACTCGTCATCTCAAAGAAATTCCACCCTCTTTTTTAGTAATTTCCTCATGTTATACATCTTACTAGCAAAGACTTTGATGAACTTGCTGTAATATTCTACCATTCCTAAAAATGATGACAATTCTTCCTTTGACTTTGTCTCTTCCATGGATTTGATTGTTTCTACCAACTCAGTGCGTGGGCTTATCCATATTTCTGAGATTCTGTATCCTAAATAACTAACCTCACTCACACCAAACTTGCATTTACCAGCTCTGAGTGTTAAACCTGCCTCTTGTAATCTGCCCAAAACCTACCTTACTCTGTGATCACGATAAGCATATGTTGTTCTAAAAATAAGAATGTCATCCTGATAGCATTTTACTCCAGGTATCCCTTTCAATATGTTCATAATGACTCTTTAGGACACTGCGGCTGCAGAGATCAATCCGAAAGGCAATCTTTTGAACTGATACACTCCAAATGGTGTTATGAAGGCAGTAAGATCCTGAGAAGTCTCTTCTAGTTCTATCTGGTGATATGCAGACACCAAGCCAAGAGTAGTGAATATTATTGCACCAGAAAAAGTTGTGGCCATCTCCTCAATGTTCGGTAATGGAAATGTATTCACTACTACCTCTCTATTCAGAGCCCACAAGTCAACACAGATATGAAGATCTCCATTTCCCTTGGGTGCCACTACTATGGGGGCCACCCATTCTGTTGCTTTCGCTGGCTCAATCACCCCACCCTCACATAACTTCACGTACTCATTTGCTACAGCAGTTTCTATATTCAATGGAATTCTTCTGACTTTTCCTACTACAGGGGTTGCATTTGGCCTTAACTTGTTATTATGTTTGTACCCTTTCAATTTCCTTAATCTTTCCTGGAACAGACTTTTAAATTCCTCTACAAATGTATTTTGACCCAAACATACCTCCTCTACCTCTCCATGTGTAGCTTGTTAGGATGAAACCTCACACCCAATTCTTTTTGATGAGCTCTCCCCAACAGATTATCACCATGGAATGTCACACGAATGTCCCCCCAAGTCAGTTTTCCACCAATCCCTATTTTAGCTTGAAAATACCCTAACATCTCAAATTTTGTCCCTACATAAACACCTGGTTTTACATCCATCTCCATCAATTTCTTCCCTCTTGTGAAACACTTGACAAATGTCAGATTTGAAATGATAAAGATTCGTGAACATGATTCAAATTTCATTGAAACCTGCACATCATCTATGGTTATAATATCTGAAGGGAATATTTTGCCTGCCTTATCTACTTGTAAAACCACCTCATGACATGCTTCCTAGGCTTTGTTATTGTTCATTTTCCTTCCCCTGCTTCTGCAACACTTGCTATAGTTACCTTTCAGCCCACAAGAATTACACACTTGAAACCATGCTGGACAAGATTTGTCATTAGCTTCTGTGCTCTTCACCCCCTTCTCTGTCTTGGGATCCCCCACATATTTAAACATGTGTTCAACTCGTTCAGCAACCAACAGTAATTCCTCAAGCAGTGGCTCATCTTTCATCCACAATTCTTTGTGTATCTTATCACTATTATAACGTAACACAAACTGGTCTCTGATTCTCTCTTCCCCAGTGCCACCAAACAGTGCCATGTTGATGCCGGTTTCCTTAAACTCATAATATATTCTTCTACTGACTCATCCTGACCTTGACTCCTCAAACCAAAATGGTACCTTTCCAGTATGGTACTGGCACACGGCAAATAATGGTGATCTAGTTTTGAAATAGCTATTTCAAACTCATTGAGATCACACATCTCAGCTGGGCTAAGTTCTGGTAAACTCTCTAACACATCTTGTCCCTCCACACCTAAACAGTGTAACAGAGGCACTTGTTTCCTTTCCGCACTAAGATTTGTGCCACACATCCGTGCATAATTATTAAAGACTTTCTTCCATTTAGCCCATATGAGCAAAGATTCCCAGGGATATGGTAGAAAACGGGGAGGAGCTGTGACGTTTTGCATTATCCTCCTTGCTCCTTCTACTGCTCCTCAATTTGCCTGCAAATCACACTTTATTGCCACCAACCAGTATTAATCACATACAATTGGTGTGTGTATCACCGCTGTTTAATATACATACAGTTCTGTTGATGAATCAACAAGATGCGCACTGCCAAGTGAATTTCAAAATGACTATGGATTGTGTATCACCGTTGTAAGATGACAATGGTGTGTGTATCACCATTGTATCAGTGAACACATCGTGAATGTCAACCTTGCAGAACCATTGGTGTGTGTGTGTCACCGCTGTTCCAATAAAAATTCCCTCTGTTACAGGATTGATTTATATCTCTCTTCCTCAACCAAGATGTCTGCCAAACTTGATAGTAGTGAGTGTGTCACCCTTATATTTTCCAGTGTACACACGCTGGATGGCAGCATTAAATATTGAACTAGTTTACTTTCTAATTAGCTTCATGAAAACAGCAGAAGACAACTTCTCCCAGTACCAATATGTGCAGTATTTTAGTTCGCCTGCACGCACATAACTGGTTGTCAGGCACTCGGCACAGAGAATGCACACTACGCACTGTGACTCACAGAGTTGCTAGGCAACAAGAAGAGCGTCATGAGACTGATAACCACACCTCTTGCTGAACTACAAGCGAATAACTGGTTTGTTAATCACCACACGACTGTGAATCACACGCTTGGCTGCCCTTCAACCGCGTGACAGCAGCTTCCCAACATTCATGTGCTGATTGTGAAGAATAATGACTCACTTGTTCGGGCCCCAAAGCCCTTCAAATGCTAGCCCAAATATTCTGAGGACAGATTGCTTAACTTCTCACACTGCTGTGCTTCATTGTAACCCAGTGGTGTCAACGATGTTGACTCAAGGGCTGGGTAACCATGGATCAGCACTCAGCCTCAGCATCGCCTAGTTGAGGTGTTGTGCCGTCTCCCAAACACAATCCTCATCCTGTCGCCATAATTGTAGTGTTCTTCGTACAGACAACACAACACGCTCCGATGTGGTAAGTGGAGCATTAATATGTACACGGCACTCCCCCTTCAACTGTCACCCCTGACAGCCCCCACATTCCATACCTGACCTCATTACAATTCTGTATCGGATATTTCACTCTGCCAAAGTCCCTATGCACTCGCTGAATCTCATGTTCAAGATTTATGTCTGGCCTTCCTTTGAGTATTGTGTCCCGTAGTAGTGCAATAATGAAGGTCTTCAGGTCACCTCCTCCCTCCATCTCCGGGACGTTTAGGATCCTAAGGTTATTTCTCCTAGAGTGATTCTTAGTCCTTTCTAAATCCTCCCTCAGACCTTGATTTTGTTTGGTCAGCAGATAAATTCCGCTTGGCCAAGACGGTTCACTGATAGAATATCGATGCCCAAAATATCACCATACACAAATATCGATGCAAAAATATCGATGTCAAAAATATCAACATCCTATATTTAAAATTGTAAGTACAAAAATATCTAAACAAAAATATCGATGTAAAAAATATAGATGTACAAAATATCAATTTTTTATTTAAATAAAAATTAATGTTAAATACATTAAATAATAAAATTAACTTAAAAAAATATTTAGATTTAATATACATTTTAAGAAATATAATAAAATTAATTTAATTTAAAAAATATTTAAACATACATATATAAAATGTAATATATATATATCTATTTTCTTTAAAACAATTAATAAACTATTAATTTTAATTTATTTTATAATTTTATAAATATATAAAAATTTACAAATAAATATATATATATTTACATACACTTATAACATAAAATCTAATAAAAAAACATTATGCTATTCATTAAAACATTAAGGGGCCCATTACGATGTCGGGCGGAAGCACTACCGCCGTGCTGGCGGATGCAAAAACCACCAGTTACCGTCCGCACGCAGCAGTCCACACGCCCGCCCGATTACGATGCGAAAAGTCAGCCAAACACCGCCGGCAAGCCAGCGACACCGTCCGCCATCAAAGTGCGCCCGTACACGTAGCGGCGCAGCACAATTGACACACACCGTCCGACGAAATCACGTTCCGCCCGGCGTACAAATTACGATGCCGCAAACAAACGGCTCCCACGGCTAAGAGACACCGTACGTCAAACCGAAGCGGTAACACGAACGCCGAGCACGGACACCGAAGAAGCGGTTCCCCGAGCATGAATCCAGCACTGCAGGCCTTCCCTATGCTCTATCTGATGCACCACCAAGGACGCAACGTACCGCGAAGACGCAGGTAGGCACACACACAACAAGTGCACGCAAAGCGCACACAGTGCAAGGGCGGAAAAAGCGGACAACCCCCACCCCGCGTGTACACGACACATCTACCATAGCATCCACATATGACACACAGGCCAAATTGTAACATCTCGTAACACATGTGTACACACCACCTGGGACTAGGAACCAACGACCCCGTCACGGCCCCAAAGCGGCGATGTCGCTGCCACACATGCGCACAACGCAGAGGCCAACCGCAGCGCCATGCATGCGTCGCACACAGACACAGGGACACAACCAAGCAGCACACACACCAGCCCCACCCCGAACGCACATGACACGTGACAGGCCTGCCACAGACATGTCCCCAACGCCCAATTCACGGTCAACACCCAAGGTCACACAACCGACGCACACATGTCAGTGAAGTCACGCAACAGCAGGACACACCCCAGTGTAACAAACATGGCGAAGCACACAGCGGCGGCAACACCAACTAGGAGAAGCAGGGCCCCTTCGGGAAGAGGAACGCCAGTACCACACTGAAACACCCATACCACCCTGCACACATGAACAAGACATACAAAACGGAACACCAAAGAGCCCGGGGACCGACAACAGGTGGCCCAAGAATAACATTCACACACAAGGCCCAACGCAGAGCGGAAAGGCAGCCTGACGCCCACACAAGGGAGAGCAGACAGCACTGAATGACCTTCCATTCCAACTCCAAAACCACAGCCCTACGAAAGAAGCCGGTGAATACAGCCATTGTCCAATAAAAGACCAACACAGGCATGCAGAGGAGACCGACCACAGGGCAGATAGCGCATATCACAGAAGAACACTACGGACGGGAAAGAAAAAAGAAAACACTCCCCCATGTCGGCCCCATGCAAGTTATTTGGAAGGAGTCACACATCACTGACCTTGAACTGTCTGAGAAGCATGTGGGATGAGGGCCCGTGTCCTCTGCACAAGCCAACAGAACACAAGTCCTGTCTCCCTACGACTACACAGAGCTCACAGCAACCTCGGAGCGTGCACATTGCAGACTGCACACACAGCCGGAGCACGCCACCACAACGCACCGCTGCAAAATGGCACTCGCAACACACCTACCCAACTACGCCGGACAGGTCAAGCTGTACAAAACCAACCTGATACATATATTGGGATGCGAACTCCTGTCCCTGCTGAACGTAAGTTACCGACTGACTTACCGCATCACATTGTTCAGCTGCGTCATGCCCGTCTTCTACTGTCGGAGGTGTCCCTACCAGCATCCCGTGGAGATGTGTCTCTCCAACCCGGCATGTCTAAAGGCGGACCTGCTACCACTACTCCTCCCTCTGGACGCACACCACAGGGCCTGCTCTGCCTATGGGGGCATGGCGTATGTGGCCAACATCGGACCCGCACTGAAATGGGACCACTGTGCCTCCACACGACGGATCATCGAGCACAGCTACATCGAATGTCACCCAGCATGCCCCATCATGCTCCTCCAAGGGACAACTTACGAACAACACCTTGACAGCCACCATCCGCTACATTGGCTGGCAAACATGAATACCACCAATGACATGGAAGCCCTGCTGGACGGCATCGCATACCTGACAACCTGTAAATTCGTCGGACCCCAACGCAAGTTCCCCAATTGACCTATGATGTCCAACCCCGCACCCATGCTTAGCTTCCGCACGGACTGGCCAGTAACCACCACAACAGCCATACCAAACGACCGGCAACAATTACCACACCATCAACGACATCGCCATGACATCGGATATGACCGGGACATGCACACTGTTCCCCATCACATCCAGGAACACCGCATGCATCGTGGGAGGCAGTGGCATGGGGTCTGTGTATCGCACCCACATGGACGGAACTGCACGAACAACCAGGACACAACATGGATCCAGCGCCCATGGACACACACACCGCTCAGTGGACATGAATAGGTCGCCTGGAGTCTGTGGGTGCTGCACCCCTCCCACCCCCGCCCCGGGAATCCCATACCAGGACCTTTGCATGGACGACAAGTGCATACAACAACAACACGACCCCAGTGACTGTGACATGTCCAGTAACCACCACATTGCAACAACAAGTGGCACGCCGCTGCATGCACGCAAGCACATGCCCTGATGTCATCTCACATGCACGCGTGCATGAGGAACAACCGCAGCAAACCTGTCACATGGAACTGAGATGGACTGTGCCCATGATGCCAAGCGGTCTGGTAGGCTACTTGTATACCGTCTGTGTCAAAGTCTGCAGCTCCGCAGCTATACGTAAATGTACATTAGCACAGCCTTGGCCAAGCAGATGTAACTCTGAAGCCCACATCCCACATGCAACAGCCAATCACATGTAACCCTACACCCTATCCCATTTGTAATCATGCTCAGTATATCCTCAACATGTATTCCGCTGCCAGTAGTGTCCACTATACTGCATCACAGAGGACAGAAGACTCAATATAATGTTTGAAACCAAAACTGTCTCCGCTGACTCATTTCACAAGTACGAATGAGAGAGGATGAGAGTATGTGAAGTACACGGCAGTCGTGACATGACCATGTAGTCCACTGGTATTGGATGTCAACGCAAATTAGTAGCCCAACTGTGGAAGACACACATGTGTTGTGTGAAGTCGTATGGACGCAGTGCTCAGGTGGGTGGGTGTGACGGGTAGATGCACACATGCCAAGTTGGAGCACGCCGTGTTGGGAGGGGTCATGAACAGTACACCACCGCTTCCCTGGGCATTGTGAGAGGACACCTGTCGGGGGGGAAGTGAACACGTGTGTGCACAGCAGCCGGGCACACGTCAGCCCACCCTCCGTGGACAAGCTGGATCCTGTTGTGCGCCCGCCATGCCCCTTGACAAGGCACACACAGCCCCAGTCGACCAGGTGTAACCCCAACATAGTCAATCCGCACAGGCGATACAGGGCACGGGATGGCAGTGGAGCATGGTGTGTGAGAGGTCTCCTCGCGCTCCTCCTGGTCATATCACGCAGGCAATAGAACCTCAACGTGTAGCATGGCACAAGTCAAATGGAAGTGTAGGGGGACGCACCACAGCACGAGCAGCACCAACGTCACGGGAGGTGGCTCGCACCATCCCATCCATTGCCCATTATACCAACCACGCCACATGCCATTGCGACTAAGTGCAAGCGCGTGCGCCACCACCCCCGAGCCCTCCCCAGAGAGGCCAAAGAGTGAATGTGTGGGCCATCAGTTACAGACGGACGCGGCCTGGCCGCAAGGGCAGCCACAGCCACTGGGTGTCGCAGGTGGCGGATCCGGAAGGCGAAGACTGTGATGCATAGTCCATGCAGGCCGGGTCTCCATTTGGGGCACCACGCAGGTGGACGGCGTCCCGCCACACATCATACCCTGAGACAGCCCACTCGTGCAACTGGACCCACACATACACTCCTTGCCCTCTCTGGTGCGAGCTTGGGGCTGCCTGTGCAAGCGCTAGCCTCGCAGGTGCACATGCATATTGGGGGAGCGAGGGGAGGACATGAGGGCTGGGGCGAAGATGACTGTATCACTGTCAGTGAGTACAAGGGATGACCCAGATGTGGAAATGAAGAGACGTGTCCCGTGTGTACTGCAACTAGTCGCCAATCCAACTACCCCCCCCATGTCCGGAATGTAAGCCCGCACCTAGGCCCGCCCATCCGCCACATCGAATATACCACCAGCACAACAACCTTCCCATTCGAAACACTGACTGGGGGTGGCGACCAGTGAACAATCATGTGTAGCCTACCCACGCATACATGTGGGCCCTCCATGATCCATGTCACCTGCGGCAAAGTCATGACATGCGCAATGAGGGAAGTGAGGAGAGCTGTCCGCCCCACGCACAGAAGGTGCATCAGCACCACAGACCCAGCAGCGAGTCCAGCAGGGGTCACATGTGCAGGGGCAGCTGTGCCTGGTGTGAAGGCACATGCATATTGACAGCACATCGACCAATGTGTAGTCTGCCCACATCTACAGTCCATCATCATGCGGACATAGGAATTGAACACAGGGCAACACATCTGAATGGGTGCACCCACCGTGACCAACAATGCGCAATCATCGACGTACCCGCCCTGTGCATGGCCCCCCACCCAACGGAGGCACATCCAGTGCCACCATCCCACACACACAAGCCTTCCACGGAACATGCTGTGTCCAATGGTCAGTACAGAGTCAGCGCCCATCTGGTGGATCCTGAACAGGAGACACATGCACACACATGCCAGCTCCCACTATGTACGTCTGCCACCTGGCACGTGCAATGTAACCTCTCACCTGTGACGTGTGTCTGCAAGCACACAGCCGTCTTGGCATGGGGCTGTCAATGTGGACACCTGTCAATGTTTCGGGAGGTGTGATCCGTACAGTGCTGTACATAGGGTGCAGTGCTGACACCTACTACTGTCTCATATCCCCTCGTGCCACAGGTCCCACTTGTTTTGGCCGCTCAGCCTGTGCCCACATCGTCGTCGTCGTGTGCCATACTCATCCAGCCTCGGAAGCAGTGCCATGCTCAGCAGACATTCATGTTGCCGTGCCGTCCCTGCTTGACAGCTGGGCTGTGACTCATGTGCTTGCTCAGTCATGTCAGTGATGTGAATGCGAAATTGCTATGTGTTGTGTTGCTTTGACATGTGTCCACTGCCATCTTCCCTAGGCGGAGACCGAACATTGACCGCCCATACCAATTGCTGGCGGACATGGAGGATACTGAGGTCATAAGGAAGTTTCGGCTGGACAGGCCAACCCTGCATCGACTGTGTGCCATGTTGGAACCCCATCTCCGTCCCCGCAGGGTGTATCCGACAGCATTCACCCCCACGGCTAAGGTGATGGCCGCCATGCATTTCTTCGCCACTGGGTCATTCCAGCACACAGTGGGCAGTGGAGGAGGGATGTCCCAGCCCATGTTCAGCAAGGTGCTGAGGGATGTACTGGCAGCCATGATGCTGTACCGAAACAGGTACATCAGATTCCCCAGGGCTCGTGAATTGGCGGCAGTGAAGGGTGCATTCTATGCCCTTGGCAGGATCCCACACGTCGTTGGTGCCATTGATTGCACACATGTTGGCCTTGTTCCACCACAGGCCACTGAGCACCTGTACCGCAACAGGAAGCACACGCACTCCCTGAATGTGCAAGTGGTGTGCCTTGCGGACATGGTGATAACCCACGTGTGTGCAAAGTTCCCAGGCTCGGCCCATGACGCACACATAATGCGCAACAGCATCTTGCCACGACTGATGTCCAATCTGCAACAGGATCGTGGCTGTATTGTCGGTGAGTATGTGGAGTGGTGTAGCGTGCTGGCTGTGCGATGCTGTCCCCTGTCCAGTTGGAATAGCAACGGTTCTCTGTGTCCCTCACACCCAGGTGACTCTGCGTACCCGAATGGGGCATGGCTGCTCAGTCCATTGAGGAATCCTCGCACCCCAGCAGACGATCGCTACAATGAGGCACATGGGAGGACAAGAACGTGTGGTCGAGCGTACCTTTGGCCTCCTCAAGTCCAGGTTCAGGGGCCTGGACCGCACCGGGGGTGCGCTGGCGTACTCCCCACAGAAGGTGTGCCAGATAGTGGTGGCGTGCTGCATGCTGCACAATCTGGCCATTCGGAAGCAGATCCCCCTCATTGTGGATGACGGAGATCAACCAGGGCCCCAGCCCGCAGACCAGGACAGCTCGAGTGAGGAGGACAGCGGAGAGGAGGAAGCTGGGAATGTGCGCCAGCAGCTCATCGCCCGCTACTTCACTTGACGGTGAGTGTCCATGTACGACGGCTGATGTGTCTGTATTTGTGCAGGTGTGTGTGTGCTGTGTCAGGGTGGCCTTTTGTTCACTGCGTGCTGTGTGTCAACGCTCCATGCCAAGGTTAGTATGCCACTGATGGTGGCTGTGGCATTGTGCCCTATTGCTCTGTGCGATGTGTGTACATTGCTTGTAGTTGTTGACATGTACTGTGTGATGGGTGTGTGACACACTCATTGAATGTGCTCCTGTTCTGTCTCCCACCCCTAGGTCCCTACAGGCCCTCCGGTTCCATTGCCATGCCACGCATCAGGTGCCGTTCCGCTCAAGGTGGCCGTTGTATTCCGTACAATTAAAACACAGGGCACAGACAGCAGTTTGTGGAAGAGGTGCATTTATTTCAAACTGTGACATGTGGTTGTGTGTAAGGTGATGACAAAAGTGGTGCGTGCAGTGACAATGAGCTGTCGGTCATGGCTGCGTGATGCTCAGGGTGTACCCACTGGTTCTATGTCCATAGTCCAACACACACATGCCATCCAGATGGCTGTGTGGAGTGGGATCGTAGTCCAAGTCAATGCAGTGGGTGGTCAAGGAAGGCTGGCTGGCTGCCTCACTTGCGTCTGGAGCGTGCGAAGTCCTCCCGGGAGATCTGTTTCCACTTCGGACGGCCCCTTCCACGTTTGCGAGGGGGTGCCTGCTTGCGACCTGCTGGTGGTTGAGGTGTGCTCACTGGCTGTGGACGCAGGGGAACTGGACACTGCTGCTCGACCCTGCGCCCCGGCAGGTGGTGGCGGAGGGGAGCTGCTGTCCCTGGCTGTGACCTCACCGCCACCACCAGCTGGCCCATGAGGTCCACGAGTTGGCCCATACGGGCGTCCATGGACCTCAGCACCCCCAGCACCTCACGCGTGTCTGTAGCAGACCTGGCCCATTGTCCTTGGGCCTCTTCATAGGCCCCAAGGACTCTGGCCATTTGAGGCAGGGCATGGCTCCCAGGGAGACTGGCGTTTCCCTGACCCTCCTCCTCCTACCAGTCCTGCTGCCACCGGCCTGCCCACTAGCCACATTGCTCACCACGGTCCTCGCCCTGGCTCCCAGGGTGGATCCAGTCGTCCGTGCCACCACCTGCGCTGGGGCTGGGGCCAGCGAAGACGTGGTGGCGGTTGCGGCAGTGGTAGTGGCCGCAATGACCGTGGTAGTGGCCGCAATGACCGTGGGTGTGGCCGCAATGACCGTGGGTGTGGCCGCAATGCCCGTGGGTGTGGCCGCAATGACCGTGGGTGTGGCCGCAACGACAGTGGCAGCAGGGGGCTGGGAATGTTCAGCAGCCCTGGATGATGGGTTGGTGGGTAGGAGGGGTCCTGGGGAGCGGCTGGGCCCTGCCACACTAGATGGGCCTGCTTGGTGGTCCGTGTCCGAAGAGGAGGACAGATCCTCCACATCCGTGTGTCCTCGTTGAGGGCTTGTAGGCTGGCTGTGCTGGCTGCTGTCTCCATCCCCAGCATCCAGCAGTTCGTCACCTGTGGAGAGAATGAGATTTGTTATTGTGTTGCACCTGGCGAAGTCTGTATTGGTTGTCTGACATTCTCCGTTCGTGCACTCTCGTGCACGTGTGTCCCGGAGGCGGGTGTGTGGCTGTACAATCTGTTGTTGTGTGTGCTTGGCAATGGGACTGTGTGCTGTGCACATGTGGCATGGGACGGATTGGCTATGCCGATGGGTGTGTTGCTGTGCTCCTACTTATTGTGACTCTGGTGTATGCGGGCTCCAGGCCCATCCTGGGTCTGGTTTGTACTTTGCTTTTGGGGTGCATATGGAACGCTTAGGAACGCATATGGCAACATGGGGGTCATGCCCCAGAAACGCATTTGGGATGGAATATGCTTTTGGGCTACATGCTGTGAGCCATGGGTGCCGAACGTGACATGTGTTGTGGCAGCATGACAGTGCATGGTCTGAGGTGTGTGCATGCCTGAAATACCCTGCATATTTGCTGTCTGTTGTGATTACTGGACATGGCATTGGACGCATCGTTATGAGTGTGTGATGGTTGTGTGCCACCCGACGTATTGCAGTTGTCCCATCTCCTTGGTGTGCGTGCTGCCCTGTGCCATGTGCATCACTGCAGTGCTCGGGGGGTGTGGCCCATGTTGTGTGTTGTTGCTCACAGTGTGGCGTGCGCTTCATTGACTTCTGGCACATGGTTGGTCATGGGCATGTATCTTAGCGTGACTGCTGTATGTGTGGCAGCTGTTCGGATGACATGCCTTTCATGAGACTGGGGCTGACGGATGGGATGGATGGTATGTTGTATGTGCATGGTGTGTCTGTGTGTTTGATGGGTTCAGTGGTGTTCGTGTGCATTTATGTTGTTCCGCTCTGTTGCGTCTAGTGTTGTTTGTCTTACATAGGCGTAGTTGTGGGGTGTGTAGTTGACAGGCAGTAGGGGCTACATGGACAGGACTTCAATGGTGTTTCGGTTGTGTGTGATGGGTTGCACAGTGGCTGCCGTGTGGTACTATATTCAGTGTGGCTTGTGCATGCAGACGTGGCTCCTTGGGTGTTGCTGTGTCTGTGATGGGTCATGTGGGGTGTGAGTCTGTGGTTCATGTCCGTGTGCACATTGTTCACTTGTTCGTGACAGTGGACGGTGCTGCGTGTTCGTCTGCTACGTGACATGTCCCATGTGTTGGTCGTGTTACGGTCCTCATGCCTCCAGTAATCCAGCCCTGTCCAGTTTCCCACCTGCAGGTTGTTCGTGCGTGCACTGTACTGGATGCCACATGGTTCTAAGCGGGGGTGCTCCATGTTGCAGGTCTGTGGGGGTGGGGGCGGTGTTGTGGGTCGTGGTGATGGCTGGACACCCACTGACACCGATTGTTGTGGACCGTGATGTCTACCTTTCGGCTGTCGGTGTGCACTGCGGTGGCTGACACGTGGCTGTGGGGTGTGGGGGATGCTCCTCCTTGCAGTGCTGTGGGACTAGGGGCCTGGTGTGTGTTGTACTTGAGCTGTCCACCCTCCCACCCACTGCACTTTGTGTTCCTGCCACTTACCTGTTACTTGTCGGTTAGTGCAGCTATGGCGGACACATGGGTGTGGTGGGTGCTCGTTGTGGCGCTTCTGGCATACTTGGGGACCTGTTGGTGGTTACGTGGCTGGCTGAGTGTACACATGCCCCCACGTATCTTACAGTTGTTACGTTTGGGCTGTGTGTGGTGGTGTCTGTTGCATGTGTGTGTGATGTGTTGTGTATTGTGTGCTGGACATGGGGGTGTTCGTCCCTGGGAGCTGTGGTAGTGCATGTGGGTACATAGCGGTGTGCTGGTATACATTAGTTTGTACTTACCAGCCTCTACTCCCCCTGGTAATCCGGTGAGGATCTCCGGATGTATGATGACTCGCACCTTCTCCTCCCATGCTTTGAAGGTCTTGAACAGCGCGGGATTCCCTCCGCCAGTGACGGCAGCCAGCTCTCTGTTTTTGCCCTCCTTCTTCTTGACCAGGCTTTTGACGTCATTCCACCGTTTGTTAATTTCTACTCTGTTCCTGGGCAGGGTCCCGACTGCATTGACCTGGTCTACGATCCGGTTCCACATTCTGTTTCTGGTGGCTAGTGGTGTGTGCTGGACCAGGTTCCCATAGATTTGTGGGTGCACCTTGATAATCTCGTCGACCATGACCGTCAGCTCAATGGGCGTGAACTTGGGCATTCTTTGTGGTGCCTTGGTGTTTGTGGTGCTGGTGCGGTGTGTGTTGTGTAATGTGCAGGGGGTTTGTGGTGCCGGTGTTTGGTGGTGGTGGTGGTGGTGGTGGTTGTGATGTGTGCGTTTCTGTGGTGTGCTGCTGTCCTTGCTGTGTCACTGTGTCCTCTCCTCTCCTCTCTGGTTTGCAATGTTGCAAGGGGTTGTGGTCTGTGGGAGTGCTGCTTTTGTACTTACCTATGTGGGTGTGTCCTCATGGTCTGTTGTTTTCAGGTGTGTTGTGTCTGGTGTTCTGGCCTTTGTAGTTTTTGTTTGTCCGGGGGGTGTTTTCGGGATGTGTACTGTGCTTGTGTATTTGTGCGTGCCTTGCTGTGTGGACTTGTTGGCTATGTTGTGTGCGATAGTTTTTGTCAGCGGATGGTTTCTGTGCAGGGACGTGGCCGCCATGGCTTCTGCCGTGTCAATTTTCATCGGCGTTGTTTGCGCTGGCGGGCGGTTTATTTGTAGGTTTGCCGCGCTCATGGCGGTGCGATCGTAATTTCACGTGCGGTGTGTCGGCCGTGAGGGCGGGCGGTTTTGTGTTGTCGTGCGTGTTTCCGTCCGTGGCGGGCGGTTTGACTCCGACTCGGACGAGGGCGGGCGGTATCTTGTGTGATTTTTCCGCCGATGGCGGTTTTCGGTTTGTGTTATCGTAATGGCGTGGTCGGTGTTCAGACGGTGTGTGCGGGCGGATTTTTGCCGCTTTCATGCCTGGCGGATTTTTTTACGCCGGGTATCGTAATGGGCCTTTAAAATATTTAATAGTCTTTAAAATGACATTTTGCACTCCATTGAGTGCAACAGTAGGGAAAGTGTTGGATAGCGGAGGGGTAAAAATTACTATTCCCACTCCAGTGAGTGCAACAGTAGGGAAAATGTTGGATAGCGGAGGGGTAAAACTTTATATTCCCACTCCAGTGAGTGCAACAGTAGGCAAAATGTTGGATAGCGGAGGGGTAAAAATTACTATTCCCACTCCAGTGGGTGCAACAGTAGGGAAAGTGTTGGATGGTGGAGAGGTACAAATTACTATTCCCACTCCAGTGGGTTCAACAGTGTGGAAAGTGTTGGATGGCGGAGGGGTAAAAATGACTATTCCCACTCCAGTGGGTGCAACAGTAGGGAAAGTTTTGGATAGCGGAGGGGTAAAAATTACTATTCCAACTCCAGTGAGTGCAACATTAGGGAAAGTGTTGGATAGCGGAGGAGTAAAAATACTATTCCCACTCCAGTGAGTGCAACAGTAGGGAAAGTGTTGGATAGCGGAGGGGTAAAAATTACTATTCCCACTCCAATGGGTGCAACAATAGGGAAAATGTTGGATAGCGGAGGGGTAAATATTACTATTCCCACTCCAGTGAGTACAACAGTAGGGAAAGTGTTGGATAGCAAAGGGGTAAAAATTGATATTCCCACTGCAGTAAGTACAATAGTAAAGAAAATGTTGGATAGCGGAGGGGTAAAAATTACTATTCCCACTCCAGTGAGTGCAACAGTAGGGAAAGTGTTGGATAGCGGAGGGATAAAAATTACTATTCCCATTCCAGTTTGTGCAACAGTAGGGAAAGTGTTGGATAGCGGAGGGGCAGAAATTGATATTTCCACTGGAGTCAGTTCAAAATTAAAAACAAACAAATTAACAACAACAACACAAAAGATTTTAAAAAACAATAAAATAAAACATATATAAAAGTTTTAAATATTACAACAGATAGAAACAGATTAGAATGTTAAAAAGATCTAACGAATACCTAGAAAGATTATTTAAAAAAATTCAAAAATAATTTAAAAACAAAAAACTATTTTTGAATAGAAATTTTTATAAACAAAAACATTAATTATTACATAAATGTAATATTTTTTATTTCCTACCGCATAACACCACACAATTCACAAGCCACATTTATTTATTTTTTAAAATGTACCTCCATAATTAACATAATTAATGATCAATTAAACAAATATTATTACATTAAAAAATGTAAAACAAATCAAAATTAAATTACTGCCCAAACGTTACCCCTATAAAACCAAAACACACACACAAAATAACAATAAACACTTACCATAAATATTTACCAATTGATAAATTAATATTATTAATCAACTAATTATTAATTAATTAAACATAAATTACTTTCCACCCTCTACCCCAATAAACACCACACCTAAAAATGATTACACAATTTCCATAACTAATTCTACATTAATAAATGAATATCAATTAACAACTTATTAATTCATTTAAAATAATTTACTTCCCACCCTTTACCACCATAAACCCCACAACTTACATCAAAAATTAATTACACAATTGCCATATTTTAATTTTAATTAATTAATTGGCATTAATTAACAAACAATTATTAATTAATTATAAATAAATTACTTCCCACCCTTTTCTCCTATAAAACCCACCACCCACTCCTAAAAAAATGACACAATTAACATAATTAATTACAAATTAATTAATTAATAATAATTAACAACCAATTAATAAATATTTAATATTAAAATAACTCCCACAATTAACACTATAAATTATAAATTAAATATTAATAAATAAAAAATATGAATACATTTATTATAATTAAATTACTTCCCACCCTATTCCCCTATAAACCCACAACCCGCTTCTAAAAAAAATGACACAATTAACATAATTGCCAATTAATTAATTAATAATAATTAATAACCAATTAATTAATTAATAATACATTAATTCCCACAATTAACACTATAAAATATAAATTAAATAAATACTAATACACAAAAAATTATAATTAATGTATTATAATTAAATTACTTCCCACCTTATTCCCCTATAAATCCACAATGCGCTCCTAAAAAAATGACACAATTAACATAATTGCCAATTAATTAATAAAAATAATTATCAACCAATTCATAATTAATTAATAATAAATAATTCCTACAATTAACACTATAAAATCTAAATTAAATAAATACTAATACATAAAAAATAATAATTTATTATAATTAAATTACTTCCCACCCTATTCCCCTATAAACCCACAACCCGCTACAGAACTTAAAAACGCAAAATTTAATTAAGATAAAATTAATAACTACTAAAAATTTAACACGTATATTAAAAAACAAAACAAAATCTTATACAAAAAAATAGATCACATACTTTAAAAATACATACTGAAATACATAACACTAATTAAAACATCAATATTTTAAACAACTATATTTTTGCAAACGATATTAACTTCGATATTTCCAAAAACGATATTTCTTACCTGCAGGTTGATATTCTTGACCACGATATTCTTCCTGTCGATATTTCTGTATCACGATATTTAAAACTCGATATTTGTGTACGTCAACATTTTAAACTCGATATTCTGTCTCTGCACCGGCCAAGACAACCTTCTCCTCCAGTACCTTAGTCTATGCGGCCACTTCATCCAGTTTCTGGGTTAAAGCTAGGCAGGAGGCTTGGATTCCAAATAGGTTAGCCTCAGAGACCTCAAACCTGCTCTTAATCTTGGCACTTAGACTCAATAATATGGCAGCTAGTGTCTTCTCCTCATGTACTCCTGTTGTCTCAGCCCCATCTAATTTACCAATTTTATCAGGGGACTCCTGGGGAGTAACATTCTCCTGCTGAAGTCCCTGTGATGATCCGTCCACCCGCTCGAGCCTCTCTGGGGAGGTGAACACCACAAGCCAATTTCTGGTGGCTATCTGTGAGGCATACTGAATAGCATCATTCATGTCCGAAGCAGTTGCTGTAACAAGTGTATCCGCGCTGTTTGCACTAGTCCTATCAAGAAAGGGGAGCAGAGATTCCACCACGTCTCAGTGTTTCCATAGCCCCCTCAGAAGCTCCTTCAGTGCTTTGGTTTGGAGCTGTTGCAGTCATGACTTTAAAAAAATAATTAAGGGACGGGGGTCACTTTATTCTGGGCATCAGGAATTTTTCTACCCCTGACTCCTGGTGTCTTATTAGGCTGCCTTACGGTTTTCCCAAGCTTTGGGTTCGGGCCACCCCCAGACTCCCCCTAGCAATACTGCGATAAGGTTTGACAATAACTTCGGGGACCCCAAGGAGGAAACTGTGTCAGGACTTACCACAAGAGTGTTAGTAGTATGAATATGGAGGGCCTGATTCACAGAACTAACTTACATCAAAAACGTAAAGTTAGTACTTTTGGTATTCACAGAATACACTTACTCATTTTGGTATTCACAGAATGAACTTACTCATTTCGGTATTCACAGAAGTTAGTAGTCCTAACTTTAGGACTCCTAAATGCCTTCTGTGAATACCGAAAGTCTTAAAGTTAGGATTTTTCTCAGTTTAGGAGTAGTAAAGTTAGGAGTCCTAACTTTACTACTCCTAAACTGAGAAAAATCCTAACTTTAAGACTTTCGGTATTCACAGAAGGCATTTAGGAGTCTTAAAGTTAGGAGTCCTACCTTTACTACTCCTAAACTGAGAAAAATCCTAACTTTAAGACTTTCGGTATTCACAGAAGGCATTTAGGAGTCCTAAAGTTAGGACTACTAACTTCTGTGAATACCGAAATGAGTAAGTTCATTCTGTGAATACCAAAATGAGTAAGTGTATTCTGTGAATACCAAAAGTACTAACTTTACGTTTTTGATGTAAGTTAGTTCTGTGAATCAGGCCCACTGAGTGCACCTTTACTTTTCACCCAACCTGTGCACACTCTTATCCATAGACACAAGGTACTGGTATTGGTGTTGGTGCTGGTACCTTTCTGCCATATTTACTGCCTCACCCCTCCTCGTCCTCTGCCTTACTCCCCTTGAAGACTGGGGGCTGTTGCAATGCACAATTACAGCTGGAGCGCTCCTCCCCGAGTCCTTCACTGTTTCTTGACTCTCGAGCCCGGTCCGCTTCTCCAGACTTATGCTGACTCTTCCTCTTGGGACCCGGGCGAGGGCTGTCCTACCGTGCTGGAGCTCCCGCGTGGCTAGCTCCTAGAGGGGGATTCCTGTGCCAGACGCTAGAAAGAACAGATGAGTGCTCCTAACTCTGGGGAATGCAAAAAAAGCAAGCCTGGCCATCTGGTAGCGCCATTGGAAAGCATTGCGCGCGACTAGATGGCTGAGGGGATAGGTGGGCCCGGAGGACAGAAATCTGGCCGCGCTGCGCCTTAACGGAGGGGCTTCTGCTTGCCCTTGGAGGCCTCGGGGGCTCTGCAGCCCGGGGGCTCGGAGCCCTCGCTGGGCTTCAGGCATGAGGCTGCGAGGGGGGACCCCCGCGGACCTCCAACCCGGGGCCTGCAGGAACCTGAACATGTAAGCAGGGGAGGCCTGCCTGGGCCCGACGGACCCCGTCTCGGGCCGATGGCGGAGTGGCAGGCCAGGGACACAGCCCAGGGCAGGAGCGCCCCACCCCGGGCCTGGCGGGGCCCCTGGGCCCAGTCAGGGTGTCTGGACTTGGCTGTGCAGGGGAGGCCTCCTAGGGCCGACAGGACCCCTTCAAGGGTGCTTTGCCACGCGGCAGGTCCAAGGACGGAGCCCAGGATGGTGAGGGGGCCCTCCCCAGGACCCTCAGGGGCCACGGTCAGGGCTCCAGAACCCAGCTGAGCAGACAAAGACTTCCTGGCCCTGACGAACCCCTGTCCCAGGCCCTTGGTGGGGCGGCAGGCCGGAGGCCAGAGCCCAGTGTGGGAGCACCCGTCCCGGGGCCTCTGCACCCGGTTGGAGTGCCTGGACTTGATTGCGCAAGGGAGGCCTCCCCGGGCCCGCGGGACACCGTCCCGGGCACCCTGCCATGTGGTGGGCCGGAGGACGGAGTACCAGACTAGGTGCCCCAGTCCTGGCCCATCTGGTTGCTGGTTGAGAACCACCAGGTCGCGAGGGCGTCCAGGGTTCCCTGTCCCTAGTGATCCGGAGGAAGGCTACCCCCCTTTCTCGTAATCCATGCACACCGAGTGAGAGAGGGGACCAAAGGCGCCCACGCTCCCGGCCCCCCTGGAGCCCTGGCTGTCTCACAGGGGCAAATGAGCCCTCATTGGGACTTCCAGGGCGGCCCGGCCATCTGGTAGCACCATTGGAAAGCATTGCGTGCGACCATATGGCCGAGGGGATAGGCTCGACCAGATGGCAGGGCCCGGAGACGGAAATCTGTCCGCACTGCGCCTTAACGGAGGGGCTTCTGCTTGCCCTTGGAGGGCTCGGGGGCTTGGCAGCCTGGAGCCCCAGCTGGGTCTCAGGCACGGGGCTGTGAGGGGGGTCCCTGGAGGACCTCTGACTCAGAGACCGCAGGCACCTTATCACACAGGTGAAGCAGAGGAGGCCTGCCCGGGACCGCAGACCCCCCGTCCCTGGCCCATGGTGGAGCAGTAGGTCGGGGGATGGAGCCCAGGCAGAAGCGCCCGCCCCGGGGCCTGGCGGGGCCCCTGGGCCCGGTCAGAGTTCCTGGACTTGGCTGTGCAGGGGAGGTCTCCCCAGGCCTGATTGTTCCCGGTTCCGGGCACGCCGGGCCCACAGCGGGCCGCAGGACGGGGGCTCCTGCACTCCAGGGCCCGCCGGAGCCCAGGCCTGGGGCCCGGTCCCTACTTCTGAACACATCCAAGCAGGAAGAGCCTTTCCGGGCCCGACAGAACCCCATCCCGGGCACCCGGCCTCGGTCTTGCGGCAGGCCGCAGGACAGGGTCTCCCACCCCCAGGGCCTTCCGGAGCCTAGGCCCGGGGCCCGGTTCCTGCTTTTGACCCTAGCGAAGTAGGACCGTGGCCTCCCTCCCTACCGCCGAAGGGGGGGAAAGGGCTTCCCAGGCCTGCTGCTTCCCCTCTGCCAGGCCCTGCTTGCCCTTAGAATGGTAAGCCTTGGGCCGGGCCTGCCGACTGCAGCTCCTGGGTGGCGCGGGACATTAACAGTCGCTGCCATTCGAGATCAGGCCCAGGCATCATCAGCTGAGGGCTTCTCAGAGTTCTCCCGGGCTCCTGCTCGGTGCCCCGGGGGCTGGGCCTTCATGCAGGGCTGGTCTCCGCTCCTTGCCACGGAGCCGGAAGGGGGAAGGGAGTCCTCCCCGGTCTGCAGCCGCCCTGCCCTGGCAGGTGACTGTCACCGCCATACCGAAGGCTCAGGGTGCTGACTCGGGTGGGTGCCTTCCACCTTCCTGGAGCCCGGGGAGCCAAGAAGTGTTAAGCCCAAGGTATAGAGGAACTCTTTATATAAATCCGTTGGTCTGATTTACGAGATTTATAAAGTGCCAACCAGGGGCACCACTATGAATGGGGCTGAACTCTGGGGGCATTGTCCTATAGAAAACATAACCAAGATTGAGAGTAATTTCCTCAGGCAGTTACTTGGACTCCCTCTTAGTACCCTGCTCATCCTTCTGCGTTTGGATCTTGGCGTCAGACCGATCGCGGAGGAAATAGGTCTTAGACCACTAACCTTCTGGCGACCCATATGGGCGACCCCGGAATTGGTAGCATATAGATCTGAGCTAAAAGAGGTAATGGGTCTTCCAGGGGCAGGGAAAATAGCGTGGCTCACATACATCAGGGATACACTCCATAGTATAGGAAGAACGAGTATGTGGAGCGACCCAGAAGTATCATGTCCCGCAATAACAAGGAAGGAATTGGCTAGGAGCTATAGAGAAGGAAAACTTGCTCACCTACAGGAGAGCTCAGTATTAGGTTCTCTAACAGTAACTTTCATGAGAATCACATATTTTTACAATTTGGAGCCTTTCCTAGATGAAATCCAGCCAGTTTTAGCAAAGAAATATGTTCAATTTAGTCATGGGTTATTCCCCCTGCGCTCATTTTCCAACAAATGGGCAGGTACCAATTATTTAGGGTGTCCGGCCTGTAGCAATGCAGAGGAAACTGAACTCCATGTGTTCTTCTTTTGCCCTGGCTATAAAAAAGCTATATCTAGATAGCTGATTCAATTGTGCAGAAATCTGGGGACCGACCATTGTGCACCAGCATTTAGAATCCTGAAATACAACATCCAACAGCTGATTGTATTTGCAGTCTTACGCTGCCTATTTTCTATGTGGTGTGCGCGCAAGTCTCTCCTGGGCTCTAATACTTAGATATAAGCTAGTCGAATTTACATTCTGGGGTAAGACTAAGCCACTTATTTTTTATTTTTATTTTTTTAAACCTTTATTGAAAAAGATATACATCACGACACATTACAAGTTGTCATTGCAGCATGAATGCAGTCACGTTTACACTAATACAGTACATGCCATAATAGAAATGGGAAGGGTGACGGACATAAAAGACACAATGCATAACCCAACTCACACAGGCAGCGTTTAGGGTATAATGATAGGTGCACGTGTAGGCAGGTTCGATGATGGGGAATTGTCTGTGGTGCTGTCTCTGGCGTTTTGCGTGTCGGCGATGGGGGAGCCCAATGGTAGATTGTCTGGGGTGGCTAGGCGCTGCAGGTAAGAAATGAGAGGGGCCCATATGTCGGGAGGTCTACTGGCCGCCGACATCAACTCCCAAAATTCACCCAGCAGTGTCTGACAGTGGGCAGAGTCATCCAGCCAGTTTTTTTACTGTGGGCGCTGGTTTATGCCTCCAGTGAATTGACACCCTACGCTTAGCAAGTACCAGAAGCATGGCGATTAGTTTGCGGCTAGCGTCCCACACGTTTTTAACGTATCCTAAGAGGCATACCAGGGGGTCGGGAGTGATGTGCTCTAGCGTAATGTCGCTTATGGCTGCGCATACGCCCTGCCAGAAGGCGGAGACCCTGGGGCACAACCAGGCCAAGTGGGTAAAGTCGGCATCAGGAGCCGAACACCGCGCACACCTATCGCTTACGAGTAGTCCCATCTTATGCAGTGTCGCAGGAGAGCGGTAGAGTCTGTGCAAATATTTAAAATGTATGAGCCGCAGGCGATAGTTGGGGGAAAGGCGTTTAGCCTGATTACAGCAGAAGAGCCATATCTCCTGGAGGAGGTCCCTGCCTAAATCCACACTCCAAGCAGCGCGGGCGCGTTCAGTGCTGGTAGATGAGGCGGCTAACGTGAGAGCATAAAGTCTGGTGACCAGCTTGCGCGGGGAGCTAGAGGAGTGGACTAGTTCGAGGGCTGCATGAGCCTGGGGGGGCCCGTGGGAACACGGGTTTGCTTCTTTACAAGTCGCCCTAATCTGATAGTACAGTAGCCTATCCATTGGGGCAGCATTCTCTGGTAGAACGAAAAATGTGTTATCAGGATAGATGTCCGCTATGGTGTTGAGTCCAAGTAGGGCTGCGCGGCGCGCCATGCCTGCAGTCTGCAACGGGGGAAATGCTGGATTGCTGGCTAGGTTCATGGAGGGAGAATAGAGTGCGCTGTCCCCTGTGTATTTTCGAAGCCCAACCCAGGCCCAGCGCAGACTCAACTGTATCGATTACGCCGCGCGGGGTTTAGGTGAGATAAAGAGCACAGTCTGGAGCGGCCATGGGGCAGTAAGATCTGCCTCAACCGCTACATGGGGTTGAAAAGGCATGGGGGTGCAACCAGAAGTGGAGGAAACTGGCCTGGGTGCATAGCGCGTACAGCTTGAAGTCTGGGGTGCCTATCCCGCCACGGATCAAGGGGAGCGTGAGAATGTCATATGCAATTCTAGGTTGTCGCCCTGCCCAGACCAGTGTTATAATGTGAGAGCGCAATTTGCGAAAGAAATGCGATGTGAGAGGGACGGGGACATTTAAAAAGAGGTACAGGAATTTTGGGAGCACAACCATTTTTGCAATGGCAATGCGCCCGGCCAACGATAGAGGGAGTTTTTGCCACAAACGGATCTTGGTATCCAGCCAGTCCATCGCACGGCTGAAGTTGGACCTTCAAAGTTCATCCACGTCCCTACTCAGCTAAATACCAAGATACTTGGTGGGGCCCAAATGAAGGGGTAGTCAGGGGCGAAGGGTTTTGTGGCGTCTGTGAGGAGGAAGAGGACCGACTTGCTCCAGTTTACTTGGACACTGGACAGGCCCCCGAATCGCACCACCTACCTTGTCATGGGCGCGAGGTTTTCTTGAGGGTCACAGACGTAGATCGTGACGTCGTCCGCGTACATGGAAACGACAAGAGCCCGGGCCGCAAAGCCGATGCCCCTCTGAGTGTGGTGTTGGCGCAGCCGGGCCGCCAGGGGTTCCATAGCGATGGCAAAGAGCATGGGGGAGAGGGGGCACCCCGGCCTGGTGCCTCTCGAGATGGGAATGTGCTCAGTGACCTGTCCATTTATCCTGATGCGGGCTGTGGGGAGTGTGTATAGAGGCTGTATTTTGCGCACAAAATCCAGACTGAAGCCCAAACGCGGGAGGAGATAGAAGAGGAAGGGCCACTCGAGGGTGTCAAAGGCCTCAGTGGCGTCTAATAGTGCAGTCACAGCCGGGAGAGAGGGATTGATTTGGTGGAGGACTGAGAAGATAGTCCGGAGAATGTGGGAGGTAGCGCGCCCCGGAATAAAACCGGATTGATCCGGGCGTGCAATTAGGGACATGAGTGGGAGAAGGCGGGTGGCCAGCAGTTTAGCATAAATTTTGTTATCAGTGTTGATGAGGGACAGGGGGCGATATGAAACACAGCACTCTGGAGATTTGTCTGGCTTCAAAAGAAGGGTGAGCAGGGCCTCACGGATGGATGGAGGAAAGCACCCGCGTTCGAGAGAATCATTGTACATGGCGGCTAAGTGTGGGACCAAGAGAGGCGCAAATTGTTTGTAGAAGGCGGGGGTGAGGCCGTCAGATCCGGGAGCCTTATCACCCGGGAGCCGAGCAATCACCGTGGAAATCTCTTCCTGAGTGAATGGTTCATCCAAGTATTCCCGGTGGTTGTTGCCCAGCCAGAGGAGTTCAATGGACTCGAAATATTGATCCATGACCTCGCGGGGGGCCGCCTCGCCGGCGGAGTATAATTGTGAATAAAAGGCAGAGAGCCTGGTGACAACCTCTGTAGTGGAGGTTGTTCTACCAGACACCTCATCCTGTAGAGCGGTAATGTAAGAAGAGGCGTGTGGTTGCCTGAGAAGTTTGGCAAGGGTTTTGCCGGGGCGGTCGCCCTCGCCATAGCGACGGGCACGCGCCTCTCTGCCCAAGAAGGCGATCTCCCTATCCGCCTCCTCATGAAAGTCGGTGATTTTTGCTCTTATCTGTGCCAGGGTGCCAGGGCTGGGGTTCTGGGACTGTAGGAGATCCAAGGTTTTAATATAATTCTCCAGACGCTCAAGGGTGCCCCGGAAGGATCTCAACACCCCAGACTGCTTGGCGATGCACTCCCCTCGGATTACAACCTTAAAACCTTCCCAGAGGGTTGAAGGAGACTCCACCGAGCCAACATTATGCTCAAAATAGTAAATTATGGCAGCGCGGATTTCATCGCGGAAAACTGCGTCTCGGAGGGCATTGGGAGGCAATCGCCACGCAAACATACGGCGCATCGTGAGCGGGAGTTGCAAGCGCAGTCGTACGGGAGCATGGTCGGAAAGGGTTCGGGCCATGTGATCCACGGACGTGGTCCAGGAGGAGACATCACGAGTAGTGATCCAGAGACCAAGAGCCCCGTGAGCCAGTTATGCAGGTTCCCTCGCGCCTATCGGGGTGGGCATGTCGCCATGCATCCAGCAAAGAGTTGTCGGACATGACGGAGTGTAGGAGAGAGGTGGCCTGAGGATGCTGGCCGCAATCTCCAGAGCAGTCAACAGCCTGTGTGGGTGCTATGTTGAAATCACCTCCCCAGAGCAGGGAATGGGGTCCCAGGGAGAAGATGAGCTGCCAGACTTGTGTGAAAAAATCAGGATTGTCGGAGTTCGGGCCATATATTGCCGCTAGGATTAAAGTCTGGTTGAAGAGGGTGCCAGAAAGGATGACATGCCTGCCCTCGGGGTCAATGAAGGACTGGGTGGCGCACCAGGGGAGCCCCCTCTGGAAGAGGATGGAGACGCCACGAGAGTAATTAGAATAGAAGGATGAATGCGTCTCTCCCCAGTGTCTCGATTGCAGCCTGGAAGCCGTGGCAGGGAGAAGGTGAGTTTCCTGGAGGAAACAGATATCCGCCTGATGCCTTATGAATTGTGCATGCATGAGACGTGCCTTATGGTGGTCGTTTAGACCCCTAATGTTCCAGGTCCAAAATGTGGTGTCCGTCATGTGATTGCATAGTGATGTTGAGTGGCGGATAGCGTCAGGTGTGTTGTGAGAGTGACAGCAGTGGGTGTCGCGATGCACAGCATATAACGAATTACATATCGCAACTGCATGCCTGAAACAAAACCAAACAATGAGAATAACAAGCCCCTTGTAGGAGGCAGCAATCCCATAGGTAACTTACCCCCCCGCCCACCACCCACTCCAACCCCCCAATTAGGTTGAGCATCCAACCCCACCCTACCATGGGAACCCCAACTGGGAAAAGGGGCAATGCAGATTGAAGAGTGAATCATCCCAAGGGGGCATGGTTCCGCCTGGCATACACCCCTGTCATTTGGACAGGGTGGCCAAGCCACAGTGATGGTCGGACAACGCTATAGCAAAGCATTAGGAAACATACAGGCACCCCCGCCCCGAGGGGGAGACCGATGTAGGTCTATAACAGAGTCGAGTAACAAGGCCCTGAGACCAGAACAACAGTGCATGTAAAAGCGATGTGTGGTGACCTCCAAGTTCATCAATTGGTAACCTAATATAGTACATTGACAGGGCCAGGGGTCAGAGCCACTGAGGCGGCCGTGCATTATAGAGATCAGTGGTAGGGGGGATCATAGGCAACTCGCCCAGAAAACATTGTGATTTGGCAATAGACAGGGTGGGCGTCTTTATCTTACAAAGTGGACGGCAAGAACAGAGCCGTTAATTTCCCATTAGTCATTGTCACTTGTTCCTCCCCTTTCAGCTTGCTGGGAGTTAGTCGGTGCATGACGCTGTTGCTTGTCCAGTTTCTTGGCAAAGGCCAGGGCAGCTTTCGGGTCATTGAAGAATTGTGTTTGTGTCCCAGTTTTTATTCTCAATTTGGCAGGGTAGACCAGGGAGTAGGAGAAATCGTGTTTCTGGAGCAACCTCTTCGCTGGGAGAAGTCTGGGTAAAAGGCGAAAGTGTTCCCCTGATGTGGCACCTCACCTTTATCTCGGGCGGCGCGCAAAACGCGTCGTGATCACGGTAATTCAGGAGCTTGGCGACAATCGGGCAGGCAGGCGCGCCCAGGGGAGGCCTCGGTCCAAGGGATCGGTGTGCCCTCTCCACGATGAAGACCGGTGAAAGCACCTTTCCGAAGAGGTCACGCAGCAGTTCCTCGACGAATTCCTCCATTTTCACGATATTGGAAGATTCAGGCACACCCGTAATGCGGAGGTTGCTCCTGCGGGAGCGCGCCTCCAAGTCTTCATTTTTGGCTTTTATTAGCTCCAGTACTCTGTCCATTTGAAGCAGCTTTTGCTTGTCTCCGGTCATGGTATCTTCGACGTCTGAGACTCTTGACTCCAATTGCGCGATCTGCGCATCGTGCGAGTCCACCATGGCTTTGACACTGTTGAGGCTGGCGGACAATTTATCGAGCTTGGTTGCGATGCCGCTGACGCTAGCCTTAACGTCCAGCAATATCGTCTTCAAGTCGTCGTCCCGTGCTGTGCCAGGTTCAGTCTGGGTGGCAAGCTCACCCGTCCCCGGAGCCGGACCCTCCTACCTTGTCTGCCTTCGCTGTTCAAAGGCAAGCTTGGGTTGTTTGGCGTCCACCTTGTCCATGTTTGAGCGACCTCAGCAGGATAGACTCGCCACGCGCCACTTGGAAGCCCAGAGGGGAGGTCAAATAATGCCAAGAGCGTGGGGGCTCGAGAGATCCTAAGGCAGCAAGCGGTGAGGCACCAGGGGATCACTTTGGGGCCTCAGCGAATGAGAAGGCGCATGCCACAGGGGCGGCAGCCGCCGCACAGAAGGCAGGACGGCGAGTCACCCTCCCAGTGGGCACACTAGCATGCTGCTCGCCGCGTCATCCAGCGCGATTGGAGTGGAAGCGAGCGTCGGTACACCAATGCCGATCTCTGCCAGTGCGGTGGTGTTTGCAGCAAGGTTCAGGCCACCCCGTAGGAATTGGTTGAGTCCCGGGGGGTCAATATGCGCGGTGGCCCCGCACGCAGGGGCGATGTGAGGAAGATGGGACACGAAATTTGCAGCGGACTGAGGAGGTGTTTATTCAACGGCCCGGCAGGACAGGTCAGGCTCGTGAGTCCGGGCGGCTATCTGTTGTACCGCGCCGGGGTTCTTCTTTCACCCGCACCGGTGAGTCACGCGGGATGAGCCGCAGGGAGAGACTGCCAGTCGGGGACGGCCCGCAGCGGGGAGGCAAGGGGGCGTGACGCCCCTGTCACAGGGCCCAAGGCACGCAGAGGGAGGCCACGATCTGCCACAGCGAGAGCGGAGCACTCACCTCCGTGCCGCGCAGCCCCGGACCCCGCAGTCCGGCGCCCTCGCCCCACCACATTCCACCCTCCAGTATGGCACCGCACTCACTTGGTGTCTGATGAAGTCATCCATCTCCGCAGTGGCAGTGCTGTCTGCTCAGGGCTCCGGCGGGGCCGTGTTCGTGCGGCAGGCGCACTCCGCTGCCTCTCAGCGCCACTTCCCCAGCCACGCCACCAAGCAGGCCCCTCGGCCACGCGCAGGCCTCAGCCACGCCAGGTGCCCGCTTTCTTCACCGCAGCATGGCGTCTCGCTGACAGGGCTATCAGGTGGTGCCCCAGGGCGCAGGGGGCCAGGATCACTGTGCGTGGGACATCAGGTCCACACAGGTCCGCAGGATTTTTCCGGATTAAGAGCTTGGCCGGCAGAGCCCACTCAAAGTGCGGCCATCTTGCAGCCGGCTAAGCCAAGCCCCCACTAAGCCACTTAGTTAGGGGGCAGGAATCTAAGCTGGAGATGTGAGGTGTGATCAAGCGAATTTATTTGAAACCAGCTAATGACTAGCCTGCCAACGGTGGAGGGCCATTCCCCCCTTTCTAAGTTTTATATCTCATGGCTATATCAGATGGCTATCCCTTTCCTGGTGGGCTTTAATTAGAATGTATCATGACTTCCCAGTATTAGTAGGGGTAAGCTACAGCAACGGGCATGGTTTTTAGCCAGAGGCGGTAGAAGTTCGTTGGGACACATTGACACATTGTAACTATTCAACAGTTAAACTGTTACAAAGGGTCCAAAAGTCTCTGTCCAAAACTCAATAGATTTAAACCCTAATCAGGAGTTTAACTTATTTTAACTTTGAGGGAGCATAGCACACTTAGGGGCCCATTAGGATGTCGGGCGGTAGCACCACCGCCGTGCTGTCGGATGTAAAAACCACCAGTTACCGTCCGCCCGCCGCGGCCCACACGCCCGCCCAATTAGGATGTGAAAAGTCAGCCAAACACCGCCCGTAAGCCCGCGACGCCGTCCGCCATCAAAGTGCGCCCGTTCACGTAGCGGCGCGGCCCAATGGACACACACCGTCCGACGAAATCACGTACCGCCCAGCGTACAAATTACGATGCCGCAAACAAACAGCTCCCACGGCTAAGAGACACCGCACGAGAAACCAAGGCGGAAACTCAATCGCTGAGTACGGACACCAAAGAGGCGGATCCCCCGAGCATGAATCCAGCACTGCAGGCCCTCCCCATGCTCTACCTGATGCAGAACCTAGGAGTCAACGCACCCCGGAGACGCAGGTAGGCAGACACACAACAAGGGCACGCAAACACCGCACACAGTGCAAGGGCGGAAGAACTGTACATGGCCCCCCCCGACACCCCTGCGTGTACACGACACATCCACCACTGCACCCACAAATGTCACACCGGGCAAATTGAAACAACTCGTAACAACCGGGCACACACTACCTGGGACCAGGAACTAACGTCCCCGTCACGGCCCCGCAGCGCAGCGGCGAAGACACAGCCACACATGCGCACAACGCAGAGCCCAACGACAGCGCCATGTATGCGCCGCACACAAACAACACAGGGCACAACAAACACCACACACCAGCCCCACCCTGAACGCACATGTCACGTGACAGTCCTGCCACAGTCATGTCCCCAACCGGCAATTCACTGTTGCCAACCTGACGTCACACAACTGACCCGAACATGTCAGTGATGTCACGCCAAATTAGGACACACCCCTGTGTGCAAAACATGGCGAAGCACACAGCGGCGGCAATATCACCCAGCAGAATATGGACCCCGTCGGCAAAAGGTACGCCAGTACCACACAGAAACACCCATACCACCCTGCACCCAATACCAAGACATGCAATACGTAACATCAAAGATCCCGGGGACCGACAACAGGTGGCTCCAATTACAACACCCACACACAAGGCCCAACGTATAGCGGAAACGCAGCGTGCCGCCCACACACGGGAGAGGAGATAGCACTGAATGGCCTTCCATACCCACACCGAAACCACAGCTCAACTATTCAAGCAGGACAATACAGTCATTATCCCCCAAAAAAGCCCAACACAGGCATGCAGAGGGAACCGTCCACTGGGCAGATAGCGCATAACACGAAAGAACATTTCAAACGGAAAAAAGAAATAATACCACTCCCCCATGTGGTTCACATGCAAGTTATCTGGAAGGAGTCAGACACCACTGACCTTGACCATTCATAGAAGCATGTGGGATGAGGGCCCGTGTCCTCCGCACAAGTTACTATAACCCAAGTCCTGCCTCCCTACGACCATTACAGAATTCCCAGCAACGTCGGAGGTTGCACTCTGCAGACTGCACAGACAGCCGGAGCACGCCATCACATCGCCCTGCAGCAAAATGGCACTTGCCCCACACCTACCCAACTACGCCGGACAGATGAAGGTGTACAAACATAACCTGATACAGATATTGGGATGTGAAAATCTGGCTCTGCTGAACGTAACTTACCGACTAACTTACCGCATCGCATTGTTCAGCTGCGTCATCCCCGTCTTCTACTGTCGGAGGTGTCCCTTCCACTGTCCTGTGGATTTATGTCTCTCCAACCCGGCATGTCCAATGGCGGACCTGGTACAACTGTTCAACCCCTGGACGTCCACGACAGGATCTGTTCAGCCTATGGGGGCATGGCGTATGTGGCTGCAATCGGACCCACACTGCAATGGGACCACTGTGCCTCCACACGACGTATTCTGGATCACAGTTTCATCGAATGTCATCCAACATGTCCCATCAGGCTCCTACAAGGGACAACTTACGACCAACACCTTGACAGCCACCATCCGCTACATTGGATGGCATCCATGTATACCACCAATGCCATGGAAGCCCTGCTGGAAGGTATCGCATACCTGACAACCTGTCAATTCGTTGGACCCCGACGCAATACCCCCAATTGAACAATGATGTCCTACACCGTACCCATGCTTGGCTCCGCACGGACTGAGCAGTTACCAGTACAACAACTATACCATACAACCTGCAACTAACACCACACCATTAACTACACTGCCATGACATCGGATATTTTCGGGACATGCACTCTGTTCCTCATCACATCCAGTAACTCTGCATGAACAGGGGGAGGCAGAGGCATGGGATTTGTGTATGGCAACCACATGGACATCACTGCACGTACAACTATGCCATAATATGTATCCTGCGCCCATGAACATATGCACCGGTCAGTGGACAGTAATCGGTCGGCTGTAGTATGTGAGAGCTGTCACCTCACCTCCCTCTGAACTTCCGTGCCAGGACTTTTTCATGGACAACAAGTGCATCCCCCAACAACATGACCCCAGTGACTGTGTCATGTCCAGTAGCCACCACATTGCAACAACAAGTGGGACGCCATTGCATGCACGTAGGCCCATGCCCTGATGACACCCCTCACGCACGTGTGTATGAGTAACTATAGCAGCAAACCTGTAACATGGAACTGAGATGTACTGTGCCCATGATGTCAAGCGGTCTGGTAGGCAAAATGTATACTGTCTGTGTCAAAGTCAGCAGCTCCACAGTAATTAGCAAATGTACATTAGCACAGCAACGGCTAAGCAGTTGTAACTCTGAAGCCCACATCCCACAGTCAACAACTAATCACATGTACCCCTACACCCTATGCTATGTGTAATCATGCTGAGTATATCCTCCACATGCATTTCGCTGCCAGTAGTGTCCACTATACTGCATCACAGAGGACATAAGTCCTAATACATGGCTTGAAGTAAATATGTGTCTCTGCTTATTCATTCCACGAGTACGAATGAGAGAGGATGAGAGTGTGTGAAGTACACGGCAGTCGTGAGATGACCATGTAGTCCACTGTCATTGGATGTCAACGTAAATGAGTAGCACAACTGTGGAAGACACACATGTGTCATGTGAAGCGGGAGTTACGCTTGGCTCAGGTGGGTGGGTGTGACGGGTAGGTGCGCACATGCAATGTTGAAACACGCTGTGTTGGGAGGATTCCGGAGCAGTACATTACCGCTCTCCTGGGAATTTGTAAAGACCACCTGTCTGGGGATGAATGTGAACTCGTGTGTGCACAACAGGCGGGCACACGATCAATGCTGCATCAGGTGTAGACGTCAGCCCACCCTCTGTGGACATGCTGGATACTGCTGTGCATCCGCCAGGCCCTTGCCAAGGCACTCACATCCCTTGTCGACCAGGTGTATCCCCAACATTGTCCACCTGCACAGGCAATCCAGGGCACGGGATGGCAGTGGAGCATGGTGGGTGAGAGGTCATGGCGCGCTCCTCCTGGTCACATCACGCAGGCAACACATACTCAATATGTAGTATGGCACAAGTCAAATGGAAGTAGTGGTGTGACGCACACATCACGAGCAGGAGTGACGTCACGGAAGGTGGCTCGCACCATCTCACTCATTGCCTATTTTCCCACACACGTTACATGCCATTGCAACAGAGAAGCCAGCGCGTGCACAAGCAGCTCCAAGCTCGCCCCAGAGAGGCCAAAGAGTGAATGTGTGGGTCCATGAGCTCCAGTTGGACGCGGCCTGGGCCGCTAGGGCAGCTACAGCCTCTGTGTGTTGCAGGTGGTGTATCCGGACTGCGGAGCCTGTCATGCATTGTCAATGTTGCCCGGGTCTCGAGTCGGGGCACCACGCAGGTGTACGGTGTCCCGCCACTTATTATACCGCGAGACAGACCACTTGTTCAACTGGACCCACACATACACTCCTTGGCCTCTCTGGGGCGAGCTTGGAGCTGCTTGTGCATGCTCTGGCTTCTCAGGTGCAAACGCATATTTGGGTGAGCGAGGGGAGGCCATGAGGACAGGGTAAAATATGACTGTCTGACTTCCAGTTAGTTTAAGGAATGACCCTGATGTGGTCATAAAAAGACGTGTCTCGTGTGTATTGCAACTAGTAGATAAGCCGATGAACTTCCCATGTCTTGCATGTAGCCCCGCACCTAGACCCGCCCACTCGACTTATAAAAATGAGTACCAGCACCACATCCTTCCCATTCGAAGCACTGACTGGGAGTGACAACCATCGGACAGTCTTGTGTAGTCCACCCACGCGTACATGTGGGCTCTCCATGATCCATGTCACCTGCGGCAAAGTGATGTCATGGGCAATGACGGAAGTGAGGAGAGCTGTCTGCCCCATGCACAGATGGCACATCAGCTCAACAGACCCAGCACTGAGGGCAGCAGGGGTCACATGTGCAGGGGCAGCTGTGCCTGGTGTGAAGGCACATGCATATAGACAGCACATCGAGCAATGTGTAGTCTGCCCACATCTACTGTCCATTGTCAGGCGGACCTAGCAAAAGATCACAAGACAACACATCTGTGTGGGTGTACCCACTGTGACCAACACTGCGCAACAATCAACGTACTCGCCCTGTGCATGGCCCACCCCGCAACGGAGGTCACATTCAGTGCCACTAACTCACACACATCCCTATCACGAGGCATGGTGTGTCCAATCGACAGGGCTGAGTTTGCGCTTATCCGGAGGGTCCTGAACAGGAGACACATGTAACCCACTAGTCAGTCTGTGTTGTCACCTACTGGCATTGTGCAGTCAATGTGCAGGCCAGGCCTGCTGGGACTGAGAAGGGCAGCATGGCCCCAGCCTGACATTCACACGAGCAAAAAGTGCACTGAGACCTGCATTGCCAATTGTCTGTGTCACTGGATGTCTGACATGAAGTTGCCATGTCCCACCACTCGGGAGGGACAGACATGTCAAAGCGCCCGAGAGCTCACATACCCCTGCCACCTGCAGTCAGCATGGTGAGCAGTGCATGTTTGAACCCCACAGGCTCTGACTCATAGTGCTGCGGATCAACGACATGTGTGTCCCCCACATGCACTCACACACACACTGCAGTTGTTTCTCACACACAACTTTCGCAAGGAATAGCCATGTGTAGTGTGCGTGGAGCTCGGAATCCAGGATCTCCAGCTCCTCGCTGGTGAGTGGACCTGGACATGTCCTCAGCATCATCGACGTGAAGGTGGACAGGTGGCAGCAGCAGGTGTTGTTGAGGGATGCCAGGCTGCAGTCCCTGGTAGCTGTGGTAATGCCGGTCTCACTCCCACAGTCATATAGCCCGCTGGTGCAGTTTCAGTGGGTCCAAGCCGCTGCAATTGGTGTACCGTGTCTGCCTGCTTAAATTGCAGATGATGGCCTCCTCCCAGCTGGCCCGTGACGCTTTCCTCCATTGCGGGACACGCAGGGTGCAACCGCGAGGGCCATTGGAGTTGGCCGTAAGGGCCTGGCCCATGGCGGGTACAGTCCGCTGATGCCATGTGCACTACACAGTATGATGTGCGCAATGCATCTGCAGGTGTGGCCATGACTTGTGTGTGGGGGCAGGTCCACACTGGACAGGGCCACAACATGCTGTGCACATGGGCAGGGACGGCCAGTGCTCAGCCTCCACATGTCTGTTGGCACATCATCATGTACACATTGGCATGGGAGCATGGGACATGCATATGCAAACACATGCCATCTTTCACTATGCACATCTCCCACTTGGCACGTGCTACGTTACGTGTCACTTGTGATGTGTATTTGCAATCACACAGCTGTGTTGTCATGGAGCTGTCAATGTGTACACCTGTCAATGTGTTTTGGAGGTGTGATCCGTACAGTGCTGTACATAGGGTGAAGTAGGGACATCAATGACTGTCTCATATCCCCTCGTGCAACAGGACCCACTTGTTTTTGCCGCTCAGCCTGTGTCCATTGCGTTGTTGGTGTGCGCCATACTCACCCAGCCGCGGATGCTGTGTCAGGCACAGCAGCTAGTTATATTGCCGTGGTGTTACCGCTTCCCAAATATGCAGTCTGATATCATCGTCATGCCTTACAAGTTGTTAAGGCCTAAATCCCCATGTGCATGCTGATAGCAATGGTTTGTGTCACTGCTCATTGCTATTGGTAAGGGGACCTGTGTAAGTGTATTGTGGCTGTGCTATCCCTACATGTCAGCTGTTCTGTGATTCAATTGCTTGGTCAGTCATTTTTGTTTTGTGTTTGTGGAAATGCCATGTGGCGTGTTGCTTTGACATGTGTCCACTTCCATCTTCCCTAGGAGGAGACCAAACATACATCGCCCCTACCAATTGCTGTTAGACATGGAGGACGTGGAGGTAATCCGGAAATTCCGACTGGACCGACCCACCCTGCATCGCCTATGTGCCTTGTTGGAACCCCACCTCCGTCCTCGCAGGGTGTATCCGACTGCATTTACCCCCACGGCTAAGGTGATGGCTGCACTACATTTCTTCGCCACTGGGTCATTCCAACACACAGTGGGCAGTGGAAGTGGGATGTCCCAGCCCATGTTCAGCATGGTGCTACGTGATGTACTGTCAGCTATGATGCTGTACAGGAACAGGTACATACGATTCCCCAGGGCTCGTGAATTGGCGGCAGTGAAGGGTGATTTCTATGCCCTTGGACGGATCCCACACGTTGTTGGTGCAATAGATTGCATCCATATTGGCCTTGTAGCACCACAGGCCCTGGAGCACATTTATCGGAATAGGAAGCACACCCACTCCCTGAATGTGCAAGTGGTGTGCCTTGCGGACATGGTCATTAACACGTGTGTGCGAAGTTTCCAGGATCGGCCCATGACTCGCACATCATGCGCAACAGCATCCTACCACGTCTGATGACCAATCTGCAACCGGACCGTGCTTGGATTGTTGGTGAGTATGTGTACTCGTGTAGCGTGGCTGTTGTGCGATGCTGTCTTGGGGACAGTTGGAATTGCAACTAATCTCGGTATTCCTCACACCCAGGGGACTCTGCTTATCCGAATGGGCCTTGGCTGCTCAGCCCATTACGTAATCCTCGGACCCCAGCTGATGACCGCTACAATGAGGCACATGGAAGGACCAGACGTGTGGTGGAGCGGACCTTTGTCCTCCTCAAGTCCAGGTTCAGATGCCTGGACCGCACCGGGGGCGCACTGGCGTACTCCCCACAGAAGGTGTGCCAGATAGTAGTGGCTTGCTGCATGCTGCACAATGTGGCTATTCGCAAGCAGATCCCCCTAATAGTGGATGACGGTGATCATCCAGGGCCCCAGCCTGCAGACCAGGACGGGTCCAGTGACGAGGACAGTGGAGAGGAGGAAGCTGTGAATGTGCGTCAGCAGCTCATCGCCCGCTACTTCACTTGACGGTGAGTGTCCATTTACGACGGCTGAAGTAGCTGTAGTTGTGCAGGTGTATGTGTGCTCTGTTACGGAGGCCTTTTGTTCACTGAGTGCTGTGTGTCAATGGTCCATGTCCAGGTTAGTATGTCACTGACAGTGGCTGTAGCATTGTGCCCTGTTGCTCTGTGAGATGTGTGTACATTGCCTGTAGTTGGTGACAAGTACTGTGTGATGAGTGTGTGACACACTCATTGAATGTACTCTTGTTCTGTTTTTCACCCCTAGGTCCCTGCAGCCTCTCCTGTCCCATCGACATTCCACACAGCAGATGCATTTCTGCTCATGGTGGCGGTTGCACATCGTTGAATAAACACAGGGCACAGACAGCAGATTGTGATCAAGGTGTATTTATTTTCAGCGGTGACATGTTATTGTGTGCAAGGTGTTGACAAAAGTGGTGCGTGCAGTGACTATGAGTTGACGGTCATGGCTGCGTGATGCTCAAGGTGTACCCATTTAGTCCTATGTCCACAGTCCAACAGACACATGCCATTCACATGGCAGTGTGGGGTAGGTTCGTATTACAAGTCAATGCAGTAGGTGGTCAAGGTGGCTGGCTGACTCACTGGCGTTTGGTGCATGCGAAGTCCTCTCTGGACACCTGTTTCCTCTTCGGACGGCCCCTTCCATGTTTGGAAGGGGGGGGTGTGTTGGTGGGCTGTTGGTGGTGGCTGAGGAGTGCTCACTCGCTGTGGAGGTGGTGTTGCTGGCCTTGCTTGTGCCCTCACCACCACCACCAGCTGGCCCATGAGGGCCACGAATTGGCCCATATGGGCGTCCATGGACCTGAACACCCCAAGGCCCTCCCGCGTGTCGCTAGCCGACCTGGCCCATTCTCCTTGGGCCTCTTCATAGGCCCCAAGGACTCTGTCGATTTGCGGCTGGGCTTGGCTCCCAGGCACAGATGGCGTTGGCCTGACCCTGCTCCTCCTACCAGTACTGCTGCCACCGACCTGCCCACTAGCCACATTGCTCACCACGGTCCTCGGTCTGGCTCCCAGGGTGGACCCCGACGGCCGGGCCACCCCTTGCGCTGGGGCTGTGGCCAGGGATGACGTGGTGGTGGTGGTTGCGGCGGTGGTGGTGGTTGCGGCGGTGGTGGTGGTTGCGGCGGTGGTGGTGGCCGCAACGACCGTGGCAGCAGGGGTCTGTGACTGGTCAGCAGCCCTGGGTGATGGGTTGGTGGGTAGGAGGGGCCCTGGGGAGCGGTTGTGTCACCAGATGGGCCTGCTGGGTGGTCCACGTCCGAGGAGGTGTCCAGCTCCTCTACATCCGTGAGTCCGGGTCGGGGGCTTGCGGACTGGCTGTGCTGGCTGCTGTCTCCCTCTCCAGCATCCAGCAGTTCGGCACCTGTGGGGAGGATGAGATAGGTTAATGTGTTGCACCTAGCAAAGTATGTATTGGTTGTCTGACATTCACAGTTCATGCTCTGTCGTGCACAGATTTCCCAGTGGCGTGTGTGTGGATGTACGATGTGTGTATGCGTGGGCAAGGCAATGGAACTGTGTGATGTGAACATGTGGCATGGGACGGATTAGCAATGCCGATGGGTGTGTGTTGCTATACTCCTACATTTTGTGGCTCGGGTGCATGCGGGCTCCAGACCCATCGACGATATTGAGGTGAAATATTGTTTTGGGGTTCAAATGGAACGCTTCGACACGCAGATGGGAAAAGGGGGTACAGCCCCCTCAACGCTTTTGAGGTGAAATATGGTTTAGGGGTTCAAATGGAACGCTCAGATACGCAGATGGGAAAAGGGGGTACAGCCCCCTCAACGCTTTTGAGGTGGAATATGGTTTAGGGGTTCAAATGGAACGCTTAGATACGCAGATGGGAAAAGGGGGTACAGCTCCCTCAACGCTTTTGAGGTGGAATATGGTTTAGGGGTTCAAATGGAACGCTTAGATACGCAGATGGGAAAAGGGGGTACAGCCCCCTCAACGCTTTTGAGGTGAAATATGCTTTTGGGGTACATACTGTGATATATGGGTGCAGAACGGGACATGTGTTTTGGCAACATGACAGTGCAGAGACAAAGGTGTGTGTATGTCTAACATACCCGGCATATCTGCTGACTGGTATCATTTATGGACATTACATTGGAAGCATTGTTGTGAGTGAGTGATGGTTGTGTGCCACACGTCGTATTGCAGATGTGCCAATTCCTTGGTGTGCGTGCTACCCTCGGCCATGTGCATCAATGCAGTGCTCTTGGGGTGTTGACTATATTATGTATGTTGTTAATCACAGTGTGACGTGCGCTTCAGTCACTGCAGGCACATTATTTGTCATGGGCAGGTATCTTTGCATGACTACTGTATGAGGGCCAGCTGTTCGGATGACATACCTTTCATGACACAGGGGCTGACAGATGAGATGGATGATATGTTCAATGTGCATTGTGTGCCTGTGTGTTTCATGGGTCCAGTGGTGTGTATGTGCATTATTGTGGTCCCACGCTGTTACTTCTAGGCAGGTTGGACTTACATGGGCGTTGTTGTACGATGTGTGGGTAACAGGCAGTAAGGACTACATGGACAAGACTTCGATGGTGTTGCTGATGTGTGTGATGAGTGGCACAGTGCCCGCCGTGTGGGTCTGTGCTCCAGTGGGACTTGTGCATGCAGACGTGGCTCCTTAGGTGTTGCTGTGTTTGTGATGGCTCATGTGGGGTATGACTCTGTAATACATGTCCGTGTGCACATTGGTCACATGATTGTGACAGGGAGCAGTGCTGCGTGTTCCTCTGCTACGTGACATGTCCCATGTGTTAGTCGTAATACAGTCCTCATGCCTACAGACACCCCGCCCTGTACAGTTTTCCACCTACAGGTTGTTTTTGAGTGCGCAATGCAATGGATGCCACATGGTTATGGGAGGGTGGGGTGCTCCATGTTGCTGGTCTGTGGGAGTGGGGGCAGTGTTGTGAGTTGTGGTGCTGGCTTACCAACCACAGAAACCCCTCCATGTAGGGTGAGATATCTACCTGTCGGCTGACGGTGTGCACTGCAGTGGCTGACACATGGGTGTGGGGTGTGCTCCACCTTGCTGCACTGTAGGACTAGGGGCCTGGTGTGTGTTGTACTTCAGCTGTCCCCCTCCCACCCACTGACTTTGTGTTCCGGCTACTTACCTGTTACTTGTCGGTTACTGCAGCTATGGCTGACACATGGGTGTGGGTGTGGTGAGTGCTCCTTCTGGCACTTTTGGAGTACAAGGGGACCTGGTGGGAGTTGCGGTGCTGGCTGACTGTACACATGCCTCCATGGTTTTGTTAGTTGGTCGGTTTGGGCTGAGTGTGTGGTAGTGTCTGTTGCATGTGTGGTTGATGTCTTGTGTATTGTGTACTGGACATGGGGGTGTTTGTCCCTCGGAGCTATGGCATAGTGGTAGTGTATGTGAGAACATAGCGGTGTGCTGGTATACATTTGTTTGTACTTACCAGCCTCCACTCCCCCTGGTATTCCGGTGAGACTCTCCGGATGTATGATGCCTCGCACCTTCTCCTCCCACGCCTTGCAGGTCTTGAAATGCGCGGGATTACCTCCGCCAGTCCTGTCAGCCAGCTGCCGATTCTTGGCCTCCTTCTTCTTGACCTCCCTTTTCATATCGTGCCACCTCTTGGTGATTTCGCCTCGGTTGCGTGGCACGTTCCCTACTGCATTGACCTGGTCTACGATCCTGCTCCACATCCGATTTCTGGTGGCTACTGTTGTCTGTTGGACCTGGTTGCCAAAGATTTGTGGGTGCACCTTGATGATCTCGTCGACCATGACCGTCAGCTCAGTTGAAGTGAACTTTGGCATTCTGTGTGCTGCCATGGTGTGTGGTTTGGTGTTTGTGGTGCTGGTGCTGGTGGTGGTGGGTGTGATGGGTGCGTATCTGTGGTGTGCTGCTGTCCTTGCTGTGTCGCTGTGTTCTCTCCTCTCTTCTTGGCTTTGTAGTGTTGCAAGGCATTGTGGTCTGTGAAGGGGCTGCTTTTGTGCTTACCTATGTGGGTGTGTCATGATGGTCTGTTGTTTTCAGGTGTGTTGTGGCTGGTGTTCTGGGATTTGTAGTTTATTTGTTTGTCCGGGGGGGGTGTTTTCGGGATGTGTACTGTGTTTGTGTATTTGTGCGTGACTTGCTGTGTGGACTTGTTGGCCATGTTGTGTGTGTTTGTTTGGGTCTGCGGATGGTTTCTGTGCAGGGACGTGGCCGCCAGGGCTTCCGCTGTGTCCATTTCCATCTCTGTTGTTTACGATGGCGGGCGGTGTATTTACCTCGCTCATGTCGGAGCGATCCTAATTTCACGGGCGGTGTCTCGATCGTCAGGGCGGGCGGTTTTTGGTTGTTGTGCGTATTTGCGTCCGTGGCGGACGGGTGGACTTAGAATCGGACATGATCGGGCGGTATTTTTGGGGTTTTTTCCGCCGCGGGCGGTGTTCGCTTCGCGGCATCGTAATTGCTCGGTCGGTATTCAGACGGTGTAGGCGGGCGGATTTTTACCGCTATGGTGGATGGCGGATTTTTTACCGCCCGGTATCGTAATGGACACCTTAGTTTTAAGAACTTTTTAACAGGGTGCATTACATTTGGGTGAATTTTTATGTTTGTGGGAATATGCTATTGTGTGGGTCTATGGATCGCGGAGGGCAACACAATATGTAATCAAAGCTATCTCTGGGATTTTTGAATGTGCATTTTAACAACGGCTATTTTTAATGTATTGTTTGATTTTATTGTACTTGCACTTTTATGATCTATTGACCGAAATAAAGTATTCAAATGGAAATGGAGTTAAGCCCAGGCCATGTCCTCTCCCCGCAGGCCTGGCTGGGAAGCCCATTTTCCTCGACTATTAAGCTCCCACAAAGTGGGGGCTTACAGAGCCCCGGGGGAGGACAAAAGTTGGACTTAGCCCAGCCCGCCAGCCAGCCGGCCATCTGGTCGCCCAGCCCGCCGGTCCATCTGGTCGCCCAGCCTGCTGGGCCATCTGGTCGCCCAGCCTGCTGGGCCATCTGGTCACACAGCCAGGTGAACAGATGGCCCGGGACGACCCAGCGACCAGATGACCCGGAACGACAAGATCCAGTCGAACGGAGGTACAATTTTTATCGGGAGACTTGGAGGAATGTTAGGTGGGTGGAAGTTTGAGGCTCCCCGCAGATTCCAGAACTTTCCATGTTATGTTATGTTATGTTAGCAATTTCTTATATAGCGCACGTACACCAGAGGTTTCATGGCGCTGGCTCTAGAGTGTGCCGGTACCATTGGGAGGAGTTAAGCGTGGGCCTGCGTAAACAACCATGTCTTGAGCATTTTCCTAAAGCTCAGCAGGTTGGTACATGATCGAATCTCTAGTGGAAAGGAGTTCCACAGTCTGGGGGCCAAGGCAGCGAACCTGCAGCCTCCCTGATGTTTTAGCTTAAAGGGTGGGGTGGTCAGAAGTTGGAGGTGGGCGGATCGGAGGTTGCGGGAAGGAGTGTACCTAGGTAAGAGACGTTTAATAAATTTGGGGCTCTGGCTGTGAAGAGACTTGAAGATGATGCAGCCCGTCTTGAAGACCGTACGTTGGGGAATGGGGAGCCAGTGAAGTTTTTTTTAAAGGGGTCTGGCGGATTGCCATCTGGGTTGCTGATGGATCAGTCTTGCTGCTTGGTTCTGGACCAGCTGAAGCCGTTTAATTAAGAAAAGCGGCAAGCCAAGGTATATTGAGTTGGCATAATCTAGGTGTGATAGTACCAAGGCTATCACAACCTGAATCAGTGCTGAGTGAGTGAGCAGACGGCTGATCTTCCTGATCTTACGTAGCTGGAAGAAGCAGGTAGAGACCACTGTGCCCACTTGTGTTTTTAGTGATAAGTCGTTGTTAATGGTTACACCTAGGCTCTTGACCGAGGTGGATGGTTTGGGGGGGGGAGCCAAGTTCCGCCGGCCAGTAGTGTGGGCCCCAGAAGGTCTGACTGTTCCCAGTCAGGACTAGTTCAGTCTTGCCTGGATTCAGTTTTAAATGGATTTGGTCCATCCAATGGCGGATGTGGAGCATGGTAGCCTGGAATTCCAGGACTGATTCAGGGGAGTTATCTATAGTGAAGATTAGCTGTAGGTCATCCGCATAATTGAAAGTGATGGCCTTCCGTTCCTTCAAGGACTGAATCAGGGGTAGCAGATACAGATTAAACAGATGGGGGAAAGTGAAGATCCCTGTGGGAGCCCACACGTGGTGGTTAACTTAAGTGCAGTGAATGGGGCTAGGCGTACCGCTTGGGTGCAGCCCTTGAGAAAGGACCTAATCCAGCTGAGGGCTGAGCCCTGGATGCCGGCCTGTTTGACACGGTCCATTAAGATGACGTGGTCGACCGTGTCAAACGCGGCCGAGAGATCTAAAAGTACCAAGGCCTGAGGGGTGCCTTTATCGGCTTTTTCTCGTAGGGCATCCAGTACAGCTAGGATCACTGTCTCCGTAGAGTGAGCAGGGCGAAATCCAGCCTGGTGAGGGTCTAAGTATTCAGACTGTTCGATAAAATTGGACAGGCACTTTGCCACATGGGCTTCAAGAACCTTGGCCAAGTAGGGGAGCAGGGAGATGGGCCTATAGTTGGATAAATTCTGGGGGTCAGCTCCCGGTTTCTTAAGGAGAGGGACTACAACTGCGTCCTTGAATGCTTTGGGGACCCTGCCCTGCGAGAGTGATTCATTCAAGAGGGTCATGGTTGAGTGAGATAGGGCAGAAAATGTGTCTTTTAGGATATGAGGTGGACAGCAGTCCATGGGGGAGCCAGATTTGACCCTGGACAGCAAGTCCTGGAAGGAATGTACTTCGATGAGGAGGAAGCTATCTAAGGTGAGAGGATTTGTTATCGTGGTGGGGGGGGTCTCCCTGGGGCTGGAAATAGGAATACTGGCTTTAATGTTAGAGATTTTTTCCAAGAAGTAGTTCTTTAGGGAGTCACACAGATCTTGAGTAGATGTGGGTTTAGGCAGAATTCTCTCGGCATTGGATAATTCGCTAACTATAGCGAAGATGTCCTTCGATCTATTGTTGGAGTTTACGATTCTTGCAGAGAAGTGGGCGGCCTTGGCTGACATAATGGCTTTTTTGTATTTGTTGCGGGCATTCAGGTAGTGATGTTTCCCTTCCGGGGTGTAGGTGAGTCTCCATTTCCTTTCTTTTTGGCGGAGAGCCAATTTTTGAGCTCTTAGCTCAGTAGAGAACCATTTCTGAGCATCGAAACGGCGAGCTCGTTTGGGTTTTTTAAGCGGGGCGTGTTTATCGCTGGCCGCTAGTAGCCAGGCTGAGATGTTAGCTTCAAAGAGATCCACATCGGGATCAAAGGCAGGGGTAGAGCTGGCCAGGCTGTCCTGAAATTCCTGTTTATTGAGGGCACTCCATTTCCTAATCATGCCCCCCTTGACCGTGGGGGTCTTACTGCTGATAGGAATTGTTGCCGTGAATTTTATTAGATGATGGTCAGACCAAATACATGGTAGGATTGTGGGCGTGGAAATCGTGAGGTTGATGGTCCAGACCTGGTCCAGTATGTGTCCTTTGATGTGTGTAGCTGAGGAAATGTGGTGGGTGAAATTGAGGTTAGTTAGTAATTCAGTCAGTTCAGTAGAGTGGGGCCCACCGTGTTCGTCGTTGCACGAGTAGTTTAAGTCACCTATTAGCAATATTTTGGCATAATCCGTGGCAAGATTAGCCAATTGTTCGCTAAGTGAGAGGGGAAATAGTGGCATGTGCTGCGGAGGCCTGTAGATCAGGACGCAGATGAGTGGCCCAGCGCTAGAATCAAGCTTAATGACCATGTTATCTACTGCGGGGAGACTTAAGGAGGACATGGATGTGAATTTTTGATCTCTATGGATGATTGCGGCTACTCCGCCACCCACTTTTCCTGGTTGCCGGTTTACATGGAGGATATAGTAGTCCTGGGGTAGAGCAGCCAGTATATCAGGGGTGTAGTCAAGATTTAACCATGTCTCTGTAACGAGAAAGATGTCAGGTTTGTCAGACAATAGGAGTAGGAAGATATCTAGCTGATGCTTGACTAGGGAGCGTGTATTGAGGTAATGTATGCGTAGTGCAGTGTGTTCGACATGGGCAGGAGGCGGTGCCCGATACTGGTGAAGGATAGGATTCGAGATCTCTTGGAAAGAACTCCGTGCTTGGAGGATTCCAGTGTGGTTAAGACGTGCGCGGATAACAGGGCAGAGCGAAAACACCTCCTGATGGAATTTCCTGAGTTCCTCAGATGAGTAAGTGAGAATTTGGGCATGAATTATGGCCCCTGGGCCCGTCCGGGCACGGACGGGCGCAGACGGGCTTGCCTTTGGCAAGTGTGTGTTTTTTTTTACACAGTTGGAGGTTTGCAAGGGATTCTGGTTAACAGAACCTGGCGAGATTCCCCTGGGTGTCTAGTTTTCAAAAATGTACAGGTGTGCTAGGTTTCCCTAGATGCTGGCTGAGCTAGGATCCCAAATCCTCAGCTAGGCACATTGCGAAAAAAGAGTCAGTTCTCTGTGGAAAAATGGGATGTGTCGACATTGCAATTTGGGCCGTTTCCTGTCGCGGGCACTAGGCCTACCCACACAAGTGAGGTACAGTTTTTGTCGGGAGACTTGGAGGAATGCTTGGTGGGTGGAAGTTAGTGGCACCCTGCAGATTCCAGTACTTTCCATCACAGAAATGTGAGGAAAATGTGTTTTTTTACACAGTTTGCAAAGTATTCTGGGTAACAGAACCTGGTGAGAGCGACACAAGTCACCCCTTCCTGGATTCCACAGGGTGTCTAGTTTTCAGAAATGTACAGGTTTGCTAGGTTTCCCTAGATGCAGGCTGAGCTAAGGTCCAAAATCCACAGCTAGGCACATTGTGAACAGAGGGTCAGTTTTCTGTGGAAAAATATGATGTATTCACATTGCGTTTTGGGCCATTTCCTGTCTCGGGCACTAGGCATACCCACACAAGTTAGGTACCATTTTTATCGGGAGACTTGGAGGAATGCTGAGTGGGTGGAAGTGTGTGGCTCCCTGTAGATTCCAGAACTTTCCATCACAGAAATGTGAGAAACATTTGTTCTTTTGACACAATTTGAGGTTTGTAAGGGATTCTGGGTAACAGATCCTGGTGAGAGCCACACAAGTCACGCCCTTCTGGATTCCACTGGGTGTCAAGTGTTAAAAAATGTACAGGTTTGATAGGTTTCCCTAGATGCTGGCTGAGCTAGGGTCCAAAATCCACAGCTGGGCACATTGCGAAAAAAGGGTCAGTTTTCTGTGGAATAATGTGATGTGTCCATGTTGCTATTTTGGGCCATTTCCTGTCGCGGATTCTAGGCCTACTCACACAAGTGAGGTACCATTTTTATCGGGAGATTCAGAGGAATGCTGGGTGGGTGGAAGTTTGTGGCTCCCTGCAGAACTTTCCATCACAGAAACATGAGGAAAATGTATTTTGTTTCTACCCAGTTTGAGGTTTGCAAGGGATTCTGGGTAACAGAACCTGGTGAGAGCCACACGAGTCACTCCATCCTGGATTTCCCTGGGTGTATAGATTTCAAAAATGTACAGGTTTGCTAGATTTCCCTAGATACCAGCTGAGCTAGGTTCCAAAATCCACAGCTAGGCACAATGCGAAAAAAGGGTCAGTTTTCTCTGGAAAAATGTGTTGTGTCCACGTTTTATTTAGGGCCCTTTCCTGTCGCAGGCAGTAGGCTTACCCACACAAATGAGATACCATTTTTACCGGGAGACTTGGGGAAATACAGAATTATAGAACAAGTGTTATTACTAATTGACTTTCTATGCATTTCTGCCTTCCAAATGTAAGACAATGCACAAAAAGAAGTAATTTTTAAAAATGTCCTCTAATTCACATGCTAGTATGGGTACCCACAATTTCGGAGATGTGCAAATAACTACTGCTTCTAAACTTTATATTTCGTTCCCATTTTGGAAATACATAAGTGCCATTGATACCTATTTTTCACTCTTCATATTTTAGCAAATGAATTGCTATTTACCTGGTACACAATGAAAGCCTATTGCAAGGCGCAGTTCAGTTATTGGCTCTGGGTACCTCTGGCTCTTGGTGAACCTACAAGTCCTATATATCACCATAACCAGAAGCGTCCAGCTTACGTAACGGTATATTACTTTCAAAACTCTGTGATACTTAGAAGAAGTTACAGGTGAAAACGGTGGCACAAATGGGTGTTTTTGTTCAACTCAAATTCAATTTTTTTTTTACTTCAACTCTTAGTTTCTATAGGACAACCTTGTAGGATCTACACAAATGACCCCTTGATAAATTCAAAAGTTTATCTACTTTTCAGAAATGTATAGCTTTACGGGATCCATTATTGCTTTCACACCCACTTCTACCACTAACTGGAAAGAGGTTGAATTCACAAAAAATAGGAAAAATAGGCCCAGTAAAATGCCAAAACTGTGTAGAAAATGTTAGTCTTCTGACAAAAGTCTGCCTGTTCCTGAAAGCTGGGAAGATGGTGATTTTAGCACCCCAAACCCTTTGTTGATATCATTTGCAGAGAAAAAAACAGACGCTTTCTTCTGCAGCACTTTTTCCCCATTTCCACCCCCTCCCCCCCCCCCCAAAAAAAGAATTTGCTGTATTTTGACTAATTTCTGGGTCCTCTCCAGGGGAATCCACAAACTCTGTGCACCTTTAGAATCCTCAGGATGTTGGAAGAAAAGGACGCAAAATTTACATGGGTACCTTATGTGGACAAACGTTATAGGGGCCTAAGCGCAAACTACCCCAAAAAAGCCAAAAAAGGCTTAGCACAGGGGGGAAAGGTCTAGCAGCGAAGGGGTTAAGCGAGCTTCAGTGCAACAGCTTTGTTTATATATGCTGTTTATATATGTTATTATCATTCCCTCACAAACGACTAGACCACTAACTAAAAAATGAGGGTTGCATTCAGGGTGAATCTCAGGAGTCTCACAACAAAGCTGTAATTATCAACACCCTTCCCTTGTAAAGTGTCAGGTGCAACACAAAATATAATCCCCCTTGAAAAACACTTTTGAAAATAAATGTGAAGTCACTCTTTAAAAATAGATGCAAAGTCACTCAAAAAAAGCCAAAATACATGTGGCCAAACGAACTGTAAATATTAAAACAACAAGAGCATGAAGTTAAACAAGCATTTTGTAGGAGGCTGGCTTAGTATATGCTGCACACTTATTTAAGTGCAGCACCATGCACTAATCCAGGCAACCCTTATGGTGATTTTAGTGTTCTTAGCCAACCATAGAAAGCTCTCTAAGTGGTAGCTGTGGAGAGCAGCCTTCAGGCTTAGTCCAGAAGGAGTGTAAAGCAGCTTGTTTTACCAGTACCAATCATATTGTGTAGGCTAAGTGAAAAAGAACCACACAGTGTAGTTATAAAATAAGTATTTTATATAAACACTCACTAACACATTGCAATATCTCCTACCCGTAGATATAATCACAATACACACAATACTTTGATAATAAAACATGTAAGTAGCACAAACACACAGTGGTCGCCAGGGGGAGACCAAACGATATACTAATAAAGTGGAATGCGAACCACGACCTAAGTCACTGGACCCAGAAGACGTAAAAGAGCTGGGAACCCAAGTAACCCCCTAAGGTAAGTATCCAGAAACCCTATGGAGGCCGTGAGCAGAGTGGGAACACGACCGCGTGCTCAATACAAGTCAATAGGTAAGTTGCAGTTTTTAAGAAGGACCCTTCCCAGAGGACCCTGAAGAAACCCCGTGGAAGATGGAAGGTTGGAGAGTCACCCCACCTGTGGATACCCTCGGAACCAGGATACCTACACCAGGGAAGCCGGGTGCATAGGTGCGAAGTGATCTTGGAAACCGCTGTAGATCACAATAGAGGATTTCAGTGAAGATGCTGCTGGCGAAGAAAGTGAAAGAGTCCAGTGGACCCAAAGGTGGATTCAAGATGAGAGGTACCTGCAAGCAGAGGGGACAGAGTCTATGCCACTCAGGAGTTACCAGGAGGCACGGAAGACCTCCCACCGACGCCCACCAATGTTGAAGATGCAGGAGAGTTGAGGGTGACCTTGGCACTGCAGCTGTGTGGACCATGCGATGCTGTCGAAGACCAGGAGCTGTTCATGAGCTGGCCAACGTCGGATGTCAAGAGTCGGGGGGGTCGGTGTTCGTCGCGAGCACCAACAAGCCTTGGCAACGGTGACAAATGTAGTAGATGAAAAAGGTGCAGTGTCGGGACCAGCAAGGTCCAAGTGACTCACCAAGAGCAGTTAAGTCAGAGTAGGCCCCGAGTAAGCAGGGGAGCCCACTGGAGCCAAAGAAGACCCTCAAGAGGACCCACAGGACGGAGGCACAGGAGTCGTAAGAGGACCTCGAGCAGCTCACCAATGATAAAGGCCCCCGGTGCAGAGGATGCGGTGAGGACGAAGATCTTAGTAGTAGGAGATGCTTTAGGCTGGAGCTTCTTAGAGCCCGAACATCTCTGGAGGAGAGAGTCAACAAGCCTTGGCGACGGCAAGTCAACGCGGTGCACAGGGGTACTGCTACAGCGGTTCTGACGAGGGATACTGGCTCCAAATTTGCTGTGAAGACAGTTCAGGCCTCGAGGGAGTTGCAGAACCTCCACTTGTGTTGCTGAACCTTTCAGAGTCCGTGGGAGCTCAGGAACAGCAGACTGGTCAGCTTCATATCAGTGCCTGCAGATGCAGGGGAGTGACTCCTTCACTCCAAGGGAAATTTCCTTCGGGTGTCTTGGATGTACACAGGCCTTCAGAAGAGCCTGCATGGAGCACAGGCACAGATGACGCAGAAGACTGACAGGCCGACGAGACCAGGAGCAGCAGGAGTCTTCCCAGTTGCTGTCTCGATTCGCGAAGTGCAGCGAAGTCCAAAGTGCTCAAACGGTTGAAGATGAAGTGGTTTTGGATCTGAATCTTGTCCCACGATGAATCTAAGGAACCACCCACAGGTAAGCCCTTAAGTACCCTAACTAAAGGGTTGGGACGACTCAGGGGTCCCTCCCACAGGAGGGGCAGGACAGTGAGGAGGATACTCCCATGTCCTTTGTCCAGTTTCACGCCAGAGCAGGAACCAATGGTTTCTTGAACTGGTTCCAACTGGAGTATGCAAGGGGGGCACCAAATGTACCCTTCAAAGAAGTTTAGTGGTGCTGGGAAGCGTCCCCACCCTGGCCCAATACACTAAGTCCTGCCTGGGAGGTGGTCACACCTCTCTGTGACAAGAAACCTATTGTTCTGCCTTCCCCTGCTCGAGCTTGGCTCTGCCACAGGAGGGCAGAATCGTGTCTGTGGTCAGCAGCAGCCATAGTTTGATGTCTGGGTCTAGAAGACTGGCACCAGGAGCACTGAGGCCTCCCGGAGGAGCTTTACAGTGCATGGAATCATACCTCCAATACCGTTTAAGGTGTTGGGGTATGATTTCAACATGTTTGATACCAAACACGCCAGGGTTAGTTACAGCCAGTTTTGAGTTAGCCATCGCGTAATGACTCATGGCCACTCTATGCATCGTAATGGCTGATGCACTTACAACCCGGGAGAATAGACTCTGCAGATTGTAGGGGTGTCTTGCTGATGCAGGGGCACCCTCACTCTCATAACCAAGCGCCCTGCCTTCAGGATTGAAAGGCCTGCCTTAGGGGTGACTTATAGGTTTTAAGTGCAGTGACCTCAGATGTAAGAAAACTTGTATCTATCGTAAGTGGTGCCAGCACCGGCTTACACAGGCTGCAATGGCAGGCCTGCAGTCACAATTTGAGTGGTCTCCATTGAGTGACATAATACATGCTTCAGCCCATGGGGAACCCAGGGGGTACCTATGCCCTGGGTACCTTACTACCATATACTAGGGACTTACAAGGGTATACCAGTAGCCAATCTGGGGGCTACCTAAATACTGACCATGGTCCAATTTAGGGAAGAAGCACAGAGACTGGGGTACTGATTAGCAGGATCCCAGTCAGACTAGTCAGAAAATCATAATGACACCAGCAAAAAGTGGGGGTAACCATGGAAGCAGATCCAACTTTCCTACACATTTGCAATGCAAAAGGTCTCGCATTTGCAAGAGTTAGAGCTACTGGCATTGTAAATGACAATGTCTTTTACTTATATGTTTTGGTTTGGAGTGTAGTGGATGTATGTGGTGTGAAATTATGTGGGTTGTATTGGACTTGTTAGTTGTGGTATGATGTGTAAGTCTGTGATGTAGGTAGGTGGTGTGGTGCAGGACTGCGTGGCATTGAATTGTGTGGTGATGTGTGGAATTATGTGGCATGGTTTGTAGTGGTATTATGTGGCATGGTGTGGAGTAGTATTATATGGTGTGGAATTATGTGGCATGTTGCAAAGTTGATTTTTTTGTAGAGTGTAATTATGTATTATGGAATTGAGTGGATATATGTGCAGTGTAAATATGTTGCGAGAAATGTAGGTTGGAGTGGAATTATGTGTAGTGGAATTACCTGGAGCTGAATTGTGTTGTGTGTAGGGTAATTATATGGTTTGAAGTGGAGTGGAATTATGTAGCAGAGTGGTATTATGTGAATTGGAATTTTGGGCCTGGATCAGAGATGAATTATGTGTAGTTTATTTTATTGGTTTGTAATTGTGTGGCATGGAGTGGTGCAGAATTGTGTGCATTTGAATTGTATGGCATGTTATTATGAGATGTTAAATTGTGTTGTGGGTAGTGGATTTATGCGGCATGGATTTCAGTGTTATGGTATTGTGTGACACCTTCAGCCATTTTTGATGCTTTACCCCATATGCTTTACCCAACAGGAAAAGATGAAACTCAATCAATCAATCAATCAATCATGTTTCTTGTATAGAGTGACTACTCAACCATTAGAGTCTCAAGGTGCTGAGTGTGGGGTGGGGGAGGGGGGGTGGATCTTCGGTTCAGTCGAAATGCCAGGTCTTGAGGTCCTTCCTGAATTGAGCCAGTAATGGTGATTGCTTGAGATGTAGCGGCAGGGAGTTCCAGGTCTTCGCAGCGAGGTAGGAAAAGGATCTTTCTCCAGCCGTGGTCTTGTGGATCTATGGGATGGTGGCCAGAGCCAGTTGGGAGGAGCGGAGATATCAGGTGGGAGTGTAGAAGGAGAGGTGATTATTGAGGTATGCAGGTCTGGCATTGTGGGGGGCTTTGTAGGTGTGTGTGAGGAGCTTGAAGGTAATTATTTTGTTGATGGGTATCCAGTGAAGATCTCTCAGGTGATTGGTGATGTGGCTGTGGCGGGGGATGTTCAGGATGAGTCTGGTGGAGGCATTCTGGATGTTCTTCAGTTCCTTTAGGAGTTTTTGCGTGGTGCCGGCATAGCGTATGTTGCCGTAGTCGAGTCTGCTGCTGAGGAGCGCATGGGTGACCGTTTTCCTGGACTTGGTGGGGATCCACTTGAAGATCTTACGAAGCAGGCGGAGCGTGTGGAAGCAGGAGGATGAGACAGTATTGATTTGACAGTTCGTAGAGAGCGAGGAGTCCAGGATGATGCAGAGCTTTTGTGCAAGGTCCATGGGTGTGGAGGGGTTCTGAGCGCTGCGGGCCACCAGGAGTCGCCCCAGGCAGAGGGGGTGGAGCCCAGGATGAGGACTTTGGTCTTGTCTGACTTGAGCTTGAGGAAGCTGTCCTTCATCCAGGTGACGACTGCCTTCATTCTGTTGCGGAAATTACTCTTGGCGGCTGTGGGTTCGTCTGTGAGTGAGAGAATCAGCTTGATGATGCTGGCGTAGGAGACGATGTTGAGTCTGTTGCTTCTGATGATGGCTGCTGATCTCTGTGGGTTCTTAGGTGAACGGCGGAAGTCTGATTCTCTGTGTTCGGCCGGTGAGGAAGGGGCGAATCCATTCTAGGGCTTTGTCGTGGATGCTGGTGTTGTGGAATCTTGTGCAGAGGGTGTGGTGGGAGACGGTGTCGAAGGCGGCCAAGAGGTCCAGAAGAATGAGGGCAGCAGACTCGCCTCGGTCGAGGAGGGTGTGGATGTCATCTGTAGGGGTCGAGGAGAGCAGTCTCGGTGCTGTGGTTGCTTCTGGAGCCCAATTGGGAGAGGTCCAGGATGTGGTTTGTTTTGATGAAGTCGGAGAGTTGGGCCTTAATGGCTTTCTCAATGACTTTGGCAGGGAAGCGGAGCAGAGAGATGGGTCTATAGTTCTGGAGGTCCGTCGGATCGGCAGAGGGGTTATTCAGCAGGGGGTTGATCTCTGCGTGTTTCCAGTCTTAAGAGAAGGTGGCTGAACTCGATGGAGCAGTTGATGGTGTGGCAGAGTTCGGTGCGATGGAGGTGCCGGCTCTGTTGAAGATATGGTGAGGGCAGGGATCTGAGGGGGCTCAGGAGAGGATGCTTTTCATGATCCTGAGGGTGTTGCCAGAGGTGAGGGTGGTCCAGTTGGGCAGGGTCTGCAGGGATCTGGAGCTATTGGGTGCGGTGGTTGCCGGTGGGGTGGGTGGGTCTTGGGTTGTGAATCTGTCGTAGATCTCCTTGATCTTGTGGTGGAAGAAGGTGGCGAGGTTGTCGCAGAGGTCTTGAGAGGGAGTAATGTCTGCTGTTTCTGTGTTGGGTTTGGCAAATTCTTTGATCACGATGAAGAGTTATGTGCTGTTGTGTGCGTTGGCGTTGATGCATTCCTGTATGGCTGCTTTCTTTGTTGTTCTGATGTGGTGGTGCTGCAGTGTAGTGCTGCAGAACCATCGCGGTGTTGGCGATTTTGAAGGCTGCATGGTCTGCAACAATCTTGCTGCTCCTCCATCTTTTCTCTAGGCATCTGCAGGTGTCCCTGGACTTTTGGAAGGCCGGGGAGAACCAGCTGTTTTTTTTTTTTTAATGACTGCTTGCTAAAGGGTTTCTTGAGGGGAGCCAGTGTGTTGGCGGATTCAGGGATCCAACTGTGGAGGTTGCGTGCTGAGGTGTTGGTATCTGTGGTTGTCGGTGGTGTGGTTATGCTGAGGGAGGTGGTGAGTTGGTCTTCGGTGACCTTGTTCCAGCTTCAGCGAGGATAGCAGTGGGTGTAGTGGCGTACGGTGGGTTTGGTGAAGGGGAAGTGGTCGCAGTGGTGGTCGGACCAATGTGGCTCGGAGGTGTGGCTGACAGAGATGTTGTTGCTTGTGGAGAAGAATGGGTCGAGCATGTGTCCTGCTGAGTAAGTTGGAGAAGTGACCAGTTGTTTGAGTTCAATTGTGGTGAGATTCTTCAGTAGGGATGAGGTGTTGTAGTCGCCAAGGTTGTTCAGGTGGTAATTGAGGTTGCAGTGGAGGATGTAGTCTGTTGAGGCAAGAGCGTGGTGAGGGATGAAGTTGGCTAAGGCTTCGCTGAAGGGGGGGTGGGGTCTGGGAGGTCTGTAGACCAAGGTGCCTCAGAGGGTAGCATTCGGGTTGGTCTGGATCTGGAAGTGGAGGTGTTTCATGTCGGGTGAGAGGTTGACGGAGCTGGTTGTGAGGCGAAGGGTGTTCTTGTTGTATGATGGCGATGCCGCCTCCCGGCCGGTTGATGCAGTCCTTGTGGATGATTTTGTAGTCATCAGCGATGGCGGTTGCGATGACCATGGCTGAGGTGGGGTTCATCCAGGTTTCCATGAAGAAGGTGACGTCTGGGGAGATGGAGTCGAGCAAGTTGTCAGATTTCCACGGTGTGTCTTTTGAGGGAGCAGGTGCTGAGTAGGATGCAGCTGAGGTGGTCAGGTCCGGTTCTTTAGGGTCGTGCGGTCGGCGGGTCTGGTGTGCGGAGGCAGGAGAAGGTGCAGTTGCAGCAGGTGAATGTGCTTTGGGTGTTCTTCGTGACGAGAGGTGGCAGGCGGTGGAATGTCCAGGTTTGAGTGCATGGAGAGTGCTGCCGTAGTAGCGATGGGGGGTGTGGGACCCAGGGTCCATGGTGCTGGGCGCGGTCCAGGTGCAGACAGTCGCAGACAGGCTTGCCTTTAGCACGGCCGTGCAGTGGCCGCCATTAAGTAGTATTAGGGAGGCGGGAGGGCTGATCAGCTGGGAGGTTGGAAAAACGGTGCTTGGAAGGGGGCGAGGCCGCGGGGAGCGAGCAGCAGTGAGGGTGGGAAGGGGGGAACCGGAGTTAAAGTAAAGGACAGAAGTGAAAACAAGAGACAGTGCAAAGAAATACAGAGAAGGCAAAGAAAATAAAAGAAAGGAAACAGCAGCAATAGAATGTAAAAAACAACAGCAGACAGAACAAGAGCTCACCCCTGGGCCACCAGGAATGAGGTGCAGGCGGGAGCCTATTGGTGGAGGAGGGCCTCAAACTCATGATCTAGGGCACAGGAGGACAGACCACTACTAGGTGGAGCTGCAAGCCCCTACTTTCCAAAACAAGCTGACAAACTACATGCTCCGGCAGTCTGAATGCCACTGAATATATGTGTCATGTGTCCACATTATCAATCTTTTAATAATATTTTTTATTCAATGCCTAGCATATTTTGGAAAGTAGGGGAATACCAAAAGGATGTGTTTAGATTTACAATTTTGAAATTGAAATTCCTAATTACATTTCTTGTGTTAGAACTGCATTGAAATTTATAGGGTTACAGATCTGAAGGTAATGCTTTGGAAAAACAGCACATAAGGTGGAGCAGCCCAAACCTAAGAACTACTCACAGCAATAATCTGAGAGTATGTCTGGGTCACTAACGCATTGGGAAGGTCGGGATAGTGGCTGTTGGGGTAACGAGGAGAGGGGCCATCCTTCACCTCAACCCTAAACTACCAAAGACTTCAAGAAAGCCAAGCATGGGCATAGCCAATATGTCTTGCCTTTGGGACCTTGTAAGTGTTTAGCTAGAGTTATTGGCTCTGCCAAAGTGTTAAACTTATGTTTTAGAGCAGTGTGGCTGCTGTGTAGCATGTTGAAAAGTTATAATAAGATATTATTATGAGCATTCATACTTCTTTATATATAACCAAGAAGATATTCTGTACTACCGAAGGATCATATTAAAAAAAGACAAAAAAAGAGTGTTTGTTTTTTTGTGTTTATAATGCTGATAACTTTTTTCTGCCTGTTGTATTGCTTCTTTGTAATATATTTTTTGTTTTGGGGGGATATAAATAATGGGAGAGTGGATGTTGGGAAATAGTATTTGAATTATTATAGTAGTTGGAGACGAGTATAGGGGAGAATGCAGAGATGCTATATTCCGAAATCAGACTGCATTTATGGTAATGGGGCATATTATAAACTGTGTGGACAGAGTGTGAAATCAGTATAATGTAAGATATATAGAAGTATTGTGGTCAGAGATACAGAATGAAACAGTGAGGTAAGAGGATCTATGTAGGGGCAAAGAAATACATATGTGACAAAGACAAAGAGTTAGTATTTGAGGAGAGCAATAGAATAGAAAAGAATGATACCCAGAGGAAGGAGAAATGGTGACAGAGAAACAAAAACAAGAGAGAGAGAGCTAGAGTAAGAAATTGTTTGAGTTTGTGGTTGAGAGATAAATAGAGGAAGCAAGAGAGAGAATGAGTGAATGTGAGTATGTAAAGTATCTTTTCTTAAAAGAAGCAAGAGACAGAATGAAAGATCTCGCACTTGACCTACAGGGCAGGTTTCAAGCAGGCCACATCACAGGACCATTATATACCCAGTAGGAATCAGCAGAGGAACAGTCTCTGCCTCGACTCCGAGAACCTCAATTCTTCTCTGCCTTAGGGCGGCAGGAGGTCTGTAAGGACCATGAAGCACTCCAATGACCTGTCAGGCCAACACAGAGAAGCTTCCACCGTAAGCACTGTCCCATTAGAGAGTGGGGAACTTTCCTTGAAGGCTGTTAAGAAATGTCTGTGGGGTTTGTGCAGTAAGATGCAAGTCCCCTGGAACAGTGCTTAGGGTTGGGATAGTGTGGCAGAATTTGCTCGACATGTGACTTGAAATGCCCAAAGCCCAAAGGCTTGGGGCAATGACCTTTGCTATTGAGAGTAACCTCGGCTCCGACACCAGCAAGTCCTTAGACTATACGACCACAGTCGACTGACCCGACTGCATGCATGGTGTGGACAATGGAGTAGGAGAGGCTGAGTGGAGAGCCTGCCCGCCTCACTTGTGGCCCCAGACTAACCTTCAGAACACAAGGCAAACAATGAGTAAATTGCCTAGCTGCTCATCACCGCTTTCATGACCCCTGAGAGGGCCAGCATTAGAGGCACATTGGATGTAAGGCCAATTTCTTGGTTGTGAGAATGTTTGTAAAGTGCATTATATTATCCGCAGTGCTTAGTGCTTTAAATAGAAACATAGACGTGAGGGTACTGACTGTTCATAGTACCTTGTTTGCTCCTGAAAACTGATGGTACTCTCCCGGTAAATGTATTGCAGCAGGGGTAAGAAGTGCAGGTACTCTTCCTTTCAATTCAATTTAAGAAGTGCAGGTACTCAGAACCGGAGAGTACCTGCCTGCTTAAAGCACTATGTACTGTAAATTGAAGCTTTTGGGCACCCTTTTGATATGTGAACTGTTATCTAAATCTTTCATTAATTACGGTTGTTTCTTTTTTTTTTATTTGAATACTGCTGATTAAACATACCACATAGTGTGCATATGTCCCACAATCTGAATAGCACATTATCAGGAGAGAGAGAGAAAGCAAATAATACAAATGAGTGGGGGTCCGTGAAATGGAGAAAGTGGAAAGGGGGGTTACATATGAGGGGGCAATGGCTGACATGGACTGATACATTTCCCCTTTGTCAGAACCCCCAGTATATCATGACTTTGCGATTTGCGAAAAAATGGCAAAATCGGCACTTTTAAAAGAATCCTGCGATAAGTGCCCGCAAAATTTGTGCAAATGAAAGAATTACATGTGGTTGAACGCGTCTTTACTGCCTCTGCGCTGCAGCTGAGCTAGTAAACGGAGGGTGAGCAACAGGCCAACACACAGCAGAGGTGTTCACTTCCCCTGTTGTCTGCCTTTCAAATGCAGAGAGCTCCCTCCTATGCAATTAGCCTGCAGTCTGCCTCAAACGTTTCAGTGTGCCCCCTGCGGACTCTGCAGGTTGTTTAAAAGCTCTCCAACCCCCACCCGCCACTGCACTTCTCCCTCGGCCCCCCTCTTGTCTCCTATTAACCCCAAATTTCCCCCATATCTCATCTTTTTTAGTTGAATTTTTTTATATATATACCCACCAGCCCTTGCTGCCCTGCACATTGCAAGGGACGCATGTTGTCTGTTGCCAGAAAGAGCAGGTTTCACATTGTAATCTGCTCTCTTTTTGCATCAGGCATCCTTCAAAACGAGGTGCTGTGCTGCTGGAGACTCTGCAATGTTACAGATTGTGACATAGCACAGTCTCTAGCAGCGACAGAGCACAGGCCTTGCAGTATTTTTGTTGCAGGCACAGTACGGAACACTAAACCTAACGCTGGGTATTAATTTCTCATAGCCAGGGCCAGGGGGGGGAACATCCCTGTTTATACGAGCGTGTACAAAAGGGGGATAACAATGTGCTGACATGTCCGAATTAGATTAGAAACGCTGTAAATAAAGGTAATAAGTAACAGGGGGATAGCCGGAGGTATCAGCAAGCCTAGTGTTGATTAGTTTGTTAAGTTGGGAACTATATTGATCTTGTTTATTTTTGTTGAAAATTTGCGATATATATGGACAATACTGCTGCATGTCACGACTAGAACTATGTATTTTTTATAACTATAAGCATGTACATTGAACTGCAGACTGCAATGTTTGCTGTAATAGACTCTCATGAAGATCACTTGTAAAGATGCTTTATGTACCAGGGGCAAACACTGAGAGATATTTACTAATCTGTAATATATAATTGTGAAACAAAAAATAACAATAAACAGATCAAACAAAAAAATAAGTGATTTGCATGACGCCACTACCAAGATTCCTATCTTGGAGCAAGAAATGCAACGGCTCAAATTGCATACTGAGGATCTTGAAAATCGAAATAGACGTAATAACCTTCGTTTATATGGCCTACCAGAACATTTGGAAGGCCCAGACATTCTTATCTTCTTGAAGAAGTTCCTACCTGAGCTTTTGGACCTTCAGCATGATCCTCCATTGAACATTCAATGTGCACATCGTCTTGGTCGTTTCCAACCTCATTCTACCAGTCCCAGAGGAATTATAATGTTATTCTTAGAATTTACAGATCTCATCCCAGTGTTGAAGGCAGCAAAAGTAAAATGTTGTCTTATATGGTCTGGTCACGCCATTTATATCTCTCAAGATCTCTCTAATACCACTAATGCCAGAAGGAAAAAATGTCTTGCTCTTTGTCCACTAATGAGACATTTATATATTTGTTATGGCATTTTGCATCATTGTTTATGTAAAATCACTCATGAGGGCATTACACGCTCCTTTGACGATCTGTCAAATTAAAATCTTTTCTCCAAAGTATCTCACAGCACTCTGTGGATACTTCTACCCAGCGCTCCTAAATTACTCTAAATAATTTTTGTTACTCTCATATTCTTCTAATATCTTTCTCTATAATGTTTCTATATGGCTGTTTTCTCTTTCATATCTTAATTTCTATCCCTCTGCCGCTCTTCTTGCTCTTGGTGCTGTTGCCTCCCATGCTCATCTCTTTTATTTATTTATTTTATTTATTTATTTATATAGCGCCTGAATCGACCCCCAAAGGGGTATCTCTGCGCTTCGGGCGTACAGCGAGAAGTGGTACAGCTACAACTGAATCAGAAGCAGAAAAGGGTAGTTTTTAGCAGTTTCCTGAACTGAAGATGATCGAGACATTGTCTCAAAGGCAGGGGGAGTTCATTCCAGTACTGAGGGCCTAGGTAAGAAAGGGCTTTCCCCCTAATCTAGTCCTTTTAAATCGGGGAATCGTCAGGAGATGCTTGGATCCTGAGCGGAGAGATCTCGAGGGAAGGTAAGGAGTGAATTTCTTCGCAAGATAGGCAGGGCCAAGGTCAAACAGCGCTTTATGAATAATACAGCAGACTTTGAATCTTACCCGTTGCCGTATTGGGAGCCAGTGGAGCTGCCGCAGAAGTGGTCGTGAGGCAGTTCTGGCGGGGACATTAAGGACCAGTCGTGCCGCCGTATTCTGGACTACTTGTAGTCTGCTGAGCGAGGCCTCATTCGCAGAGATCAGCAGACCATTACAGTAGTCCAGACGGCTTAAGACAAGTGCCTGAGTCAGGGTCTTCCGTGTAGAGTCAGGAAGTAAAGGAAAAACTCGGCGAAGCAGGCCCAAAGTATGGAAGCAGGAGCCTGCAATCTGAGCCGCATGCTCCTTCAGGGTTAATGATTGGTCCAAACGAACACCTAGGTTTTTTACAGTAAATTTGGGGACGGGGGGGCACCCAGGTCAGTCGGCCACCATTCCGGTGTCCATACCCGGGAGGCCTCGCCAAAAAGCAGGATCTCTGTTTTCCCAACATTACATTGGAGGAAGTTACTCTTCATCCAGTGTGAGATGGCTCTCATACCTGAGGCGAATGTCGACTGAACAGAGGGTGTTAGTTCTTTGAATGGAAATAGCAGCTGTGTGTCATCGGCATATGATATGGGAGTGAACCCATGTGCGCTCAGGAGATTGGCCAAGGGGGCAACATAGATGTTAAACAATGTGGGGCTCAAACATGATCCCTGAGGCACTCCCTTGGACAATTCCATCGGGCCGATCGATATGGACCCAGGTTGACGGTCTGAGAGCGCGCGGATAGGAAACTCATCATCCACTGAAGGGCAGAGTTCTTTAAACCAATCTCCTTCAATCTCCTGAGCAATATGTGGTGTGAGACCGTGTCGAACGCGGCAGATAGGTCCAGCAGCACCAGAATCGTGGAATGGCCCTTATCAAGGGTCATCCTGATGTTGTCTGTGACTTCTAGCAGGGCCGATTCGGTGCTGTATTTGGGCCTAAAGCCTGACCGGGAGGGGTCTAAACAGCCAGAGAGTTCGACATGGTTGGAGAGATGTTTGTTAACGTGTTTCTCCAATAGTTTGCTCAGGAAAGGGAAAAGTGAGATGGGGCGCTAATTAGAGAGATCCGTTAGAGGGACCTTGGTGTTCTTACGAATAGGCCTAACCTGGGCTGCTTTCCATTCTGACGGAACTAGGCCCTCCCTCAGAGAGAGATTAAAAAGAGATTCAATTGAAGGAGACAGTTGGTGGGCCAGAGGGGTGATCACTTTGGCAGGGATAAGATCAGAAGGGGATCCTGACTTCACTTTATGAATCAGAGACTCTACGTCTCCCCGAGTTAATGGTGGAAAACACTCCAGTAGCTGTAAGGGTGTCTGTTCTGGTTGGTCAGGTATCCATGAACCTAATGGCTGGTCTCCTGATGAAACAATGTTTCCATAGATGAGCTCTATTTTATTGGAGAAATATTTTGAAATATCGTCACACAGTAATTGAGTAGGTACCTCGGCGTTCTCACAGGCCTTAGGATTAATAAATGATTGCAAAATGCGGTGTAAGGTTTTAGGGGAATTGTCAGCTAGGGCTAACTGTGATGCAATGTGGGTTTTACGTGCGTTTTTTATATTTTTGTGGTAACTGCACAGGGCGGTCAGGAACCTATCTTTGTCTTTTTCTTCGTGAGTGGTGCGCCAATACCTCTCGTATTTCCTGCAGAGTTGCTTTTGTGCTCGCAACAGGGGCGTGAACCAGGCTTCCTGAGAGTGTTTTGGGTGACTTGGTAATGATTTCAGAGGGGCGAGGTAGTCAATAGTCGTGGAAACAGCCAAATTAAATTTGGCCAAGGCTTCCTCTATGTTACCTGAGGCTATATTCTGAGGAGTTACAAAGACAGCTTGGAAGTTCTCCGGGGTGATTTTCTGCCATTGTCTGCGAGAGGAGTATGTGATAGAGTTAGATCCTCTCACCTTTTTTGCGTTTTGTATGGAGAATTCAATCATCGCATGATCGGTCCAGGGAAGTTGATGCGGGGGCTGGCATTGAACTCTGGGCGAGTTTGAAAAGATGATATCTAATGTGTGGCCAGCTGTATGCGTGGGGCCTTCATTGTGCTTAAGCAGGCCCAAGAGGGCCAGGTCCTCTTCATCTTAGATCTGGATCTCTTTCCTTGATCTATTTCTTTACCCTACTATTACTCTTTCACCCTTTCCTACTAGTTGTTTTTTATTCAGTTTTTTTGTACTGTTTGATGAGTGTTTCTTTTAATTTGTGTTTCCTTCTGTTTATACTGTGTATATGTTACATATTTATAATGGTGTCTTTCGGTTTTCAGCAGTGTCCATGCAGCGTGTCATCTGTATTCCTGTATCTTTCATCTCACTCCCCAATATGTTTAACATTGTCTCGTGGAATGTTCATGGTCTGGGACATCCTGTCAAAAGACAAAAGGTACTCGCTCACTTGTCCAGAATGAATTCACGTTTCTTTTTTGCAGGAAACTCATTGTAAAAATATAGAATCTCTTAAATTGAAACAACAATGGGTAGGCCAAGTAGTATAGTCTTCTGGGTTTAATCATAAAGGTGGTGTTGCTATTCTTTTTTATAAATCGTTGAATGTACAACTTTGATCAACTCAATGTGATAATGATGGATGATGGGCAATGGCTGAGGTTATCATTCATAACAGAGAAATCTCTTTATTTAATATTTATGGTACCATTAAACCGGACCTGATTGCTTTTAGACACCCATCACGTTCCGATGAATCCAAGAGCAGTATAATAATATCCCTGCTCAAATGCTAGCTTCTCAAGAATGCTAATCACTTTCGGATCTGGGTGTACAAATCTCACTGTTTGTCAAACTACCAAGGAGTGAGCAGTCTTTGTTGAAAAAATCAAGACAAAAAAATGTGTGAAAGGTCAGAAAGTACCTCACGTAAGCATCCCAAAGGAGCTGCTGGTCTGGTGGCTTAGTGGACTAATGCATCCACTGCAGGGGCCTGTGTTCGATCTTGTGGTCACAGGTTCAAATCCCGGTGGGTCCACTCAGCCGTTTATCCATTTGAGGTCGATAAAATGAGTACCATTGAGTTGGGTAACAATAAACATCTGTTATTCAGCGCCTTGAGACCCATGGGTGATAAGTGCGCTTTACAAATACAAGTGTTATGTTATGTTATGGTTGGTACTCACCAGTTTGCTCACGTTTTCCATCATTGGTGACTTTCATGAGCGTGAAAATAGAAAAGAAATTCAGTGTCAAAACAATGCTCAAGAGGTGAAGGAATGAAACAGAAATGTTATGTGAAAGAATGCACGCCCAAGTGCTCGTGTCATTCTATACCCACTGGGACCCGTGGTGAGAAAAGAACACACTTTGCTTCTCCAAGCTAAAATGAGTTGTGACTCACTTGCACATATATGTACTTTATTGGATGCTGTGAGCACACTCAAATTAAAACGAACAGTATGCTTCAGACCATTTCATTCAGGAAAGGCCAACATGTTTCATTGCCAGTAAATTAGGGCAATTTCATCAGGGCTTCGGGGACCAGCCTTCACCTCACTGGTACTTCAAGCTTAACCGGGTGGTTGCTATCTTGATTCATACCAGCAACACACCACGAGGGGAGTGTTCCTAATCGCCGTTTGTCGACCGCTATCTCGGGGTGCATCATTCGCCCCGAGATAGCGGTCAACAAATGGCGATTAGGACTACTTACAGGGTATGTGTGGCTAAGTGTGGCTAAGAAGTAAGGAACACTCCCCTCGTGCCACCGTTGATGCCTGTAATATCCTCCTTAAAGTTAAATCTAAGGGGCTGATTATGATGGCGGTGAGACTGCCACCGTCGCCCATTGGTGGCGGTCCCACCGCCATCGGACCGTGGAGGTCCGCCTGCCGCATAATGTGGCTGGCGGATGGTTGGCAGTTGGAGAGCGCCACGCATCCGACGGGCTCAATGAGCCCGTTGGTGCATCGGAAGGAGTGGAATCCCTACAACAGTGGCGGTGCCTGCTCAGGCACCGCCGTAGGGATTACAATGTCCCTTTCGGCCGGCCGTTACATGGCGGTTAACCCCCCATGAAAAGGCAGGCGGAATGGGACTGGCTGCTGACAATGCTAGAATGTTCTCTAATATCATTGCTTTTAGTAATAAATATCACTCTCCTCTAGCTGCATTGCCTCTTGATGCCGAAAAGGCCTTTGACTGGCAATTTATGTTTACTACTTTCCGATGGTATGGTTTTGGCCCTAATTTCATTTCATTTGTAAAATTATTATACTCTGCTCCACATGCTAATATTTTTGTCAATAATCGTTTTTCCCAATATTTTTAGGTCAAGGATGCACGACAAGGATGTCCTCTTTGCCCTTGGCTATTTGTTCTATGTTTAGAACCTTTCCTTGAACGCATCCGCGTTAACCCACTCATCTCAGGTTTTGGACATAATTCTACTGAAACTAAACTATCAGCTTATGCTAATAATATTTTAGTCCAATCCCCTTTCCTCCTTATCTCATTTTCTACACAAAATTAATTTATACTCTAGTATTTCTGGATATAAATTGAACTTTTCCAAAACTTAAATATTACCCTTAAATTCTTCATGTTACCAATATATGTTTGCTAACACTAATTTTACTTGGTGCCCTACCAAAATAAAATATCTTGAAATTTGGTTCTCCTCTACCATTTTGAACACAATTTGTTGTACGTTTAATGCCTTAACAATCACACTCCAGAAATTACTTTCGTCATGGTCTCCTCTCCACTAATCGTGGTGGGGCAGGTTGGATACTATTAAGATGATGATTGTTCCTCATGTCCTTTATAGACTGTCTATGTTATATTTTAAAATTTCTATTTCTTATTTCTCTCAAATTAATTCATCCTGCACCAAATTCCTATGGGATAATAAACATTCCCGCATTGCGTTGGCTAAACTCAAACGTCCCAAGAATGAAGGTGCCGTCTGTTTTCCTGATTTTAAATTATATCATCTTTTTTTAATTTGGTGATACTTCCATACCATGATGGATTGTCTTTGAATGCTCTTTATTGAAGGATTTCTCATTTGAAAATGTAATTTATATGTCTAATTGCACCTTTATATCGAATAATCCTATACTGAAATATTCCCAACAATTGTTACACACTGTATTTTCTGCAGGTTTCAACTCTCGTCAATGTTTCTTGGCCTCCTCTATTTGGAAAACTAAGTTATCAAATTTTGGCATAAGTCATTCTATTATAAACACTGAAAGGAGAAGGGTATTATGTTTATTTATCAGCTTGTTCACCATAACTCTGTTATTCCCTTTTCCCAATTTCAATCAGATTAAAATTTACCAAGTACGTTTTTTTATGAGTATCTTTTAATATCGTCCTCTCTGCAGTCTTACTTAACAACCAATAACTTTCTCTCAGCCACTCTACCACTTACTCCACTTACACCGTTATACAACATCTCTCATGACTCTATATCCAAGGCTGCATAGCTCTATAAGATGTTTTTGTCACCTATCCCTGAAAGATCCAAAACACCTATTGAGCTACTGTGGGAGGTTGATTTATCCATTTCACTTCCTACCCCTGCTTGGGATAAATTATGGCTTAAATTATTTAAAACATCCAAAGCAGTTCGTATTACAGAATCTTTATTTTTTATTTATAACAGAGCTCTCATTACTCCTGAATGTATATCCAAGTTTTCTAGCACCTCCTCTCCTTTATGCTGGTCTTGTTCTTCCTTCACAGTGACTTTAATTCACCTATTATATTATTGTTCCAATGTGTTGACATTTTGGGAATCTATCTGGGCAAAGTGTCTAGAATTTTTTTCATGTAATATTCCATTATCAACGCAAAATGTTTTTCTTGGAACTGCTTCACCAGACTTTGACAATATTTCTCCTAAACCTATGTTACTTGATCTTTTTATTGCTCTTGCATTTAAAGTGATCCTTTCTTGTTGGAAAGACACCTCTAAATTGTCTATATTAACATGGTGGAATTTTATTTGTGATGAACATAAAATTGCTACTGTTTCTTCACACTCGCTGTATCAGAAAATTAAATCTAATCTACTTTGGTTACCTTTCACTTTGTATCTTTCTGCTCACACACCTATATCCTAGTTACTATACATTATTTTTCTTTCTCTCTTCTCTCTCTTTCCCCTCTTCTTCTCTCCTCCCTTTCACGTGTCGTAATACAAAACATAATTGGTTTATAGTTATTGAATTGTATTGTTCTTTTTCACTCTCTAAATTATTTCCCTATTTTGTTTTCTACTGGTTATTATTTATTATTGATGTTGTATTGCTGTTATTGCTAATGTTCTTCTCTTCAATAAAAATTATTTTAAATAATAAAAAATACTGGAGTGGCTTACGCTGGAATCACTTACAGCGGAGTGGCATAGAGTTGAATCGCATATTGTGGAGTGGCATACACTGAAGTCGGATACAGTAGAGTGGCGTATATGGCAGTGGCATAGATTATAGTGGCGTACAGTGCAGGTGTATGCAGTGGGATTGCATAGAGTGGAGTGTTGCTAAGTGAAGTTGCGTCCTGTAAATATTGCAGAGTGTCTTCGCGTAGACTGTAGTGGCGTACAGTGGAGTGCTATAGAGTGGAGTGTTGTATAGTGTAGAGGCATATATTGGAACATCATATACTAAAATAGCGTGCAGTCGGTGGCGTACAGTGGAGTGTGGTACAGTGGAGTGGCATAATCTGGATTAGCGTACACTGGAGTTGGGTACAGTACGGTGCCATACCGTGGAGTTGCATACAATTGAGTGATGTACAGTGGGCTTGCGTAAAGTCGAGTGTCATACAGTGTAGTGTTGTAAAGTACAATTGTGTAAAGTGGAGTGCCGTATATTGGAATGCCGTACAGTGCAGTAGTGCGGAGCGGAATAGCAGTAGTGCGGTACAGAATATCACTGTACCGTATAGTGATATAGGGTACAGTGCAATGGCGTATACTGGAGCAGCCTAAAGAGTGGAGTAGCATACAGCAATAATAATAATTCCAGATTTGTAAAGCGCAACTTATCACCCCTAAGGGTATCCAGGCACTGGGGGCCGTCGAGGAATTAAGTGAGCTATTGCCCAGAGTCACATGATGCTGAGCTGGCACTGGGGATCAAACCGTAAGCCGCGTATGGTAGAGTCAACTGCTCTGGCTGCTGCGCCACACTTCTCCCTACAGTGGATTAGCGTAGAATGTAATGGCATATACTTGAGTGTCATAAAGTGAAGTGGCATATTCTAAAAAGTGTAGAGTGCAGTGGCATAAAGTCAACTTGTATACACTGGAGTAGCGTAAAGTGGCGTGTGTAATTAGGTACCGTAAAATTATGTGAAAACATGTGAATGTTATATCTGAAAAATATGATTTTTATCATCTAAATGTTAATTTTCTGGCTATATATATAAATAGTGTAAGTAATTGTAAACATATATGTTGTATGAAACATAGTTATATATTGTGCTATGGTATACCAAGCAAAGTTCATGGTATATCACAGTACATGGGGCTTAAAACTGGTGATGTGATTGGTTGATGGATGTGTAACAAAAGTAGAAATCAGCCATGTCGTTATTGTGATAAATTTGCATTATTGTACGGACAGCGTTTGGCTTACTTTTGTTTTAGGGCGTTACATATAGTTAATTATTAAATTGTATTATTGTTAACAACCTATTACAACTTTAATGAAGTAGTAATAGGTTAACGTTAAGGTTTTTGTTTTGAAAATTTTATATATTATCAACCTATAGCTTTTTGTAAACTTTATACCATATTAACTGCACTCATTTGAGGAAAGTCCCCACATTTTAGCAGACTTCTTCCACTGGTTTAATTCAGGATAGAGTAAAACGTTTATGGAATTGGCTAAAGGAAGTTTAAATTAAAAAAATGGGGGTCCTAAAAAGTGCTTAACTCCTTCGCTGCTAGGCCTTTTCCCCCGTACTAAGCCTTTTTTAGGCTATTTGGGGTAGTTCGCGCTTAGGCCCCCAAACTTTTTGTCCACATAAGGTATCCACGCCAAATTTGTGTCCTTTTTTACAACACACTGAGTATTCTAAAGGTACCCAGGGTTTGTTGATTCCCCTACGGTGATTGAAAAATTAGCCAAAATACATGTAAATCTTGGTTTTTTGGGGGGGAAATTGGAAAAAAAGTGCTGCAGAAGAAAGCGTCTGTTTTTTCCCCTGCAAATGGTATCAATTAACAGTTTATGGTGCTAAAATCCCCATCTTCCCAGCTTTCAGGAACAGGTAGACTTTTGTCTGAAAACCACATACACAGTTTTGGCATTTTACTGGGACAAAGGCAATTTTCCCTATTTGTTTTGCTTTTAACTTCCTTCCAGTTAGTGGTTGAAATGGGTATGAAACCAATAATGGTCCCAGAAAGATATACATTTCTTAAAAGTAGATAACATTCTTAATTTAGCAAGGGGTCATTTGTGTAGATTTTTCAAGGTTTTCCTTTAGAAAGGAACAGTTGAAATTAAAAAAAATCAAATTTAGTTGAAAATAACAGCCATTTGTGACTATGTTTTCACCAGTAACTTCTTTTAACTATGGCAGATTTTTTAAAGCAATATACTGTTATGTCAGTTGGACCATTATGGTTGCAGGGATATATAGGGCTTGTAGGTTCATCAAGAACCTGAGATACCCAGATCCAAAAACAGAGCTGCACATTGCAACGGTTTTTCATTGTGTGCCAGGCATACAACAATTCATTTGGTAAAATATAAAGAGTGAAAAATAGGTATGAAGGAAACCTATGTATTTCTGAAATGGATCATGATATGGAGTTTAGAAGCAGTGGTTATTTGCACATCTCTGAATCTGTGGGTACCCATACTAACATGTGAATTAGAGGGCCTTTTTCAAAATGACTATTTTTTTACACACACTGTCTTACATTTAGAAGGCAGAAATGCATAGAAAGACAATTGGTAATAACACTTATTCTACTACTCTATGTTCCCCTGAGTCTCTGGATAAAAATGGTACCTCACTTGTGTGGGTAGGTCTAATGCCCGCGACAGGAAACAGCCCAAAACGCAACGTGGACACATTACATTTTTCCACTGAAAACTGACCCTTTTTTTGTAGTGTGCTTAGCTGTGGATTTTGGGCCCTAGCTCAGGCGGTACCTAGGGAACCTAGCAAACATGTACATTTTTGAAAACTAGACACCCAGGGATATCCAGGATGGGGTAACTTGTGTGGCTCTCACCAGGTTCTGTTAGCCAGAATCCCTTGCAAACCTCAACATTTGTCTAAAAAAACACATTTTCCTCACATTTCTGTGATGGAAAAGTCTGGAATCTGTAGGGAGCCACAAACTTCCATCCACCCAGCATTCCCCCAAGTCTCTCGATAAAAATGGTACCTCACTTGTGTGGGTAGGCCTAGTGCCCGCGAAAGGAAATGGCCTAAAACGAACTGTGGAGACTTCAAAATTATCGATCACAAAAAGACCTGGTTTTGCAAGAGGGACACCTGTGTTTTTGGTCCCAGGCTCGGTGACCATCTAGGGAAACCTACCAAACCCAGACATTTCTGAAAACTAGACAACCAGGAGAGTCACAGGTTCCTGTCCATGCACTGGAGGTGGAAGCCCCTCAGGTTGTGTGCAGCAGCTTCTAGGCTTCCCTTGCTTTCGTTTTGTGTTATGCGAGGCCCTTTCCGGACGTGCCTGGGCTGAAAGTGCTGTGTCTGCTTTGCAACTATCCCCTCCTGCTCCCTCTGTTGCCCCCCACTCTCCCAGCCGCCAGGCATCCCAGGAACCACTGCTATTGCAACTCTTTTCTTTCAGACGGCATACTGGCCACCCTTATGTGTTATTGATGCAGTTTAACTGTGGTGTCTCCGCCCCAAGTGTCCCAGCCATCAGGCATCCCTAGGACCACTGTTTTGGCAACTCTCCTTTCAATGGTCCAATAGCCGCCCTTATGCATTGCTGACACAGGGGGATATTCACAAGGACTTATCTCCGAGTTATCGCCACGTTAACGCAACAAAAGTGGAGATAGATTTAACGTCCCATTCACAAGCGGTTGCATACTGCAGACAACGCAAGTATTCCCGCGATAACTGCCTCAAAATTTACCTCCACGGGTGACACCACCAACTAACCCTAATGAGATGCAGAGTAGGTGTTCCCGTGCAAAAACACACGAAAACACCACTACACCACATTCACAACGAACTGCCAGATCTGCGATGCGAACCCAAAACAGGCGATAAGCCGCGGTAGCAGCAGGGATTCAACACCTGCCTTCTGCTGGTGTTAAGCAGGACAACTACCTGCTGCATGAAAGGGAGCCCAGCCAAGAGCCACATCTGAAGACCCACAGATGCCATGGAGACAATGATCATGCAGCTCGGACACCCATGAAGGCCACAACACCCACAGCCACCACCCCCAGGCCCGCCACCACCCCCAGGACCCGTCCCGCCCCCCCGGACCACCACAGAGGCAGCATACACAAAGACAGCGGACCCACCTTAAACGCACCAGCCGCACAGACCGAACAACAGAGGAGGACATTGCCCACTACAGGCCCAAAAGGACAACCATCCCCCGCATCCTGACCCACATCGCCCAATAGCTGACGGTACCAACACAGCGCACAACGAACATCCCTCCGCAGACAAAGCTGCCGGCTGTGCTGTACATGTTGGCCTCTGGTACCTTCCAACCCACAACTGCCAGAGTTGGAGGAGTCTCACAGCCAGCCCCATCCAAGTTCATCACACCTGTCCTGGATGCCAACATCAGCCCGGTACCCCAGCACCTCCACTCCACCCACACTGCGCAGGAGCAGCTGGAGACCAAGCAAGGCTCCCACGCCACAGCTGGATTCCCTCACGTGTCGGGGGCAATCAACTGCACACATGTACCCCTCATGCCCCCTGCCGACACTGCACACAACTACCTCAACAGAAAGCACACGCATCCCATGAATGTACAGGCAATAGTGGCCCGCCCGGGACTCCTCAACAATGTCGTGGCCAACTCCCCAGGCAGAGTGCATGATTCCTACATCTCCCGACAGTCCATCATCAACCAGCTCTCCCAGGATGGAACCTATGGAAATGCAGTGCTCGTTGGTAAGTATCAAATGAACACACCACACACCTCCACCCCACAGTCATGCAACTCACGACACTGGCAATGGGCACGCAGCACAACTACATTCAACATGCCACACAACATGCCAACCAACCAGACACGACCAGACACGACAACACGACTCCATTGGTAACCTGGGCTTGCCATGCCCACAACCCAGCCACGGCACGGCACCACAGCCACACAATAGCAGGATGTGAGGAGAGGCGTGGACCAGGCATGTGCGAGAGCGGCAAGTGACCAATGAATGAGAACCTACCCAATGCCAGGTGTGGCGTGGAGGTGGCGGACAGACTTCAGTGTGCAAACCACGGAAATGGCCATGTGGACATTAACTGCTGGTGCATGGAGTGTAGTGGCCAGTGGACGCTACCATGTCCCCACAGGCTGTGGGGCAGAACGCTGAAATGTTGCACGTTACGTCCCCCCCTGCATACGCGGGCGGAGTGGGTTGGCCCTGCGTACGCCAGGCCTGCGTAGGGGCGTGGTCCTCATTCGGAATGGCCAACACGTCTGCCAGGGCGGCGCCTCCCAGCCCGCCACGAGGCCAGCGCCGTGCGCGGCGGGGCCTGCATCCCTGTGCGCTTGCTGCACCCCGGGCCGCTGGTCCCCAGACCCGTCATGCCTGGCCCAGCACACCAAGGAGGCTCCGCTCACCTGCCGACACCGGCGTGTGTCAAAGAGGGCCCACCATGTGCCGGTGCAAGCTCCAGGCCCCAGTCCCGCGACCTCTGCAGCCTCCGCAGACCATCGCTGGCCTCCACGCCGCTGGCCCACATTACTCCCTTCTCATTGACATAATCCACCGGCGTACTCTTAGGCACAGCTGTTGGCACAAGTTGAACAGAGTCGTGAGTTCTGAATGGCAGTGACCAAAGGTCTGTGGCAGCGTCCACATCACTATACTCCCTCCGATCAGTGAAGCCAAAGTCTGCATCGCAGGCCTGCGACACGTGGTGCCACTAACCCTGTTCAACGCAAGCCGGCGACACGTGGTGCCACTAACCCTGTTCAACGCAAGCCGGCGACACGTGGTGCCACTAACCCTGTTCAACGCAAGCCGGCGACACGTGTTTTGTGGGCCCCTGCAGACTACTGGCTCTGGCCTACCCTGCGCTCCAGTAGGTCCCACATATGGAACTGTGTCCTGAGTCATGAATGGCAGTGACCCCAAGTCCGTGGCAGCGTCCACATCACTGAACTCCCTCTGATCAGTGAAGCAAAAGTCTGCATCGCAAGCCAGCGACACGTGTTTGTGGGCCCCTGCAGACTACTGGCTCAGGCCTACACTGCGCTCCAGTAGGTCCCACATCCAGCACTTAGTCGTGATTCATTAATGGCAGAGTCCATACAAGTGAACGCACAGAGAGGAGTAAGAGGAAGATGCGGCTCAGTCCGGATGAAAGACGGATCACAGTCACGGAGGTGACCGAACACTAGCAACAACTGACCTGGTGCCATCAACCCTGTTCACCGCAAGTCCACGTCCCGTGGTGCCACTGAACCTGAACTATGCAGGCTGGTGGGACCATCCAACGTATGCCGGCGACACCCGGTGAATGGCCCCTGCTGACCGCTGCCTCAGGCCTACACTGCGGTCCAGTAGGTCACACATGTGGAACTGTGTCTTGGGTAAGATGTGGAGGAGTCCACACCATTGGACACGCCTCATCACAGGCGGCATCCCCTATCAGCACTGGTGCCACTAACTCTGTGCGCAATGACTCATGGGCACTTTCTGGTTGGACTTTGGTGGCGTCTGAGTCCATGGCCTGGGGGTTGTCTGCATCGTCATCTGGCTGGACCGGACTTGGTGTTAGACATGTGTCTGTTCCATTCACCTCGACCATAGTGACTGTTTCAGCGTGGTTCTGTCCTCTGCATCATGCCCTGGGGGTACACCTTCCACTGTCCACCGAGACACTCCGCGACAACCCCCTTTGTCATCTACGAAAACCTGCTCTGCTCTCGTGACCCTGCCCCAGTGCACCGCAAGTTAGCGGCCCGTGGCGGTAGGCCCGTGCAGGACGCTGTGCATCCGGGGCCACTAACTCTGGGCAGCACAAGTAATGGGGCCTTTATGGTTGAATGGGTGTGTCCTTAACGATGTACACTGTTGTCGTTTTTTGACTGCACCAGGCACTCCATGACGGCTGGTGTGCACACACCCCACACACATCCAACACAGGTGTCACTCGACATGTGAGCCCGCTAATAAAAGTGGCCGGGTGCACGTGCCCGTAGCCATTCCCACCATCTAAGCAAGTGTGTCCGTGTGGTCATTATGTCAGCATGATGTGCCAGAGCCCTGCAACATCACAGTGTGCTGTCTTCAGCGGACGATACCATGTCACCTCAGCAGTGACTGAGACCTTGGACATGTAGCTTTGCCCGCACCCCCCCCTGCATGCACATGCGGCGTGTGCTGGTCCAGCGTACGTCAGGTCAGCGCAGGGTTGTGCTGATTCGGCAGGGGGATCAGGACGTGGCTCTGGTCTGGCCTTGAGCAGGAAGTGCGGTAAGTGTGTCTCTGTGTTGGGGGATTGTCGCCACCAGGGCCACAGTAGTCGATGTTGCAATGTAGCATGCACCAGGAGGGCGGGCCCGCACGTACGGGGAAATGTAGGAGCGCAAGACCGCTCAGGGTCTTGGCACATGCATGCCAAGTGTTATGTGTATCAGTCCTGCGGCTGCATATGTCAGTTGCCTAGCCTCAATCGCAGCGCGATCACAGCCAGCCATGGACTGTACACCTGTGTACGCCCTGTCCGGACCATTGGCCTACACTCACGTGGCCACACACCCTCAAAGGCCAGCTTCACGGTGTTGTTGGCATGCCGCTGGACATGCGTGGACAGGCATTACAATGGTGTGCCGTAGGAGTGCACGTGGTACAACAGCGCAGCGCACACAAGTGTGGGGGCTCGTGGGAGGGAGGAGCAGCTGTGAGGCAACGTAACACACAGTGAGGCCGCTCATATGCCATGTGCTGGGCATATCATCCATGATTCCCTGGATCGCAGACATCCCACCATACCCACGACAGGCCTCTGTACATCTCCTGTATGCATGCAGATGGTGAAGTTACTGTAGGGATGAAAGGTCCTTTGTCTGAACTATCAGGCGGTAGCACATCTGCAGCTCCGAGCTGGAACTTGCATGTGGCCAGCACCCCCTGACAGATACGATAGCATTTGCTTGCGACTCCCACACTACGCACTGCCCGACGTGAGACCAACGTGTACACATCCCACACGCAGAAGTCCTTGGTCGTAGTTAACGTGCGTGATATGGCCTTCACACGTACTCCCACCTCACCCCAGGTCTGCACCCGTTGCACACAGACACTGCTCATTGCTCCAAGCTGTGCCATTTCATCCACAGGACTGGCACAGGGCAAGCCAGTGCCGCTTCAAGCAGAGCCACTGACGCAATGGCAGACCATCCCGGACACATGCTCATCTCCAGTCACGTGGACCTGTACCGTGCACGTCTGCTGCATGTACTGGGGGCACTGCCATTGGCAGTGCTGCGGATCACTTACCGGCTGGGCTTCTGCCTAGCCAACGTCACCTGCGTTCAGCCTGTGTTGCATTGTCGCTCGTGCATATTCGAGTGGACCATGGATGTCTGCCTCTCCAGCGTAACGGCAGCTGACCTGGATTTCGACGTGTGTGTGCGCCCCCTGTTGGCCCACGACCAGGAGTGTCACCGTGATGCCCGTTTATGGCATGCCTGGATGTTTGGCATGCATGCTGGCAACTGGACCTTGGAGATTGCACGAGTCGTCGTGTGCAGTGACCACATTGAGCCGCTCCCCGATTGGGCTTTGGTGCAAATTGGGGCCAGGGGTTGGAGTCAGCACATCTGTCCGGGACAGCTGATGGATTACATCGCCGACAAGTTAGATGTGGAGGACAACGATCTCTCATTGGAAATGTTGGCCTACGCTGCTGCACTGGCGTTCGTGGACGAGTGACAAGGTACCTGCAGCCACAACTGGATGTGACCCATTGCACGCGTCCCGACGCCTGGTTGCATGTTGAGGATATGGTCACATGTCCCAAGACGACAGTGGACATGGCTGCATTGGCCTGGACTCCTGATCCATGCGCGGACAACCAACGCGGGTTGGCACTGACTTGTGTTGGTGATGGACTCCCCCGGGGTGGACATGGGCGCTTTCCAACGTTCCTCATTCAGACATGCTGCTGCATTGGTCTGCATGTCGTGGCACTTCTCTTGGCTGTACTGACACGCACTTGTTGATAAAGTTTCCGCACTTTCACTTGTCTCCAACTGTGTTGGGTCTTGATTTGTATGCCAATGTGTGTGTCACGGCCTATCTGGCTCCCTGCCATACGTGCATTGCTACCCCATCAGGGCTGTGGGTTTGTACTTGTGCATTATCATGTCCCTGTTTCATGCTTTGCCAGATGAGTATGGCCATTTACCGGCCACAAGCGGGTGCACTTGTGTCCTGTGTTCGGTTGTGCAAATGTTGCTGTTTGTACCACATTGTGTTCGATGTTGGGGTGCTCTGCTTCCTATGTGTGTGTGCTGCATTGTGTGTGAGATGTCCCTTCAGCTCTGATTTGGCTCACCCTTCTCCCTTTCAGGCAGTGTGGTTTTCACTTCTGTGCTTGTTCAGTGGTGTGATATTGCCGGGTTGTGTGACTTGTGCTCTTGGTTGGTGTTGTTACTCTTGGGTATGGTTTGTCTGCAGTTGTGCTGTGCTTAATTGTGCATGTGTGCCATTGTGCCCATCTCCTCCCGCCCCCCCCAGTCCCTGGTCGTTCCTCTCCCTGTTGCTGTTGTGTCTGTTGATTTTGGGCAGTTTCCGGTCCCCGGGTCCTGCCACCATCTCCAGACTGATGTGGTGGACACCATTTCCTCCATGTCATCCAGCTCCTGGTGTGGCGCTGGACTCCCACCTCCGGTGTGCATTGCTGCCTTCTGGTTGTTGGCGTGTTTCTGCTTGTTTGTGCGTTTCGCATCATTCCAGCTGTTCTGCTTTTCTTCCATTGTCCTCCTCCGCTCTCCGGCTGCATTCACCAGGTCCACGATGGACTGCCATGTACAATGTTTTGTTGCAAATGGGGCTTGTGGGGTTGTGTACTGGCTCCGGTTGCCTCCATTGTGCTTCGCTGTTGTTTTCTGTTTGGTTTGTCTTTCTTTTTCAGGCTTTTGTAGTGCTTATTCCCGCCTGCCGTGTGTGTGTCGCGGGTCTGGCGCTGCTTATCGCTGCTTTCCTCATCGCGAATGGGCTCATCGCACGTTTTTTGGTGTTGAGGTTTGTGTTTTTATCTCCGTCGAGGTGGTTGTATCGCGGACATTGGCCGCGCTTTCGGCAGACTATCGCATGGTACCGTCGTGTTGTGAATTCCACGTTAACACGGGGTTATTTTACCGCGATAGGCCGCGATGTGTAAAGTTGCGTTAACACTTTTTGGAGATGTTTAGCGCACGTTCTTGTGAATATCCCCTACAGTGTCTTCATGCTAGTTGTTGTGGATCCTGTCCCCCTGTTGTGGGCAGCGGCTGGGATGCCCACTGTCCTGGTAGGTGAAGGTGGGCGTGACATCATTTGCGGTCAGCAGCTGACTGGTAACCCCAGGTCTCAGCATTTAGGCTTTGGTAGGGAGGGTCACATCCTCCTCCAGGTATTGGATTCTTTGAATGACTTTGCCCATTCTTGAGTGCGGGTTCTTTCCCACGTCAAGGTACAGCTACTTGAAGGAGCCAAAGGGAAGAGGGGGCGGTGTGCCTATGCTCTCTACTTCCGTGCCCCACACTGCCCTTACTCCTCCACAATGCCCGTACATCCTGGAGCCCTCAGTGGGCATTAGCCTCAGTCCACTAATGGTCAGGTTTTACTACCCTCGCCCGCTGTTCAACCCACCCCAATTAGGCTACTTGGTCCACCTGGCCTTTGACCGCCCCTCCCCTCCACCAGTTCTTCTTTCAATAAGAGTCAGAGACCTTGGGTGGAGGTAAAGGGTCGCAGTTTATTACGGCGAGTCATAATTCAAGAAATGGTCATAAATCACCATGCATGTAATCGATCATTTATATACCCACTAGATCATGCAAGGGTATCATAAATCAACCATGCAGCCATAAATAATTGAACCCCAGCCTTAAGCCAGTTTGGCACGGCCATAAATCATCTTTGACAGCACCATCCAGCACCGGTCCCTGTCCATGCACTGGATTAAGTTACGCGCAGCAGCTTCTAGGCTTCCCTTGCTACCGATATGTGACATCTGAAGCCCTTCCAGGCCGTGTCCGGGCTGCAAGTGCCATGACTGATTTGCGACTATCCCCTCTGGCTCTCTATGTTGCCCTCCTGTGTCCCAGCCGTCAGGCATCCCAAGGACCACGGGTATGGCAACTCCTTCCTGGGCGTGGCTAAGCCAGACAAGATGGCAGACAATACTCCTTGAGGCTCTGTTCGCCAGCACGCAAATCAACAATCATCCGGGCTGGGGCCCCCTATGGCGGATGGCTTGGGGTTGCCTATGAGTAGGGGCAAACCCTTGAGTCTCCCTACAGTGAACTTTGTGGCACCCAGCGGAATCCCACGCGCTGCTTCCAGACCCTGGGATTATCACCACCAGGCACTGATTGGCGCAGGACGACTGTGGCCCAGGCCCTTCAGGCGATCAACCCTCCCTTGCTCCCCATGTTTGTTAATGCTAGGTAGGTCGTGAAAGACTGTCACTCTGAAAATTAGGTCATAGTTCTAAAATGTTTGGGAAGCACTACTGTAGTGGGTGGCACAAGGGGTGCTGCAGACAAATAGTGACCATTCACTTACAGGTTCTGGGTATCTGTACCATATACTAGTGATGTATAGGTAAGGTGTAAGGTGCCACTCAGATGTCTACCAATTTCATAATGCTGAAAGAAGGTGGGTAGGCCCTTTACCACCAGTTTGCAAGGGTAAAGTGCACCTAGTTCTAAGCCAACAAAAACAGTTGAGGCAAAAATCTAGGAGAACACCGCACAAAAGATGGTGATTTGCAATAACTATGATTTGAAGCAAAACGCCAGGTTTCGATGGACTCCCGGTGGAGTTCTATTCTACATACGCCACTAAGCGAGTCCCACACCTGGAGAAACTATATAACACTTCCCTTGACATGGGCATTCTGCCCTCATCCACTAGAGAGACGCTAGTGGCATCCTTGCTGAGACCTGGGCAACCCCCGAGGGAGCCAGCCTCGTATCGACCACTGTCAATGCTAAACACAGAATACAAAATACTCAGCAAGATCCTGGCCAGTCAATTGCTTCCGTTGCTCCCACAACTGATACATATGGACCAGTGTGGTTTTGTCCTTCGTCGGAACACCTCTCTGAATATTCAGGGGTTGTTTAAGGTAAGGGATGCAAGCCGAGACCATTACCCACATGCCAGATGCCTCTCCTTGGATGTTTGGCAAGCTTTCGACTCCCTGGGCTGGGATTTCATACTACCGGTCCTGGCACGATTTACGATACCTCCAGCATACATTAAATGAGTAAAATTACTTTATACTGCTCCCACGGCCAGAGCAAGAATGGGCCCATATATATCAAATACATACCTGGTATGGCAAGGCATGCGTCAGGGTTGCCCCCTCACCCCCCTTCTTTTTATATTGGCCATTGAACCCATAGCTCAAAGGATTCGACAAGAGGCAGCACACCGGGGGATCCCTATAGGCAATGCAGTACATACTGTATCGCTCTATGCTGACAATATGATTTTGTACTTTAGGTAATTTTGGGAGTGGCAGGTGGAGATGGCCCAATTGCTGTCCACATGTGGAAATCTCTCTGGACTCCGCACAAATGTGAATAAATCATGTGGTTACTTGCACGTATGAGGAGCCCATACTCCAATTCGGAGACTCACAGATACCAGTGGCCCCTTGGACCTTTCGGAATCTTGGAGTTCACATTAACAGGGAAAGCCCTGACTTATTGGAAAGCAACCTAACTCATACGGTCACAGCAGTCAAATCTCAGGGGGCCTTTTGGGTTACATTGCCTCTTTCTGTGGCCGGACATCTGGCCCTGGCAAAGATGGTGATGTTGCCACACTTGTTGTATCATTTTGTGAACGTACCCATTGCAATACCGGCCTGGGTGTTTAAAAATTGAATACTATAATGATTGACCTGGTGTGGGGACAGGGGTGCTGCAGAGCCACCCTGGAAAAATAACAATTGCCACTGGATAGGGGTGGAATGGGGGTCCCAGACTTCAAAGCCTATTGTATAGCCGGGCAACTACAGTGGCTGTCATACTTGCTGGCTAGTCATAATCTGTCCGAAATAGACAACACGAAGGATCAACTTGAGCACAGCCATACATAGATTGCAGTGTCCCAATGACCCGTCACTGCCCACACATACATTACTATTATGCATTGCTCTAACGTACTGGAAAAGGGCGATGAAATATACAGCTATCCGGGGGCCCTATGCACCCAATATACCCCTGTGCAGCCTCCCTACTGCTTCGGGCATTTTGACAAGACGTAGACTGGACCCCTGGGAGCAGGTGGGTGTCACTACGATGGGGGAGCTATTTACGGATGGCACCCTGATGTCCCACGCAGATTTCATACACACTCATGGTCTCCCTGACTCCATGTTCCTCACTCATGCCAGTATTCTTTGATATGTGCGTAAATATTGGGCTGCGGATGGAGCAGAGCCACCTGTCCATGAACTCCTCAGGGCACTTCACACGGTTGGGCACAGTCGACCCTTGGCGTACTGGCTCTACAGGGTACCCCAGAAACACCTTATGGCACCACTCACTTCCTTGAAACACAGGTGGGAGATGGATCTGACTCAGAAACTCACGGATAAGGAATGGGCCTGTATTTTAGAATACCCCACAAAGATATCTTGCAACTCGAGGTTCAAATTCATCCAATTTTCCATACTACAGAGAGCATTTTTGATTCCACACAAAATGAACCACATGTACCCAGTGGCATCCTTGGTCTGACCCCATTGCCATGCGCTTGGAGCAGATCTGCTACTCATTCTATGAGCATGCTCTCAAATATCCAATTACTGTACAGGAATACCGGAAGCATTGGGGGAGTTCACAGAGCCGACCCATTGGGATAACCTAGAACAGTGTATACTTGGGCAACCCATGAGACCAAGGGGTTCAAAGGTGGGAGTTCAGTCCATGAATTTGGCACTACTATTAGCGAAACGTTTGCTAACTAAACGCTGGAAATCCCCGTTGGTCCCCAGGGTGGATGACTGACGGGAGACGGTACATCATTGGGGTCTTGCTGAAAGCAAGGGCATTAGGCAGGAGGAATACAGGGGCTGCTTAAAACACCCATCTCCATGGATTGGGATACGCTATTGGAGGGCTTTAAAGCACAAGAACATGAACCCTGAAGAGATACTGCATTGAGGCAGGGATGGGCGACAGAGATCCAGCACCAATTGCACCCTTGTGCTACTTCATACTTCTGAGGTTCACATACTATCAAATCTACGTGGTCTGTTTCCAGACTTTAGCACTTACACACTTGTACCTTCCCCTTACAATGGATAGAATAAGTATTTGGTGACACGTCAGGTTTATTGGGGAGCCGGGTGGGGTGTGGGTACATTACTCAATCGTTTGTACTTTTTTAGGTCGAGCTTACAGCACTTGCGCTGTTGCAATACGTTGTATGTACTTGTGGGGTCTGACTCCTCCCATGCATTTGCATTGGCTTTTGTGTGTGTCAAGTAAAAATGGTAGCCTGCAAATGGCTAATGGTGGGTGATGTCCCACCTTTTTCTCACAAGGCAACTCCCATGGAGTATTGTCTCGGGAACGAGTAGCGACGCTCACGTTGCTTGCATGCCTTTAACTTGTTTTTTTTTTTTAAAGCATTTGGACCCTGGTCCCAGGTTGCATATTGCACTTCATGCTACAGCTATCAACGTCGAAAGTAGGTCCACTAACATCAAAAATGCTGGTCAATCCGAATTTACATATAAAGGTACTGATTGGTCTGTACGGGTGTGTTTTGGATTTAAAAAAATAGTAAACAAAATGTACAGTGCACATTCAAAATAGCACTCCAATATAGGACGGAATACATAATTTTGTTAAAACGGATAACTCCCCATCTAATTTCAATAGTGATTATCGTTCTTTCTCAGTACTCTGTGAAGAATAAAAGAAAGATTGAACACCCTTCCTATATCAGCTACACAACTAACTGAACCAATCACAATCCAGGGCCAGCAATTTGCGCTGCCTATTTGCAAGAGACTGTGTGAGAGGCGGGGCCATAGGTGGATAGATGGACGCACACGCGCCTTTCCATAGACACAGGACAGGCACCATGCAGGTATCGGGGCTAGCTTTTCTCCAAACAGGACAGGCACCATGCAGGTAGCAGTGCAAGCTTCCCAACTGATAGAGCGCTGATAGCACTCTATTTTGTATGAGTGCACTATACTTATGGTTTAAACGCACTCTCATGTATTCGTATTGTTTGCAGTGTTTTATGACTATTAAGAAACATTTATTTGCATTATTTGATGTTGAAACTAGTGATCGCAATTAATTAGAACTTTGTATGTATTATGATTACTTCATGCATAATGTGCAGGACAATATTACTCATATATATGGAAATTATGATTAGTATAAGTTGCCTGAAATATAGGCCCAAAGTTAGTGTTTAAATTCTCCTTGCTCTCGAGAAATAAATAATTAAATTATTGTTGTGTTCGAAGTTAGAATGTTTTCATCCTGCTGCAGGTGCAAGAATACACATCGTTATTTCCAGAGTTAAGGAGAAACCCGGAATGTCTTTGAAGATGGCTGGGAAGCGAGAAGGGAGGATGCCTTGTGTATCTGGTCTGTCTGAAAGCCAAGGCCACTGGAAGGAGATATCATTAATTACATTTATTTCATGAAAGAAAAAGCTACTGCCTAGAGGTGCGATGGAAAGTTTTAAGAAGAATGACGCAATGTGGGATGAATCCCATCTTTTGTATGATGCGCAGGGACAGCGAGTGCAGACTTCTGCTAGCTTTCGGAGGAGAAGGAGCATCTTAGAGCAAGCTCCAAAGCCAAAAGATAAAACGACCCATTTGACGTGAGTACTTCTTAGGAAGTCAACACGAGCTGACACCTTTGGGGAATGATAGAAGAGAGACAGGAAGGGCCCTCATATAGAGCAGTGTAGGGACAGATTTTGATTTCTTTCAATGAGCCGAGAACTGAATATTGCATCTATTTTGTGTTGCGTTGTGATTCTGGAATTTATAATCATCTGTCTTTTGGGCCGCATTACTTATATTCGTAAAATCGGCTCTGTATTAATTTTTCTGTACCGCTATACTTTGCTATTGAGATCTATTTACATCCAATTGTTTTTGGCCTTATAATAAATATTCAAACTGCACTTTGGAGTTGGTGATCTTTTCAGGCATGACGACTTGGCTAATAACAGTCTGAGTTGTTTCCTCCCCTCAACCACTTTAGGTAAATAAAAGATCGATCGCTTATGCTATGTTTAGTAGGGAACAGTAGGTATGCAATTTAGCGTAATCAAATGGTAGCAGAGGATGGTTTACCTTTAAAGTGGTTTACCTCTAAGGTGAGGGGAGTCATCAGGAGTAGGGTTGAAAGTTGAAGAGCCCTGAAGTGGAGCGGAAGACGGCGGAGACCGGCGGACGTTGATGGTGCGGCGGAAACAGTGGTGGCGTGAGTATGAAAGGACTTGTGGTTTTAGATTGCAGTGATGAGTAACTGGGTGATGTCTTGCGGAGTTGGGATGTATGTTGAGTGAATGTGGGTTTTTTGGTTTACTGGTTAGGACACGTGCGAATCAGGAAGTTTGGTTAGCGGACTCAAGAGAAGTCCAAGATCCCGGGATAGTTTTGTATTTGTAATTGTCTGATCAGAATTGTGGGTGTCGTAAAGCGCTATCGATGACCCACTTGTGTTAGGGACCTTTGTGTGAAAGAGGAATAGGTCGCGGTAGAAAGCCTCAGGTACCTGGGGTGGACTATGGCGATTGAGTGACCAACGCAGGTCGGGGGTCACAACGGTTGAATGTTCTTGTGAGAGTGTTCTATCGATCTTTAGTGACAGACAATTACTTGTGTTATGTGACTGTAAGTTATTGTAATTGTGTAGGAACAGTTACTTGGTTTAATAACTTTTGTATTACAGTTACTTGTAGTACGAATGTGTGTATGGGAGTTTGCGGTGAAATTGTAAAGGCGGGTGAGCCGCTGCAAGGAGTGAGAAGTGACGTCAGGGTGCGCCGCGCTGTGATAGGTTGGTTGGTGTAACGCCGCGCTGGGATTGGTGGAAGTTCGTTTGCAGGGGAACAGCGTAATTTGGGCTTGCAATTGATCGATTTCACAATGAGATGCTTTAGGGTATTGCGAGATTTGTGTAGAGGCGACACAGGGGTAGTGACTCGGGTAGGAGAAGAAGCTCCGCCAGAAGACACACCGGCACATTACATGGCAACGAATGTAGGACTTCATACTATAGTGTGGCTTCAGAATTGGCATAAAATTACAGAGAAAGAGGGTGAATTGGCTTTCCCTCGTTATGGGTCTTTCCGTATGGAGGTACTGACCCAGCTGAGGGGGGTGATGAATGCATTGAAACTCCCCCTAGACCCACACAATTTGAGGCATTAGATGCATGGATGAGAGCTGCCCTAGTAAAAAGGAGAGAGGCTTCACAAGGAAGAATGAGGAAAGCAATGAAGGCCTATCATGATGCTAGATGGGATGCCCAATTGAAAAGATGGAGAGTAGACACTATAGAGGGAGAACGCTTATACCCATTTTGTACATTAAGGGAGGGGGCAGAAGAGAAAAAGACGACAGAGGAGGACAGTGATACGGTGTAAGAAAGTGGCTCTGTATATACTGAACCAAAGTAAGGTTCAGTGTGCACAGAGTCCACAGTCCCCAGAGGTTTGGCAGAGGCTAAAGTTAGATATAACCTTACTCTCTAAAGTGGTAGCTTGGTCGAGCAGTAAGGCAGTATCAGAGGACAGTGTAAAGCATTTGTTGTACACACAGTCAGCAAATGGTCTCACACACTCAAGAACTGAACTCTAGGCCAATGGTTTTGTATCAAAATATATAGTTGTTTTATTTTAGAACCAACAATAGGTATCAAAATATACTTTCTCAGAATGAGTTACTTTAGTTAAATACTTTTCAAATAGGCAATAGACTTTTGAATACAATAGTTACAGTTGTTGCAATAGGCAACACAATTTCAAACACAATAATACATTGAGCTCAATGGGAATTTATAGTTAAATGCAATAGATTACTTTTTGGATTACTTTTCTTACCACAGGACTGGATCCTAGATTCAGTCCTGGGACATCTCCTGTAAACAGTTGAGTAAAAACGTTTTGTTTACAGTTGTGATTTTTAAAGAATATTATTGTATTTTAAAAGTTGACAAACTTTTTCACATAGAATCACCAATGTTATCCTATGGGAGGAAATTCACTTAGCAGGTAAGTGTGGTTATTGTTACTTTTTCTAACTCAGTGTTGGATCCTGGATCCAGCACTGGTGCATCTCCTGTAAACAGTTGAAAGAATGTGTTTTTGTTATACAGGCGATTTTTAACGAATATTTGTAAGTTTGCAAAATCGACAGAAACTTTTTCAGCAAAAACCAGGCAATGTTATCCTATGGAAGGAAATTCAAGTTACCGGTAAGTACAGTTATGATTACTTTTCAGGGTCAGTGCTGGGCACCAAGATCCAGCACTGGGATCTCTCCTGATAACAGGTGAGTAATTTCGTTTTCGTTGATCGGACGATTTTTAGTGATTATTTTAAAGTTTCAAAACTCGACACTTAGAAGAAATTTCAGTGTAAACCAGTCAATGTTACCCTATGGAGAAAATGTAGGTTATCGGTTTTCAGGTAAGTACTCGACTGGCAGAGTTAAGGTTCTGGGCATAGACTCAGGGGTCTCCCAGGGTCAGTGATGCACTGTTGTTGCACCCTCAGCGGCACTAGGGCAGCCGGGTGCAGAGTGTTGAGGCCCAATGTTATCCTATGGGGGATAGGGGGCCTCCGGTTGGTGGCTGCTGGCGAGCAGGCCACAAAGTTGTGGGAGCAAAGCTCCTAGGGTTTAGGTCAGGGCAAATTGGGAAACAAGCCAGCACAAAAAGTGCACCCTCAGCGGCGCTGGGACGGCCGGGTGCAGAGTGCTGTTTTGGCGTTGGGTGCCCTGTTGTTTTCAATGGGGATTTTCGGTTTTAGTTTTCAGCTGCAGGCTCGGTCCGGGAAGACTTCCAGGAGGAACCAACAGCTGGGCAGGTAAGTTGGAGGGCTTGGGATGTAGGTGCACCTCGGGTTCCTTTCTCCAGGGCGCAGGGTGGCTGGATGCAGGGGTGTCTTTTGAGGTCGGATTTCACCTTACCGGGCCACTCGCGGTTGGGGGGGGGTCTCGTGCAGAGGCTGCAGGCGACTTCGGGGAGTCCTGGAGGGGTCAACCCACAGTGGACTCGGACTCTGGAGCGCTGGGGGACCTCGCTGGGACCGGTGGGCCACTTGAACTCGGGCTGTAGGCGACGGGTGCAGTGGTGGTTCCAGGCGTCGGGTTTCTTTTTCCTCCGCAGGCTCGGAGTCTTTGTTTGGTGTTTCTTTTGAACAGAGCTGCTGTTCACAGGATATCCAGTCTTTGTTGAAGGCAGTCAGTCCTCCCCGGGGTTCTGGAGGTCGCTGGCTGCAGGACAAGACGATTTTTGGCGCAGGATCTCTGGAAACTGCAGACGGGCCGGTAGGGCCTGGGCCAAGTCAGTTGTTCTCTGCAGTCCCCTCTGCTGGGCATCTTCTTTCGTCCTTTTTCTTCTTAGGTTGCGGGAATCTGAGGAAGGAAGCTTCAGGGTGCCCCTAAATACTAAATTTAGGGGCGTTACAGGTAGGTAAAGGGCAGGGACCAATGGGTCCATTCCCTGGGGTGGGTACACCCCCTATCCTGCCCCTCTCCTGTGGGAGGGGGGCAGTAGCCTAGTCCTGATTGGGCAGGGCTCCCCATCTTCAAGATGGCGAGAGCCCGGAGTTGTGCTTCACCTCGCCTCCCCCAGCAGAGGCTGGCACATCCCCTTTCCTCCCTTGGGGTTTCCCGCCAGTCTTCCCGCCAGAGAGGGGGTCAGAACCGGTGGGGGCCAGTTGCTGAGTACAGCAAGTGGCCTGGAGAAGCTCACAAAGGCGGCATGCCTTTGAAGCTTCCCCTGCCCATCCTGGGGAGGAGACCTAGCACCTCGCCCAGGATGTGCATTGTTGCAGGCCCAGGAGAGCGGATGGCTCTCCACCCAGGGGTCCAGCAACATGTCTGCTGTGTGGCAGCTGGGGCAGCCCCTCAGACAAGACGTGGATTGTAGGTTAGGTTCAGGGGGCAACTCTAAGTTGCCCTCTGTCGTGCATTTTACATTAAATCCCACACTGGCATCAGTGTGGGTTTAATGTGCTGAGAAGTTTGATACCAAACTTCTCAGTCTTCAGTGTAGCCATTATGGTGCTGTGGAGTTCGTAATGACAACCTCCCAGCACCATACACTCTTAATGGCATCACTGCACTTACAGTGCCCAGTAATGGCCCTGGGTACTGTAGGGGCACAGGGCTCATGCACCTGTGCCCACACCACTGGCATAGTGCACCCAGCTAGAGGGGTGACTGAGGTATGCCAGGGCAGTGTGTTTAGTGGGCATGGCACACAGGGATGTGTGCCATGTCGACTCTCTGTTTAGTTCTGCACCAAGACACTCAGCCTGCAAAGGCAGGGTGTGTGTGTCAGGGTACAGGGCCTCTAAGGGTGGCACAATAAGTGCTGCAGCCCTTAGGGGCCTTCTCTGGTCACAGTGCCCTGGGTACCTAGGGTACCATTTACCAGGGGCTTACATGTGGCCAGAGATGCCAATTGGGTTTAGGCTTTAGTACAGTTTTTAGGGAAGGAACACAGGCCCTGGGTACCTGATTGGCAGGGACCCAGGGCACACCAAGGAAAAGTGCATCAGTTATCAGGCAAAAAGTGGGGGGGTTACTGCAACAGAAACCCACTTTCCTACATACGGATGACAGCATTCTCGATAGATTGCTAGCGGAACGTCCTCCACCGTGCGACTCTAAATCAGAGACAGAGAGGTCGCGCACATCAGAAGAGCTTTTAAGTGTGGGACAACTGGGTTCAGAGGAACAATCGGCAGGAGTAAGAGGCAAGATTACAATAGTACGCATTTCGGGAGGGTCTGGAGGAATGAGGTATCCAAACTGTGAGCCAGTACAACCTGCAGAAAACATGCAGTTGCCAGATGCTTTGTCAATACCAGTCACAATAGGGCCGGTGGTTCCGATATATACTCCTAGAGAAAGAAACGATGACAGTCAACAACACATAAGTGAAGGGGAAGAGACCATGTCTGGAGGGAGCCTGGCAATGAGTGGGACTGGGTTAAGTCAGATACCAGTGGAATCTAGTACTCCACTGCCAGCTACAGCTGATCCATCAAGAATGGATAGTGGGTCAGAACAAAGACGGACAGGAGCTCTAGCGAATTCTAGGTCTGACCTTCGAATGTGGGTTCAACCAGTGAGAGAGTCAATGATGCCAAGGGAAGAGACAAGCAAGAGACAAGAAGCGCCTAGAGTACTGTTTGGGCCACAGGTTATTTGTGCAGGTGACCATTGGAGAAGTCGAAGCTTAGAAAGAGATAGAGACCCAGCTTCAAAGATAGAAGAGGGTGCAGTTCCTAGGAGAACTCAAAGCTGTGACAGGGAAGATACAAGAAACGAGGAAATTCAGAAAGTGTTGAAAAGCGCGATAAAAGCGCCAATGCTGGATGTGGTACGTTTAAAGGCAGAACTAGACGAGGTGATTGAAGGTAATCTGCCCCTGATCAAAATTGATACGTATGACTCGAGCGAACTATTGTTCGTAGCAAAGGACATGACAAGAAAGGCCAAATGAGCTTATGATGCCTTGTTGCTTTTGGCACAAAGATATGAGGTAGATTTGTCAAAGACCAAGCTGACACAGGGTTCTTGTAGATTAAATTACACAGACAAGGATTTGGAAGAGAAGCGAACGAGTGGATTAAAAGCACAAATTAGAGAACTAGTGATAGGGATGTGGACATGGAAAGAATTAGACAGATGGAACGAAAGATGGGCCAAAAAGAAAAGCTTCAAGACTGGAATAGGGAATACTCCGCCTCCGGGTGGAGGGACGAGAGCTGCAGGCAATTTCCCCCTCAGGGAGGTACAGAATGGAGGATATGTACACGTGCCATGGAGCAGGGGTGATTTAGCGGCATTTACGAATGATTTTACTCGTCTGAGGGAAAAACCTGCTGAGTGGTACAAGCAAATAGATCGGTTTGTAAAGATATCGAAAGTATTGTGGATTGATTTAAACACCTTGTTTGATATAGTAGTGCCGGCGGATTTGTGGGCGGCATGTAAGATTGCCATTGAGTGGCCTACTGCAGAGCCACCTAGAGATTCAGTGACTCATGGTCCTTCACCTGATGTAATGAGAAAATATGAGCAAGTGATTACATGGTTGCAGTCGAAGGTAGCTCCTCAGATTGTTGATTGGTTGAAAATTGATCGCACCATTCAAGACTCTAAGGAATCAGTATATGATTATTACGAAAGACTATTGTTAGCTTTTAAGCAGCATAGTGGATTGGATACAATTGAACAGAAAGATATGGGACAGTTTGTCTCGAAGTTTGTGTTGGGACTGAAATCTGATATTAGTTTGATGATACAGCAGCACTTGATATGTTGGCGGAATAAGTCGGTGGATGAGATTCTGCGTTATGCTAAATATTGCAGTGATCAAGTGGAATCGACACAGAAGAAATTGAAGGACAAGTTGATGTTGGTGCAGTTGAGAAACGCTGATACAACGCAGGGGTTTGGAGGAGGTCAAGGTAGAGGTAGAGGAGGTGGAAGAGGAAGAGGAAGAGGAATGGGACAACAGATGGTGACCCAACCTGGTAAGGGTAGAGGAAGAGGAATGGATCCAGGTGCCAGTGACTGGGTGGCCGAACAGAAAAGGGTCACTGCCTGTCACAAAATCGGGCATTGGAAGCGCAAGTGTAGATTAAATCCAGCAAATCAGATACAGATGGAAGGAGAGAGACAGATGTCTGAGACTGTCAATACTGTGACAAGACCCAGGTCTATGTATGGAGGAGGATATGAGCCGCAAGTGCAAGTACCTCAACCTCCTAGGATACCCATGCATAATCAGTTATACCATCAGATGCCTTACTTTGAAATACGAGATAGATTTGATCAAAATCAAGATTTACAAGAGTGTCAGAGGGGGGTGCAAGAGGAATGCACCTTGAATGCAATCCTAAAAGTAGATCAGAGTGGGCCGTTTGTGGATGCAGATGTGAATGGATATCCTGTGACCTTCTTATTGGACACTGGAGCTGCTCGCTCCATGGTGAGAACTGAAGTAGTCCCAAATTTAACTCTTTCGGGACGATCGATTCAAGTAGTGGGGGTTAGTAATCAGAAAATGACTAATCCATTGACAAACGAATTACCCGTGAGAATAGGACCATTTCGAGACAAACACCAATTTGTAGTGTGCAACTCAAGTCTGGTCTGTCTTTTGGGACGAGACCTTCTGTGCAAGCTCAATTGTACTATATCGTGCACTCCGAGAGGTGTGGAATTGCAAATATATGATGACGATGCTGATTTTAAAATGGTTAACATGAGTCTGTGTGCAGAAATGTTTGTGGTGCTTACAATAGCAGAATTGCCACATGACTTGAGAGACTCAGTTGATCTGAAAGTGTGGGATTTTACAGGCGAGGATGTAGGTCTAATGAGAGGGGTTGAGCCAGTTAAGATACAGGTCAAACCTAATGCTGACTTCCCGCGAACGCCACAATATAAATTGACTCCAGAAACTGTAGCCGGAATAAGACCTGTAATTGAGACTATGATTGCCCAAGGTATTCTCAAGGAGATAAGAGGAAGTCCCTGCAACCCAGCTATCATGGGACTGCAGAAGCCAAGTAGCAAGTACAGAATAGTGCAGGATCTGCGTCGGGTTAATGAAATTGTGATCCCATGTTGTCCTGTGGTACCGAATCCAGCTGTTATTTTATTCCAGATACCATGCAAAGCAGAATGGTTTACAGTGATAGATTTGTGACATGCATTTTTCTCCATACCATTGCATGAAGAAAGCCAGTTTTTATTTGCGTTTAGGATGGACGATCGTGTATTAACATGGAAAAGAATTCCTCAGGGGTATACAGAAAGCCCCTCCATTTTTAGTCAATGTCTGAAAAAGAACCTTGAAGGACTGGTGATGGCCCACAACTCAGTCTTAGTGCAATATATAGACGACCTTTTGGTCGCCTCAGAGACTGAGGATGCTTGCAGGATTGACACTGTGGCGTTGCTGAATCATTTGGCAGAGAATGGACACAAAGTGTCTCCAAACAAATTGCAGTATTGTTTGTCTGAAGTTCAGTACCTAGGTCACCGGATTGAGAAAGGAAAACGAAGGGTGTCACCAGATCGCATAGAGGCGATTCTGCAAATGGGAACTCCGAAAACACAAAAAGAAGTCCGCATGTTTTTGGGAATGGTCGGCTATTGTCGACAGTGGATCCCAAATTTTTCCTTGCAAGCAAAGCCTCTGTTGAAACTGACTCGAAAGGATGTTAGTGATCCGGTACCATGGGATGACGTGTGCTTGAAAGCCTTCCGTGAGCTGAAGGAAAGTATCTGTCGAGCTCCAGCTCTCGGAATGCCGGATTATAACAAAGCGTTTTTGCTCTTTTGCTGTGAAAAGGAGGGATGTGCGTTAGCAGTCCTAGTGCAGACACATGGGGGTGCTCGTAGACCAGTAGCTTACTTCTCAGCTACATTAGATCCTGTAGCTTCTGCGTTGCCCGGATGTCTGAAATCCGTTGCTGCAACCAGTGTCAGCATTGAAAGATGTGAAAGCATACTGATGGGTTACCCGCTCATTGTTTATGTACCTCACTCAGTAGAATTATTGATGACTCGGACGAAAACACAGTATCTGACCAGCAATAGACTTACCAAGTATGAGCAGGTTATTTTGGCCGTTGATAATGTTACCCTGAGACGTTGTACCACTCTGAACCCTGCTACATTGTTACCTGTTCCGGCAGAGGAAGGAGATGAGGATTGTGAAGAGCATGACTGCCTAGATGTTACTGACCTATCTACCAAACCCAGACCTGACTTTGTCGATGAACCTTTGCCCCAATCTGATTTGATCCTCTTTGTTGATGGTTCATGCTTAAGAGACAATGAAGGGTATTTGAGAGCAGCGTTTGCTTTGTGCACCATCATGGGAGTAGTGGAAGCTGCCTGTTTAAATAGAGTATTCTCTGCTCAGGTGGCCGAAATTGTCGCTTTGACACGTGCCTGTATCATTGCAGCTGATATTCGAGTTACTGTGTATACAGACAGTCAATACGGATTTGGTGTAGTTCATGACTTTGGGCAGTTATGGTCACAGAGGGGGTTTCTAACGTCCTCAGGGTCACCTATACGTAATGGCGAGTATGTGCGCCAACTATTGGAAGCTTTGCAGAAACCTAAAGAGATAGCAGTCGTTAAATGTGCAGCTCATGGAAAGGGAGAAGATTTTGTTACTAAGGGCAACAATTATGCAGATGAAGTAGCACAATTTTGCACTGAACATGCTTGTATTTTCAATGGAGAATATATAGGCGAGAGCACAGAAGAGACCGAGCTCAGCATGATGTTAGCTATAGCCAATACTTGGGATGAAGTGAAGCGGTTGCAGGATGAAGTCCCAGAAGAGGAAGCTGCTTCATGGGTCAGAGCAGGTTGCACAAAAAGAGATGATGGCATTTGGTTGTCCACAGATGAGAGAGCAGTATTACCCAATTGTCTACTAAGCCCAATGGCAAGGCAAATCCACGGAGCAGTCCATCTGGGAAGAGATGCTATGGTGCGAGTATTTAGGCAGACGTGGTTTAATCCACGCTTTCGTGTGTGGGCTGAAGCGGTATGTCACAGGTGTGTTACTTGTCAACAAATGAATGTTGGAAAGAGAACTGTGGTTGCATTGAGTCACATTGGACGATCTGGAGGTCCCTTCAATAGGATCCAATTAGATTTAATTGAGATGCCAAGGTGCAATAGGTTGAGATATGTTTTGGTGGTGGTATGTATCTTTTCGCGTTGGGTGGAAGCATATCCAACTAGACGATGTGACAGTCTCAATGTAGCCAAGTTGTTGTTAAGAGAATTGATCCCGAGATACGGATTTCCGACATCAGTGGAAACAGATAGAGGAACTCATTTCCACAGTGAAATCATGAAGTTGTTGTGCTCTGCATTAAACATTGATCAAAGACTACATTGTAGTTACAGGCTGGAGGCTTCAGGTCTTGTAGAGCAGGTTAATGGCACCATCAAGTCAAGAGTGGCAAAGGTGTGTTCGTCAACTTCATTGAAATGGCCAGATGCGTTGCCACTGGTGCTTATGAGTCTGCGTAGCACTCCTGATAGAGAACAGGGCTTTCTCCCCACAAAATTTTGACCGGAAGAGCTATGCGTTTGCCTATGGTGCCAGCTACAGCATTGACAAACATCACTGATGATTTAGTGTTGGATTATTGTAAGGGACTGGCTGATGTGGTTACTTCTGTATCCCACCAGGTCGAGGCTGCGACTGCATCCACCTCGAGAGACCTGCTCCATGATCTTAATCCAGGTGATTGGGTACTAGTTCGCAAGCACGTGAGGAAAAGTTGTCTTGATGCTCGCTGGCGAGGACCATATCAGGTGATATTGGTCACAAGTACCGCTGTGAAGTGTGGAGGATTGCCGAATTGGATCCACGCTTCCCACACTCGCCGAGTTCAAGCGCCTGCGGAGGAAGAGAGTCCTCTGGTTCCGAGAAGCGTGAGTGGACCTGACATAGACAACGACGAAGGCACAGACCCAGCTGTAAGAGTTTCGGATGAAACAGAACAGCCAAGTGAGCACGAAGGACGAGAGCTGAGTGCTCCTGAACTGAGCCCAGATCTGGAAATAGAGGATATTGCAGAAGTGAACTGTGCACCAGATCAAGGTGAGCAGTCTATTGCAGTAGGATCAGACCAAGAGGAAGAGAGGAGAGCAGATGCAAGAGCGTAAAAGTGGCCAGCGAGAAAAGAAAGGCTGAATATACGGCTTGCATCCGAGAAAGATCTCGCTCCGATTCCTGAAACATCTGAATCAGACCAAAGAGACGCTGAAGAAAGACTGGACGGTCTGAGACGCTCCAGAAGAGAAAGAATAGCGTCTCGAAGATATGCATCTCCTGAGTGGACGTACCTGGCTGCAGATGCAGAGCCCAGCGAAGTCCGGGAGGTTGGGAGCTGGTACGGTGAGCTACGAAGGGGACATCCTCTCGATTGAAATATAGTTGTTGGTCCCAGGCGTAGAAACGTTTGGAAAGCTGACTCTGCAAGTTCCAAATCCTCCAAAGCTGAGTGGATTGCGTTTCCTGATCCTCAATCAAGTTGTCTTCCCTTCATTTGGCCGACTGCTCACCGCGCAAGAATTAGGAGAAATTCGTGAGGAGATTTTGCAATTTGTCCTTGAAATACTTGGATCGAATATCATTAACGATGAAGCTTGAATTATAACCAAAGAAAGCATTAGGCCTTAGAAAGAAGATAACTTAGACCCCAGTTTAAGAAGATTTAAAATTAGGGACTTTCTAGTAGATGATGGAGTGAGGAGTAGGGCTGACTACATCTCTTCAATAGGTTTAGTATCAACCAAAGGAACTTTGACATTAATTGCATGGGAGGAGAGAAGTGAGAAAGACATTGTTAAACAAAGAAAACAGAAAGAGACTGTGTTTTCCCTTTTGTGCTTTAGAACGAATCAGAAGAAACCATGTTGTCCGAAAAATCAACACGCAAACGGAAGTGGTGCTTGTTGTTATAACTGTGGTGATCGTTACATCTCTAGTTGGATTTCAGGATGTCGAACAGAATAGGGTACAGGAAACACTCACTACACCTATCTATGAGATAGATGAGGATGCATCCGCAAGGGATCTAGAAATGATTAAGGAAACCAGTCGTAGATTACATGTTGATTTGTCAAAGGGCGATTTCACTTTGAATGCATATGCTCGATTATTGTATGAGTATGTGGATACCATGGAAGCGAAGGATTGCTATGTGTGTATGCAATTACCCGCCTCAGTAGAAGGCATTCGATACCATCATTTGCCTGTGACTTATGGCATTACATGTAGTGTGTTGTTGAGTATGTTTTACAGCAAGGCACACTTCGAGTACTATTTCTCTAATTATGATGTGGTACTCTCAGAAGTCCCAGTTCTTAAATACATGAATAAATATGATTATTATAAGGAAGTAGAGCGAATGTCAAAGTATTTCGTGCCTACCATTACTTTAGATACGTCCTATGCCCATAGACACAATTTGACCTGCATGTTAACTGACATTGAAAAGAAATTTATAGATCAGATAGAAGATCGGCATAGACAGACTCTATTTAGACCAGATCCAAAGCACAAGGTTACCCCATGGACTAAAGAAGAATTAGATCATAAAGCAAAGGGGAGTTTTGGACCCATAGCATTAGATTTCCAGCAGAAGGGGAAGTTGTGCATTAGACACCCGACCACATACTACGATAAGATATTTGTGGGTGAGAGTGATTGTGAGCATGTCTTTTTGATCGAAGAATCAATTAGAAAAGCATTATTGGACAAAATAACAATAGTGCCCAATGTGTATTTTGTGTGTGGAAAGAATACCTATGTGAAGTTGCCCAAAAATTGGTATGGCACTTGTTATTTGGTTGTGGTATTTCCGAAGATTTTTCATGTGAATGAATTATGGCCCTTGGAAAGAAAAAGACCTCAGAGAGGAAAATGTGGTGTGAGTGCAGGAGAAGTGATTGGAGACATATTTGGGGCTATGATACCGAGTATGGGTGTGAAAATCAGAGAGCTGGCAACATTAGTGGATAAGCTCTCAATAAACACAGCACAGATTTTATTACTTGTAGATGGGGAGATGGTTTCGATAAGGGCTATGGTTTTGCAAAACCGTCTTGCCCTAGATGTGCTGCTAGCAAAAGCCGGAGGAGTCTGCAAATTATTGAAAGTTCAACAGTGCTGCACTTATATTCCTGACAACAGTCGGGATATAAGGAAATACATCAACAATATTTCAGATATACACCAAGGGTTACGTGAGATGGCTGCTGAAGGACTCTGGGAGCAAGTGGGGAAAGGATTTGGCAAGATAGGCAGTTGGTTTGGAAGTTTGGGACAAGGAATAATGGGATATATCTTGAAGCCTATCATAATAGCTGTCATTTGTATAATTGTCCTACTAGGAGCCATCAAGGCTTACAAATGGCAAAGGGCACGACATCAGGAGACTGTTTCGAAAAGGCGAGAGCTTCAACTTGGATGATTGCAGGACAGTCATTACCAGCACCTTAAGGGGTTAGAACGATTCAGACAGGTACGGCAAGCTACAGCTTCTGTTTAGGTCGGTCTCTTCTACAAGGAGAAAATACAAGACAATAGAAAGTTGGTGTTATGACACTAGTCATAAGAGGGGGGAACTGATAGAGCGCTGATAGCACTCTATATTGTATGAGTGCACTATACTTATGGTTTAAACGCACTCTCATGTATTCGTATTGTTTGCAGTGTTTTATGACTATTAAGAAACATTTATTTGCATTATTTGATGTTGAAACTAGTGAACACAATTAAGTAGAACTTTGTATGTATTATGATTCCTTCATGCATAATGTGCAGGACGATATTACTCATATATATCAAAATTATGATTAGTATAAGTTGCCTGAAATATAGGCCCAAAGTTAGTGTTTAAATTCTCCTTGCTCTCGAGAAATAAATAATTAAATGATTGTTGTGTTCGAAGTTAGAATGTTCTCATCCTGCTGCAGGTGCAAGAATACACATCGTTATTTCCAGAGTTAAGGAGAAACCCGGAATGTCTTTGAAGAAGGCTGGGAAGCGAGAAGGGAGGATGCCTTGCGTATCTGGCCTGTCTGAAAGCCAAGGCCTCTGGAAGGAGATATCATTAATAAATTTATTTCATGAAAGAAAAAGCTACTGCCTAGAGGTGCGATGGAAAGTTTTAAGAAGAATGACGCAATGTGGGATGAATCCCATCTTTTGTATGATGCGCAGGGACAGCGAGTGCAGACTTCTGCTAGCTTTCGGAGGAGAAGGAGCATCTTAGAGCAAGCTCCAAAGCCATAAGCTAAAACGACCCATTTGACGTGAGTACTTCTTAGGAAGTCAACACGAGCTGACACCTTTGGGGAATGATAGAAGAGAGACAGGAAGGGCCCTCATATAGAGCAGTGTAGGGAAAGATTTTGATTTCTTTCAATGAGCCGAGAACTGAATATTGCATCTATTTTGTGTTGCGTTGTGATTCTGGAATTTATAATCATCTGTCTTTTGGGCCGCATTACTTATATTCGTAAAATCGGCTCTGTATTAATTTTTCTGCACCTCTATACTTTGCTATTGAGATGTATTTACATCCAAATGTTTTTGGCCTTATAATAAATATTCAAACTGCACTTTGGAGTCGGTGATCTTTTCAGGCATGACGACTTTGCTAATAACAGTCTGAGTTGTTTCCTCCCCTCAACCACTTTAGGTAAATAAAAGATCGATCGCTTACGCTATATTTAGTAGGGAACAGTAGGTATGCAATTTAGCGTAATCACTCCACACAGGAAAGGTACCATTGAGGACGCAGCAGCGGAAGCTTCCCTCACATAGACCAGACACAGTGAAAGCACCATTAGTGCACGTTTTTCTCGCACAGCCACAGCCATAGCGCCCAGGTTCTCTCTGCCCCGTGACCCCTGGTGTGGGACAGGGTTTCATCCTCTCATCAATTATCTTGAATATTTTCACGGATCCACAGGACCATTAATGATAATAACAATTTGTTTTTTATGGAGCACTTCTGTTGTCAAGAGGTGTTCTTTTACGTAACGTGTCTCGTCCCTTCTGCACCCCATTAATGTTCTATACTTTTGCTCACTTGAAGACGCTAGAAGGTTCCGTTCTAAGATTGTGGACGGCAGCTGCCTGAACCATTTCACTCGTAAGGTTCGTGGAACGGATGTGCATCATAAACAGTGGAGAGGGCTGTCTCCGGGCTTCTCTTTGGTCTGAATCCATTTTGTCTGTCTGACGGGACTTTGTTTTTTTGAATGAATGTTTGTATCTGGACAAATGCAGCCTTTTCAATTAGTTTACCCAAGAAGGGTCCATTGTGATTTTACTGTAATTAGAGGGATTACCCGTGAGTCTGTGTTACTATAGGACAGGGCTTTAAGTGGGATGAAAAAATTGGGGGGTCTCTCGTAGTGGCGTGGCCAATGTAATTCTGGGTGTGGCTTAAAACACTTAAGCTGAAAATCTGTACTTAGCATAGTGTGCCGCCCGACTGGTATTGTGCTTCTTCTGTCTGCAGTGTCCTGCTGGACACAGTCTAGTGCTTTGCCAGCCACTCCCTCAAGGGCTGGCCCATACACCCACCCCACACCCATCCAACACAGGCGTCACCGGTCAGGTCACCCTGCCAATAAAAGAGCCCGAGTGCAGTGCTTGAGGCCAGTGATAGTGATGGAGCAAGGTCTCGTAAGAAAGAGACTTGCTCGGAGGAAATCCACTCGTTTAACTCATTAACAAGTTATTAAACGTAATCTGTGAATAACTAATTCGCACCACATGAACACGCGGGTTAGTGAAGCTTGCTTATGTGTGTACTAATGTGGATAACAATGAAAACGGACTAATACCGCTTTAAACGGGGAAACTGTTGTGCGCATGCGTCAACTGCATCTACGCAGAATGACAAGGTAATGCTTGGAGGGAAATTCTAGCGCATGAGCAGAAGACACTAAAATGGAGTCTTGAAGACTCGCGTGCATGGCATCTGCTTAGCCGGAACTAAAACAAGCTATTTTATTAATGCTAATGCGGGAGAAGTATTAATAAGAAAACGGGAATAGAGTAGAGGTGGGAGGTATACAGTGAGACCATTTATTTTGTGAAAATAACGTTTGTCTTTTGACTTTATTATTAGTGCGCATTTGGGCCTTTCTTGTATAACCGGACTGTATGAAATGACGCAATGCCTGCGCATGCTCATTGAATGAAGCCATGAAGGTCAATGACAGAACATTTGAACAGAAGCCAAATTGGAGTGCAATACCCTGGGAACGGATGGTGAAAAGTTCAGCAAAGAGATGTCCTATTCTTCATAGTGTCATTAATGTTTCAAGTTGGATACATGTAGTGGATGGGAATAAAGTTATGAATAAACATTAAGGGGATGGGTTTGCGAACAATGGTTTAACAGAATAAAGTGACATGTAAGCATGGTGTGATGGAGCTTCCCCCTTGCCTGACCAATTAGATTTCATATATTTACGATGTTGAAACTTTAGTGGGTGGAACGTGAAGAAACGAAGGTATAACTAAGGTAGCTTTAGTTAGTTATTTAGCAGAGCTCGGGATGCTGTCTGTGAGTCGGAGATGCTGTTGCTGGGAGAGATGCTGTGAGATGCTGATGAAGAATTGAATGCAGAACCTGAAGCAGAACTTTCTATCCTAACTTAATTGGGTTAGATCAGAAGATCACGGAAGAATCTCGAGGAGGAAGAGAGTGTCAGAGAGGGGTGCGACGCAATCGTCAGTATTCTAGAGAGGTCAACTATCCTGTCCTGAATCCTGTCCTGAAGTCTTTGTCTCCTGACCTATCCTGGGGGACCCTTACCCGCCCTTTGGCCAGGGGTTGGTCTTTCACACCATTCTTGGTAACTATAATTTCACGTTATTTTCAAATGTTCTTTTCTCTCTGTCCTCTCCCTTTCTGAGCATTAATTATTGTATGAGTCCGAAGTATATGCTTGATGTTTAATCAATTGAATTTCTCTCCTAAGAATGAAGGTGACTGCACTGTATTTTTTAAATGGTTCACATGCATTTAATTTAGATAAAGATTTTAAATCTTCCTGAGTCTGTGATCATTTACTTCAAACGAAAGAATAGTTAAGGGTTAAGTTAATTATCACCATCAACTAGTTCAACTAATGGTCCATCGACCAGAGGAAAGAACTTTTTGATCAGTGAAAAGGTTACTTAGGAAAATTAAATAACTAATCCTGAATATTGTGAAGTATAAATATAAAACTTTGACAACTCCAGCGGTTTACTCAATCTGTGTGTTTTATGGGCCCAGGTGAGTATATGGTAGTGGAGTATCTGTTGTTGGTATACTGCTGGATCAGTTTTCTGGTAGCAGAGTTATGGTTATTTGTTAGAACTGGGGGTCTCTAGTTGGCAGAGGTAGGTACCTTTGTCCAAATAGGGACCCTTGCTTCTAGTCAGGGTAAGGGGGATACACTACTAAAATAGCCCCTGCTCACCCCCTTGGTAGCTTGGCACGAGCAGGCAGGCTTATCTCAGAGGCAGTGTGTAAAGCATTTGTGAACACATACAGTAATATAGTGACAACACTACAGATGGACACCACACAGGTTTGTATATCAAAAATAAGTATTTTTTATATAGACTTAACACAAGACCACAAACGACAAAAATCCACAATACTGTACTTAAAATGGTAGAAATAGCTTAGTTCTCTTTAGATGGTAAATGCGACACTTATTGTTCAATGTACCTTTGGATGCGTAACGCTATACAACAAAGTGTTGCAGGGAAGGTGATGCATCGGTTCCTTACACGCAAGAACGGTGATGCGTCGGTTCTTCTCGGCGTGGGGAGGTGATGCGTCAGTTTCTTACTGCGCTTCCGTGGCGATGCGACCAGCAGCGCCGTGATGCAATGCAACAAAAATGGCGTCTTCTCCTTGATGCGACAACTACGAGGCGATGCGTGCACGCCCGGCGGCCGTGCGGTGACTCTGCGAATCTTCTGAGCCACGACAGGCCCTGCAACATGCTTCTCCGGTGATGCAACGGCGTCTGCTGCGACACTCTTCTCCGGCAATGCGAGGCACTTCGGTGATGCGATGCGACAGCGGCAGCACCCTTACTCAGTGATGCGACGACAGCGGCTGCGGCGGCAACACGCTTCTCCGGTGATGTGACGGCGTCTGCTGCGATGGTGACACTCTTCTCCGGTGATGCGAGGCGCTTCGGTGATGCGATGCGACAGCGGCAGCGGCGGCACCCTTACTCAGTGATGCGACAACAGAGGCTGCGGCGGCGTCACGCTTCTTCTCCGTGAGTCGCGCTTCCAGCTCCCTGCGACACGCAGTCCTTCAGAAGGCCCAGCAGAACAGCAGGCACTTCAAATTCCCAGCAAGGGAATTCAGGGGAGCTGGTTGGTGAAGTCTGTTGTCCCTGAGACTTCAGCAGGAGGCAAGCTCAATCTTCAAGCCCTTGGAGATCCTTTACAAGTTGATGAAAGTAGCACAACGTTCCTTTCCCTTTCTTTGGCAGTCAGGCAACCACTGCAGGCCAATCCCCCAAACAGCACTCAGCTTAGGGATAGTCTCCTCCTTCAGTTTCTCTCTGGTTCCTCTCCTCAGCAAAGGTTCCTCTTGTTTCCCAAAAGTGATCTAAAGTTCTGGGGTCTGGGTCCCCCTTTTATACTCATATTCTCTTTGTTCTCTGAAGGCAGAGAGGCCTTTGCCTAGTCCAAACCAGTTCTGGTCAGTTCTGGAGCACTTTGTTTACAGGACTCCTTCTTTCCTTTGACAGTGTGGGCCAGGGACATCGGACACACCACAGGAGGTGGAGCCAGCATTGTGGAGGGAAGGCACAGCCCTATTCAGGTCCCAGGTGCAACTCCTCCCACCACTCTACATGGAGATCTCTCTATTCAGCCCTGTACTGACTCACCCTGTCTCCTGGAATCCCCCAGCCCCTGTCACTCAAACTCCAGACAAGGAATACACAACCTAGCAGAGGCAGGCTGGATGGTTTAGGCAAGAAAATACCTACTTTCTAAAAGTGGTATTTTCAAACTCAGAATGTTAAAACCAACTTCACTAAAATATGTATTTTATCATTCTGAGTATAGGCATACTAAATTCGTTTTTCTACCATGTTCCCTGGGTCAGTTAGGATTATAAGATGTTATAATTAAACTGCCCATTCTGGCCTATGGGGACAGGTAGCCTTGCAATAGTGAAAAACGAAAATGGCTGTAATTCACTATCAGGACAGGCCACACACACCAGGGCATGTCCTACCTCTTACATACAATGCACCCTACCCGTAGGTCTACTTTAGGGGTGACTAACATGCAGAAAAGAGAAGGTTTGGGGACTGGTAAGTGGGTGCACTTACCCAGTCAACATGGCAGTACCAGACTGCACACAGGCTCCGCAATGGCAGGCTTGAGACACACTTTACAGGCTGCTTCTGTGGGTGGCACAACCAGTGCTGCAAGCCCACCAGCAGCATTTGATTTACAAGCCCTGGGCACACGCAGTGCACTGTACTAGGGTCTGACAAGTAAACCAAACCAGCCAATCATGGAGTCACTAATCCATACATCAATTTAACATAGAGAGCATATGCACTTTAGCACTGATCAGCAGTGGTAAAGTGCCCAGAGTCATAAAACCAACAAAAACAGGTCAGAAAAAGTACAGGAGGAAGGCAAAAAGTTCAGGGATGACCCTGCAAAAAGGGCCAAGTCCAACATTATTATTGACTAGTTTGGTGATAAATATTGATTATTGATTATTGATTTATGTTTAACAAAAAGAGTTAGTGTCTTGTTTTATGTTGTCCAGAATCCCGGGAAAATGAATAGCGGGTGGTGACAGAAGCCACACTGCAGTGAGGTTACTCGTCTGTTGGAATAATACTGAGAAGCTACGTAGTGCTGGCAGTATTAAACTAGGGACTATTTCGTATAAAAGTAGAGTGCGGATGATAGCAAAAGGGGTTCGCTGGTGAAACTTTGGTCTCATTTCCCAATACGGGTGACACTGAAGAAGTAACAGGTTTTCCTGAGCTTGAATGAAGAGTAAACAGGGGTTTTTACTCGCAGTATAAGAAGAGTAATTTCTGAAACTCAAGAATAAATTGAAAATCTATCCTTTTGTTTAGTGGAACAGACAGAGTAGCGAATGTTTTTATGTTGTTATTAACGAAGAATTTATTGAAAAGTATTAAGAAATAAGTTATCGTATTACCTTGTGAAGGGAGGGTCAATCGCCAGAGTTGTACTGAAGTCACAGAGAGCCGCGCTGGGATTGGTTGAAACAGCGGGCGTGTGACAGAAGCAGATTGTAAAGGAGGGGTCAGTAGTAAGGAGCAATACTGACATCACAAAAGGCTGCACTGGCATTGGTCAGAACACGAGCGTGAGCCTGAGTCTGATTGGTTGATAGATAAAAGCCGCGCTAGGATTGGTCGAAAAAGAATTGTATGTTGAGCCCTGATTTGACTGCGGGTGTGAGGCGTGCTGACATAGGACAAGATGTAGGTAATAGAGCTAGAAGATATACGGAAGACTCTTTCCTATATCGACCGTCTGAAATGTTTGGAAGACCAAAGAAAATGACATTAATGAAGAAAATTAAAAATGTCTTTCAGAAAAACAAACCTGTAATGACTAGAGAGGGAATTCCTATTCCGCCACCTAAAACACCTGCTTCATTTATGATGATGGAGAAAGGATATCACACGTGTGTATGGTTGGAAAATTGGGTAGAGTATACTAGAGGTGATGGTGTTTTGGCTTTTCCGGAGCATGGCACTTTCAATTTAAAGGTACTTCAGAATTTGAGAGATAGAATGAATATGTTAGAACCTAATCCTAGAATGACACAGTCTGAAGCTTTGGAAGAATGAGAAATTGAGGCATTTGATCGTGAGAAATACAGAAGTGGTCGGAGATTTAGAGGATTTTTACCTAGATATCCGTATGAGTCAAGTGGAGATCAAATGAAGCGTTGGAGGAGAGCTGTGGTGACCGAGGGTTTATATCCAGTATTAATGGCTGAAGAACAGTTAGGAGGAACATGTAAAGAAAAAACGAAACACATGAATACGACAGGTTATGGTGAATCAGATGATGAACTATTAGAGGATATTTTGATTAAAAACCCTCCACCGTACCAAGAAGCACCTAGTAAGGTTACCCCAAGTGCACCAGTGATAGGAATGCCTTTAACCCCACAAATCTTACATGATGTATCACTTAATAGGGTGTTGCAGGATAATGAGAGAGAAGCTTTAAAAAAACTAGAGAAGAATTAGTTCAAAAAGTAAGCCAATTGAATTTAAATGCTGAAGCTTTGACAGTATCAGTGACTATTGGTCCTGTAATCCCATTATATGGAGATAAAAAGACTTGCCAGAAACCTCAAACTGTGACAATTCTGTTAACGAGTCCCAGAAGAGAAGTAATAATTGTGGATGATCAGACTAGTGAAAGTGAATCAGTAATTTAATTAATGGATCTCCCGAATGTAGAACCTTTAACTGAAACTCCGAAGAGAATTATACCTGCAAATTTGAGAGAAAAGAGATCTTTGGTTCCTATAGGAACTGGAAGTGCAACAGTAGTTACCCCTGAAGATATAGAGAGATGGGCACAGGAAATAGACAATCGAAACCCACAACCAAAGATTCTAGATATCAGTAAATTCAAAGTAGAGTTGGAAGAACTGATAACTGGCAATGTAAGCATAGAAAGATTGAATGTTTATAATGATGAGGAGTTATTATTTTTATGTAAGAGTATAACCAGAAGAGCAAGAGTATTTCATGAGAAATTAACAGAGGTTGCCTCAGAGATTGGAATAGATATAGGGAAATCGAAACTGTTGCAGAAACCATATCGAGTGGAGTTTACTGATAAAGATTTAGAAAGTGTAAATGCTTCTGGTAAGAAACTACAGATAAAAGAGTTGATGAATATTTTGCGAAAATGGGGAGACATTGACAAATGGAGAATTAGGTGGATAAGAAAGAAAGAGGAAGTACAGGTGAGAGAAGCATCATCTGCATTTCCAGTGAGAGAATCAGATAAGGTTGAGAAAATGTGTCCAATGAGAGAAGTTCCCGGTGGTGGATATGTTCATGTCCCTTGGAGTAGACAGGATATTTTGTCATTTACGAATGATTTTCCTAGATTGAGAGAAAAACCAGTTGAATGGTATAAACAGGTGGAAAGATTTGTGAAGGTTTCAAAGGTTTTGTTGAAGGATCTGGATGGGTTATTTGATATTGTAGTACCTGCTGATTTGTGGACAGAGTGTAAGATCACAGTTCATTGGCCAAGTGAGGAATATGCTAGAGACTCGAAAACAGGAGCACCTTCAGAGGAGGTGATGAAGAAATATCACCAAGTAATTACTTACCTGAAAGGGAAAATCCCTCCTAAGGAAACAGATTGGGTAAAAACAGATAGAACAACTCAAGAGCCAAATGAGTCTGTACATGCATATTATGAACGGTTACTGCAAGTGTTTAAGCAGTATAGTGGTTTTGAGAACATTGGTGATAAGGATATGGGACATTTTGTGTATCGGTTTGTGTATGGTTTGAAACCGGAGATTAGTCAGATGATTCAACAGCACATGCTGTGCTGGCAGAGTAAGTCGATTGATGAAATTCTGAAATATGCTAAGTATTGTGGTGATGACATTGAGGCAAGGCGTAGAAAGCTAAAAGAGAAAATGATGTGGGCACAAGTAAAATTGACAGAACAGCAGGAGAATAAAGCAAATACCCAGACTGATAATCAGATAAAAGAGCAGAGTCAGAATGATCAAGCGGCGAATGGTGGTAAAGTAAGAGGACAAATGAATAGAGAGGAAGCGAAGAAGAAGTTTCCTTGTCATGCGTGCGGAAAGCTTGGACATTGGAAGAACGAGTGTAAGAGTATTCAGAATAATAATGGGCCAAACCAAAATTTAATTCCACAGATGCAGAATGAAGTACTTATGAATCAGCCGCAGCAGGTAGTTACTCCACAGTATCAGGTGCCACCAGCTCCTATGCCAAACTTTGTGAACCCTCAAAAATACAGTGCGAACACCGGATTTCACGGAAAAAGTGGTAAGAATAACAGAGTGGTTACACAATATTTTTTGCAGAATGATGAAGAAAATTCGGACTATGTGCAATGACGTTGCCTGAGGGGGGAGGAAGAGGAGTGCATGCTTGGCGCATCCTTGCCGGTAGATCAGACAGGTCCATTTATTGATGGGAAAGTGGAAGGTAATGATATCACTTTTCTATTGGATACTGGTGCTACCCGGTCTACTGTGAGAACAGCAGACATCCCAAACCTACCCCTCTCGGAAGAATCTATCCAAGTTGTAGGAGTGTCAAATCAACAGATTAGAACCCCAATCACAAAACCAATGGAGGTACATATCGGAAATTTTAAAGATATGCATTGGTTTGTAGTTTGCGACTCCAGTGCAGTAAATCTGTTGGGAAGAGATCTATTGTGCAAGATGAACTGCACGATCTATTGTACACCAGATGGTGTCGCTTTCCAAACCCCTGATGAAGATGTCATATACAAAATGATGTTAGCAAAGCAAGGTACAGAAGTAGACGAGATGTTTTCATTGATAACTGAGAGTGAATTGCCTGAAGAGTTAAGAACCACAGTAAATCCAGAAGTGTGGGATTTTACAGGAAAGGATGTTGGGCTAATGTCAAATGTAGATCCAGTTAAAGTAACGGTGAAAGAAGGTGCAGTTTTTCCAAACACACGACAGTACAAAATGAGTCCAGAAGTGAAAGCAGGAATTGCTCCAGAAATTGACCGAATGATTAAACAAGGCATTTTAAAGGAGATAATGAGTAGTCCTTGTAATTCGCCAATAATGGGACTTAAAAAGCCTAGTGGTAAATACAGGATAGCGCAGGACTTGCGAAAAATAAATACAATTGTAGTGCCTTGTTGCCCAGTAGTGCCAAATCCAGCAGTGATCCTTTATCAGATACCCTGGAATGCAGGTTGGTTTACAGTAATTGATTTGTGCCAAGCATTCTTTTCGATTCCTTTGCACCCAGACAGCCAGTATCTCTTCGCCTTCCGGTTTGAGGATCGTATTTTGGCATGGTGCCGAGTTCCTCAAGGGTACACAGAGAGTCCGTCAATTTTTAACCAGATACTGAAAAAGTGTCTGGAGTCATTGGTTATGCCCGGGAGATCAGTTCTGGTTCAGTACATTGATGACCTATTGGTGGCATCAAAAACATGAGAAGATTGTGTCACTGACACAGTTGCATTACTGAACCATTTGGCTGCAGGAGGACACAAGGTGTCTCCAGAAAAATTGCAGTTCTGTCAACAAGAAGTTAGATATTTAGGGCATAAAATAGAAAGAGGAGTTAGAAAAGTGACACCGGAAAGAATAAAAATAATCAAGGAAATGCAGCTACCTCAAACACAGAAAGAGATGAGAATGTTTCTGGGAGTGGTTGGGTACTGTAGGCAGTGGATCAATGGCTTCTCCATGCTAGCAAAGCCATTGATACAATTAACTCGGAAAAGAGCGAAAGATCCAATTGATTGGAATGATGAATTTTAGGAAGCCTTTGTGAAACTATGAAACTGTCTATGTGAGGCCCCTGCCTTGGGCATGCCTGATTATTCAAAAGAATTTGCGCTGTTTTGTTGTGAGAGAGAAAATTGTGCACTTTCAGTTTTAACACAGAGACATGGACTGAGCCGACGTCCAGTGGCGTATTTCTCTGCCACCTTGGATCCAGTGGCCTCAGCCTTACCTGGCTGCTTAAAAGCAGTAGCTGCTACCTGTATGAGTCTGGAGCAAAGTGAGTCAATAGTGATGGGACATCCTGTAAAAGTCTACGTTCCACACTCAGTTGAGATTCTTTTGACAAGAACGAGAACACAACATCTCACTCCTAGTCGGCTAACTAAGTATGAAAGAGTGATTTTGGGAGCAGAAAATGTGACAGTGATAAGATGTACAATAATGAATCCTGCCACATTACTACCACACCCATGTTGTGAAGAAGTGAAAGATGAGATTGATCATGATTGTCTGGATGTGACTGAATTGTGTACTAAGCCCCGCCCAGACATATAGGAAACACCATTGAAGGAATCTGATCATGAATTGTTTGTGGATGGGTCATGTTTAAGAACAGAAGGAGGAGAATTAAGTGCTGCATATGCTGTATGTAAAATGACAGGGGTAGTTGAAGCATCCTGTTTACCGGGAGTCAAGTCTGCACAAGTAGCCGAATTGGTGGCCTTAACAAAGGCATGCAAAAAGGGGAAAAATTGGAGAATAACCATATTTACGGACAGTCAATATGGTTTCGGGGTTGTGCATGATTTTGGCCAACTCTAGATGCAGAGGGGATTTCTGACTTCTTCAGGGTCTCCTATCAGAAATAGTAAAATGTAAAGGATTTGTTGGAAGCATTACAATTGCCAAAAGAAGTAGCAGTTGTCAAATGCGCTGCACATCAGTCAGGAAATGACTATGTGGCGGCCGGTAATAGATATGCTGACCAAATTGCTCGATACTGTGCAAGAAATACAATATCAATCAACAGAAATATTGAAACGGGTGAAACCAGCTGCCAACTTATGTTTTTCTCAGTTCCAGAAACATGGGATGAGGTCAGACAGTTACAAGAAGAAGTTGAGGAAAAAGAAAAGGAGATCTGGATAAAATCAAGTTGTACAAAAAGGACAGAAGATGAAGTGTGGGTATACTTAGATGGCAGACCAGTCATGCCAGATTGTCTACTCTCTCAAATGGCAAGAGTATACCATGGGACAACACACATTAGCAGGGATTCAATGATCAGATTATTCAGACAGAGTTGGTACAATCCGAAGTTTAGGGTAGACGCAGAGAGCCTTTGCCAAAGATGCTTAATCTGTCAGCAGCAGAACCCAGGCAGGAAGACAGTGGTTAGTTGGGGAAAGATTGGAAAGGCAGAAGGACCCTTCAACAGATTTCAGTTAGATTTTATTGAGTTGCCTCCTTGCAATGGATTGAAATATGTACTTGTCATAGTGTGCCTGTCCTCAAGATGGGTAGAGGCATACCCCACTAGAAGAAATGACAGTCTCACAGTTGCTAAACTACTATTGAGGGAGTTGATACCTCGTTTCGGTTTTCCAGTCACTTTGGAATCAGATAGAGGACCTCATTTTAATAATGAGATAATTCGATTAATCTGTACTGCATTTAAAATTGAACAAAAATTGCACTGTGCTTATCGTCCAGAGGCTTCTGGAATAGTTGAACAGCTTAATGGCACAATCAAATCAAGATTAGGGAAGGTGTGCACATCCACAATGATGAAATGGCCAGATGCATTGCCCCTTGTACTGATGGGTCTCAGAAGTATTCCTGACAGAAAAACAGGATTGAGTCCACATGAGGTGCTCATGGGAAGGGCAATGAGACAAGCATTTATTCCTGGAAATAAATTAATGAATATAACTGATGATCTGGTATTGGACTATTGCAAAGGATTGGCTGAAATGGTGCGTTCTGTCTCTCATCAGGTTGGAGAAGACGCAGTTGAAAGACAGCCAGACCAAGCGCATGATTTGAATCCTGGAGACTGGGTGTTAGTGAAGAAACACGCAAGGAAGTCGTGTCTAGCACCCAGGTGGGATAAACCACGTCAAGTCATACTAATCACTACCGCAGCAGTGAAGTGTGCAGGTTTACCTAATTGGGTTCATGCTAGTCATACCAGAAGAGTTCCGAGCCCGTCTGAACAACAAGAACAGCCACTGACTGAACAAGCTGAGACGTCAGAAGTTGAAAGTTGTGAAGCAGAAGAATCTGGAGTAAAAGATTCTGAAAGACGACTATATGACGAACAGCCAAGTACAAGTCAGGAAGAATGGATACCAGTGATTGAAATATCTGATGCTGTTGTTAAAACAAGAAGATCAACTGAATTAAAGAGACAGAAAGATAGAGAGGAAAAGTCAGGGAAAGAAGAACACACTCAGGGAAAAATAGACAAAGCCATACAGAAACCTGAGCAGGGTAAGATAGAAGAAGAAGAACAAGTTCAGGCAGAAGAAGAACAAGTTGAAATAAGACCTGAACAGGATCAGATAGATTTAGAAGAACAAGTTCAGGCTGAAAAAGAACAAACTATAATAAGACCTGAACAGGTGCAAGTAGAGGAAGATCCAAATTCTGAAAATACAGAACAAAGTCAATCAGAAAGGGAAGAAGAAGAAGAACAAGAACAGATTGTGCCCAGATTAAGTGAAAATAAAAGAACTTTAGAAGGAGACGGAGAAGGTGAAAGTGCAGTCCAGGTCAAAAGAGTTAGAAAAGGAGACAATTGGCCTGCAGGAGTAAAGAGACTAAGATAGCATCTAAGAAAATCAGAAAAGAAACCAGAACAAGTAAATGAGATTACGAGTCAGACACAATCTAAACAAACCTTAGTAAAACTTACACGAAGAAGCCCAAGATTGAGAATTCTGAATAGAAAATACAAGGCCCCTAAGTGGACCTATGTTATACTAGAAGAATTTGAAAACCTAGATTTATGTGAAGAATCAGAAAGAGTTCATGTTGCACAGATTGATGAAAGCAAATTAAGACCTCCATAAAATAAAAGACCGGATTTTAAGAATATTTAGACAAAGAAGGAAAAAGAGAGAAGAAATTTTCTCTGATTAAAAATGGCAGAAGTTGAAGACACTGAAAGACCAAAACGAAGTTTAAAAAGAAAATGTTTAAGATTTTGCCTATGTAGTATTATATTAGTAGTAGATAGATAGTTTATTTCGACCAATCATATGATCATTACAACAGCATACAAAACATACTTTTAAATACAAAACTTTAAAAAAAAAACAATCAGATAATAATTACAACATCCATTTTAAACCCCCACCTCAGATAAAAGTTTAAAAGTAGCAGCAAGAGGACATATACGGGGATTAAAAAAGTCAATTGTCCAAGGACATCACCACATTAAATTCATTTCAGGGCCTTGGATCTCAACCACCACGCATACAATAAAAATCTTGAAACAGCAAAGACAATACACTGTGAAGTGTCCGATCGTAAAATCCGAAGAGCTTCCATTGGCCTGGAAAAAGAGAACAATCGGCAGACTGGAATGATCCAAGCTCTCCTGATAGCCTTGTACATAGGACAGAAGAAGAGAAAGTGCTCAATGGATTCTTCTGCACTTAAGCATATTGGGCAAATAGGCGATAGTCCAGCATTTGTCCATTTGCATTTCCAGAGATTCAATGGAAGTGAACCAAATCTTAGTTGAATATAAAGTGCTCGTGCATGGGGAGGTTCTATTTGGTCCATAAAAGGTTCAAAATTAAAACTATATTTTACATCTAAAAATTGCATTGTTAAAACTCCATAAGATGTACTTTCAGTGCAAATAGAATTAATATAGACCCAGAATTTCTTTTTTAATATGGGGGCCAACTTTTTAGTTATAGTACCTGGGTTCTCCCACAGCGATGCAAGGCCCAAACGGTGCAGCCATTCTTTAATCTTTGAAAACCATAACAAGGTGCCTTTCTGTTTTTGGAGATTTAAAAGTTCCACCACTGCCTCTCTTACTTTAATCTCTGTAGTATTTGCCCAAATCCTTATCCAGAACATCAAGGTTCTGAGGACTGCATGATAAGAGATAGATTTCACACCCAAATCGAGACGCAGTGGTAAAATCGGAGTACTGGTCGGAACATTAAGTATGGCTCTAAGAAATGTATTTTCCGCTATTTCTAATTTTTTGGTATTCTCCATGCCCCATAATTCAGCCCCATATAGGGCTGCCCCATGAGCTTTCGCCCTATGTATCTCTAGTGCAGGGGAAATGGGGCGATAGGATGAGCCTCTCAGTCTCCTTACTATCGCACAATCCACTATCTGCAAAGTAGATTCACTCTTTAAAATTTGCGAAGACCACGCAAGGTTATCATTAATTCTAACGCCCAGGTAATCAAACACCTTAACCTGCTCAAGTTGTTGAGAACCCAATATTAACTTATTTTTGTAGCATTTGTAAGGATTGAAAACCATAAATTTAGTTTTAGAGCAGTTGATTTCCAAACCTCTAGCCCTGCATGCGTCAGCAAATTTGTTCAAAATATTTTGGATCCCCTTAGGGGTCTTAGAGATGAGAAGTGTGTCGTCCGCGAAAGTAACGCCGGCAGGAAATTACCTGCCAGTCTCGGAGGATCACCACCACATCCAAAGAGTTCCTGAATCAACCCATTTATGAACAGAGTAAATAATGTGGGAGCTAATACGCACCCTTGGCGCACACCTTTAAGGATTGGAATGTTATTCGTAAGGCTGCCTTCGGGGTTCCATCTAACTTTGGCGTAATTAGCATCATGCAATCGAATCAATAAGTGGAGTAGGTCCTCAGGTAGCTCAAGGTCCCTCAAGACAGCCCACAACTTATTACGATCGATAGAATCGAAGGCTGTCTTGAGGTCAACAAAAACAACATATAGGTGACCTTTCAATATCTTCACCTCCTTCCAGATAAGCAATAAAAATTTAAAAACTTGATCTAAAGTGCTTGTGCTTGATCTAAAACCTGCCTGTAGATGGGAAATGACATTCTTTTCTTCCATCCAGCTCTGGATACGTAGCAGAATAATCTTACAAAACAATTTTTGTGGGACGTCTAATAAACTTATTGGTCTGTAATTAGCCGGATCCCCTTTGTTACCCTTTTTAAAAATTGGGATTATTTCCGCTCCTTTCCAGGTTGTGGGAATTTCACCACCTAACTGTATAGCATTAAAAACCTTTTGGAGCAAGGGGGCCCAAATGGTCGGTTCAGCTCTGAATAAGTCTCCAGGAAGTCTATCGAGACCAGGTGCTTTTCATTAATTGCATTGATGGTTTCTTTTAGGGAAAACAGTTCGATCGACTCCTGGGAGGCTTCTAAAGAATTACCATAGACAGGTACCTTTACTCCCTTGTTTGTAATCGAGGTAACCTCACTGGCATAGAGCTTTGTGAGGTAATCTTCCCATACCTGGGGCTGAATATAATAATCCTCAGTAGCAGATTGCTTTGTCGACCCTTTTGCTAGTAGGTGCCAAAACATTTGGCCGTCTTTTCGCTTTGACGCTTCTACTAGGGAGAGCCAAATATTAGACTCCCATAGCCTTTTTGCTTCATCCTGAGCCCTTTTGTATTGTTTCCTCCTATTTGAGGTAGCCACTTGATCTCCACATTTTACTGCTTCCACAAGGTTTGCCTTCGCAATTCTACATTCCTCATTATACCACGGGGCATTAAAACTCTTAGGATTGTCTGGGTTAAAAGACTTAATAAAATATTGTTTAATGCTGTTGATCAATTTCATAAACCATCCTAAAATAATATCCGACTCTTGATAATGCACGGGACCTAGAGCCATTAGTGTCAGAACCACTTCTTCATAAATTTTTGAGATCAATTGATCATTCGCTATCAAGCTCGGCCATTTAATACGTCTATTATTATTAGTTGTATTAATGGGGCCCATATATTTAGTTAGGGAGGTCTCTGCAGTAAGTAACCCGGATAATACCACGCTTAAAGCATTGTGGTCGCTATCCTCTCTTTGCAATACGGACATGTTCAACACATGGGACCACAAGGCAAGGTCCACCATTACATAATCAATCCTGCTTTTTAAATTACCCCTCTTAAAGGTGTATTCTGCTGCGGCATCCGCTGCCGTCCGCCCATTGCAGGCCCTAAGCCCATGTGCAAGGGTCAGGGACAAAACCTGTTGACCCACCTTCGTTACTCTCTTAATTGGGTGATTGGATAATTTCTTTATACCCCTAGCAGTCTCCTCCTCTTGCACTAAGTTTTGAATATACTCGACAGGTTCATAAGTAACATTAAAATCTCCTGCCAAGATCATTGGCGGGCCCCCAATTTGTTTATCAAGATAGTCAGATAACGTTAGTATAGTTTCTGAGAGCCTATGCTGACTCGTAAACCTATTATAAATATTAAACAGTCTGATTTGTACGTTTTTTTGGGCCAATCTAAATCGATACCTAGGATCTCCTGCGAGTTGACCCTCAAAGTTTTGATTCTACAATTCAATGATAGCTTGACCCAAATTAGCAGCCCCCTGCCGAACGGCCAGCCCTAGAAGGTCTAGCTTCAATACTAAAAGTAGAGAACCCTACCCTATGAACCTGTACATCAGCCCAGGTCTCTTGGAATATACAAACATGATATTTGTCAATTAAGTTACCCCATTCCGGGTCATTTAATTTAGATCTAATGCCAGCTAAATTCCATGATAAGATCTGTATAACCTGATCAGTATCCTTACTCTGCCTTAGGCATGTATTTACTGGAGGGTTCGAATCAGTAGAAGTACAGGGTATTCCGTTGGTCACTAACCCTGTCGGCCAAATATTGGTTATATTCTTGCCCTCCAAAGTTTTGAAGACTGGAATGTCCTTCACCATAGAACACAATTCTACATTGTTCTCCAGATCTTTGTCCATAACTATAGCGTTATGGGAAAGATCAAGGGCCTTTCCGGATATAGATTGAGTTATGTTCCTATTAGTGCCCACTGTGTTTTTACAGGCCAAATCTACCTCTTTAGTATTAGTATGGTTATTCCTAACAATAGGAGTACCTTTGTTGATGGAAACAAGTAACAAGAATAGTACAATTACTAATGAGAAGGTAGATAAAGGGAACTAAAATAGAAATAGGGGTAGAAGATGAGATAAACTATCATAATGAATCAGACAATGATTCGTCTTTAAATGAATTTACTAAATTGTTATTTCAATATGTTAATACGATGGAGATTAGTAATTGTTATGTTTGTATGAAGATACCCTCATCAGTGTCGGAAGGGGTGACGTATCACCATATACCTTTAACATATGGTGTATCATGTAGTGTTTTATCAAGTTTATTTTATGTAACAGGGAAACTTCAGTATTTTTATTCAATAAAGATGTAGTGTTTTCAGAGTTGTCTATTAGAAAGAAAATGAATCCAGTATTTAGTAGTAAAAATGCACAGTTCATGGGTGAATTCTTCTTAACAATGAGTTCAATAGATATAGCACAAACACACAAGAATAATCTAACATGTATATTACGTGAAGAAGAAAAAGAATTTTTGAATTTAGTAGAAGAAAGGAGACAGGATTTAACAAAGAAAGCTGCTTTAACAGAAATCCCATGTACCTCCATGGGCTGAGAAAGAGGGAATTTATGCAAAGGGCGAAGCTCATGCTGCGATGTCCCTAGACTTTGTGAAAAGGGGAACATTCTGCCTCCATAGGATAAAGACAGATTATAATAACAATTTCATTGGTTCCAGTGAATGTCAACACAACTTCCTAATTTTAGGAGGGTGGGGACTAAAAGGGGGAACTGATCCTGTGTTTCCAGGAGTTTATTATGTATGCGGGAATAATGCCTATTATAGGTTACCTGCAAGATGGTACGGGAGCTATTATTTTGGAATAGTTTTTCCAAAGATTTACCATGTGGTCAGAATCAATGGAATCAATGAAAATTCTAATGGACTAACACGGAGAAGAAGAGCTAGTTTTTCTGAAATAGTAGGTGATATATTTAGTGCATTGATACCCTCAGTTGGAGTCATTCTAAATTCACGTAAAATTTGCAAATTGTCAACCATAGTTGATCGTCTTTCTACAGATACTGCCGGAGGATTCTCAATGATCAATACAAAATCGTCTTGCTCTTGATATCTTATTGGCAAAGGAGGGCGGAGTCTGTGGTATGTTGAAAATTCAGCATTGCTGCACTTATATTCCGGACAAAAGTAAAGAAATTAAAGGGTATATTAGAAATATTACAAGAATGCATAATGACTTGACCCAACAGGAGGTTGAAAATTAACAAAGAGTATAACATCAATAGGGAATTGGTTTACTAATTTTGGGAAAAGTTTTATAAGTCAAATAATCTTACCAATAGTTGTGATAATGACAATAGTAATGACAATAATGATCACATGTAAATGTTGCAGAAGCAAGGGAAAGAGAGGAATACATTTAGAAAGAGAAGGGAGAGGAAAGAAACGAAAGAGGGAATATGAAGAAATTCAGTTAGAGGAAATGAAAGGAAAGCTATACAAAAAGATGAACGATTTGGAAGGAAAAGAAGTAACTGACGAATTGATGAAAGAGAAAAGAGAGAAAACTGAGATGTGCTAAAGTTGGCATCTGGGAAGGGATGGGTAATTTTGTGATGGCTCAAAATGCCATCAGAGAGGGGATTGATGGAGCAAGGTCTCGTAAGAAAAAACTTGCTCGGAGGCAATCCACTCGTTTAACTCAATTGACAAGTTATTAAACGTAATCTGTGAATAACTAATACGCACCACATGAACACGCGGGTTAGTGAAGCTTGCTTATGTGTGTACTAATGCGGATAACAATGAAAACGGACTAATACCGCTTTAAACGGGGAAACTGTTGTGCGCATGCATCAACTGCATCTATGCAGAATGACGAGGTAATGCTTGGAGGGAAATTCTAGCGCATGAGCAGAAGACACTAAAATGGAGTCTTGAAGACTCGCGTCCATGGCATCTGCTTAGCCGGAACTAAGACAAGCTATTTTATTAATGCTAATGCGGGAGAAGTATTAATAGGAAAACGGGAATAGAGTAGAGGTGGGAGGTATACAGTAAGACCATTTATTTTGTGAAAATAACGTTTGTCTTTTGACTTTATTATTAGTGCGCATTTGGGCCTCTCTTGTATAACCGGACTGGATTAAATGACGCAATGCCTGCGCATGCTCACTGAATGAAGCCATGAAGGTCAATGACAGAACATTTGAACGGAAGCCAAATTGGAGAGCCATACCCTGGGAATGGATGGTGAAAAGTTCAGCAATGAGATGTCCTATTCTTCATAGTATCATTAATGTTTCAAATTGGATACATTTAGTGGATGGGAATAAAGTTATGAATAAAAATTAAGGGGATGGGTTTGCGAACAATGGTTTAACAGAATAAAGTGACATGTAAGCATGGTGTGATGGAGCTTCCCCCTTGCCTGACCAATTAGATTTCATATATTTACGATATTGAAACTTTAGTGGGTGGAACGTGAAGAAACGAAGGTATAACTAAGGTAGCTTTAGTTAGTTATTTAGCAGAGCTCGGGATGCTGTCTGTGAGTCGGAGATGCTGTTGCTGGGAGAGATGCTGTGAGATGCTGATGAAGAATCGAATGCAAAACCTGAAGCAGAACTTTCTATCCTAACTTAATTGGGTTAGATCAGAAGATCGCGGCAGAATCTCGAGGAGGAAGAGAGTGTCAGAGAGGGGTGCGACGCAATCGTCGGTATTCTAGCGAGGTCAACTATCCTGTCCTGAATCCTGTCCTGAAGTCTTTGTCTCCTGACCTATCCTGGGGGACCCTTACCAGCCCTTTGGCCAGGGGGTTGGTCTTTCACACCATTCTTGGTAACTATAATTTCACGTTATTTGCAAATGTTCTTTTCTCTCTGTCCTCTCCCTTTCTGAGCATTAATTATTGTATGAGTCCGAAGAATATGCTTGATGTTTAATCAATTGAATTTCTCTCCTAAGAATGATGGTGACTGCACTGTATTTTTGAAATGGTTCACATGCATTTAATTTAGATAAAGATTTTAAACCTTGCTGAGTCTGTGATCATTTACTTCAAACGAAAGAATAGTTAAGGGTTAAGTTAATTATTACGATCAACTAGTTCAACTAATGGTCCATCGACCAGAGGAAAGAACTTTTTGATCAGTGAAAAGGTTAGTTAGGAAAATTAAATAACTAATCCTGAATATTGTGAAGTATAAATATAAAACTTTGACAACTCCAGCGGTTTACTCAATGTGTGTGTTTTATGGGCCCAGGTGAGTATATGGAAGGGGAGTATCTGTTGTTGGTATACCGCTGGATCAATAGTAACCATAACCACTGTGTTGGTGTCCGTCATTTCCACAGCATGTGGGCCTCGGGCCCACGACATAACATTGGTGACGAGCGGGTCTGAACCCGCGGGTGTGCTGGCAGACACCAAACTGTTCCTCGTGAGAGATGTGTAGCCTCAGTCTACAGCACCCCTGCTTCTCTGCCACCGGTGCAGGGTGACTGTAAAGCCACCGGTGAGTGAGCACAGTGGCGTCCACCCGCAATGCCCTGCAGCCCCTGCTGCACCAACCGGCCCTGAGGTAGGAGAGAGGTGGCTGGTCGCTTACAACAGTTTGATGCTCATGTTGCCGCCCGCCTGCTGAATTGCGGCATGAATAGAAGAGGTCCGCGCCGATGACGTTGCAGAACCCCCACACCATGCTGCCTGCAACCATCTGCCGGGAAAAAGGAGGAGATACGCATTAAGGCATCAGCGCTATCGGCCTGCCCGAGGAAGTGGGTATCTCCCCTAGATGAAGGTGCGACCTTTCCACATTGTGACGGTGAAATCGGAGACTGTTCGTCTCCAACATATTGCAGTACTGCTACCCGCCTGTGGAGAGACTGCGCGAGATGGTGAACAGCGCAAAACCAAAGGCAGCGCTCTTAGCAAGTCGCTGATGCCAGCCATGCGCCAGTCAAGGGTAAGGCCTATAACTTTTCCCCGCGAGGTTCTGTTTTTCGGCACAGGGAGGAAAAGCGTGTCAGAAGGCAAGCACCCTGTACAACCCCTTCAATCGCCTGCTAGCAGCACCGCTGTCCCTGACCGTCCTCTGCATGACCCTTGCTGCAGTGCTGAGCCCCAGACAGTCAAGGTTGTGAGGCAACAGGAAAAAGCGTATCGGCACGAGTAACTAGCCTGGAGGTGCCGCTGTTGCCAATTCCCGAAAGCAGGGACACAAGCATACCAATAGACTTTGCCTACCATGGGGCATGCGCTGGGGCGTTGAGAATCCACTGGGGCACCACACCAGCACTGAGGAAACCCCAAACTTGCAGTTCCTGCCAGTGAAAGGAGCTGCGCACGTCTCTGAAGCACAGCCCGCAGCTCTAGGACAGCTGCCGCGGCCGAAGAAGGGTGGCTGCAGCGCCACCTGGTGGTCACTCACCAGACTGCACCCAGGCTCGAGTGAATGCAGCAGAAGCATGTGGCGAAGCACCCTATAAAGAAAGGAATGGAATAGAGCGCCGTTTCGTTCCGCAGGGAAGGAGGAACTGAGGCCACCTGAAAAAAAGGGTCCACCTGTGACACACTGCCCGACACAGAAGAGTCAGTGGGGAAGTGAGAGTCAGAGCAGGAGGATACTGCAAGAAACTGTGATCCAGCACCAAACCGGGGGTCTCTGAATGACACAACGATAAAAGTTCAAGAAAAAACACCACCCCCTTGCCACGAGGATAGTGAAGGGGACCCGATTAAGGAAAACCGGGTTAGAGATAGGATCAGGAAATAGGTAATAGGATCAGGACAGGTAGGCCTCTAACCGATGGACAGCGACGATCACCCTCTGCCTCTCTGGACCTACGAAAGCTGACGACAACCACACCCACTAAGAGCACCCCAATTATACCTTAAATTTGACATGGCCATCCCACTAATCTGCAACATTCGGAAAAATCTCAACTTTTCATTTGTCAATTTGTGGGGTGTTACACCACACCTCCATTACTTCATTTGGCTTTACATGCTCTTCTTTGTTCCTAACTCATTCTCACGATTTACATCTCTGCTTATGAATCGATTCTCTATCCCCCCTCATGTCACATTTTCTGATGAATGGCTTGTCCCTGTATTAGCAACTTTATGTCAAACAATGTATCGGCTAGACATAAAATGTTCATCAATTTGAGCTTTCCCAGGCATCTCGACGTCCTGAAATATTGCACGTCTTTCTTTCACTCTTCAAGGTTTCCTTCATCCACCGCTGACACCCACCACAGTTCATGTACTGGTCAACCTTTCGCGGCCTTTTCATTTATTCAGGCTAATTTAACACGCGTATCTATTTGTTCACCATAGGCCCATTTTAAAAACTACAATGAAGGAAAAATATAAAGAATATTAATACCACAAAAATGGAATTTACACTGTTTCCCTCCCACCATCGCACTAATCCCATGTTAATTTATATGAGCATTAATGTGCAAAGCATGATTATTTGCAATAGCATTATTCCACTTTGTCGGTTTTAATATGCAAAAAGCGATATGCAGCCTAAGCATTTCATGCATTAATCTTAATTGCAATGCACGCATGCGCAAAGCATTTCCCCGTGTTTGTGTGTATTAATGCATATTAGTACAAATCACACAATTAATAAATGTTATCTTGGGGCGTTGATCTGAGCAGGTTTACATGACGCAACCCCTGCTCCATCAATTCCCTCCTTTGATGGCATTTTAAGCCATCATAAAATATCCATCACCCATTGCCATTTCTTGTTTCTTCAGAAACTCGTACTTCTTTCACTTCTAAGTTTCTTCTTTTCACCTAAGTCTTTCATCATTTCATATTTGCCTTTCATATTTTCTAACTCTATTTCTTCTAATTTCCTTTTTATACCTTTACATTTGTTATCTACCCCTAGCATATTTATTTTCCCTCTTCTTTTCTTGCAGCATTTGTAAGTCATTATTATTAACATGGTCACTATCACTATTGATACTATTGGTATTATTATTCTACCTAATAAACTCTTACCAAGATCAATGAACCATTTACCTATATTTGAAAAACTCTTATTCATTTTCTCCCAGACACCATCAACCTCTAGTTGTGTTAAATCTTTATGTAAATTTGTAATATTTTTAATATATCCTTCAATACCTTTGCTTTTATCAGGAATATAAGTGCAGCAATGTTGCACTTTTAGCATCCCACAGACTCCACCCTCCTTTGCCAATAATATATCAAGGGCAAGTCGATTTTGCATCACCATTGATCTAATCGCAACCATTTCTGTATCAATTAATAAGAACCCTCCAGCAGTATCAGTTGATAATCGATCAACTACCGTGGATAATTTTCGAATTTTATGTGAAGTAAGAACTACTCCAACTGAAGGTATTAATGCACCAAATATATCTCCCACTATTTCTGAAAAACTTGCTCTCTTACTACGTATTAGTCCATGTTTCATCTCATTAATCTTATTATTTCTATCTACGTGGTATACTTTAGGAAATACAATCCCAAAGTAACAACTACCGTATCAGTGGGCAGGCAGTCTATAATAAGCATTCTTCCCACACACATAATATACACTTGGGAAAACAGGGTCAGTTCCTCCTTTTAATCCCCACCCTCCTGTTATTAAGAAATTATGTTCACATTTACTAGTACCTAAATAATAGTTGTTATAGTTAGTCTTTAGTCTTAGTAGGCAAAGCTCCCCTTGTGATCCCAATGCAGAGACATTGCAGCATAGGTCTCGCCTTTTTCATAATTTCCTTCTCTATAAGCCCAAGGTGGTATATTAGTTTTCTGTTCAGCAGCCTTTTTATGAAATTCTTGTCTTCTATTCTCTACCATATTAATGAGATCCTTTACTACTATTTGTAAACTACAGGTGAGATTATTTTTGTGAGCATATATTAGATCCAAAATTTGTGTAGTATGAAAAAATTCTCCCATATATTCCGCTTCTAAGCTACTAAATACTTTATTTAAATTCTTTCTAATGGGAAGTTCGGAAAAGACCACATTTAGGTTAGAATAATAAAATTCTAATTTTCTTGTACTTAAAACAGACTAGTTAGTATACTACACGAAACACCATATGTTAAAGGAAGGTGATGATATGTCACACCTTCTGAGACAGACGATGGTAATTGCATGCAAACATAACAGTCACTCACATTCATGGTATTAACATATTCATATAATAATTTGGTAAAAACGTTTAATGAAAAGTCAGTAATTGATCTATCTTGATGATAAATACTTTCATCATTATGGACTATTTTAGTTGGATTTTTAGTCAAAACTTCCACTCTCATACTTATTGTATTATTATTAGTCTGATTTTTGTCATTAGTCACCATCAAGACTGGGACAATAATTGTTAATATTAACCACCCTGACATAGTTAATAAGACACCACATAAGCAAGCTCTAATACATTTACGATTTAGACTCGGCTTCGGATGTTCAGTCACTTTAGATTCTACCATTTTCCTATTAATTTAAAAACCTAATTCTAGGAAAAAAATGTAAAACTAATCTTCTTTGTACTATCCACACACTTTGATATTTTCTCGGCCTTTTTTATTTTTTTTTAAATCTATATATCCCCCCTTTTAACGTCTTTCTTAAGTCTCTTTCAAATCTTCTTCACGTATCAACTTAATTTGACTGGATTATGATGCACCTTAATTTTTCTTTTAGTTTCTTTTAAGGTGGTTTCAATTTGCTCTCATCAATTCATTCTGTATCATCTGTAACTTCTCCTTCTGTTTGATCAGGGCTTTCAATTTCCTTTAAGATAACGTAAATCCACTCAGGTCTGGTATACTTTCGACTTGCAACTCTTGGTCTTCTTGTTCAACGTACTATTTTCTTTTGAGAATCTTCTTGATCTGACTGACTTGAAATTTCATTTATTTGTTCTGGCCCTCTTCTTTCTAGGATTTATCTCAGTCTTTTTGCTCCACTTTGCCAATTGTCATTATAGCTCAGTCTTTTTGTTTGAACTCCTTTTTCACCCTGATTTTCAGGTTCTACAGTTCTTTTGCATAACCTCTTTCTTGGCTGTTCTTCCTTTTCACTTTCAAAGTCTCTTTGTATTTCTGTTTGACTAGTACCCTCTTTTGCCTTTTCTCTCTGTTGACTTTGTTCTTGGCTTTCAATAGCCTTTTCTGTCAGCCGATTGTCTCCTTCAATCAACTCTCTTTCCTGTTGGCCTTGTTCTAGGCTTTCAGTGATCACTTCTTCTGTCTGGATATCACTCTCAATCCATTCCTCTTTATGTTGGCTTCCTTCTTGATTTTCGGAAGCTTCTTCCTCACTCTCTCCAACAGCAGTCTTTTCAGTCCCAGTATCTGGTGCCCACTCTACTCGGCTGGTACTTGGTTGTTCATCATCCACAGGCTCAGTGACATCTGCCTCTCTGGATTTCTCAGGCTCACACCTCTGGCTTCTGGTCTCTCTTTTTCTTTTTCCAGTTGCCGTTCAGCTTCTTCGAGTAAACTTGTGACTCTTCTAGTATGGCTGGCGTGTATCCAATTTGGTAGGCCACCACACTCTACTGCAGTTGTTGTTATCAATATGATCTGATATGGTCCATGCCACCTGGGTTCTAAACACGACTTCCTCACGTGTTTCTTGACAAGAACCCACTCTCCTGGACTTAGATCATGCACTGGATTCAGCTGTATTTCATTTGCGTCTGCTCCAACCTGATAAGACACAGAACGCACCATATCAGCTAGTCCTTTGCAATATTCAAGAATCAGATCATCAGAAATGCTCATCAGTTTGTTTGCGGGTACAGTTGCTTGTCTCATGACTCTTCCCATGAGAACCTCGTGTGGACTCAATCCAGTTTTTCTGTCAGGAATACTCCTGAGACTCATCAAGACCAAGGGCAAAGCATCAGGCCATTTCAGTGTTGTGGATGCACAAACTTTTCCCAATCTAGATTTTATAGTGCCATTGATTTGCTCCACAATTCCAGAAGCCTCTGGTCGATAAGCACAGTGCAGCTTTTGTTCAATTTGCAATACTGCGCAAATTCTTCGAATTATTTCATTATTAAAATGTGTTCCTCTATCTGATTCTAAAGTGACTGGAAATCCGTACCTTGGTATTAACTCTCTCAAAAGCAATTTAGCCACGGTAAGGCTGTCATTCCTCCTTGTAGGATAAGCCTCTACCCAACGAGAAAAGAGACACACAATGACAAGTACATATTTCAAACCATTACATGGAGGCAACTCAATAAAATCGAGTTGCAAACGTGTAAATGGTCCTGCAGTTTTTCCAATAGTTCCTGTTCCCACAATTGTCTTTCTCCCTGGATTCTGCTGCTGACAAACAACGCACCTCTGGCACAAACCCTCTGCAATGTACCTACACTTGGGACCAAACCAGGTCTGCTTAAAGAGTCTGATCATTGCATCTCTCCCAACATGAGTGATCCCATGATAGACTCTTGCCATGTGAGAAAGCATGCAATCGAGGATAACTGGTCTGCCATCTACATATAGCCAAATTTCATCTTGTGGTGTTCTTGTACATCCTGCTTCTTTCCAAAGCTCTTTTTCCTCTTCACTAGCTTCTTCCTGTAACTGCTTAATTTCATCCCAACTGTCTATTGATGTAAACATTAAATGGCAATCGGTGATTTTTCTTTCTGTTTTCCTGTTAAGTGCAACTGAATTTTCCGCACAGAAACGTGCCAACAGATCTGCATATCTGTTGTCACTGGTCACATAATAATTTCCTGATTTATGCGCAGAGTATTTTACCACTGCAATTTGTTTTGGCAATTGCAGGGTGTCCAATAGATCTCTCACAATTTTCCCATTTTTAATAGGGAACCTGATGAAGTCATGAATCCCCTTTGCATCCATAATTGGCCAAAATCATGCACCACCCCGAAACCATATTGACTGTCCGTAAATATGGTTACCCTCAAATTTCGGGAAACTTTACATGCTCTAATCAGAGCGTACAATTCTGCAATTTGTGCTGATTTTACTCCAAATAGGCAGGATGCTTCCACAGTTCCAGTTACTGTGCATACTGAATAAGCAGCGCTCAATTCTCCTCTTTTATTCCTCAAACATGATCCTTCAACAAACAGAACACTGTCAGACTCTTTTAAGGGCACATCTTGGATGTCAGCCCTAGGTTTTTGGTCAGAATTCTGTCACATCCAAACAATCATGTTCTGCTTCTTCCCTTACCTCCTCCCCATAAGGATTTGGTAGTAGTGTTGCTGGATTTAAGGTGGTACACCTCACAACTGTCACATTTTCAGCGCCCAAAATCACTCTCTTGTACCTAGTCAGCTGACTAGGAGTCATGTGCTGAGTTCGTGTTTTGGTTAAAAGAATCTCAACAGATTGTGGAACATACACTTTAACTGGATAACCCATCACAATTGCTTCACTTTGTTCCAAACTCACACATGTAGCAGCAACGGCTTTCAAACATCCTGGTAATGCTGCAGCCACAGAATCTAACGTAGCAGAAAAATATGCCACTGGACCTCTAGTCAATCCATGCCTTTGAGTTAACACTGCTAACGCACATCCATCTCGCTCACAACAGAACAATGCAAATTCTTTTGTATAATCAGGCATTTCCAATGCTGGTGCTTGGCACAGACTGTCTTGCAAATTGTCAAAGGCTTCCATACTCTCATCATCCAAATCAATCGGATCAGTCACATCTTTATATGTCAACCTCTGTAAAGGTTTTGCAATCACTGAAAATCCACTTATCCATTGTCTGCAATAACCAACCATTCCCAAAAACATTTGCACTTCTTTCTGGGTTCTTGGAGGTTTCATCTGTTGAATTGCCTCAATCCTTTCTGGTGTCACTTTTCTAACTCCTTTCTCAATCCTGTGTCCTAGGTATTGCACTTCTTGTTTACAGAACTGCAATTTCGCAGGTGACACTTTATGTCCCCCTTCTGCCAGGTGGTTCAATAAGGCAATGGTATCTGTCACACACGCCTTTCGAGTTTTTGATGCCAAGAGTAGGTCATCAATGTATTGAACCAAATCCGAATCTTCTGGCATTACCAATGTCTCCAGACATTTTTTCAAAATTTGTTTGAAAATCGAGGGGCTTTCTGTGTACCCTTGAGGAACTCGGCACCATGCCAAGACACGGTTTCCAAACTGAAATGAAAATAAAAACTGACTGTCTGGGTGTAGAGGAATCGAGAAAAATGCTTGGCACAAATCAATCACTGTGTACCATTTAGCATTACATGGAATCTGGTAAAGGATCACTGCTGGGTTTGGCACGATTGGACAGCAAGGTACCACTATCTTATTAATCTTTCTCAAATCTTGCACTATTCTGTATTTTCCACTTGGCTTTTTAATTCCCATAATAGGTGAGTTACAAGGACTGCTCAGTATTTCTCTTAGAATGCCTTTTTCGATCATTTGATCGATCACAGGAGCAACTCCTGCCATGGTCTCAGGACTCATTTTACAGGGAGGAGTGTTTGGGTAATTAGCTCCAGGTTTCACTATAACCTGAATGGGAACCACATTTTTCATTAACCCTATTTCTTTTCCCGTAAAATCCCATACATCAGATCTCACCGTCTCTTTCAACTCATCAGGCAAATTCTGTTCTGTTAAGAGTGAATATAGTTCATCCACTTCCGTCCCTTGCTTTGCTAGCATCAACTTAAATTCGACATCCTCATCAGGTGTCTGAAATGCAATACAATCAGGCGTACAAAAGATGGTGCAATTCATTTTACATAGTAGATCTCGTCCCAATAGATTTACTGGGCTCGAATCGCATACCACAAATCGATGCATGTCTTTAAACCTTCCAATATGAACCTAAATTGGTTCTGTTACTGGAGTTTTAATCTGCTTATTTGACACTCCCACAACTTGGATAGTTTCTCCCGAGAGGGGTAGGTTAGGAATTTCTGCTGCTCTCACAGTAGAACAGGTAGCACCAGTGTCCACTAGGAATGTAATGTTGTTACCTTCCACCTTCCCATCAACAAATGGACCTGACTGATCTACCTCCACAGTTGCGCCAAGCACGCACTCTTCCTCCCCCCTCAGGCACCGTCATTGGCTACTCCCCGAATCACTCTCATTACACTGCAACCAATATTGTGGAATCATCTGCACATTTGGGTTCTTACCATGTTGTTCCATAGGAGTAAATCCAGTATTCACACTGTATCTCTGTACCTGAGCACCTACATTACTCTGCATAGGAGCTTGGGGCACCTGTAACTGTGGTGTAACTATCTGCTGCGGCTGTTGCTGGGTCACAACCACTTCATTCTGCACCTGTGAATTTAAATTTTGGGTTGTCCCATTAATTTTTACAGTGTTTCTACACTTCCAATGTCCAAGCTTGCCGCACGCATGACAAGGAAATTTTCTTTTCAAATCATCTTTAACAAATTTTCCCTTACTCTTTCCAACACCTAGTACTTGACCATTTGTATTCTGATTTTTCGTCTGCTCGACACTATTTTCTTCTTGCTGCTCTGCTACCTTAACTTGCGCCCACATCATTTTTTCCTTAAGCTTTTTGTGTCTTGAATCAATGTTGTCACTGCAGTATTTTGCATATCTCAAAATCTCATCGATTGTTTTGCTCTGCCAGCAAATCAAATGCTGTTGAATCATATTACTAATCTCTGGTTTCAGTCCAAACACAAAACGATACACAGAATGTCCCATATCCTTGTCACCTATATTCTCAAATCCGCTATACTGCTTAAAAACCTGCAACAATCGCTCATAGTATGCATGCACCGACTCTTTCGGCTCCTGTGTTGTCCTGTCTATTTTTACCCAATCAGTTTCCTTCGGGGAAATCTTTCCTTTCAAGAAAGTAATCACCTGATTGTACTTTTTCATCACCTCATCCGAAGGTGCACCGGTTTTAGGGTCTCTTGGGTATTCTTCTTTAGGCCAATCGACAGTTATTTTACACTCTGTCCACAAATCAGCCGGAACTGCAATCTCGAATAGACCATCTAAGTCTTTCAACAATACCTTTGAAACCTTCACAAACCTTTCTACTTGTTTATACCATTCCACAGGTTTTTCTCTCAATCTGGGGAAATCATTCGTAAAAGATAAAATGTCCTGTCTATTCCAGGGAACATGAACATATCCACCACCTGGAACTTCTCTCATTGGACACACCATTTCAACCTGTCCATTTGTTTTTAATGGATACATTGAAGTACCTTCTATAGGGTTTAATTCATTTCTCTTTTTTGACCATCTACCTTTCCAACGATCAACATCTCCCCTCTTCCTCAGAATCAGCATCAACTCTCTTATTTGTAACCTTTTACCAGACGCATTCAAACCTTCCAAATCCTTGTCAGTGAAATCCATCCTGTATGTTTTCTGCAATACCTTCGATCTCTCAATATCTATTCCATAATCAACAGCAGCTTCTGCTATTTTCTCATGCAAATTCCTTGCTTTCCAGGTAATATTCTTACACAAGAACAATAATTCCTCTTCTCTATAAATACTCAATCTATCTGGACTGATCGTACCAATTATCATTTCCTCCAAATCCACCTTCAATCTACACATATCTATACTTTGTAGTAGGGGTTTTCGTTTTTCCATTCCCTTTATCCACTCATTCAGCTCTTCTGGTGTGGGACCTACTGAACTCTCAGATGCAGAATCACCACTCTGTGTTATTCTCCTAGGATCTATTTGAATATTTCTTTTTGGAGTTTCATGTACTACCTCTCCTACGGGAAGATCTATTAAGGTAATATTTTCTTCCATTCGTTCAACTGGACTAGGTATAGTCATTGTCTCATTCCTCATACCACTTGTCAGAACTGTTAGAGCATGTACTCCTGATATACTCTGTTTATTCCCATTCAATGGAACTATAGGACCTATCGTTACGGGTACTGATAATACTTCTGCATTCAGGTTTAACTGTTTAACTTCTACTACTCTACCGGGTATTTGTAGAACTGTTTAACTTTCTGGATTAATTCTTCTCTTGCTTGATTCTGTAACTCTGTCTCTCTATCCGGTACTATTCTCGTAACCACCGGAATTTGTGGAATCTGTGGAATCAGTGGAAATCCCATTATCGGGCCATTTGGAACTACTTCTCTTGGACTTTCCTGATATGGTGGAGGTCTTTTTGTCATAAAATCTTCCATTAACTCGTCATCTGAATCATTCACGTTACAACTCCCTCTTTGCATTTCAATATTATTCTTTACCTCCTTACATTTGCCTCCTATTGACTCATCATTGACCAAGACAGGATACAGTCCTTCCGTCACTACTCTCAAAGGGATATCTGGACATGATAATTCTGTATTTTCTTCCACCCCTATATTTCTCTCGCTCAAAAGCCTCATATTCCCTTTCCTCAAGTGCCTCATACTGAGTTGGTCTAGGTCTAGGCTCCAACACATTCATCTGATCTTTTAAATTTTGTAAAATTCTCACATTAAATGTCCCATGTTCCGGAAAAGCTAAAACACCATCGCTCTCAGTATACTTCACCCAATTCTCCAACCAAGTGCACGTATGATATCCACATTCTAGCATCATATAGGATGTGGGTGTTCCTGGGGGCGGAATAAGAATTCCCTCCCTTGTCACTATTGGTCTGTCTTTTCTGAAGAAGTTCCTGATTTTATTAATAAATTTCCATTCCATTCCATTCCATTCAATAACTTTATTTCGGCCGCTAGGGCCATAAAAGTACATTACTAAAAAGCACAACAAGCAGTAAAACACATAAAAAATATATACACTTACAATTATATGTTACATATCTCACGGTTGACTTCTTAAGCAGAGATTTTCCAAACTCTGCAGAGATGTAAATGTGAAGAAGATGGCGTCCTCAAACATTTTTAGAATTTAGTAAAAACAACCGTCTGATAAAAGCACAAGCTAAAATTTTTACAAGGTTAAAAGAAAAAATATATACACTGGGACAATGTACCCTAATCGTGTTTACACTGGTGTGGGCCTTTGCAATTTCGACACATAATTCTTCCCGGTGTACTACTTTAACAAACCCCTCCATATGTGCCACATATGGTTTAAAAAACGTGATACAGCAAACACAATTGGAGGGTGCGTATCATATTTTAGAACTCTGTGGGCCTCTAAGCAACGCACAAAGCCTAGGTTTCTACATATTTGGATTAACCAGCGTTTGCGAGGCAATCGATATGCAGGCAAAAAAACAGTACATGAATTTCAGACTCTACCTTGTAGTTGCAAACAGGACAATCACCCGTATTCTCTATGGCCCATTTGCTAGTGTGTGCAAATAATGGAAGGTTCCCTAGTCTAAACTGCACGTACAGTTTCCTGGCCATTGGGGGATAGATCACATCCAGGAAGTGTTCCTTACTATATACATCTTTTACTTGTAGGAACTCTGCCGTCAACCGACCGCTAGTGAGACTTTCCTGAATGGACAGTATGTTAGATTGCCTATAATGTTGCACTAGTTCCAACCTAGATGTCATTGGACATGATGTCTCAGGGGTTTTCCAGAGGTCCAAACTACCTAACCTTGAGCAGAAATCCCTTATGTGGCAAAGCCACGGTATTTTCTTAGTGGCAGAAATGGACAAAATCTCCTTGAGCTCGGCTTTATAGATGGACAACTCCGGGGTCACCCATACCCGGCGCCAGAATGTGATGGGTCTAAGGGCAATCTCTTCATCAATAGGCCTCATGCCCAAGTCCATGCGGAGGGGTACTAGGGGGGTACTACGAGGAAGGTCTAATAACTGTCTCATGAAGTTGTTCTTCAACTTCATGAGATTAGAGGTATAACAATGCCCCCACAATTCCGCCCCATATAATGTGGCCCTCCTTGCTTGGGCTTTGTATATTTCCACAACAGGGGCAGCTGGCTTGAATGTAGAGGTTCTGTGCAGTTTCATAATCCCACCCACGGTCTGGGTTAACCTGAGACTTGCTTTGGCCATCTGGGACCCCCACTCAAAGTGCTCTGATAATGTAACACCCAGATAATCAAATATCCTCACCCTTTCCAAAAGTGTACCATTTAGGGAGGGATTTGGGCGGGTCGTCTTGGGGGGATTGAAGACCATATATTTGGTCTTTGTTAAATTGATCTCCAATCCCCGCATCTTACAAAAATTTGCAAAACCATCAAGGATGCGCTGTATACCCGTTGGCGATTTTGACAATAAAAGGGTATCGTCCGCGAACATCAACACGGGAACCTTCCCCGAGGCTAACTTAGGGGCATCGTTATCCTTGATGTTTTTATGGTGGTCTATGAGCCCATTGATGTAGAGACAAAATAAGGTGGGGGCTAGAACACATCCCAGGCGTACCCCCTTTTTAACGGGGAAACGTGAGGAGAGTTCCCCATGTTTTCCACATCTTACTTGTGCATAGTTTCCTGAGTGGAGCCTCACTATCACATTGAGAAGGTAGAGTGGAATCCCAAGGTCACTGAGCACTTTCCAGAGTTTCTCCCTGGGTACAAGGTCGAAGGCCGACTTCAGGTCGACAAATATTAGGTAGAGGCTGCCACCCTCTATAGTCACCGTTTTCCAGAAAAGTAGCTGTAATCTGAATATCTGGTCTACGGTTGACATATTTGTTCTGAAGCCGGCCTGGTAGGGACTTAGGATCTCCTCCTCCTCCATCCAACCCTGTAAGCGGTCCAGGAGGACCCGTCCCATCAGTTTTTGAGTGATGTCAATTAAGCTGATAGGTCTATAATTTGAGGGTAGAAGAGGGCAGCCTCTTTTAAATATGGGAACTATCTCTGCCCACGCCAGGTATCGGGGGGATCCATGCCCTTCAGGATGGCATTAAAAAGGGCACACAAATACGGTACCCAAATTTTGGGTTCCTCCCGGAAGAGGTCCCCCGGAAGTTTATCTAGACCTGGCGCTTTATTGCGATGGAGATTGTTGTTAGCATTTCCCACTTCAGACATAGTAATCTCCCAACCCCCCTCCTGTTGGAACTCCAGGGATAAACTGGGCGTGCCAGTGATAACACTGACGCCATCCTCAATGTTGTACAGTGACCCAAAGTGAGTCTCCCAAGCTTCGGGCGCTATGTTGGGCTCTAAGGCCGGTCTCCCTTCCCTGTCGCCCGAGCTCACTATTGCCCAGAAAGTTTTCAGATCTTTATCATTCAGGGCTGTCCTGAGGGCTTCCCACCTATCTGATTCCCAGTTTTTCTTTTCCTGCTGGATGGTCCCTTTGTACCTGGCCCTGGCGAGTTTGATTTGTGGCCTGTCCTTCGCCTTCACCGCATCCAGTAGGTCCTGTTTGGCTTTACGACAATTATCATTAAACCAGGAGCATTTAGGTCGTTTATTTTCCCTCATCTGCGACAGCGGATAGAATACGTCAATCAATTTTGTAGTTAGCTCCTCGTGAATTTTACATGCCTTATCTCGATTCCGTGTAAGAACCTCCGCCTGTACTACCTCCCACATTTTGGTTATCATTGGTATTGCTAACTGGTAGACTTTGGCCAACTTTAGGGGAGAGTGTTGGATGTGGCTCCATCTGACTTTCCTTCTGTTGTTAGATAGCATTAGTGCGCTGGGCTCGTTTACAGGAAGGGGTGGAGAGTTGGACATACCAAGATCCCCTGTTTTTAAGATCACTATCAGGGCATTATGGTCACTGTCCTGCCTCTACTGGACGTAGAAGTCAGAGACCTTTTCCCAGAGTCTGGTTTCCACCAGAATGTAATCAAGTAAGGAGGCCTGCCCTACTCTATTAAATGTGAGCTCGCCCGGGTGGTCAGATTTAGTCCTCCCGTTACATGCCCTCAGGGAGAGAGCTAAAGTAAGTGAATGGAGTTGCATTGCCAATGGTGACCATACTTTAATTGGAGTAATCTGCGGGTCAGGTATCGACCAGTATAGATCTTCTTCCGTGGACGCAGAATGATTTGGATCAGTAAGGGGCTCGAATTGACAGTTGAAGTCACCCCCTACGATCAGCCACTTCGCTGGATCCAAAGTTGGTATAAAACGCCCCAAGTGGTCTATAACAACCGATTCTTGTCTATTATTCACGGGTCTAGAGTACACATTAATTGGGGCAATTTTTATCTTTGTGGGAAACGACAGCAAAACACATTGGATATCATTTGTGGGTGATGTCATCTGCTCGGCTCTGCAGCCAAGGTGTGTACCTACCCATATAGCTAGGCCACCGGAGGGTCTCCCCCTCCCCCCCATGGTGGCCAGGATGTTAAATGACGCAAAACCCATCCGCTGAAAATCTTCCCTCACCCAGGTCTCTTGGAATAAACAAATGTCCTGTTTGTCCACAAAATGTCCCCATTCTGGGCAGGGCAGTTTGTTTTTAAGTCCTGTCAAATTCCAGGATAGGATCCGCAATCCACCGCCCTGTGCTCTTATCCCTCTCGGTACCTCAGAAGCAGTGGCGCGGGGGAGGGAAGATCACCTGGGTGGGTCCCAGGATGTCTGTCGGGTGCCCCACTGAGTTCACCTTCTCTATTTATGCCACTCGGTGGAATAGGGGGTGTGGCATCAGGGACCCTTCTCGGTTGTATCCTAGCTCTTAGTGAACCAATCCACTGGGCGGTATCAGAATTACTACCTCTAATTGGTCGCCTCCCGCTACACCCTTCTTCGCCCTTTTGGTCCTGCCCCAGCGTTACTGGGTTCTCTCCTTTGGGCGGCCCCTCCCCCAGTCAATCTACCTCCTCCAAACTTTCATATCTATTGTTCACCGGGATGTTGAATTGGGGACGCCTGTTATGGGTGCCCCAACTTCCCTCACATAGGGGCCCCGGACCCATGGTTGGGATTGGAGGTAATGCACCATCTCTTATGGTCATTTGATGTTGAGGGTAGAAGAAGTCCAAGGGACAGAGACTAATTCCTGTTGGTACATTATGGCAATTGGTGGTAGATTTCAATAAATTTCTAGCAGTGTTAGGATTTTTAAAATTGATAACTACACACTCCCCTGGTTCTGATTTCCAACGATTTCCCACCCACCCTACTCTTCGGACCATTCTAATCTCCCCTGCTCTGGCATACTCAAAGTGTTTGTATCTTGCCAGCCAGAATAGGCATTTATTTCTGAGTTCAAGTTGAGTTTCCTTTGCATTGGGTGCAATTGGAGGGGTTCCTGTCCAGTAGCGGTCGGTGGTGGGAGTGCCGCCGGGCGCTGACGTGGGGCAGGGGAGGGGCAGGGTGGGGGGTAGTAAACTACGGATTACGGGCGATTACAGGTAAGTACACATATACATTGTGGTATCTCTCATGTAACCATTACTTGTCTATCCTGTGCCTCATCTATGATACTGTAGAATGTGGAATCTTTAATGTACCATGAACATTCCCCATTTGTCCGTTATGCCCTGGCTGCTGATGGATGAGGTGTTATGGATTAAACCTCCTACTTTAATCAACTAAATGTGCCCTGCGTGGTTTATCCTAAACATTACACTGGCGACGATCGAGGGATGGATGTTGAAGGGGATCAGGAACACCTCAACATCAAATTCGGCAAAGTTTTGAAGTTCGTTTTTTTGGGGCCTCCCTTTGACAGCGAGGTACTGTCGAAATAAAAGGATCCTCTGCACTTCTTATTCATGTACGGGTGGATCGGACCCGTGAAGGTACTGTCTATTATCATCGCTCTCTTCCGTGAATGCAGAGCCGTGAATTACGGTAATCAGCGTGTGTTTCTTTGGGAGAGCTCGGAGCTGGCTGGTGCGCACGTCTCTCGTAACGGAAAGATAACGAGTCGGTGTGTGGCTGACTTGGGAGTTAACTTTTGAAACTGTGCGCATTGGATTTGGTGAAAGTCAGAGACGCGGACGGCGAGTTCGCACTGTGCGGAGTAGACGGGCTCGAGCACACGTATCGTACTACGAACCGTCCGTCTATGTCAAGCTCGAGCGCACGCTTTCTGCGAGATCTGAAAGGCAAAGAGCGTAGCTGACATAAGGATACATCAGCGCGTTTAAGGAAAGCGAATAAACAAAGGTTATAATCTTACCTTGTTGATGTGGAATTGACGAGGCAACGAGTGCTGCAAGGGAGTCGGGTCCAACAGGGTCAGGTGATCCTTTGAGCCAATCAGCTCGCAGCGTGTTTACCGGCAAGGGAGCAGGAAGTGTTTTTTCTCTCTCTTTCTGCATTGTAAAAGCCAGAAACTTTATTTGCAAAGAGGAAAGCACAGCTGAGGAAGTAGGAGCTTCATCTCGGTGATGTGCACACCACATTATTATTAAAAAGGAGCTTATGTAAAATCATATTTAAAAGAAAGTATATGTTTTAAGTTTTTTGTTTTTTTTGTTTTTTTCCTTTTTGGGTGAATAGCATCCATATCATATTAGGGTTTAGTTTCTAGTAAATTAAGATGCAGAATGTACCAGCACCTGTGTTTTTTCTAACAAGTCCAGGTGAACCACTAGTTAAATGGAGCAAATGGAAGAAAATTTTTGGCAATTATGCAAGAGTGTGTGGGACCAACTTGAGTGCAGAGAGGAAGCATTCTTTACTGTTGCATTGCTTAGGTGGAGAGGGACAAGAAGTGTTGGAGAATTTACCGGATTTGACAACAGAGGAACAGGGAGGTTTGAATGAATTTGAAATGTGTATCTTACAATTGGATAAGCATTACCTACCAAGGATAAGTACCATTATGGAAAGGTATCATTTTGGTCTTAGGGAACAAGGTAAAGGTGAGACGGTAGAAGATTTTTTAACTAGCCTAAGAAAGTTGGCTTCAACTTGTAAGTTTGGTGCGTTAAATGAGGAACATATTAGGGATCAGTTTGTTTTAAAGTGTAGGGAAGACAAAATCAGGGAGGAGTTGTGGCTTAAGGATGAGCCACCCTTAGAAGAAGTTATCAACATTGCAAAAAAGTGGAACACATGATGAAATGTGTTACAGAGTTAAAGTGTGAGAGAGGTAGAGCAGAATCGTCAGTAGAGGAGGTAACAAATGATGTTTTTGTGGTAAAAAATGTAAAGGCACCTACAAATGGAAAAGATACATCAAAGGATGAGCCACAGCATAATTCTTTTGTATGCATTCGATGTGGAAGAGTGGGACATAAGGCTAACTATATGAATTGTCCAGCAATGAATGTGACCTGTCATGGTTGTGGAAGGAAAGGTCATTTAATGAAGTTTTGCAAGTTGAGACAGAAAAATGTTCAATACAAGGCTGTGAAAGAGGTTATATGTCAAGTAAGTGAAACTTCATGTAATGATCATCCTGTTGGGAAAGTAAGAGTGGATGGTGTTTCTCTAGAGATGAAATTTGATTCATGCTCGCACCTTACAATTATTAATAATGATATTTTTTGCAGGTGGTTTCAGAAGAAGAATTGTTTTTAAAAAATGGATGTATGTCCTGGTGGTTATGGTGGTCAACCTATTAACATGTTGGGTTATTTTAATGCAACAATTGAAATGGAAGACAAATTGATTTTGGGAAAAGTATATGTCTCAAAGAAAGGTGATGGGTTACTTGGGTGGCCACATCAACGCTTATTGGGGGTTACTCTCAATTCCAATGCAGAACCTCAAGTTCAAGTTTAAGGAGTTGTATCTCAACAGATTGATTACGTAAAGAAATATTCTGGTTTGTTTAAAGATGTTTTGGGATGTTTGAAGGGGTACAAACATGATATCAAGCTAAAAGTGGGAGCTGTACCATCAATAGCCAAAGTAAGGAGAATCCCAATTGCTTTACAAGGAAAAGTGGAACAGGAACTTGATAAACTTCTTGATCAAGGTATTATTTCTCCTGTGGAAGTTTCAGAATGGTTGGCGCCAGTAGTCGTTGCCAACAAGCCCAATGGTGACATCAGGCTCTGTGTGGACCTCAGATCACTCAACAAAGAGGTAGTAGTGGACAAATTTCCTCTACCAAATATTGATGAAATCATATCTTCATTGTGTGGGGCTCAATTTTTCACGACACTTGATCTTACTCAGGCTTATCATCAGATAGAACTAACTGAGAAATCACAAGAGTTAACATCTTTCATTACCCCCATGGGAGCGTACAAGTATAAAAGAATGCCGTTTGGTTTAGTAAGTGCTGCCTCGGTTTTTCAGAGAGTAATGTCTTCTCTCTTAAAAGGGTTGAAGGGGGTCAAGTGTTATCAGGACGACTTGTTAATTTTTGGTGGGGATCAAGAGGAACACAACACTAGGTTAGACCTTGTGTTGAAGAAACTTGAAAATGCTGGACTCACTTTAAAATATGAAAAGTGTAAGTTTTCTGTACAAGAGGTCAATTACTTAGGGCATTGCATTACGTCTATGGGTGTTGTTCCTAAAAAGAATTAGTAGAGACAATCCTTAAACTATCAACTCCTACAACTAAGGAAGAACTTGTTTCATCCATGAAGAGCTGCCAGGAGTAGTACTGCCCCTTTGCTGTGTTGTTGCTTTGTTGGGTTGGCCTGCAGTTGCTGCTTCTGCCTTGGGCAGTGAAAGGACTGGACTTAACTTTCTTTACTTGTGCTGAGTATCTCCAAGGGCTTGAAGTAGAGCTTGCCTCCCGTTCTGAAGTCTCAGGGACAGCAAAGACTTCACCAACCTCTGGGTAGCACTTCTGGAACCGCTGTTTCAGTTGCCACAGAGAAGGGAAACACAACCGACTACGTCGTTGGATCTGTGTCCTGATGGCACTGCAGAAGGCACCGTCCGCATCTCGCACCGCAACCTTAGTCTCACCGACGATGATGACCACCGCCACCTTGCCGCTGCTTGCATCGTGACCTGTGGGCACCGCACTCCGCACCACCTCGCTTCATCTCGCCATCCTGGTCTCACCAACGCCGTCACTGCTGCTGACTTCAACACCTGTGACCGCATCGTGGCTGGGGGCACTGCTCGCAAGTCTCATGATGCACCGCCTCGTCCCACACAGCAGTCTTGGCCGACCGACGCCAGCTCCCGCTAACCGGCTGTCGCTTGCACCGCAACCTGCCAGCAGCGCATCGAGCACTGCCTTGCCCTGCACCGTAAGCCTTGGTCTCACCGACGCCGTCTGGATGATCGGCACTGAGCCGCTGCCTGCACCGCACCGAGAGGGCACTGCATGCTGCACCGCTTCCAATTTGCTACGCAACCGCAACGGTTTCCACGACCGGCTCGCACCAACGTGCCAGCCGCAACGAGAAAGGTACTGTTCACGAGTCTGTCCATGCTTTCGCTGGCACGTACCGACGTGGTCGGCTGGAACTGTTAAACTGTTGCTTTCAGCCTCGCAGTAGCCCCGGACAGAGCTACCGACTCATACGAACTGTGTTCTTAAGATATTTCTGAAAATTTCAAGTATATCTTGCAAAGTATATATTTTTAAGTACTGTATGTTGGATTCTTATCATTTTGGTCTTGTTTTGGATATATAAAAATATTGGATATTTTTCTAAACTGGTGTGGTGTCCTTTTGTAGTGTTTTCACTGTATTACTGTTGGTTATGTGCAAATGCTTTACACACTGCCTCTGAGATAAGCCTGACTGCTCGTGCCAAGCTATCAAGGGGGTGAGCGGGGGTTATTTTAGGAGTGTAACTCCCCTACCCTGACTAGGAAGAAGGGTCCCTACTTGGACAAAGGTGCAAACCCTTGCCAACTAGAGACCCCCATTTCTAACAGTGACCCTTTGTGAGTTGCTCATTATTGCATCCAGACACATAACGCATTGCATTTTCTCTTCTTTTGGTGTTGTCAATATTTTGACAGCTGGGAACCTCCTTCACACAATTTGCCATAAAATCACAATCACTCAGGGTGCTCTGCAGGGAGGCCACGTATCGTGTGTGTATAAAGTCTGAACCGCTCTATGACACACTGACAGGCACTGTGAGAAGTTCAAACACCCGTCAGACTTATCTTGTACCTCATCATGAACTCTCAACCTCAACTGGAATCCACCCAGACGCATAGAAGCAACTTGGTTCATATAAGTCATACGTTGCATGAAAAAACTACTGAAACACAACAAATGGAAACAAGAAATACTCTTAGAGATTGTAAAATGAAATGTAAACAGAGACTGCGTGGGTCTTATTGATTACAAGTCTACAGTTGTTGCTGGAAATTCGAGCATTGTTTTTTCCAGTAAAGCACATGCACATAGGACCCAATATGAACCTGTTTCAAAGACAGTTTTTAATTACTGCCACATTGGAGACCTGGCAGGACCCGACCCACTTAAAACCCTGTAGGCGCAAACTAATGTGGAGTGAGTGACGGGCAGGTGCACTACCAGATCCACAAAGACCTTTGTAGGTCACCCTGTCATCTCAGGCACAGGCACTTAAAGCTCGAACCAGATGTCTGGCTCATCTCAAAGTGCTCTTAGACCCTCAAGCCTAAAATCAAGCTGAGCTTTCATGTGGCTTCTACCTGCCCCCAGTGTGCTAATCTCATGCACCAAGAATAAATGGTAAAAGCCATTTTTCACCTTTGATGTAAAAGAGGTGATGTAAAATAGGTGAGAGAAAGAGATAACATCTAGTAGATGAATTGCATAATATGAAACCAGTAAATATTGTTCAATCCTGGCTTCCAGGCTTGAACAAACTGTGTGATACTAGGCAAATATTTTATTCCACTGAGCCTCTGTTTTCTTCTCACATATGAGGGTACCTTCAAATGCGTGAGTTCCGCAATTGCACAGTGCAAAAATGTGTGCTATTTAACAGACTATATGTTGCTCCATCTATAATAGGATTCTAGGCAACATATAGGTACACGTGACAGCTGCCAGTGCTTAATGTGAGCCAATGGTTTCCGGTGCTCAGCACCAGCACTTAATTGTCAACACCGGTGCTGTGACAGCCTGCTACAAGGTGGCACTGTCTGGCTAATTTAGAGATGACCACAACAACAGTTAATTATTAATTCAATATACATTTAAAATTACTATTACCTGCCGCCCAAGCCATTCTTATAGCTTTGGGGGTCTGGTATAGTCCAAATTGTCACATTGTAGGAGTGCGATGGTTAGTAGTTGTGTTGTTACTATCATTGGCAGCATAGCAGGGGCAATGTGTGGTGCAAGCGGTGGTCTCCTAACAATAGCCCTGGCACTTATGTTGTTTACAAATCAAGCACTGAAGCTGACTTACCTCTGATTTCATTGGTGTCATTGTTATCAGGGTAGCGGAGGCATGGATATTTTTAAATTGATGTTGTACAACGACCACGTTTAATAAACGCCTCTTAATGACGTGATAAATCTGAAGATCTAAGACGAAACGTGTGTGCCTGTTTAAGAGAAGCACTTAAAAAAAAATTGAAACAAAATTGCATTGATGCCAACAGACCATGCCTAAAAAAATGAATGTAAATTTTTGTAATATGTAATCATCTGCTCACGAAAAGCTCTGCTAGGTTCTTGGACAGAGCTCGCGTTATGTAACACAGCAAGATAAAACATAAACTCATGATCTTCAGAATTTCGAGACGCAGATGACAGAGAGAGGGGGACAACAGCCCACTGTTGTCACATGGCCGCCCTTGCTTGCGCCTCTCACTATTGTCGTAGAGTGGACCTGGGGGCGGAGCAAAGCCTCTCAGGGGAGGCACGAGCCGGAAAGAGTCTCGCACTCTTGAAGATTGTTTACAGGGAGCTGCAGCAGGATTTCTGAAGAGAAGAAAAGGAAACAGGTAGGGACGCGTATTTTTTTTATCTTGCTCTTGTTCAAAAAGGTTTAAACGTCACATTAATCTGGTGTATCAATCTTAACTGTCCAGATTTGGTAGCCTTTTATTTAACCAACTGATAAAATACATTGTAACCGTGGCATACGACATACATTAGTTTCAAAGACTCACAGAGACCGTCTTGAGAGACAGAGGTCCTTCATCACACACACGCGCCCACGCCACAATTCCCCTTGGCCCCTTCTCCCTCTCACTTCCTATTCGTAGAACACACATCAGTCCTTTGGCACCCTTCGCTTTCTCTCTCAAACACATCGAAACACTTTTCTTCCTCTTTCTCTAACACGAATCGACACACAAACTCACACGCCACTCCTGCCGCCCGATATGTTTTTCATGCTCACCAAGCAGCCATCATAAACACACCTCGCCCCCTACCCTTTCTTTTGCATAAAGAACGCCTGCGCCTGTTTTTCACCCAGCCTTTTGATCCTGAGGTTAAGGGCTCTTCCTAAAGTGCACTCAACCAGGCTTTTATGGAGTCATATTGCCTGTTAGTCAACAGCATTCTGTACCTGCGGCACCAGGATGCGTTTATCATGCTGCAACGGAGAACCTCACAACTTCTATGAATCATAGTAAAACACACCGGGTGAGCATGTAGCCTTACGGCTAGAGCTGCCGGCTTTGGAGCTGGGGAACCGGTTCGAGCCTTGGCGTCTGCTCAGCACCCTGTGGTTCTGGGCAAATCACTTAATCTCCCCGTGCCTACCAAAAATGATGAATGTGTCCTTGTGCAACGTAACTGGTGCTCATGCAAAGCGCTCCAATACCTTCGGGTCGAGTTCGCGCTATATAAAGCTGCAAAAAAACAAAAAACACTTTGAACCCCAGTCTCACCGTTTATGTGCCTCCCCACATACTTCCAGCACATCCCTACCCTCTGAACCTCCATGCAACGTCCCACTACCCACATCACCTTAGGTATAGCGCCCTACCTACTCCGTGTATCTCTGGACATAACATCTGTACAGCTACACCTTCTATACCTCCATTGAGCTTCCCAGTGCAGTTTCTAATTGTCACTCAACTTTTTCCCCTCTCCTCTGACCGCTGCACTTATTCCCTTCTCCACACCCTCCATGTACCAACCACATCCTTGCACTACAGCACACTCTAGGGCAGTGGTCTTCAAACTTTTTGATGCCGAGACCCCCAATCAAAAATTTTTAGGCGTAAGGACCCCCTCTCGACAAAAACTTCTAGAACCTGGTAGTCCTTATCATTGACAACCATAAGTGTTCTCCAGAGAAACGGTTTATCTGTGGTTGCACCTCGTTAGTACCAGTTTAACACCCAAATATAGCAATAAGCAACAAAAAGATGACCAGTACAGCTTTACAGAGGGCCTTCTACAGAGCGGCAACACCTGTTGCTGCCTTTTAGTAACTTTTAAACCTTTTGAGTAAATACATTTTTTTGTTGTTAAAATCAGCAGGTTATGCGGCAGATGATGGATTATGTGGCAAATGCAGCAAATCTATAATTATGCTAAAATCGCTGCTGCCACACAATCACAATTCCAGTGGCCCTTGGTATAATAGCTGTAATGCATGGGGTGCAACTTTATTGCACGGCATTAGAGGAAAATCATACTATATTTCATGGGATGCTGACAGCTTGGCATTTACACCTGCATGTAACTGGAGGTAGCTGAACATCATTCATCATAATTAAAACATATGTACGTTTTTTAAGTCTTTCACCGTCAGGTAGCTACATATAAAATAACGGGCAGCTTCAATGAATAATGAATACATTTTAAAAAGTTGTTACTCAGTGGGAAATGCACTATAATAAATTATGAAACCTCTATTAGTTAATGCACTGCAAAAGTCTATGTGAAACCAGAGAGCCACAGAATTAACTTGTGGTTGGTGCAGTGTAGAATTGTGACTTGTGTATTTTTAGTGCTATGAGGTCACAGCCTGTGAAAAGAAAGCACTGTGAATATGTAAGTCATTATTTTACCTGCATTACCATTCCCAGATTTACAAGGATCTGTAAACCTGAGGATGTGTCAAAATTGTACGCTGCCCCAGGGGATGTGTAACGAGGAGAAATATCTTTATTTCTCCTCAATTGTTTCCTCTTTCTATGTGTAGCACACATAGAAAGAGGAAAAGGCCTCCATGGGTTGTTTTTGCGCAGGAAGGCGTGCCTTCTTGCACAAAAACAATCCTGCCAACACTGCAGACACCTTTGCACCATGGTGCAAGGGTGCCTGCGTTGGCGCTAGGCACCAAATTGTGTGCTGGCAGAAAGGACAGGAATGCACCGTATCTTATAAATACAGTCCATTCCTGCCCTTTTGAATTGGCATAGGGCAGCGGAGCAAAAATACTTGCGGAACTGCCCTTCACCATTTCATTGAAAATGAGACCAATAGATTTTAGTAAAATCCAGACCCTATGGAATGCAATTTTTTACATAACTGTCCTTCAACACATTTCTCAGGTAAAGTAAGCGCAAAGTAAAAACAATGACAATTAAAAGCAAGCACTTCACTGGTCAGTAAACTCTGTGCACCACCACTCAAAAAGCTTCAAGTGATTTGACCAATTAACTGCAACAGCACTCTCCTGAGAAATCAAAGCCAGACAGACAGCTAAATACACCTTTCTGCCAGTGTGCTGCTGGCCTGAAAGAAATGCAAATGTGCACAATGAGTTAATCTGCAAATCCTTTACATTTGCAGATTAACTCGTTGTGCAGCACATTTGCATTTCTTTCAGACCAGCAACACACTGGTAGAAAGGCATGTTTAGCTGTCTGTCTGGCTTCCATTTCCCAGCACAGGAGATTCCCTGAATAACACCCCAGGGAAAACATTTTAACTACCGGTGACGTCTGCAATGTTTTCTTTTACCAAATGAAGAGCGCGACCCCCTTCCCATGCCTCCACGGCCCCCCTGGGGGTCGCGCCCCACAGATTGAAGACCTCTGCTCTAGGGTGAGCAACTGGCATGTGGGCAAATTCAGGATGGTGAGTGTGAAAATTCAGGACAAAGGGTCAAAATTCAGGACAGAAGGTCAAAATTCAGGACAAAAATTTGGGACAAAAGGTACTTTTTACAGACACATCAGAGGAGGTCACGCAATAGTATATGAGTACGTAAATAGACGACCAACATAAGTACAAGTCAAAATGAGTTTATATCAGCTTGCGACAATCGTTGACCACGTTTTTTTGGTATGCGAGCAGCTTTGAGCAACTGTACAGGTATTTTTTGGGTATTTCACATCATCATAATTTATTTATATGGTTACTGCACTGGGTTGTCCCATCTCAAGGAATGAGAGCCAAGCAGGGCAAATACTGTCTGTAATTATTGAACATTGTTTTGAGAGGTCACTCTCTGACTCACAGTCAGAGATTGACTCCTTTAAAATATTCTGATTGTTGTGGGTATAAAATCAAGCACAAAATACTTCCTGCATGCTGGAGTCAGCACATGGCATCATGTGAAACTTACTAGTGAAAAGAGGTCATTCTGTCAGTGCACAGAGAGGCCCATTATCATTCTGTTTGTGATAATTAGGACGGCATACAGAATGATAATGGGCCGATAGAAGTCTGCCCCAGGTCGGGGAGGGGCTGCTGCAGGCCATTGAGCACAGCAGGAGTGCAAGCTGGCCCCTGCAGTGAGAGTTACGAACTCTCAAGCTGCTTGCAGGGGGACAGCTCACTGCAATGTGCAGAATTACGGACAAAAGGCGTCCGTGAAAAAAGTCCTTATGGACAACGGACATGAAGCCCAAATAACGGGCGGTCCATGAAATTTACGGACGGTTGGTCACCCTAGCACACTCTCCTCCAACGCCAGCCTGTACGTTACCTCCTCATACTTTCCTTGTACTTTCTAAACCAGGGGTGTAAACTTAGTTACAGACTACCATATCTACATTTTCGGGATATCCACATGGGTAGATTTGCATACAGTGAAACTCAATGGAACTACTTCACATAGTCAATCGTTGTACTGAAAACATGTCATGGATCTGGACTTCTTTGACCTATGTTAGACACTGCTTGCCTGAACAATTCCTCTACTTTCCCACATCCTCACTGTACCTACCCATTACCACATACCCCTGCACTGTTTATGTACCCTACACACACATACACACACACACACACACCAGCCACAAACCTCCCAACACCCTCATCGTACCTCTGCCCACTGTCTGTATATCGCCACTCTCTACCAGTGAACCGCATGCCCTCCATGTATCATGGCATCTCTCCTGCACTACTGTACCTCCCCACTCCCTCAGCTGTAACATCTCATACACACTCTGTACCCACACACTGACATTTTTATCTGTACACCACAGAGGTCCCATGTACCTCAACTCATCTTTGTCTGCCCCACACCATCCCTGTGCCTCCCCATATCCTTCCTGTACCTTAGTATATGCCTCATGTGCCTCACTGTACACTTCCGGTCCCTTATTGCACCTTTTGTGTACCCCATTCTTCTCATACCTTTTCACACCTCACCTCTCCTGCCACGTCCACTTGACTCACACATCCTTCCTGTACCCCAGTGCAGCCAGATGTTTTTTTAGGTCGAGCCTAGCGCAGCGCGCATGCGCTGCTCTAGGAGATGACCTTTTGGAATCGGTCTGCACTTTTCTGACACTTGTGCTTGTGGCGACATCCACCTTGCGGGAGCGAGCAGCGGCGCGCAGGGCTCCATGTGGTCTGTATCAACTTTCAATTAGCGTGGTGGCTTTCAGTTTCGCGGGCGCGCGTTCATGTTTTTTTTTCAATGGCTTTTTTGCATAGAATTTGCCCTGTGCTGTGAACGCAGCTTAAACATGGGCGCGCTATAGTTTTTACGCCTTATTGGTTACGGCTGCTTGGGCAGCACACAGCAGGCATTGGAGGGCAGCACGCAGCAGGCATTGGAGGTGTGTGGGGAGAACAGGGCAGCTTTACCAGTGCAGACCAGCCGACCTCGGGCGTGCTGCTGTCTTCAGCGAAAGCTTGGCCCGTCTCCCCTTACACACGGGCCTCCTCCCTCTGCTCTGCTGCAATTACTGGCAGCAGCTCACCTTGCCATGGCCAGCACAGGACATCGGTGGCAGCAGCGCTGCTCCTCTTTATTACAGTGGCATTTGCAGTAAGTCCCCCGGAGGAGCTGTTTGTACTTTTCCTCGTGTTGTTTCGAGTCACGTTGGGGAAACTTAAGCATTACAGTTGGAGGTGGGAAGGAGGTTGTCTGCACATCAGCCTGCTTCACAACATAAATAACTCACTGTTTTTGCATGGCTCATGCTATAGAGGGGGAGGGGTGGTCAGTGAGTTCCAAGCCTGGTTTAATGTGTTGCCTTCTTGTCAGAGGGAACTTTACTTGTTCAGGTTCGCCACCCGCCCATGACCCACAGAAGGAACCAGGGCAGTAGTGCCAGATTTATGGCAGCGGACTGCTTTGGGTCTCCAGAGCCCTAGTGTGAACCACTTTTCAAGCGGTGGTACATCACAGCTGTCGATAATAAGCTTTGGGTGCTTTATATTCCCAACCCCCTCCGGCCCCTCCTCCGCCATTACACGTTTCCGAACTCCCCAGATGTGCATCAATATGTGAGAATGATAATATTCTGCCTCTTATGTAGATTATATTGAATCCGATCATATGATGCTTACGTCATAGTTTAATGTGTGCCAGGCTGCACAGTTTTTACGCCTGGAAGTTGAAATAAAGAAAGGGCTGTCTGCTGTCTATCTCATGTGCTTTAAAATTTAATAACACTTTTGCAAGGTAGCCCTCTTGGTTCTCAAGTTTAGGCTCAAATTAATGGTTCTTTGAAAGTGCTACATGCACCGAGGACATGGCTCCTTCAAGGCGCATGACTTTTGCTTTTTAAAAAGCCTTTGGGTTCTCAAAATGGGCCCCATTTCGTTTTCAAGGCTCCCTCTCTGGGAGCAAAGTACACTTTAAGCGGTGGGGAGAGGGCTTCGCTAGGGGCACATTATACCCGAAGGGCAAGGCATGCTGGAGTGTGCGCCGTCGGTGCCAGTCTCCGCCTCAGTGCCCCCAGCTCTACCAGGGATATCTGCACAGCTGCTCCCTAAGTGGTTAATTGGCTGGGAATAGGAAGCTGCGCTCTGCTCTCGCCACAGGCCCAGATTTTTGTTCTATGCCCTTTACCTGCTCGCTTCCTTTGCAGGAAGAAAGCTAATCCCTGGGGTCCACTAGACAGCGGTGTTCGAAGTCCAGAACAAGGAAATCGCTGCCGAAATGTTATTTTTAAGCATTTCGGCAATTATACTATTTACCCTTGCCTCGTGAGTTCCATTTAGATCACAATATTTTACCTGATTGTAGGAAGCAATGAGTTGGGCATCAACATTTGTAAAGTTACCCCCTCCCGCTGCGAACACTACCTCCGAGGGTTGTTTTTCTTAGCTCGAAGCCCTGCTGTGAAGTAGGTGTTCTTAGAGTTTAGGTTCGAGGAATAAGTTGACACATCTGCAAAAGCTGTTTTAAAGACGCTTTTTGTGCACAGAGTAGCGGCAGGTAAATACCAGCTGGTTACAGTATTACGTTTAAATACAGTGCAGGAACCATATGTTTGAAGTTTTTTCCCACCAAAAAAGTGTTGTAAGCCTGCAAATGTGTTATGGCCCAGGTATTAAGTATTCGCCATCAGCTAAACACTGTGTTTTAAGACCTTGCATTCTCTTTCACTTAAATGAAAAATTAATTGAACCTGACATACATGGTTTATCTCCACTTGTCAACTGGAATTTCCACCAGGTATAATTTAGAAAGACTGAACCCTAGTGCACGACGGCAAAGCGGAGGGTGTAAAATCTCAGACTTGCTTATTCAGCCACAATATATGCTTTGAAACTGGAAATATAATGCAAGTCTGTTACATAAACTGGAAAAAAAGCTTAAACCCTGTCCCTGTTTCCCACTAAAACGTCTGCTTGGTGGTCCTATGAGTGGGGTTCCCCCGACAGGCGATTTATAATCCCAGCTCACCAGTTGTCCACGGTGTGCTTCTTAGCAAACAGTTTGTGTTGCACACTGGGAGCACCTAAAAATCCCTCCACTGTATCTCAGTTTTGGTATCTTCGCAATCTTGGGTTAATAAAGGGAGAGGGGTGGGTGGCCTGCCAGAGCTGCCAACTTTAGAAGTGGGACAAGTGTCCTGACGTCAACGTAACATCTTGTGATTATGAGCAAATCACTTAATCTTCCCGTTAATGTATATAACAAAAAAACTGACCGGACCATGCGCATGTATTCTGGCGCTCGTAGCGCTGTAATGCGGTTGATTGGAAACAAGCAACTGGCACAGTACTTGAAAGCACACTACAGTTTTTGGTCAAGTGCGCAAACTTAAAGTTAAGGTGTGGCTGTTTTCAGACAAGAGATCCTCAGCATTTACAACATTACGTTGTTACTCTCCAGCCGATTCTGGTACTTGCAAGTCTTTCAAATCACAACCTGTCATATTTGTCTTTCGATTTTAAGTCAGCGTCACATTACAGCAAGTGCCAAAGCAAGACTAGAAGCCAGGACTTTTGGTCCAGGGTCACGCAGTAGTCACCAGGCATGCCAACAAGCCATTAGAGAAACATCCTGCATCTGTATGGGAATGCCCACTCTTTCTCCACTACAAATAGGACCTCTAGTCAGGACACAATAGCAATGGTACATGGACCTAAACTTTTTTGGGCTTTTTTAGACAGCACAAACTTGACCCAACGACACGCCTTGGTTCTGTAACCAGGTCTTTGCCGGGACCTCCACTTTTCTAGTGCATCTGTGGTTTCTACAGGGATCTCAGGCTAGCAAGATTATCCCCCCCACCTCCGCTTTACACATCCCAAACCTCCTTCTACTGCTGTGAACTCCAAAAAAGCACTTTCTAGACCCTTCTCTCTTCTATCCCTCCACTATCTTTTTCAATTCAAATAACAGACCCACATGTCCACTGCTCAAATTAATTTCATATATCCTTATACTAATTCTCCACTAATCCTGTTTGGGTTCCGGACTAGTGTGCTACCCGCCGAAAAGCGCTTCAGCACCTCATCGGGGGTAGCAAGCGCCATATAAATGCAAACCCTTCCCTCTTCTATTCCTCTAATATCCCTTTTCAATCCAAATAACAAACTCACTTGTACACCACTCAAATTTATTTAATATTTCCCTATACTAATTCACCACTAATTCTTTTTCGGTTCCAGAGTAGCGTGCTACTCGCGAAAAGCTCTTCCATGCCTCATCAAGGGTAGTAAGCGCTATATAAATGCAATTACAACAACACTACACGGCTCGAGTGAAAGCAGCTTGATGCAGGGGCTTTTTGGGCAACTGGAAGTATGTCGCAGGAAAGTAAATTATACGTCATGAAACGGCAAATTATGCAGCATAATGCAGCACATTTTGTAATAGTATTACTTATTTAGTCAGGTCTAAAACTAAAATTAAGGACTCTATATTAAATGTGTTAACGCTTAAACAACACCTTTAAGTACAGGCAAGGACATCTCCTTAATAATCTCTTATAAGGTCCCAAAGGCGAGACCTATTGGCTATGCCAATGCTTGTTTCAGTTCTGTGCTCCTCCTTGTAGGTTTTCTTCAGTTCTGTGTTCCTCCCTGTACTTTTCCACACCCTTCTTTTCAGTGTCCACATGTTGAAGCCCTAGTCTTAAGAGGTTCCTGTGTCGCTGCTTCCGAAGAGACGAGTAGAAGCTGCCCGGCTACTTTAACCTGCCCCAGACCGACTACTTTCAATAAGAGTCAGAGACCATGGGTGGAGGTAAAGGGTAGCAGTTTATTACGTCAAGTCATACATCATAAAATGGTCATAAATCATCATGACAGTAATTGATTATTTATATACGCCCTAAAGTATTTAAGAACATCATAACTCAATCATACAGTCATAAATAATTGATCCAAAGCCTTAAGCCAAACCACAGCCGTGAATCATCTTTCACAGCACCATCTGACACAGGTTCCTGTCCATGCATTGGAGATGAAGGCCCCTCAGAGATGTGAGCAGCAGCTTCTAGGCTTCCCTTGCTACTGTTGTGTGACATCCGAGTCCCTTTCCGGGCGTTCCTGTGCTGCAAGTGCCGTTTTTGCTTTGCGATCATCCCCTCTGGCTCTCTCTGTTGACTCCTTGTGTCCCAGCCGCCAGGCATCCCAAGGACCACTGTTATGGCAACTCTTTCCTTTCCGACGGCATACTGGCCGCCCATATGTGTTATTGATGCAGTTTAATTGTGCTGTCTCTGCCCCAAGTGTCCCTGCCATTAGGCATCCCAACGACCACTGTTTTGGCAACTTTCCTTTCGCTGGTCCAACAGCTGCCCTTATGCATTGCTGACACAGTTTCTTCATGCTAGTTGTTGCAGATCCTGTCCCCCTTTTGTGAGCAGTGGCTACAATGCCCGCTGTCCTCATATGTGAGGGTGGGTGGGACAACATTTGCAGTCAGCAGCTGACCAGTAATCCCCGGCCTCAGCCTTTAGGATTCAGGAGGGGGGTCACGCCCTTCTCCAGGTACTGGCTCTTTTAAAAGGACTATGGCCAATCTTGAGCGTGGGTTCTTTCCTGAGTCAAGGTACGGCTACCTGAAGAAGCCAAAGGGGGGAGGGGCAGCGTGCCTATGCTCTCTACTTTCATGCCCCACACTCCCCTTACTCCTCCTTGATGCCCGTACGTCCTGGATCCCTTGGGGTGTGTTAGCCTCGTTCCACTAATGGTCCGGCTTCACCTCCCTGGCCCGCTGTTCACCCGCATCAGACAGGCTACTTGGTCCTATGGGGCCTTTGATTGTCCCTCCCTTCCAGCTGTCCTTCTTTCAATAAGAGTCAGAGACCATGGGTGGAGGTAAAGGGTCGTAGTTTACTATGTCAAGTCATAAATAATGAAATGGTCATAAATCACCATGCCAGCAATCGAACATTTATATATGTCATAAATCATGCAAGAACATCATAAATCAATCATACAGTCATAAATAATGGATCCCCAGCCTTAAGTCAATTTGGCACCGCCGTAAATCATCTTTGACAGTACCATCCGACACAGGCTCCTGTCCATGCACTGGATGCGAAGGCCCCTTGGGGTTGCGCGCAGCAGCTTCTAGGCTTCCTTTGCTGCCTATATGTGACATCCGAGGCCCTTTCCGGCTATGCCCGGGCTGCAAGTGCCATGTCTGATTTGCGACTATCCCCTCTAGCTCTCTTTGTTGCCCTCCCAGCGTCCCAGCCTTCAGGCATCCCAAGGACCACTGCCATGGCAGATCTTTCCTGGGCATGGCTAAGCCAGTCAAGATGGCAGACGCGACTCCTTGAGGCTCCATTCGCCGGACTGCAAATCAACAATCATCCGAGCTGGGGCCCCCTTTGGCGGATGGCTTGGGGCTGCCTATGAGTAGGAGCACCCCCCTTGACCCTCCCTACGGCAAACTTTGTGGTGCCCAGCAGACTCCCACATGCCGCGTCCAGACCCTGGGCCTAATGCCACCCGGCTCTGATCGCTGCAGGAAGGACTGCGGCCCAGGTCCTTCGGGCAGTCGACCCAGTGCTGCACCCAGTTCCCGTGGAGCCTGAGAATATCGGGGGCCCCAGGTAAGGAGCAGTGATGGCCCCCGATTCGGCACAGTAGCACCTCTGGACACCTGCATGCTGCCAATTCCTGTTGCGGCCCTGGCCCTACACCTTACCGGCCCTAACAGACAGGGGATGAACTACAGCCAGGGCCACCGGAACAGGCAATCCGGAGCTGAACCCCCCTTTGGTGGGGCCTACAGAGGTGAGGGGCCTCAGGTGAGGCGCAGTGGGGACCCCGTTTGATGAGAGATCACCCCTGATCCCCCTCAAGCTATTGCGACTCCCCGCCGCCCTCCCATGTCCATACTTGGTGGTACCCCTGCCCTCCCTAGCTGGGGTGCCCCTAGCCGGGGTAGGCTGCCAACAGCATCCCCTGTCTTCAACAACACCCTGCTGAGACCTGCAGAGGCCTAGGGCCCGGAGCCTGCCCAGCCCTGATAGATGCAAGATAGGCAGCGGCATGTGCCAATGGAGCAGATGATCTGGCACTGCCCCCCCCCTTTTTGGTGGAGCATGTGGACACCGGGGCCCCGGGTGAGGGGCGGTGTGCCCCCTTCAATGGAACAGCTCCCTGCATGCTACCATGTCTCCGAGTGACCCGTCGGGCCAGTGTTTGGTGGCGCCCCCTCCCTCCCTAGCAGGGGTGCCCGTAGCCGGCTGGAGCAGGTAAGCGTCAGTTCGGGGAGGTAACTGGCCATATCATCTCTCCTGGGCATCAGCACTCAGATTGGAGTGCAGGGAGGGCCAGCGCATTATACTTTGGCCCTTGAGGTTGCGGAGCAGGCGTTCAACAGTTAACAGCCGCCCCTCCTGTCCACGCCCCGCTGCCTGAGACAAGGCCCGGCATGGCGCCCAGGGCCACTTCACTTCCCCCTCTTGCCTCGGCGCTCTGAAAGGTGCACATGAGGGTCATCGCTCGCAATAGGGACAGCTGTCTTGGGGCACCATCATGTACCTGGCACTGCCCCTAGGTCTGGACCCCCTCTCAGGAGTCTTTCCAGCCGCACATCATAGCCCGCAGGGCCCAGTGCCAGCCTACTTATTGCTTCTCCTGCCCCTACTTCTGGTGTGCCCCAGGGGGACAGGGCCAGCCACAACACCATCCCTTCATTGCTTAACCCTGGCTGGGGGCCCATAACGACCTTCCTGCACCCAGGCGGGACCCCCTCCATTCCCACTAATATTGGTGCTCATATTGGTGCGCTTGAGGGGCACTCACTAAATTGAGAAATATCGGGTCCGAACTGACTGGACCACTGTACCACAACAATTCGCCTATCACTCTTGTGAAGCACATTTTTAGCCCTACCAGTCCCAACTTGAGGAACCCTTCCTTTCACTTCAGTGCTCAATCAATGCGTGTGGGTAAAGCAGGAACCACAATAACCACCAGGAACCGCCACTGGGTCCTGCTTGGAGTCCAGCACCACAAACACCTACTCTATCGCCTCACCCACCTCTGCGTTGGGGCTGGGGTCGACGACTGTGCAGGAAGGCTCCCACAATCACTGATGCCATTGTGCCAATCCCCCAGCGACTCCATCAGGCAAACACCCTAGACAGCTTTCATCACCCTCGTAGGAGTGGGGGGTGGCAGGACTCATCCTGGTAACATACGATTGCATGGGCAATGAGACACTCTTGACTCTTCATCATTGGCAGTTTCCGGTCAACTACTCCAGGCCCGTCTTCCACCAACGCAGCTCCACCGTCAGCCATTCCAGACATGTCAATGGCAGATCCTGCCCCAAAGTTGTCCACTTCTGATGGGTTTGACCATGGTTTGGCTGCCATTAAACACTCCTGCATCACAATGGAGACACAGTTTGGCGTGTGAGAAAAGTGTGTGAAAATTTTGCTACTCTGTAACCAGCAGTTAAAGACAACAAGTGCGCTATCCATGACCTGTACGATCAAGTCCTCGACCTGAAGGAGAGAGTAGAGGACACAGAAGGCCGATGTCGGAGGAGCAACATAAGAATACTGGGGCTAACAGAGGGAGTGGAGGGACTAGGTCCCATCACTTACTTGGAGAACTGGTTCAGGTCTTTCACCCCTGCCTCTGACCTCACCCCCTTCTTCACAATGGAGAGAGCGCACCGTGTACCAACTAGGTGACCCCCTCCTGACTCCTCTCCACGTCCAATGTTGGCGAAGTTGCTACACTTTAAAGACTGGGTTGCAATACTCCGTGCTGCTCGCCTCACTGGCCCTCTCCAAATCGAGGACAAAGTGATCATGGTGTTTCCTGACTACACCTGGGCAGTTCAATAACAACAAGCCTCCTTCCTCGAAATCAAAAGCTACCTGCGACAATTAGGTGTTCAATACTCACTCCTATTCCCGGCGTGCCTCAGATCATGGCGGACGGCGCCTCTCACTTCTTCACAAATCCCAGAGGCATGGGACTGGGCGGACCAACAGTATGGCACAGGGGCCCCAAATTGTCCGACTCAGCCCTCACCAGTTTCAAAGCCGCACCGGAACCGACGGAGGAAACCCCAACAGACCCCTACATCCTGATCTTCCCTGATGACACCCCGGAACCTGGAACAGATCATAGAAACTGAGCATTGGGCACGTCAAGCAACTGCTGCCATGGGAACCGCTACCACTGACATTGATGAAGATAAAGACCCACACATCTTCACCATAGACAATGACCCTCACCTGTTGGACAGCTCGCAACAGGGCTTACTGACTCCTCCGAGTGTGACCCCGCAAACCGCAGATACACTCATCTAAGTACATCAGCTGGATGAGACCTGCCCAACATGCTTGAAATGTGCGCTCTCTCCTGTGTTTGTCATGCTGTGAAGTGGTGATTTACTGTAACCTATCTACTCCAACTTTACTAATATTGCCTTATCCCGGCTCCCACTGGGTGCCGACTATCACTTTTTCTTCTGGCCGCCCCCTGGGCTCCCGACGTGTGCAACCTTCACGACCCCCCATGACCCTCTCCCGGTTTACACAGCATGCTGTTCTGCCCTTATCTCCTGGACATCCTATCTAAAGGCCTCTCCGACGTCCGCCTGTCGGAGGCCCTCAGCCGTCTTTTCTCCTTACACACATGGGCCCATGAGCGATAGATTGCCGCTTAGGCTTGGTTACCCCCACACTGCCATAGGTCTTTAAGTACAGATAACTGGTTTGGGAATACTGCCTGTTGCAGTAGGCCTCCCCGGTTCATTTCCTTATTAGCCATACCATGGATCTTTCCCCTCAGTTACCCCTCCTCGATTGGACTATCATGGCAGAGTGGAAATACATACACCCCCCAATATGGTAGAGTGACACCAATGGGATGCTACTCCCTGAAACGAGCCCCCCTCCTCCAGACCCCCCACCTAACATGCAACAACATGCTACCAGCAAACTCTGATTTCCACCTCCTCATGCTTAATGTACGCGGTATGCATACAGTGCACTCCTCCAAAACCGCCACCTTACATGCAACACCATGCTACCAACAAATTCTGATTTCCGCCACCTCCTCATGCTTAAGTACGTGGTATACCAACAGCGAGCAAGCAATACAGTCTATTCCTAGATAAAGCATCAGAAAGCCCAAATGATGCTACTGCAGGATTCATACAGTACAAAAGAAGAACTTGAGCGCTTGTGTAAACGTTGGGGGGGCACAATTTACGGAACCACATACTCAGCGTATGCACAGGGAGTCCTCATTTGGATTTGACCTGGTTTCCCCTTCTAGGTTCTAGATGTTATCATAGACAAGGATGGACGATATGCGTTACTTGAGGACTGCCTAGACGGTTGACCCTTACTCCTCGGGTGAATATATGCTCCTAACTCTGAACAGGGATATTTCTGGGATACCCTCTCAGTGGTCTTAGCCCAGAAGAACACGATCCGCTGGATCCTAGGTGGGAATTATAATTGCGTATTGGACCTCGCCCTTGACGGGTCACATTCCCCCTTACCACGTTCCTCCCCATGCGCAGACTGCACGATTTCAGAACTGGGCACAACATAGGTCTTTATTAGATGCATGGGGGTCCCATAACCTTGCTGCCAAGGTATACTCCTTTTATTCAACGCCACATTAGCTGCACATGCACCTTGACCATTTCCTATGCTCGCCCTTCATGGTGCCCCAGATACATCACACCGACTAATTAGGCCGCATAGTTTTGGACCATGACGCACATTTCATTGACCTACGATGGACGATCTCCAGACCACCGACGCCAACCTGGCGTCTTCAACGTAATTACTGTCTTCCATGCCGAGTAAGGCACTGTATCTGAAATTACTTTGCTAACAACCACAACATGGCATTTACTAGAATGATTGAGTGGGATGCATTTAAAGTGGTGCTTAGAGGGGAATGCATGCAACAGATAGTGGAAGTCTGAAGGTCACTCAATTGGGCAAATTACAGCTGCCGAATGACAGCTTGCAGAATTGGGGAAGGCAAGAGACTGCAATCCCACATGGAGTGCACAACTCACTACAGCCAAAACATTGTATGTTGAATTATTGGAGTGACTCCGGCGCTTTAATTTTACTGCCCATGTGGCAAATGTACACAGGGAGGGCAACAAATCTGGTCACCTTCTCGCTTGGCTGATAAAACAGAATTGCACAGTCACCAAGATAATACAGCCTAGCGGTAGCACAGACCACACACAGGAGGAGATCCTCCAGTCCTTTTACAATTACTGTTCAACAGTCTATAGTGCTCCATCATGCTCTTTTGAGGACCACTCGCTAAGCTTCCTTGCCAGGATTGACCTACCCCGGATTCCCACCAATATCAGTCAAGCCCTTGATGCTGCAATCACTACGGACGACGTGGCACAAGCCATTCGAGATTTTGCTCGCAACAAAGCTTTTGGGCTAGACAGCCTACCGCTAGAATATTATAGGACCTTCTCAACACTCTTGGCCCCTATCCTGGGTGCGATGTACGAGGCTTTGCTAGCTGCAGAGGAGCTCCCCCACTCATTGTGTGAGTTCCTTCTGGTCCCTCTGTGCAAACCGGGCAGAAATCCCTTGCGATTAACATACTTTCACCCAATAGCAATACTGTGTGCGGATTACAAAATACTTGTGAAAATCCTTGTTGATCGATACGCCCGCGTCCTCCGGGAACTGATCCATGTTGATCAGAACGGTTTTGTCTCAGGGCACAGTACATCACAAAACACCTGCCGCGTCTTTCATGTCCAAGACCGCATACAGGGTCGGTTCGCACAAGTCGCCTGCCTGATACTGGACCTGGAGAAGGCGTTTGACATGCTGACATGCCAATACCTATTTCTTGTACTTTCTCACCTGGGAGAAGGCCCCAGACTCCTGGCCTATACCAGGCTACTATACACTAAGCCGACCTCTAGGGTGCAACTGGGTCGAGCCGTCTCAGCCTCCTTCCCAGTACACTAGGGAACCAGACAGGGGTGTCCTCTATTGCCTCGGTTATTCGCCCTTGCGATGGAGCCCCTGGCCATCTGATAGCTAATATAGGGATGTGACTGGGGTATACCACTGGGAGATAGGACTCATTCTGTGTCATCATATGCAGACGGCAGAGGATATACCTCTGGGACATTACCTTAGATTACTCCCCGATATGAAATACCCTGACTGAGTTCACTGCGGCTGCTGGATTGAACATGAACATGAGAAGTCTGCCATATACCCCCCTCAATCCAGCCCAACCTGCATGCCCTGTCCTTCTAGGTAAAACACCCCTTCATTGGCAGGGAGCTGCAATCAGGTACCTGAGCATGCAGCTCTACCATACCCGCTGGACTTGTATGAGGGAAACCTTTGTGCTGCCTTGCCTGGTATCAGAGCCCAAATACATTTCTGGCAGTCCCTTCGTTTAGCCCCTATTGGCCGGATGGCCCTTGATAAAATTGTTATTTTACCTCGGCTACTATATTATATTGCTAATCTACCAGTTGTCCCACCACGCGCATTCATCAAAGAATTGAACACCCTATTAAGCAACCTTATTTGGGTTACCTCAAGGCACTGAGTTGCTCTAGGGAAACTGCAGGTGCCATTGGTGTTTGGGCACTCCTTTGTTTCAAGCCTACTTTTTTGCAGCTCAACTGCAAAAGTTGTCACAATGTACTGCTGGTCGGTATATGGAGAGATTAATGGTGAGGAGGGAGTCCTTCCCCATCCACAACTTGTGGCTGCTTACTCCCCAATTCCATACCTCCCCCTAGGCAACCACTACAAGTGGTGGTAGCCCAGACGTGCATATTTTGTGCATACCGCAAAATCGAAAAACACTCCAGATTACTCCCCAGCATTCCCCCCGTAGATCTCCCATGCTTTCCCAGTACGTACACACACTGAGACATGGCGCCTTGGAGAGCTCAGCCACTTCATACCATAAGTGACCTGTTTGCAGATGGACAATGCTTTTGTTTGACCAGCTGATGTCAGACTATAACCTTACCCAAGCCAATTTCTACTCCGCAGACAGATAGCTCACACCTGCCATGTCCTTTGGGGCACTACGGACATGGAACCTACCACCCATCCAGTATTCAGACAATCCTTACAATGGGAGATGGCCAGCATCTCATTACCTGGCTCTACAAAGGTGCTACATGACAAGGAATGGACACAAGGCCTGGAATTTCCCCAACAAGTTTCTCGAAATGCTTGTTTCAAGAACATACAATACTTAATTCTCCACGGGGCATATCTCACCCAGGCTCAAATAAACCCCCATTTCCTCAGTGTGCAGGATGCCTGTCCATGCTGCATGGGGACTAGACGCAGACTTAATACACATGCTATGGTCCTGCCCAGCCATTCAACACTAGTGGCAAAATGTTAATGACACACTACAAGAAGTCATGGAACTGACTGATATCCACACCTGGGAAGCATGCTAACTAGGCATCTTCGGATGCCTTAAGCAACATAAAGTAAGTAGTCGATTTGCCTCCGTAGATCTCCTTTCCAAACGCGCACTCACCTTACAGTGGCGCTCTCCAACTACCCCAGCACTAGATGCCTCATATGGAGTAGTGCATAAATGGGCAACAGCAGAGGAAGATGCCCTTCCTTTTGAAGAAGTGTGACATTTGTGAAAACAGCCTATTTCCCCACACTGGGTGACCCTTTTAACTCAATTCTTACAGATCACCAAGAACGGCAATCTTCCCCGACCGCATGGCTCCGCTACTTCCGCTACTACCGGTATCTCCCACCGCTACATCACATATGCAACACCACATTGTGGCTTCCCTACCCTTCCCTGTAGTTGCTGGGTCTCCCCTAGGGCACTCATCTCATCTCAAGTCTCTCCACTCCAACCTCATCTACTGCCAAGACCTGCCACCCCTACCTGTTGTACCCCCTTTCTTCTTTCTCTATTTTTTAATCAGTTAAAAGAGGTTTGAAAGCATATGACCCTCTCACAGTCAATTACGATAACTGTCATGGATACCATGTGAAAGTATTGAGAGTGACAATATTGCTGTATTGTTTTATTGCTAAACCTAATAAAAAAAATTTAAAAAAAAAGGCAACTCTTTCCTTTCCGATGGCATTTTAGCCACCCTTATGTGTTATTGATGCAGTTTAACTGTGCTGTCTCCGCCACGCTGCCGGTGGTTTCACAACCATTGGCAACCATCCCCTTTGACGCTGGGCTCTCTTTGCTTCAGGTTATCCCGCTAGGTTGAGAACACCCATATGTTTGCGACTACCCCTTTGCTTTCTCTGTTGCCCCCTCCTGGTGTTCACTGTTGTTAGGAATCCCAAGTCCCACCAATTTGTCAAACTTTCATTACTTAAGCCTTCCTGCCGTCAGCGAGTGTTACCACTTAATGCTACTGCCTACTGCAACGCTGCCAAGGGCTTCACAAACTTTGGCAGCTCCCTCTTTTTTTCTTAAACATATTTTATTGAGCTTTTTGAAGTACTGCATAGGCAATTGCCCGACATGAACCATTTCCATATAGGATGATGACATATTACCAAAAATGGAAATATCATCGGGTACATTTTGTATACATAACAAAAATAAAAACCAGAACTTTGCGCAGACTGTCCCACCCCACCCACACTGGCGAGCGTTTTTAGATACATATACAAGTTGGAAAAGGTAAAACACGGTATCATACAGTATGGCCGTTAACATCCAGTGGAAGCTGCTGTTTAAGGGGTTTGCGAGGGAAGAGGAGGAAGGTCTATGCCTCTGTAGGTAGCCCATCGTGACCACATTTTCCTATGCTTTTGGGGGCAACCCCGTGCTTGGAAGACTGCTATTTCTGCACCCATGCAGGTGTCAAGTGCCTTTCGCCATTTTCCCATCGTTGGTGGGGAAGTCCCTTTCCATGACTGAGCGATATCGCGTTTGGCTATTGTGAGCGCAAGGAAGAGTAAGTGTTATTTGTAACAATTCCGCCCTATATCATCAGTACTGTGGAGGAGGAATAGTCTAGGGTCTAGTGGGAAGTCCCAGGACAACACCTCTTTGAGGCAGGTCAAGACTCTGCGCCAGAAGGGTTGTATGGCAGAGCAGCTCCACACCGTATGGAAAAATGACCCCTCTTCCCTATCACAGCGTAGGCATTGAGGAGATGTAATGACTCCCATCCTCCAGAGACGAAGGCGTGTATAATATACTCGATGAACATATTTAAATTGAATGAGACGGTATCTAGAGGACACCGCAGCACCCCTGGGACTAGCTATAGCCTCTGCCCAATCGTCATCGGTCAATTCTGGGATATCATCTTGCCTAGTCTTATGGAGAGTTGTAGTGGAGTGCATTGTCAGTGTTTGGTAAATTTGCCTAATTTTGTGTGCGCCCAAGTCGCCCATAAGGAGGCGGCCTTCTAGCGGGTGGAATTCAGGGAGGTCATCTAATGGCTGAAGCATTGGAGTGAGAGCGTGGCACAGTTGGAGATACTTGTAGAACTGGGTTTAATGAAGATGAAACTCTTCCTGTAGTTGCTGAAAGGATTTTAACGTGATACCCCGCATGATATCCCCTAGTGTGGAGATGCCGATCAGATCCCACTGTTGGAACCCCTTCAATGTGGTCACCTGGCGGAGGTAGAAACCCTGCCACAAGGGCGTTGTCTGAGTCAGGTGCCCATGCCAACCCATCCGCCGGACCGTATATCTCCATAACCGTATTGTCGTTCTGCTGGCGTGGGGTAGAGAATCGAGTTTCTGCGCGCTATATAGCAGCCGTAGGAGAGGAATTCCTTCCATTACTGTGCATTCTAGGGCAAACGCCGGGTCGTTAGGTGCGTTATACCACCAATCATTAATAACCAGGAGGTGAGAGGGCACATAGTACGAGTATACGTCGGCAGCGGCAATACCGCCGCAGTATGTAGATTGGACACAGGTCTGTAGTGCTACTCTAACCGCACCCCGCCACATAAGAATTTATTAAGGATAGCGTTTATTTGCGCGAACCAGGACCGCGGTATATGATATGGGAAGTTTTGAAGTTGATAAAGTACTCTGGGGAGAGAAACCATTTTAAAAATAGCCGAACGCCCATACAGCGAGAGAGGTAGGGAAGACAATACGGAAGTCTCATCGCAAAGTCGAACAAGGAGAGGGTTGATATTGCGCATCCAGGATATCTTGGGGCAGGGAGACATATATACACCCAAATATTGGAAACCGTATGTAGCGTGTTTGAGCTGGGATGCCCATGTACTTTTACCTTGCTGTCCGCAAACTGGGAACAACACTGATTTGGAAGGGTTGGTATGGAGACCGGTGGTCTGCCCAAAGACTCGAAGAATCTGTAAAATACGTGGACCCGAGATCCATGGGTCCGTCATGAAAAATAAGACATTGTCTGCATATAATGCTATACGATCTGGTTGTGATCTGGGCCATTCGAAACCTTGGAGCACTGGGTCCCGGCGAACCCATATCGCTAAGGGTTCCACCCGCCAATGCGAAGAGGAGTGGGGACAGGGGGCAGCCCTGTCGTGTGCCGCGGCTGATGGGAAAGAATGGAGAACGGTGAACGGCAATACGCACCGAGCCCATAGGTTCGGTATAGAGCAGGCGGACGTATGCCAGAAAGCGTGGGCCGAAGTTACTCGCCTCCATAGCTCCCTCTTTTTGACCTGTCCAGCCTACCTATTAACAGTGCAATAGCTCTCAGAACCCGAGCTGCTTAGCGAGAGCCTGTTCATGCCAGGTGGGCCCCTCCTTCACACCCTTATTTAGCGAACTAACGTTGTTAATCTGTTGCCTCTGAGAAGAAAATCCTGCCTTTTGCCTGTTGGGAGCAAAGGTCACTTTTGGATTTACCTGACCACCTCTCCCTGGTCAGTGTTCTGAACCATCTATTACAAGCATTCTTGAGGTTTGTCCTGCCAATTACTGTCAGTACTTTATGTGAGGTAGCCCGAGTTGGAGCTTCTGACTGTCACATTGCGGGCGTGGCCTCATTTACAGAGTGTTTAAGATTTCAATTTGCTGAGAGTGTTAACCAGTGACCTTGCCTCAGGAAAAATGGGACATATGTGCAGATATTTGGTATTGAGCTAATGGCTTCTGAGGGGGTCATGCCCTCCTCCCGGTATTAGCTCCTTTAGAAGGACCTTGGACGATCTTGAGTGTGGGTTCTTTCCCACATCAAGGTACAGCTACCTGAAGAAGCCAAAGGGGGTAGGGGGTGGTGTGCCTATGCTCTCCACTTCCATGCCCCACACTCCCCTTACTCCTCCTTGATGCCCGTTTGTCCTGGAGCCCTAGGGGCGCGTTAGCCGCGGTCCACTTATAGTTCGGCTTCACCTCCCCAGCCCCCTCTTCTTCTCAGCCAGACAACATGGCATGTGACTGACTGTCCGGTTGCCAAAAAACGTGTAGTAAGCACAGGGCTTAATTTGAGCCAGTCGTTTCTGGTACTGGCACCAGCCCTTAATTGGTAACACCAGCACTGATGACAGTCTACCACATGGTTTGTCTAGTTTGGAGACTATCACAACAACAGTTGTTTATTAATTCATCAAACATTAAAAATTACTAATACCTGCTGCCAAAGCCATTCTTATAGATTTGGGGGCCCGGAATAGTCAGAATCAGAATTGTCACACTTGTAGGAATGTGATGGTTAGTAGCTGCATTAATACTGTAATTGGCTGCACTGACAGCAGCAATGGGCGGTGCAAGTGGAAGTGGTATCCTTGCAAGGGCCCTGGCACGTCTGCTTTTTAAAAAAAATTAAGCACAGAGTAAGCATTATATAAACAGTCACGGGCAAAGTCCCAGGCTCGGTTGTTTTATAAGACAGCATGCTTTTTCAGGCATTGACGGGTTTGTGTGTGGTTGTATTGATGTATTTGTGGGTGAGTATGAGAATGATTCAGCATTTGGTTGGATGAGGGAGTGCATGGAATGGTGAATGAGTGAATGGCAGTGCATGGGTAAATAATGGGCTAGTGAGTGTATGGCTCGATGGATGAATGAGTGAGTGCTTGGTTGAATAAGTGAGGTATGACTATGAGTGAACACATGGATGGATCAATCGGTGGGCAACTGCATGGATGGATGCGCATGGGTTACATTACATTTTAGAGGCTTAGGCCACCGACAACTTCAGTGATAATGTTATCAAAATGCCAAAAATTAACGTATTACACCAGGGCTAGGCACTATCGGCCTGAAACTGCCTATAATATATAAAGAATATCTTCCAGTATATCGGTGTCAGAATTATATCAAGGATGGGCACCATTGTGCCAAGAATGTCTACAATGGCTCTGATTACAAGGCACGGGGATAGCATAGTGTATGCAAGGCACCCATTAAACAGACCCTCCAGGATTCCGCGATTCCGCGAAATCGGCACTTTTGTAAAAATGCTGCGATTTTTACATAAGTGCCCGCGAAAATGAAGGAATGCAGGGAAAAGCTGAAGCAGCTCAGCAGCAAAAGGATGCTCCGGTACCTGGGAGGGGGGGTACTGTGGGGTAGCACGGGAGCATTGGTCCTCCTTCAGTACCAGCTGCTTGTGTCATGGGTGGGAGTGGAGGTCTGATGGCGGTGATTAACACTTAACACTCAACATGACAATAGAACAGGTTGTTGGTGCAATGCCAATTCATAGAAAGGCATAAATACTCCAACACCTTATATAAGCAATTACAGAAAATTACAAGGAAGATACAGGATTGCTGATAAAACAGGGAGCCCGAAATCTCGAGTAAAATATGAAAAAAATAGTTTATGCATGAGCTAGCTAGCCTCAACTGTACCTCAAATAGTCCAGACACAAATAATGAAATGTACAATCACAAACATTATCAGCTAGTAAGACGCAGCTTGTGAAGCCAAAGACAATCCTTGCAACAAGTATAGTTGCTGTCTCTGGATATGCAAAACTCATGTTCCACTGCAAGCTTAGTTTTCAGGCACGGACTTTCAGATGGGAGCACTGTGAAACTTTAAAAACAAATTACTCTTGGAGGGCTATGTGAAGCTAAAATGCCTAGTTCAAAGCAGAAAAAATACCTACAGACAGAATAACAGTTTCAATACATTAAGTAAGCCTGAGAAGTAACATTAATTTCTATTACCAGTTTCTAGCACCTACGATAAGCTGTGGGGGGCTTTGGGTCTCTAGGGTGGGGTGGAGTAATGTTGGGAAAGCAAGGGATACAATTTTAGGAATTTAACCTGGCATTTCAGCAAGGATGCAGTAGTATTTTTAAATTCCCTGGTGCATGTGTATTATACTGTCCTTAGTCGCTTGCAAGAGGTTGGGCTCTCAGGAGCTCATAGTCTCTATATTGTTCAAGACCTGCCAGATCGGAACTAAGGGAACAGTTATTCAGCAGTCGAGAGCAGGTCACGAGATGTCAGCTGCTCTGTGATAATGTGAGATTTTGCTCTTGTGCTGAAAAGTCATGGTTGCAGAATTCTTGCAGCAAGTCTCCGATGGTTGAGGCCGTGAAGGAGAGACTGTCTTCTGTACAGCTTGCAGTTGCCTCTTTAAGAATGCCAGCTTTGAGGAACAGCTTCTTGTCTTGGGTGCAATTTGGATGTACCACAACAGTAACTAGCCACCTTAATGGATGCCTCTAGCAGCTTCACAAATGGGCTTTGTACCTGCAATACTTAAGCAGAGCAGGCTGCTTGCACACTCAAATCTGATTGACACTGAACAGTCAATTGTAAAGTTGGACCTACGTTTGTCTCTGTGGCACCTCCCCCACGCTAAACATTGGCCCTTCCTGGCTCCACTCTCCATTTCACATCACCTGTAGATGTGCATGAAACTATAGAATTCCATTGGACATTGTACTAGCTTAGTATATTTTTTATCAGGAAGGAGGGAGGGAGAGGTGTGAGCTATAACAGCTCTGTGACTGCATCAGCACATAGAGGAAAATAGAGTATAAGATGAGGCCATGTGTACTACATTTGTGCGACTCAGTAATCAGTCACAAACTGGTTACCGGTCGCAAAAGCAATAGTTTTGTATGTAAGAAAATCATTTGCAGGCATCAATTTAGCAATACAAATTAATTATGAATTGGTATGTTACCGGCTCAAAATAGTGATTCGCTATTAAAAAATCGTTTATAGCGAATCACTATTCTTATGTCAATGCATTTGCAAATAGCGATTAGTCATAAGAAAAACACAGTTTTGCACATGCAAATTACCACCAATTCTAAGCAGGTGGGAACTGTGTGCAACCTATAACAAATAGGCAAGAATGCATCTGTGATTTCCAAAATGGCTGCTGTATCTGGGCTGGCAAGAAGAATATGTATTCTGGAATGGAATGGGCTAAGCAAATGAAGGATTGCATTTCCAAGGGATAGCAGCCTTCACCTGTGGGCTGCTTCCTCTGTTCCATATCCCAGGTTGCCTATTTCAAAGTGGAATACTCTGCTAAAACAGTTTCCATTGCTTTAAAGCTGAAAATGGATGATTATGAGTAAAATACAGTGCCGCAAAAATGCCGCTAAATTTCCATATTTGTGCCGCTAAATTTCCATATTTGTGCCGCTAAATTTGCTAATCCATGCCGCAATATCCTGGGGGGTCTGATTAAATACCATTCCAATTCCTTTGCAAACTTCTGTTTGCACAGGGCTCATTATTTAAGCCCTAACTTATAATAGGGGCCATAATGAGAAGAAATACTATTATTATACAGGTTCAGATTTTAATCATCACTTATTAGACTTAACTATGGGCCTGATTTAACTGCCGGTCGGAAAGCCTCCAACCGCTGGTCGGAGGCTTTCCGATCGACATCTGTGGTTTAAACTCCGACTGCCATGTTACAAAGATGGCGGTCAGAGTTTAAACTGGCCGGTTAATCTGACTCATTAATGATGGGCTCAAGCAGCCCTTCGGCCAGTCAGAAGGGCCTCATAATCCTTAATGGACGGCATTCCTGCCGTCGGGAATATGATGCCACTTTCCGACAGCAGTTCCTTGTCGGCCTTTCCGAAAGGGAACTGCTGTCGGAAAGTGTCTTCCCCCTGACCTTCCGGTTGTGGCCCTACATCCCTGCACCATGTGGCAGGCACAGTGAGGTGCCTGCCACACAGTGCAGGTATGTGCAAAAACTTCAATTTTTCAATGGTCGCATCCAAATTGCGGTTTCGGAACCGCTGACCTGAGGTTGGTCTGTTCCACATCCACGGCGATGTCGGTCATAGGCAACTCCGACCGATATCCAAATCAGGCCCTATCTGTTCAGACTTGCCTGCCAAGAATTGCACTATTAAATAGCGGGCTTAGCTGCATGGACACATTTTCACTATTGCACATTATTTCTTAGTGCATGTTCACAATGGCATCATCGCTTAGTAATCAAGGTATATGTTTAGTTATGTCGACCACTCAATAATCATTAGTGCATATTCAGTACACTAATTCTTCGTAATACTCATGATTGCACCATAACTAACTAATCCTCTGGCGTGGTTTGGAAGCCACCGATGTCAGACATATGAGCCTTTAAATATCAAAGGGAGAGAGAGGATTAGAGAACTAGTCCTTATCCCCAAAGTTAATGTATATCATCAAATAGGACTAGGCTAAGATTGTATACAAATGCAACATTGTATGATTTTTGTAAAAAGAAAAACTTTTTTCTTTTTTTGAAAGCCCTCACCCACCAACCTAGTTGGTGGCATGCTTCATCATCGGGCCCACCTGGTGACACCGATTGTGTCCCTGGTGTGCTTCAATGCCTGGTTTACAGCGGAGCAGGTATCTTGACTGAGTGTGCAGTGCTGTGACGTGAAAGTGAATTTAAAAACTGTACAGTGGTCCCATTACCCACAGGGTTTATTTTAATAGTTGGGCCTCTGGCAGTCATAAAAACAAGGCAATGGATGCACGTGGAGTAATAATGGCTCTTACATCCAAAAACGGTCTACATGTTTCAGCCAGGCCTCAGATGTATACTGGCTTTCCTCAGGACCTAAAATTATGTGTGTTGTGAAATCTAAAACTTGGTTTGTGTTTAGACCAAATGTGTGGCACGCTCTAAGGTGCACTATGTGTGAGAGGGGGATTCCCTCTTAAGGCATTCCTATATGACAAATACATAAAACGGAACAAACAAACATACAATAATACTGCGAAATTAGGCAGAGTTGCTTTTAGTCACGTGCATGAATATACTGGTGACCGTCAATGGCGCGGTAAACAGGCGGCGGTGAAATGCCGATCTGACGGCAATGTGTGTCAAATACCGATATATGCGCTAAAGTGAAGAGGTATACATGTGAATAAAATAAACTTGCTTTAAAAGGAGGCCTTTCTTACACTTGCAATTAGCGGAAGTGCCCCATGAGAGTCCGGCAGGGGTTCTAGCTGAACCTGGGGAGAAAAAACGAAGGACGGCGAAATCGCCGTGGTAAAGCACAAGAGAAATGCTTACCGTTAGAAGGAGTGGACGAGCAGCTTCCCTTAACCCCACTTACTGCATTACAGCTCTGGACCCGCATAAAGACCTAGTTGGCTGTCTCGGATCTCCGATGATATGTCGCCCGGATCTGGCGGGCGCTTAAATATCACCCGTAATTGGCGGATGAAGCAAGTGTGTTCCCGTTTAGCCTGTGAAGGAGAAGAGGGAGGGAAACAACATAGAGAACAGACTAGGGGAAGTCCTCTATTCTAACTACGGCCCTTTCTGATGACGAGGAGCGTATGTGCCCGGTAGGCAAGGTTACTAACAACGCGTCTAGGGGGTGGGCGTGGCCACAAGTTGAGTGACGCTTGGCGTCTTACGTCTAATCACTAAATGGTGAGAGATCCGTATATTGAAACCGGGGGTTAAATTGAGATCATGACAAAATCCCCTAATGAATTGGGACAACAAAGCTGACAGAGAACGCAGACCAGAATTAGTATGTGTAGAGCACCACGCGTGTGGGTCACTCTATGTCTATATTATGTCTGAAAAAGTATTCTTGATGGACTAATAAGTCATAATACATGACAGATAACTGGGCATGAAGAGTAAGAAGCAACTCATGGGGAAATTAATAAGTAAGGCTATGCCAGGGGATAGAATCGTTTAACCCCTGGAGCTGGGTGGATAAACGATAAATCTACCGTTGTTCCTTAGAGAGTAAAAATTTATCATTGTCAGTATTATTGTGATCAAAGTGTTCGATCACTGTCCAGGACATATCATTCGTGGTATGCCCTAGTTGTAAGTAATGATCTGTCAGGCGACTGATGTTTTTTTTGCACTGTATTGTGCTCCGGTGTTCAACTATCCTTGTCCTGATTTTGCGTGTCGTCATCCCTACGTAGCGTAGACCACAGGGGCACTCAATTAAGTATATCAGATTTGATGAGTTACAATTGGTGTGGTGTAGCTGTTTCCAGGTGGTACCTGGTTCCAAATCAAGTGTTTTGGATGGGCGTGTGAGGTGACATACGCTGCAATTGTTGCATGGGTAGTGTCCCGTGATCTTGGGGAGACCCCATGTATTAAGTATGGTGTTTACGGTTGATCTATGGGGTAATCTGGGCAGTGTAGATACTAAACGGTCCTTAAGATTGCTAGATCGTTTGTAGGAAAAAAGTGGTGGTTCCCAGTTTCTATTGCCTGAGTTTAGAATGCGCCAGTTCTTTTGAATGATGCTAGACACTTTATTGGAGGCATCATTGTAAGTGGTGACACAGGTCATGGGTTGATCAGGCACTTCTCGTGTCATAGTATCCAGCAAGGCTTCACGGTTTTGGTTACGAGCTCGTTTTCTTGTCTTCTGCACGATTTTGCGTGGATATCCTCGGTCATGTAGTTTAGATACTAATGCTGCTGATTGTTGGTGGTAATCAGATATATGGCTGCAGTTCCTGCGTATTCTAAGGAACTGGCCGAAGGGAAGATTTTCCCTGAGGGGTCGAGGGTGAAAGCTATCGAACCGAAGGAGGGAATTCCTAGCTGTCGGTTTGTAATGAGTGGTGGTTTTTAAGGTGCCATCCTCCGCTGTTATGTTAAGATCAAGAAAAGCCAGAGTGGTGGGGCTGGATGTGCATGTGAATTTTAGGTAAGGGTCCCTTTCATTTAGCCACGAGAGGAAGGATGTCAAGGATTCTTGAGTACCTGTCCAGATCAAGAAAATATCGTCAATGTAACGACGCCATACTTTGATGTTGGCAGTGTATGGGTTGTTGATGGGGGATATGTGTCTCCGTTCAAAGTGGTGGACATAGAGACCTGCCACACTTGGGGCAAAGACACTCCCCATAGAGGTGCCGTTGGTCTGGAGGTAGAATTGCCCTTCATATTCAAAGTAATTCTCCTTTAAAGCCAGAGTGGCACAATTGAAGATAAATTCTCTGGGAGTATGATATTCCCACGGTGTGTCCATGAGTATATCATGGAGGACTTGTAGAGTGGCGTCCTGTGGGAGGCTCGTATAAAGGCTTTCAATATCCAAACCTACTAGAAGTTGCGTGGAAGGATCAAACATCAAATCCTTGATGATGTTCAGGAGATGCTTAGTGTCTTTGATGTAAGTTGTTGTCTTTTGTACTAGGGGGTTCAGGAAAAAATCACAGTACCTGTATAGGGGTTCCAAAAGGGAGCCAATTCCTGAGACGATCGGACGTCCCGGGGGGGTCTTGCTTCTTTATGAATCTTTGGTACTGTGTAGAAATATGGTACTCTCACATTCCTAGTGCACAAGTAATCCGCTTCCTGTTTGGAAATGTGTTGGGCTTCTTCTGCTTGTTCCACTAAGGTTTTGATGGTAGCTTGCAGGGTCTTTGTTGGATCCGTCTTCAGGCGTTTGTAATTCCGTGAGTCATTCAATAGCCTTCGGCATTCATTGTCATAATCCGCTTTGTCTTGTAGGACAATGCCTCCGCCTTTATCCGCGGGTTTGATGATAAGTGTGGGATTGTCCTGAATTTTCCGGATGGTATCTCTGTCTTCTTTCGAGAAGTTATTGAAGGTTTTTGTCGTATCCATTCTTTCTATGTCGTGATAAACAGCCTGCTCAAATGTGGCAACTTCTACAGGAATGCTTGTTGGTGGAGGCATAAAGGTAGATTTAACTCTTAGGCCCGTTTCATTAGTTTTGACAGTTGTTAATTCATCGTTTTGTTGTTTCTCAAAGAAGGCCTTCAGCTTGAGTTTTCTAAAAAACTCAGCTAATTCCACATGGAGTTTAAATTTGTCCAGTTTGGTGGTGGGGACAAAGGAAAGTCCTTTGTTAAGTACTTTATTTTCTTTGGGAAAATGACATCAGTGAAATACTTGCAGACCCTTCTTTCCTGGCAGATTTTAACATTTCAAATACAATAGCCCAAACTACTGATTGGGACACGTTGACAGAGAAGAAACGTAACCGTATTAGAACTATCCTCCATGGACTCATTCTAACGGAATACTTACGAACTAACACCGCGCCACGTGGGCTCCTTGTTACCAACGCTCCCAGGATCTTCCTGGAAGATGCCACCTTTAGGAAGGACTGGGCACAAATAGCCTGGCATTGCACCAGGGACTGGCTGGTGTTGATCATTAAGACCGCCAAACGTCTGCCTGAGGCAATGATCATTGAGATCCAAGCAACAGAAACTCACTTCAAAACAACCATCACATCGTTCAAGAAAAAACTGGATGAACAAAATAAAGAAATGGCTGAATATAAAGAATATCTAACTCCAGGCCAAAATAACCAAATTTCAAAAGGACCTTAAGAAATTTTCTTATGTCAAATCATATCCCTACACAGAGGATAACTATGTAAACCCTATCAAACAAGATAGATCTAGTGAGACGTCTGGGGACAACAGCTCAGTCTCAAGTGACTCTAGTACAGGCTCATCCAAATCACGAAGTAGAGGCGCCAACCACGTTGGCAGCAACCATGGAATGGACAGCCACAAGGCAACCAGTTCGGACCCCCACCCTTCATCCATCCACCACACAACCCATACTTCGGCTGGCCGCCGATGTATCAATTCGGCTCACCTGCCTACTTTCATAATAATCAGAGACCACCTTTTTTAGGACAAGGCCGCAGATCTCGCGGCCGGAGAAGGAACAACCAACAGGTTCATTGGGCAGAACAAGAGGAGCCAGTGAGTGCCAACACACGGAACAAAACAAGGGAGCAACAACCGGGACCGAGTGGACACCAATGAGAAAAGAGGATGCAGAACCATCCACATTGGTATTCAACTTGTCCAGCACTCCATTATCCCCCAAAGAAAATAAAGTACTTAACAAAGGACTTTCCTTTGTCCCCACCACCAAACTGGACAAATTTAAACTCCATGTGGAATTAGCCGAGTTTTTTAGAAAACTCAAGCTGAAGGCCTTCTTTGAGAAACAACAAAAGGATGAATTAACAACTGTCAAAACTAATGAAACGGGCCTAAGAGTTAAATCTACCTTTATGCCTCCACCAACAAGCATTCCTGTAGAAGTTGCCACATTTGAGCAGGCTGTTTATCACGACATAGAAAGAATGGATATGACAAAAACCTTCAATAACTTCTCGAAAGAAGACAGAGATACCATCCGGAAAATTCAGGACAATCCCACACTTATCATCAAACCCGCGGATAAAGGCGGAGGCATTGTCCTACAAGACAAAGCGGATTATGACAATGAATGCCGAAGGCTATTGAATGACTCACGGAATTACAAACGCCTGAAGACGGATCCAACAAAGACCCTGCAAGCTACCATCAAAACCTTAGTGGAACAAGCAGAAGAAGCCCAACACATTTCCAAACAGGAAGCGGATTACTTGTGCACTAGGAATGTGAGAGTACCATATTTCTACACAGTACCAAAGATTCATAAAGAAGCAAGACCCCCGGGACGTCCGATCGTCTCAGGAATTGGCTCCCTTTTGGAACCCCTATCCAGGTACTGTGATTTTTCCTGAACCCCCTAGTACAAAAGACAACAACTTACATCAAAGACACTAAGCATCTCCTGAACATCATCAAGGATTTGATGTTTGATCCTTCCACGCAACTTCTAGTAGGTTTGGATATTGAAAGCCTTTATACGAGCCTCCCACAGGACGCCACTCTACAAGTCCTCCATGATATACTCATGGACACACCGTGGGAATATCATACTCCCAGAGAATTTATCCTCAATTGTGCCACTCTGGCTTTAAAGGAGAATTACTTTGAATATGAAGGGCAATTCTACCTCCAGACCAACGGCACCTCTATGGGGAGTGTCTTTGCCCCAAGTGTGGCAGGTCTCTATGTCCACCACTTTGAACGGAGACACATATCCCCCATCAACAACCCATACACTGCCAACATCAAAGTATGGCGTCGTTACATTGACGATATTTTCTTGATCTGGACAGGTACTCAAGAATCCTTGACATCCTTCCTCTCGTGGCTAAATGAAAGGGACCCTTACCTAAAATTCACATGCACATCCAGCCCCACCACTCTGGCTTTTCTTGATCTTAACATAACAGCGGAGGATGGCACCTTAAAAACCACCACTCATTACAAACCGACAGCTAGGAATTCCCTCCTTCGGTTCGATAGCTTTCACCCTCGACCCCTCAGGGAAAATCTTCCCTTCGGCCAGTTCCTTAGAATACGCAGGAACTGCAGCCATATATCTGATTACCACCAACAATCAGCAGCATTAGTATCTAAACTACATGACCGAGGATATCCACGCAAAATCGTGCAGAAGACAAGAAAACGAGCTCGTAACCAAAACCGTGAAGCCTTGCTGGATACTATGACACGAGAAGTGCCTGATCAACCCATGACCTGTGTCACCACTTACAATGATGCCTCCAATAAAGTGTCTAGCATCATTCAAAAGAACTGGCGCATTCTAAACTCAGGCAATAGAAACTGGGAACCACCACTTTTTTCCTACAAACGATCTAGCAATCTTAAGGACCGGTTAGTATCTACACGGCCCAGATTACCCCATAGATCAACCGTAAACACCATACTTAATACATGGGGTCTCCCCAAGATCACGGGACACTACCCATGCAACAATTGCAGCGTATGTCACCTCACACGCCCATCCAAAACACTTGATTTGGAACCAGGTACCACCTGGAAACAGCTACACCACACCAATTGTAACTCATCAAATCTGATATACTTAATTGAGTGCCCCTGTGGTCTACGCTACGTAGGGATGACGACACGCAAAATCAGGACAAGGATAGTTGAACACCGGAGCACAATACGGTGCAAAAAAAACATCAGTCGCCTGACAGATCATTACTTACAACTAGGGCATACCACGAATGATATGTCCTGGACAGTGATCGAACACTTTGATCACAATAATACTGACAATGATAAATTTTTACTCTCTAAGGAACAACGGTGGATTTATCGTTTATCCACCCAGCTCCAGGGGTTAAACGATTCTATCCCCTGGCATAGCCTTACTTATTAATTTCCCCATGAGTTGCTTCTTACTCTTCATGCCCAGTTATCTGTCATGTATTATGACTTATTTAGTCCATCAAGAATACTTTTTTCAGACATAATATAGACATAGAGTGACCCACACGCGTGGTGCTCTACACATACTAATTCTGGTCTGCGTTCTCTGTCAGCTTTGTTGTCCCAATTCATTAGGGGATTTTGTCATGATCTCAATTTAACCCCGGTTTCAATATACGGATCTCTCACCATTTAGTGATTAGACGTAAGACGCCAAGCGTCACTCAACTTGTGGCCACGCCCACCCCCTAGACGCGTTGTTAGTAACCTTGCCTACCGGGCACATACGCTCCTCGTCATCAGAAAGGGCGTAGTTAGAATAGAGGACTTCCCCTAGTCTGTTCTCTATGTTGTTTCCCTCCCTCTTCTCCTTCACAGGCTAAACGGGAACACACTTGCTTCATCCGCCAATTACGGGTGATATTTAAGCGCCCGCCAGATCCGGGCGACATATCATCGGAGATCCGAGACAGCCAACTAGGTCTTTATGCGGGTCCAGAGCTGTAATGCAGTAAGTGGGGTTAAGGGAAGCTGCTCGTCCACTCCTTCTAACGGTAAGCATTTCTCTTGTGCTTTACCACGGCGATTTCGCCGTCCTTCGTTTTTTCTCCCCAGGTTCAGCTAGAACCCCTGCCGGACTCTCATGGGGCACTTCCGCTAATTGCAAGTGTAAGAAAGGCCTCCTTTTAAAGCAAGTTTATTTTATTCACATGTATACCTCTTCACTTTAGCGCATATATCGGTATTTGACACACATTGCCGTCAGATCGGCATTTCACCGCCGCCTGTTTACCGCGCCATTGACGGTCACCAGTATATTCATGCACGTGACTAAAAGCAACTCTGCCTAATTTCGCAGTATTATTGTATGTTTGTTTGTTCCGTTTTATGTATTTGTCATATAGGAATGCCTTAAGAGGGAATCCCCTCTCACACATAGTGCACCTTAGAGCGTGCCACACATTTGGTCTAAACACAAACCAAGTTTTAGATTTCACAACACACATAATTTTAGGTCCTGAGGAAAGCCAGTATACATCTGAGGCCTGGCTGAAACATGTAGACCGTTTTTGGATGTAAGAGCCATTATTACTCCACGTGCATCCATTGCCTTGTTTTTATGACTGCCAGAGGCCCAACTATTAAAATAAACCCTGTGGGTAATGGGACCACTGTACAGTTTTTAAATTCACTTTCACGTCACAGCACTGCACACTCAGTCAAGATACCTGCTCCGCTGTAAACCAGGCGTTGAAGCACACCAGGGACACAATCGGTGTCACCAGGTGGGCCCGATGATGAAGCATGCCACCAACTAGGTTGGTGGGTGAGGGCTTTCAAAAAAAGAAAAAAGTTTTTCTTTTTACAAAAATCATACAATGTTGCATTTGTATACAATCTTAGCCTAGTCCTATTTGATGATATATATAGACATATGAGCCTGTCACTCCGCACCGACCCAAATTGAATCCTGACAACATGCATCCCTACCTGCCTGATCCACTGCAGGGCGGGTGGCACGGCCCCAGAGACGGTCCGGGTGATGGGATTTCGCTGCTCGAAGCCCTGTACAGCACGGATATGAGTCCAGCAGCCTAGACGCACTCGGATGTGGGCCGGGCTCCCAGATGGCGGCCCTGGCTTCCTGAACTGGAACTGACGAGAGGGGGCCCGGAGCCTCCTCGGTGGCTGAGGGGTTTGAGCATCGAGACGCCCCTGAAGATACAGCCGACGGAGTGGCACATCCCTGAAGACGAGGCATGAAACTGCTGCCTGCGAACACAGCAGAGACTGCGGGAAATGACTGAGTATGGCTGCAGCACCTCGGTACAGATCGAAGAGATGGGTAGGTAGCTTGCGGCTCCCCCCGAGTGCCTGTTGCTGGCCTAGTCCAGTTGCGGCTGAGCCACTGCGGGGGCATGGGAGGTCTCTCCTCCTTGACTGCAGCGCCTGAAGTGGGTCCTGAGTAAGGGCCTGCTCCTGCAGCCTGCCGCGGACTATCGGTGCGGCCCTGATGCAAATAAGGTGATGGTTGGCCTAGTACAGGCCTGGGCACACTTTAAAGTGATACGACCAGGGGTGAGTTCCATGTATGGATACTGTTGGCCAGGATATGCAGAGGGACTGAACATTACACCCCTACACTTGCTAGAGACTGACGGCTGCCCTCCTGCTCCAGCACTGTGCGTGCAGTTTGAGACCTGGGTCTGAATAGGTGATTTGGCACACAGAGAAAAGACTTCACCTACGGCCCCCTGCTCTGGTCCTACGCTGTACCTGTTGATGATTGGTTGGGTCAGAATATAAGAGGTGAGACTTGGAGCGCCTGGACATCTGGGTGGGGTGATTGCTGGACCCCTCTCCTGGCTGAAGTGCTGGGTTGAGATTGTGGATCTTTCCTAGCCACTGCAGATACCTACATGGTCAAGATGGGGAAAACCAGGGTGAAGACAGTGGGAGTGCCCTCGACTGCAGAGAAGACGCCGCTGAGCAGCAACTGGAGCCGCCAGGATTGATGACTCCGACGGACCCGGTGTAGCAACTGCTGACTAAAATTCTGGAAGCTATTGCAGACACCAAGGCCACCCCCCATCAAGACATCAGCACTGTGTCGGTGGGTCTGAGGTTGCTCAGAGACGAAAACCGCAAATTGGCACTAAGGGTTACAGTCGCAGAAGCCTCAGTTGAAGAACTTACCCCTGCGCAACAAACACTGATGCACCAAGTTACAGAACTTACTGACCGTGTCCACACACTAGAATGCTAAGCCAAAGATGTAGAAGGGCGTAACAGGAGGAACAACATCAGGGTGGTCAGAATACCGGAGGAGACGGAAGGTGGAGATATGATCGCCTTTTTAGAACATTGGCTATGCAACACCGTAGCGCTCACTGGCCTCTCGACATTCTACACGCTCGAAAGGGTGCACAGAGTCCCAGCTCATACTCCTGCACCAGGCCGTCCACCACTGCCCGTGGTGGCAAGACTTCTTCATTATAAAGATCGTAATGCCCTCCTACAAAGAGCACGCTCGGACGGCCCGTTCGTTACAGACAATCGCAAGGTTTCTATCTTCCCAGATTATACGGCAGAAGTTCAAAGGCGAAGGGCCTCTTTCCTTGAAGTCGCCTCGCGAGTGTTAGAGATGGGGGTCTCTAGTTGGCAATGGTTTTCACCTTTGTCCAAGTAGGGACCCTTCCTTCTAGTCAGGATAAGGGAGTTACACTCCTAAAATAACCCCTGCTCACCCCCTTGGTAGCTTGGCACGAGCAGTCAGGCTTATCTTAGAGGCAGTGTGTAAAGCATTTGCACATAACCAACAGTAGCACAGTGAAAGCACTACAAAAGAACACCACACCAGTTTAGAAAAATATCCAATATTTTTATATACTCAAAACAAGACCAAAAACGATAAAGAATCCACAATACAGTACTATAAAAATAGATACTTTGCAAGATGTCTTCTAAACTGCAGAAATATCTCAAAAACACAGTTCGTACGAGTCGGTAGCTCCGTCTGGGGCTGCCGCGATGCTGAAAACGACAGAGTCTAAGAGTTCCAGCCGACCGCGTTGATATGGGCCAGCAAAAGCATGAACAGACTCGGCAACAGTACCTTTCTCGCTGTGGCTTACACGGAGGTGAAAGCCGGTCGTGGCATCCGTCGCGGTTGCGTTGCAAAATGGAAGCGGTGCAGGGCGCGGTGTCCTCTCAATGCGGTGCAGGCAGCGGCTCGGTGACGATCGTCCAGACGGCATCGGTGAGACCAAGGCTTACGGTGCAGGGCGAGATGGTGCTCGATGCGGGGCTGGCAGGTTGCAGTGCAGGCGATAGAGCTGGTTGGCGGGAGCTGGCGTCAGTCGGCCCACACGGCGATGCGTCGTGAAACTTTACAAGCGGTGCCCCCAACCACGATGCGGTCACGGGTGTTGAGTCAGCAGCAGCGGCGGCGTCAGTGAGACCAGGATGGCGAAGTGAAGCGAGGCGGTGCGGGCTGCGGTGCCCACAGGTCACGGTGCAAGCAGCGGCTCAGTGGCGGCGGCCGTTGTCGCCTGCGAGACCAGGGTTGCGGTGCGAGATGCGGACGGTGCGGTCTGCGGTGCCGGCAGGACACAGAGCCAGCGATGGAGTCGGTGACGGAGTCGGTTGCGTTTCCCTTCTCTGTGGCAACTGAAACAATGGTTCCAGAAGCGGTACCCAGAGGTTGGTGAATTCTTTGCAGTCCCTGAGACTTCAGAACAGGAGGCCAGCTCGATTTCAGGCCCTTGGAGATACTCAGCACAAGTGAAGAAAGTTTAGTCCAATCCTTTCACTGCCCAAGGCAGAAGCAGCGACTGCAGGCCAACCCAACTAAGCAACAACACAGCAAAGGGGCAATACTCCTCCTGGCAGCTCTTCCAGCTCTTCTTTTTGGCAGGTTCCTTGATTCCAGCGAGTTCTAAAGTTTAGGGGTTTGGGTCCCACTTTTTATAGCCCAAAATCCTTTGTCCTCTCAGGCAGAGAGTGTCTGTGCCCAGCCAGAACCAGTTCTGTCCTCTCTGGTGCAGCTTCCTGGCAGGAGGTAGAGACAGCATTGTCAGAGGCAGACCAGGCCCATTCAGGTGAAAGGAAATCTCCTCCCCCTACTCTAAATGCAGCCCAGGTCTATTCAGCCCTTCCCTGACCCATCTAGACTTTCTGGAGACACGGCTCCTCTCCCGCCCCTGTCATCCACAACCCAGACAGTCAATCCACAAACCCAGCAGAGGCTTACTGGATGGCTGAGCAAGAAAATACCTACTTTCTAAAAGTGGTATTTTCAAACACACACAGAATGTAAAAATCACCTTCACTAAAAGATGCATCTTTAGATTCTGAGTTCAGGCATACTAAACTTTATTTCTCTACTTTGTTCCCAGGGTCACTTATGTTTATAAGATGTTATAAACAAACTCCCCATTCTGTCCTATGGGAACAGGTAGCCTTGCAATAGTGAAAAACGCAATTGGCAGTAGTTCACTATCAGGACATGCCACACACACCAGGGATTGTCCTACCTTTCACATACATTGCACCCTGCCCACATGGGTACCTTGGGCCTACCTTAGGGGTGACTGATATGTAAGAAAATGGAAGGTTAGGGATTGGCAAGTGTGTGCACTTGCCAAGACGACATGGCAGTACCAGACTGCACACAGGCTCTGCAATGGCAGCCCAGAGTTACATTTACAGGCTGCTTGTGTGGGTGGCACAATCCAGTGCTGCAGTCCACTAGCAGCATTTGATTTACAGGCCCTGGCACACTCAGTGCACTTTACTAGGGACTGACAAGTAAATCAAATATGCCAATCATGGAATCACCAATCCATAACAATAATTTTCAAAAGGAGCACTTGCACTTTAACACTGATCAGCAGTGAGAAAGTGCGCAGAGACACTAAGCCAGCAAAAACAGAGTCAAAACATAGAGGTCAGAAAGCAAAAACTCAGGGGAAATACGCCAAAAGATGCCAAGTCTAACACATGTCCCCTCCAGCTGAAAGTAGGGAGAACTACCCAACTTCCTGGGAGTTCTCTTCACTAAGGCGGAAGAACCTGGACAGACCATCTGCGTTGGCGTGTTCTGTGCCAGGGCGGTGTTCCACCGTAAAGTCCATTCCCTGTAGGGAGATGGACCACCTCAACAGTTTTGGATTCTCACCCCTCATTTGCATCAAGCATCTGAGGGGCCTGTGGTCTGTCTGAACCCAGAAGTGAGTCCCAAACAGGTAGTGTCTTAGCTTCTTCAGTGCCCAGACCACAGCAAAAGGTTCCCTTTCAATGGCACTCCACCTCTGTTCCCTGGGGAGTAGTATCCTGCTAAGGAAGACTGCAGGCTGGCCTAGGCCCTCTTTGTTCAGTTGTGAGAGCACCACTCCCACACCATTCTCTGAAGCTTCGGTCTGCACGACGAATTCCTTGGAGAAGTTGGGTGCCTTGAGCACGGGCGCCGTGCACATGGCGGCCTTCAGGGCATCAAAAGCCTTCTGGCAGGACTCAGTCCAGATCACCTTCTTGGGCTGCTTCCTGGAAGTAAGCTCTGTTAAGGGGGCAACTATGGTGCCATAGCCCTTAACAAACCTCCTGTAGTAACCGGTGAGACCTAAAAAGGCTCTCACCTCTGTCTGGGTCTTGGGGGGTTCCCAAGCCAGAATGGTGTCAATCTTGGGCTGTAGGGGTGCCACCTCGCCACCTGGTGCCCCAAGTACACCACAGAACCCTGCTCGATCTGGCACTTACTGCCCTTGATCGTGAGGCCTGCCCTCTGCAGAGCCCTCAACACTTCTCCGAGGTGCTGCAAGTGTTCCTCCCAGCTGGAACTGAACACTGCAATGTCATCCAGGTATGCAGCACTGAAATCCTCCAGTCCAGCCAACACCTGGTTGACCAACCTCTTAAAGGTGGCAGGGGCATTCTTCAACCCAAAAGGCATCACCCGGAACTGGTAATGTCCTGATGGGGTTGAGAATGCTGACCTCTCCTTGGCACCATCGGTTAAGGCGATCTGCCAGTACCCAGATGTTAAATCAAACGTGCTGAGGAACTTGGCAGCTCCCAACCGATCAATGAGCTCATCAGCCCTGGGGATGGGGTGCGCGTCAGTCCTGGTGACGGCATTGAGCCCACAGTAGTCCACACAAAACCACAGTTCTGGAGTGGCACCGGGTGCAGCAGCCTTTGGGACCAAGACCACCGGGCTGGCCCAAGGACTGTTGGAGGGCTCGATCACCCCTAACACCAACATCTTAGAGACCTCCTCTTTGATGATGGCCCTGACCCGGTCAGTCAACCTGTAAATTATGTGCTTTACAGGAGGGCTGTCACCAGTGTCCACGACGTGGGTACACCAGTGAGTAACACCTGGGGTCAGAGAGAACAGTGGGGCAAACTGTCCCAACAACTGGTGACAGTCACTCTGCTGCTCTGGGGTCAGTGTAGGGGAGAGGATCACACCTTCCACTGACCCATCGTGCTCCTTGGTGGACAGGAGGTCAGGGAGAGGCTCACTCTCCTCTTCCACCCCATCATCTGTCGCCAAGAGCATACTCACTTCGGTCCTCTCGAAGTGGGGCTTGAGGCGGTTCACGTGGAGGACCCTCAAAGGGTTCCTTGGAGTCTGCCAATTCACCAGGTAGGTGACATCACTTTTGCGCTCCACCACCTCAAAAGGCCCAGTCCACTTGTCCTGCAAGGCACAAGGTTCCACAGGGGCCATGACCCACACTTTTTGCCCAGGTTGAAATTCGACTAGAGTGGCATTCTGCTCATACCACTTCTTCATTTCTTCCTGGCTTGCTTCTAGGTTCGCCTGAGCGAGTTTCCTGAAGCGGGCAGTTTGGTTTCTGAAGGCCAGCATGTAACTAAACACATCCTGGGGAGTTTTCCTGGAGCTGCCTCCCAGACTGCTTGTGTGGGTGGCACAATCCAGTGCTGCAGTCCACTAGCAGCATTTGATGTACAGGCCCTGGCACACTCAGTGCACTTTACTAGGGACTGACAAGTAAATCCAATATGCCAATCATGGAAAACACCAATCCATAACGCAATTTACAGCAGGAGCACTTGCACTTTAACACTGATCAGCAGTGAGAAAGTGCGCAGAGACACTAAGCCATCAAAAACAGAGTCAAAACCTAGAGGTCAGAAAGCAAAAACTCAGGGGAAACACGCCAAAAGATGCCAAGTCTAACAGCGAGGAAAACCTTCAATGCTCCCTAATGTTCCCAGCCAAGCTCCACATACTGTTAGAGGGTAAGGCTCACTACTGTGAGGAACCTGAGGCGGCCTGGGAATGGCTTGAATCCTACAAAACCGGGGATATGCCCAGAAAGATGGAGACTAACTCTACAACTCGGTTCAGGAAGAGGACGAGGAACAAGTCCAATCGGAGACCACCTAAAAAACCTAGTCCCTCCCAGAATGAGAAAGAGAGAACTGCAGCATTACAGGCAGTGGCCGACATCATGAAGGCTAGAGAGCTGCCCTTGGAGCTGGTTCACGTTCCGCTAAAGGGACCGGAGATTCAGATTCTGATTCGGAGGTTTCATGCGCTGATAGCGCCAAGCTGCCTGAGATCACCCAGAGAAGGGTGGACGATATTTGAACTGCTGGAGTCTTCTGGGTGGTGTCACTCACCGAGAAGCCACAGAACATTTCATTACTATTCACCCTGGGCAGGCTGGGGGACCTTACTGGTCGGGCCAGAGCGAACAGGTCCCTACCTGATGATACATTTATTGTAGCCAGCCCCCTGTGGAGGGCCATACCTTGATGGGTGGGAACCTCCTGATGACCAAGATGATCTGTTTGCAATTTGGGTGGCTGGTCGTTGCCAGACTGCTCTGGAGTGAAAGGAGTTTTGTTGTGCTGGGGTTTTTGTTGATACGTTTATGTTATAACTGCAGGGGAGGTCCTAGTTCATTATATAGGGATGGGCTGGGGGGAGTGGTGGGACATGGTGGTGCGAAACGGGTCATCTGATGACGGAATCCACACATGATTCATTGAAATTCCTCACATTGAACATCAGGGGGATGGGCTCTGCTGCCAAAAGACACAAAATCCATAGATACTTGCGGTGGAGGGGAGTCCAGGTAACCTTGTTGCAGGAGGCACATTTGACTACCAGTGAAGTGGGAAAACTGCGCAGAAGATGGAGGGGGTAAATATTTGCAACTTCCTACTCTGCATATGCACGGGGAGTGTTAATTTGGATAAGAGCAGGAATACCCTTCGAAAGCCCTCACACACTAATAGATAAGGAGGGTAGATATGTATTGTTGTGGGGTAAGCTATTTGGGCGTGAGGCTATATTGAGTTGCATCTATGCCCCTGATCAGGAACAGGTGTTCTTCCTCTGGGACCTTTACGCCCCTATGGGCAGGTTGGTGGCGACAGACATTCTCATAGGGGGACACTTTAACTGTGTCGCTGATACCACACTGGATCGTTCCCACCCCCTGCTGCCTGGTGCCCAGACCCTTCGCACAACAGCAGGGTTCCGAGAATGGGAGAGTCACTGGGGGTTAGTGGATATTTGGAGAACACAAGATATAGGGGACAGAGACTACTCTTATTATTCTCCCATACATCAGTTGCATACCAGAATAGACACCTTTTGATGTACCCCCGACTTGGGCAGCTCCGTCACCCATACGTAATATTTGGGGCGTACCCTCTGAGCATAGCCCCCTGTTGTTGACTTATAAGCATGTGCAGATGCGCCCAAAGATCCCACTATGGCATTTTAATACATTCATGCTGGAAGACAACTGATTTAAGGAAACCACAGGCACTGTAATAGACACAGATTTCTCTGTTAACACACAAACGGCCTCCACAGCACTTGTGGATTGGGAGGCGTTCAAAGTAGTGATGAAGGGACACTGCTTGGGCCAATAGATCGGGGCACAGAAGGAGCTCCATCAGGAATTGGGGGAACTGGAGAATAGATTACATGTGCTGGATAATGCGCATGGAACTGGTCCAGGTGTGCAAAATGCTCTACGAAAGACACAAGCTTTTTACCACCAATACCTTGAACGGTTGCAATGCCACGATTATAAAGGGTACCATACTAAAGTGCAAGAGGAGGAGGAGAGGCCTGGTAGACTGTTGGCATGGTTGATTAGACCAGAATCTCGGGGATCCCTGATCACAAATGTCCGCACTGACGCTGGCGACTCGGTCCATGAACCAGAGGCGATTAATAACCTTTTTCGGAAATACTATGTAGCTTTCTACGGGGCACCCCCGCCCACCTCTTTGGAGGAACAGAGGGAATTCCTGACAACATTGGGGCTTCGAGCGCTGGATCGTCAGGAGGGGGAAGTGTTGGGAGGCCCAGTGACGCAATGAGAGATTTGGGCAGCCATAGTAGCATGGCTACTGGGAAAACTCCGGGCCCAGATGGTCTTCCTGCAGAAATCTATTTGGTATATGCCTCGAGACTGGCCCCTCCCTTAGAAACTCTGTGCTCTGAGTCTCTAAAGCTTGGCCATCTCCCATAATCTACACGGGATGCCTTAGTGATTCCACTTCCCAAGACGACAGCTGCGGGGGCACAAGTTGTGGCCTTTCGACCACTGTCCATGCTTAACATGGATTTTAAAATACTCAGGAAAGCTATGGCCCTCCGCGTACTCCCATACATGACCACTCTGATCCATGCAGATCAGAATGGGTTTATCCCATCCCGGAACACATTGTGCAACATACGAAGGTTGTACTCTGTGTTATATCACCCGGATGTAAGGCTTAAACCACAAGGGGCCCTCCTCTCGATAGACCTGGAAAAGGCCTTTGATACAGTACGTTGGGATTACCTGATTGAAATAGAGAGGGCTGGTTGAAATGGGTGACTATGCTATATGAAAGACCTACAGCGCATGTTAAGACCAGGAAAACAGTATCCACACAATACGGGTCTTCCGCAGTACGGGGCAGGGATGCCCACTCTCGCCTCTGCTGTTTGCCTTAGCAATTGAACTTCTGGCAGCATTGTTCAGACAGGGAGGTGAGGGGATAGGTATAACTCTGGGGGGACAATCTCATATAATCTCCCTGTATGCAGATGACCTTTTGATATACCTTCACGACGCACTGGCGGGATCTGCAACAGCACTAGACGTGCTGGGACGGGTGAACGCCTATCCAGACTGAAAGTCAACAGGACTAAGACCTATTTATTCCCCACAACAGTAGAACTGCCCTGCCCCCTGGGTCTCCCTGAGGGTCTCAACTGAGCCCCCTCCACCTTTAGATATCTGGGGATTCATATCTTCCACTCCTTAGTTGACTTATACGAAGGGTATCTCAGTAGGGCTCTCAAATCGCTTCAATCATGCGTCCCCTTCTGGTGCTTCTTTAAGCTACGATTATGGCCCAGATCTCCCTATCTAAAATGGTCATGCTACCGCGTCTGATATCTTTTTTTAATTAATCTTCCAACCACCATACCTGCCACGTGGTTTAGACAATTAGACACACTATTACAGGACCATATTTGGGAGAAAGACAGAAGGAGGGTGTTAGAAATGGGGGTCTCTAGTTGGCAGAGGTAGGTACCTTTGTCCAAATACGGATCCTTGCTTGTAGTCAGGGTAAGGGGGATACACACTTTAGATAACCCCTGCTCATCCGCTTGGTAGCTTGGCACGAGCAGACAGTCTTATCCCAAAGGTAATGTGTAAAGTATTTGTACCAACACTCCCAGTAACATAGTGAAAACACCACAAATGGACACCACACCAGTTTAGAAAAATAAAATATCTTTATCTAAACTTAACAAGACTAAAACAACAAAAATCCAACATACACAGTTAAAAATATGACTTTCAAAAGGTTTCAAGAACTTGTACTATAGAAAACTATGGATGCGTGACTTTTACACAAAGTACCTGAAGTTGAGTCAAAATTCACAAGGCCAAACAACCGCAGAGTGAAGAAGCGTCACAAACAAAGAGATGCATCAGTTCCTGAGACCTTGGGGAGGCTCAAGCGATGCGACAGTTCTGCTGCACGCAGGAGAAGTGATGCGTCGAATCCGGTCTGTAGGGGGAAGTGATGCATCGATACTTTGTGACCGTTCCGGTCCACAGGTGATGCGCCAGGAAAACTTGTCGCACAGATGCGATGCGTGGAAATCTGGGAAGCGTCGGTAATGGATGCGTCGGTAATGGATGCGGCGGCGGCGAGCAGCGCTGCATCCGTTTTCTTCAGCCGCGACCCCTCAATGTGTCGATTCTTGCAGCGGCGACAGGTGCTGCGTCGGTTTTTGTAGCGGCACAGCGGTACGTGGAAATTCTTCTTGTGTTGTGGAGATGCTTCAGAAAAACAGCTGCAAGATGAGCGATGCGTCGTTTTTGTAGTTCTTCAAGTTCCTTCTCTATTCCAGCTCCAAAACATAAGCAACAACCTCCAGAGGTCCAATACTGGCACAGACACCTCCTGGCAGGTAAGAACTCACAGCAGCAGAGTTCAGGGGAGCTGGGGGTGAAGTCTTTGTGTCCCTGAGACTTCAGAACAGAAGGCCAGCACACAGGCCCTTGGAGATCTCCTTAAAGCAGGGGACACAGCACACAGCAAGGTCCTTCTCCTTTCCTTGGCAAAAACAGCAACTGCAGGCCAACCCCACACAGCACATAGCAAAGGGGCAGTACTTCTCCTCAGTCTCTCCAGCTCTTCTCCTTGGCAAAGGGTCCTCTTGAATTCCAGGGATGATCTAAAGTTCAGGGGTTTTAGGTCTAATACTTATACCCTAAAATGTCTTTGTTCTCTTTGTGCAAGGGTCTCTGAGTCCAGTCCAAACCAGTTATGTCCTCTCTTGTGCAGCTGCCCGGCAGGAGGAGGAGACACCATTGTGTAAGGCAGACAGGCCCTATTCAGGTGCAAGGTAAATCTCCTCCCACTACTCTAATTGCAGACCGGGCCTATCCAGCCCAGCCCTGACTCATTCAGGAAAGGCAGGACACACATCACCCCCCCCGTGGCTGTCTGAGAGAATGCACCTCCCCAGCCCCTGTCACTCCAAAACCAGACAGTCAATACACAAACAGGCAGAGGCACACAGAATAGTTAAACAAGAAAGTGCCTACTTTCTAAAAGTGCCGTTTTCAAACACACAATTTAAAAACCATCTTTACTAAAATATGTGTTATTAAATTCTGAGTTCAGAGAGCCTAAACTTTATTTCTCTATCTTGTTCCAATGGGAAGTTATATTTATAAGATGTTATAAATAAACTCCGATTCTATCCTATGGGGCAAGATAGCCTTTCAATAGTGAAAAACGAAATTTGCAGTATTTCACTATCAGGACATGTCACACACACCAGTACATGTTCTACCTTTCCCATACACTGCACCCTGCCTAGGGGGGTACCTTGGGCCTACCATAGGGGCATATGCACTTTAGCACTGATTAGCAGTGGTAAAGAGCCCAGAATCCTATAGCCAACAACAACAGATCAGGAAAAAATAGGAGGAAGAAACAAAAAGTTTGGGGATAACCCTGCAAAAAGGGTCAAGTCCAACAGAGGGTATGCTTAAAAATACTGCAGCGTCCTGTAAGCGACGGTGGCTTGGGGGTGACGAAATTCGAACTCTATTTCCTGGCCTCCCAACTGCAGTGGTTGGCGCAGTGGCTGGAAGCAGCGGGTCTGAAGGGGACGGATAAGACAAATTCCGGAGCCGGCACAGACTGACTCTTGGCCAAAATGCTTGATGCATTGGCCACCCCCCAATAATGCAAAACACACAAGATGATGGACGGAATGCTGCACATTGGCAAACATTCACCCCCAGTCACAGATCTGGGTTTAATCCATCGTTATTTTGCTTCACCACGCCACCCCAGTTCAGACATAGCCATATGCAAATCAGTCTTGACCCTGTGCCTCATGGGAACAGTCCAGACCGAACTGCCAAGCCACGTCTTCCCTGGACCGGAATCAAGCATCCTAGGACCGGTTTCAGGCTATCAGCCTTCATCAGCCAGGATAGCTTGACTCCAGTGGCGTAGTGAGCACGGGACCCACGTCTGGGCATACCCTTCCCACTTAGGGCAAAATGCAAAACACACAAGATGATGGACGGAATGCTGCACATTGGCAAACATTCACCCTCAGTCACAGATCTGGGTTTAATCCATCGTTATTTTGCTTCACCACGCCACCCCAGTTCAGACATAGCCATATGCAAATCAGTCTTGACCCTGTGCCTCATGGGAACAGTCCAGACCGAACTGCCAAGCCATGTCTTCCCTGGACCGGAATCAAGCATCCTAGGACCGGTTTCAGGCTATCAGCCTTCATCAGCCAGGATAGCTTGACTCCAGTGGCGTAGTGAGCACGGGACCCACGTCTGGGCATACCCTTCCCACTTAGGGCAAAATGCAAAACACACAAGATGATGGACGGAATGCTGCACATTGGCAAACATTCACCCCCAGTCACAGATCTGGGTTTAATCCATCGTTATTTTGCTTCACCACGCCACCCCAGTTCAGACATAGCCATATGCAAATCAGTCTTGACCCTGTGCCTCATGGGAACAGTCCAGACCGAACTGCCAAGCCATGTCTTCCCTGGACCGGAATCAAGCATCCTAGGACCAGTTTCAGGCTATCAGCCTTCATCAGCCAGGATAGCTTGACTCCAGTGGCGTAGTGAGCACGGGACCCACATCTGGGCATACCCTTCCCACTTAGGGCAAAATGCAAAACACACAAGATGATGGACGGAATGCTGCACATTGGCAAACATTCACTCCCAGTCACAGATCTGGGTTTAATCCATCGTTATTTTGCTTCACCACGCCACCCCAGTTCAGACATAGCCATATGCAAATCAGTCTTGACCCTGTGCCTCATGGGAACAGTCCAGACCGAACTGCCAAGCCATGTCTTCCCTGGACCGGAATCAAGCATCCTAGGACCGGTTTCAGGCTATCAGCCTTCATCAGCCAGGATAGCTTGACTCCAGTGGCGTAGTGAGCACGGGACCCACGTCTGGGCATACCCTTCCCACTTAGGGCAAAATGCAAAACACACAAGATGATGGACGGAATGCTGCACATTGGCAAACATTCACCCCCAGTCACAGATCTGGGTTTAATCCATCGTTATTTTGCTTCACCACGCCACCCAGTTCAGACATAGCCATATGCAAATCAGTCTTGACCCTGTGCCTCATGGGAACAGTCCAGACCGAACTGCCAAGCCATGTCTTCCCTGGACCGGAATCAAGCATCCTAGGACCGGTTTCAGGCTATCAGCCTTCATCAGCCAGGATAGCTTGACTCCAGTGGCGTAGTGAGCACGGGACCCACGTCTGGGCATACCCTTCCCACTTAGGGCAAAATGCAAAACACACAAGATGATGGACGGAATGCTGCACATTGGCAAACATTCACCCCCAGTCACAGATCTGGGTTTAATCCATCGTTATTTTGCTTCACCACGCCACCCCAGTTCAGACATAGCCATATGCAAATCAGTCTTGACCCTGTGCCTCATGGGAACAGTCCAGACCGAACTGCCAAGCCATGTCTTCCCTAAGTGGGAAGGGTATGCCCAGACGTGAGTCCCGTGCTCACTACGCCACTGGAGTCAAGCTATCCTGGCTGATGAAGGCTGATAGCCTGAAACCGGTCCTAGGATGCTTGATTCCGGTCCAGGGAAGACGTGGCTTGGCAGTTCGGTCTGGACTGTTCCCATGAGGCACAGGGTCAAGACTGATTTGCATATGGCTATGTCTGAACTGGGGTGGCGTGGTGAAGCAAAATAACGATGGATTAAACCCAGATCTGTGACTGGGAGTGAATGTTTGCCAATGTGCAGCATTCCGTCCATCATCTTGTGTGTTTGCATTTCACCCTAAGTGGGAAGGGTATGCCCAGACGTGGGTCCCGTGCTCACTACGCCACTGGAGTCAAGCTATCCTGGCTGATGAAGGCTGATAGCCTGAAACCGGTCCTAGGATGCTTGATTCCGGTCCAGGAAGACATGGCTTAGCAGTTCGGTCTGGACTGTTCCCATGAGGCACAGGGTCAAGACTGATTTGCATATGGCTATGTCTGAACTGGGGTGGCGTGGTGAAGCAAAATAACGATGGATTAAACCCAGATCTGTGACTGGGGGTGAATGTTTGCCAATGTGCAGCATTCCGTCCATCATCTTGTGTGTTTTGCATTTCACCCTAAGTGGGTAGGGTATGCCCAGACGTGGGTCCCGTGCTCACTACGCCACTGGAGTCAAGCTATCCTGGCTGATGAAGGCTGATAGCCTGAAACCGGTCCTAGGATGCTTGATTCCGGTGCAGGAAAGACATGGCTTGTCAGTTCGGTCTGGACTGTTCCCATGAGGCACAGGGTCAAGACTGATTTGCATATGGCTATGTCTGAACTGGGGTGGCGTGGTGAAGCAAAATAACGATGGATTAAACCCAGATCTGTGACTAGGGGTGAATGTTTGCCAATGTCAGCATTCCGTCCATCATCTTGTGTGTTTTGCATTTCACCTAAGTGGGAAGGGTATGCCCAGACGTGGGTCCCGTGCTCACTACGCCACTGGAGTCAAGCTATCCTGGCTGATGAAGGCTGATAGCCTGAAGACCGGTCCTAGGATGCTTGATTCCGGTCCAGGGAAGACATGGCTTGGCAGTTCGGTCTGGACTGTTCACATGAGGCACAGGGTCAAGACTGATTTGCATATGGCTATGTCTGAACTGGGGTGGCGTGGTGAAGCAAAATAACGATGGATTAAACCAGATCTGTGACTGGGAGTGAATGTTTGCCAATGTGCAGCATTCCGTCCATCATCTTGTGTGTTTTGCATTTTGCCCTGAAGTGGAAGGGTATGCCCAGATGTGGGTCCGTGCTCACTACGCCACTGGAGTCAAGCTATCCTGGCTGATGAAGGCTGATAGCCTGAAGCCGGTCCTAGGATGCTTGATTCCGGTCCAGGGAAGACATGGCTTGGCAGTTCGGTCTGGACTGTTCCCATGAGGCACAGGGTCAAGACTGATTTGCATATGGCTATGTCTGAACTGGGGTGGCGTGGTGAAGCAAAATAACGATGGATTAAACCCAGATCTGTGACTGGGGGTGAATGTTTGCCAATGTGCAGCATTCCGTCCATCATCTTGTGTGTTTTGCACCCCCCAATAATAACTATTACATACCACAGCACTACAATTATGAAAACGCTGAACTGTTAAAGTAGCAAGGGCCCCCTTGTATACCCGGTCATGCCACTGGTTGGCCTGTCACATGGTAATCCCAAGACGACGTTCACTCTTGAACAAATGTAAGCCTGGACTGAGGTGGGGCTGGACACGGTGGGTGACTGCTACCAGCAATCTACTTTGGCACCCTTTGAAGACCTAATTGAGAATTTCGGCCTCCAGCCTGGTCAGTTTTTATGTCTCACCTAGCGTTGCAGCGCATGCGCTGCTCGCTCGGCGAGATTTATTGTTAAGGAGGACTTTCAGAAGAGCACTTGAAGCCCCGCCCCTCATTTCCATTGGCTGGCGTCACCACTTATGCTTAACGGTGGCCTGCCATTGGAAATGAGGGTTTTTGGTTCACGCCCTTTCGCCTCCGATCCGGTCTCGGTGGCCTGCTTTGCTGCTGTCGCAAAGCACTTTCTCATCTTTATGGGGCCATATGTTTCTAATTAGAAACACATGGCCCCATAAAGACAAGAGATCAATGCTTGTTATTTATCTGTGAAGCAAGCCCTTCTTCCGGCTTCCACTGCTACAAGAAGTTTAAATACCCAGGGGTCAGGAGGGCATTGCTCTACGTCACACATTGCTGAGTCAACACCTGGGGACCATGGATGCTTTCTGTAATTTGTAATTATTTGGTCACACTGTCCTCATAAACTGAAATGACTCCATACTTATGACTAATGGGAGGGGCTAATCCTGGTCACAAAACTGTTCTTCTGGAATTTGAAGTGGTGGGTCTGCTGCGCTGATTATTTTACCGTGACACTATAAGGGTCCGCACAGCTCTCCACAGCAGGCACTCAGGCTGCTGAGCTATCTCTCCACCCAGAGTGCACCACGCTGTCAATCAGGAATGTCTTCTTGGTGCACGTCATTACAAGACAAGAGCGTCCGTACAGGAGTCATTGGCACCCTTACTGTCTGCCTGCAGGAGGCCAGTTCTTGCGGATGCACATCCATTCGCAGGCCTCTTGGCAGTGTGGAGGAGACATGCTTCCAAGTGGTGTAGTACAGTGTGACAGACGAGGTGCGGCTTACACCGACTGTCTGCCTGCAGGAGGCCAGTACTTGCGGAAGCACATCCATTCACAGGCCTCTTGGCAGTGTGGAGGAGACATGCTTCCAAGTGGTGTAGTACAGTGTGACAGACGAGGTGCGGCTTACACCGACTGTCCTGGAACCAGATCCTCTGCCTCCTTCCGAGACTGAAACAATAATAAAAGTCTACCTCGAGCGTCTATTTAGTACGGAATACTGATACCACAGGTGCACCAGCAGTGCAAGCGTCAGTATCACAAACTCACGAGACGCAGGGGCGTGTCTGTCTCGGCAGTGCAAGCGTCTGACTAATGGGAGGGGCTAATCCTGGTCACAAAACTGTTCTTCTGGTATTTGAAGTGGTGGGTCTGCCGCGCTGGTTATTTTACCGTGACACTATAAGGGTCCGCACAGCTCTCCGCAGCAGGCACTCAGGCTGCTGAGCTATCTCTCCACCCAGAGTGCACCACGCTGTCAATCAGGAATGTCTTCTTGGTGCACGTCATTACAAGACAAGAGCGTCCGTACAGGAGTCATTGGCACTCTTACTGTCTGCCTGCAGGAGGCCAGTTCTTGCGGACGCACATCCATTCGCAGGCCTCTTGGCAGTGTGGAGGAGACATGCTTCCAAGTGGTGTAGTACAGTGTGACAGACGAGGTGTGGCTTACACCGACTGTCTGCCTGCAGGAGGCCAGTTCTTGCGGACGCACATCCATTTGCAGGCCTCTTGGCAGTGTGGAGGAGACATGCTTCCAAGTGGTGTAGTACAGTGTGACAGACGAGGTGCGGTTTACACCGACTGTCCTGGAACCAGATCCTCTGCCTCCTTCCGAGACTGAAACAATAATAAAAGCCTACCTCGAGCTTCTATTAAGTACGTAATACGGATACCACAGGTGCACCAGCAGTGCAAGCGTCAGTATCACAAACTCACGAGAAGCAGGGGCGCGTCTGTCTCGGCAGTGCAAGCGTCTGTCTCACAAACACACCACACACGCACTGGCGCACCAGGTCTGCCTCAGCAGTGCAAGCGTCCGTCTCACAAACTCACCACACACGCAGGGGAGCATCTGCCTCAACAGTGCAAGCGTCCGTCTCACAAACACATCCCACCTCACACGCAGGGACGCACCACATCTTCCTCAGCAGTGCAAGCGTCCCTCTCACAAATACAGGACACCACACACACGGGCACACCACGTCTGCCTCAGCAGTGCAAGCATCTGTCTCACAAGCACACCACACCTCACAGGCACACCACGTCTGCCTCAGCAGTGCAAGCGTCCATCTCACAAACACATCACACCTCACATGCAGGGACGCACCACATCTGCCTCAGCAGTGCATGCGCCCGTCTCACAAATACAGGACACCACACACACGGGCGCACCACGTCTGCCTCAGCAGTGCAAGCGTCTGTCTCACAAACACACCACACCTCACAGGCACACCACGTCTGCCTCAGCAGTGCAAGCGTCTGTCTCACAAACACACCACACCTCACAGGCACACCACGTCTGCCTCAGCAGTGCAAGCATCTGTCTCACAAACACACCACACCTCACAGGCACACCACGTCTGCCTCAGCAGTGCAAGCGTCCGTCTCACAAACACACCACACTGCACAGGCGCACCACGTCTGCCTCAGCAGTGCAAGCGTCCGTCTCACAAACACACCACACCGCACAGGCACGGGCGCACCACGTCTGCCTCAGCAGTGCAAGCGTCCGTCTCACAAACACACCACACCGCACAGGCACAGGCGCACCACATCTGCCTACGCAGTGCAAGCATCGGTCTTACAAACACACCACACCGCATAGGCACGGGCGCACCACGTCTGCCTCAGCAGTGCAAGCTTTCTCGCATCGACAACAGATACCACTTAGGCATCGGTAGTGTAAGCGACACGTGTGCATCAGCAGTGCAAGCTTTCTCACACGGACTATAGGTGCCTCTTACATAGGCATCGCTAGTGCAAGCGTCTCTCTCACACGGACAATAGGTGCCTCCTACATAGGCATCGCTAGTGCAAGCGTCTCTCTCGAAGTCCCTTCCTTGTCACACTGACCACACAGGCTTCAGCGGTGCAAGCCCCAAGCACGTAGAGAGAGTACCACTTGTGCATCGGCTATACACTATAAGCAGCCACAAGCACACAGAGAGAGAGAAAAAGAGACCACAGTTGCTACTTGGGCTTCGGCTGTACACCATCTGCAGTGCAAGCTTCCCTTACACGCGTTGTCTTTTCTCTCACACCTCAGTAGCAAATATGGTATTGAGGGGCTAATGGTGGGCCAGACGTATAATGTCACTGAGGGTCAAAGGGCGCATGCTATCAGTCCTGCTTCCCCTGGCATTGCGGTGCCTCGAAATCCGTGGCGGTAACAGTGCAAGCGTCCCTCTCGCACAGAGTTAGAGTCGAGGCATCAGCAGTGCAGTGGTGGGGGGCCGCTGCCTGCCACACGTAGAGCTCTCATAGCACCTACGGACACAGGGCCAGGTGTAGTGGGCAGTAGGGGCAGGAGAGAGGCCAGCCAGGCGGGAGATTCAGGTGTCGGCCTGGGTGGTGCACACGGAAGCAGGGGGGGGGGCAATTCCCAGGCAGAACCTCATTGCACAGGAGCAGCGGAAGAGGGGGCGGAAGTTGGCCTGATGCGCTCCTAATGTAGGCAAATGTCGGACTGCGTAACTTCCGATACCGGGTCAGGCTGTAGAAGCGCCTGCAGGCGGACATTAATGACATTACACAAACTAACTTCAAACCACACGCCGCCACTGACATTTCACTCAGATAATTTGTGCACATTATGGAAACATTTCGTTTCGTTTCGTTTAGTAAGCTTTATTCGGTTCAGATAGCAACCATAAAAGCAAATATACATACACAAGCATTAAAATTCAATTACAATTTCATATAACTATAAATAAACATACACAATCAATTCAGTACGATTATAATCTATAAATTCATTCTAAAAAAACCAAACTTTTTCTTGCATAAATTGATTTTAAAATGTATGTCGCAGTATAAAAACAGATCTCGGGGTCTCTTAATGTAAACAGTAGACTCATAGAAGCTTGGATAGTTGTAACATTATATCTTTTAAACAAAGGTTTTAGATAAACAATTCTATAATTCAGATACAGTTCACATAATAGTAAAAAGTGCATGGTGCTCTGTTTAGTGTGCTTATCACATGGGCAAGGACTGACTGGGAGCTGTTTCGTTTCTGGAAAAGCGACTAAATGATGAACAAGACCTAGTCTCATCCTCGTTAGTACAAAACGGTGGGAGGGTCTTGAGACAAGTGATAAATAGCTTTGGAAGCCAACAGTGTCAATATACAGATGGTACAGCTGATATGTAGCTTGTTTCTCCACAGTTCTCATCCTGCGCTCCTTATTGTGAGCCAAGAAAGTGACCTTAATCTCCTGTTTGGACAGGCCTATCACATCTGACGGATTTCCCGGAATTGGGAGCTTAAGTATATCTTTGTATACCATTAAGATATAATTCAACCATGGGATTTAAAACAATTGTCTAATCGTAGGCAGTCCTTTATAATGGTTTGTGTAAATATGGTCTCCTCTTTAGACCAAATTGATCTCCATAGCAGAAATGGTCTCATTGCAATCAGGTCTGACAAATGGTCAAGCCCCACTTCACAATGGATTAACTCTGAGGATGCTGAGACAGGCAGGCACAAGAGCTTTTTAAAAGGAATTTTCCTCTAATTGCACTTCTTGGCTAGAGTGGTAGCCCCATACCCCTGCACCATATAGTGCAATAGAGGCACATCTAGCTTTGTATATATAGGTCATATCTTTAATTCGGCGATCCCTAATTTGGAGGCAAAACTAAACACCCCATGCACACTTTTTGCCATCTTGGCCCGGACATTTGACATTTCACGTGACCACTTGCCGTTACCCGAGAAAGTTATCCCTAGGTAGCAGAAATTGTCGACGGATTCCACTCTTTCCCTGTCTATAAAATAACATTTTGTTTTCTTGGGTTTTGTTCCACAAACCATTGTATATGTTTTGGCCTTGTTTATCAGCAGCTTCCTTCCCTTAATAAAATCTACAAACCCATCAATTAGACGCTGTAGGCCTTTCGGTGTCCTGGATAAAAGTACCGCATCATCTGCGTAGAGCAGGACCGGTATATCCTGGCCATCTGCTTGGGGGGCATCCGCCTGTATCGTCTTAAGGACTGCGTCTACTTCATTAATAAATAAATAAAAAGCAATGGTGCCAGGACGCAGCCTTGGCGGATGCCACGTTTGACATTAAAATTAGGAGTACATTCGCCCCCATGGCCATATCGGACACTAGTCAATAATTTCTCATACAGCCTCGCAAGAAAATAACTAATAGACTCTGGAGCACCAAGGTTAAGTAAAACTGGCCAAAGTATTGCATGATCCACTAAATCAAAAGCGCTGCTAAGATCAGCAAAACATAAAAAAAAAACCCTTGTTTAGCACATGTATATTTGCCAATTAAAAGCTGCAAATTAATACACTGTTCCAACGTGCCTAGCCCTTTTCTAAAACCAAGTTGCGCTTTCGTTAAAATCCCATTATCTACAACCCACTCTTCCAATCTTACAAGTAAAACCCTGCTCATCACCTTCACAGATGAATCTAAAAGGGAAATCGGACGATAGTTCTTGGCTTCCGATTTGTTCCCCTTTTTAGGTCGAGCCTCGAGTAGCGCGCAAGCGCTGCTCTGCGAGACTTTAAGTTAGGGCTTTTGAAAGCTGACCAGACGCTCGTGCGTCATGGCCTTTTCCCTGCGGTTACGCGCGCGGCAGACATCTGTTTCCAATTATCGTGCCCAGATGCGGGCGCGATAATTGGAAACAGATCGCTCGCTGTGGCGCGCGCACCACTCGCGTCGCCCCCCCTCCTCCCCGCTCGTGCCTTCAAATGCTTGTTTAAGAGTGCGGTCGATACCCCGTGACGACAGATCGTATTACAAAGAGCGTCTTGTCTCTTTGCATAACCCGTCCGTGATCGGTGACGTCCCTCTCCCAAGACCACGCCTCTCCCCCTGGCCCCGCCCACTCTTGTTCTCGCGCTTCGGGTGGGTTTTCTCCATCCCAGAAGGAGACTGAAGCCGAGGGGTGGAAAGAAGGCAGCGGGGACGAGGATGAGCGGCTCCAACGTGAAAGTGGCGGTGCAGCTCCATCCCATGAACAAGCGAGGTGAGCTGAGCTCCTTCGGGGAGGCAGGCAGCAGCCTGCACGCCCGGTTGAAAACTCTTGGTAGCTCCCTCGGTGGCAGGGCAAGGTGCAGCCCGGCACTGACAGCTCGGACTGACTGCAGGCTGGGAGTGAGCTCGCTGTACCTGCCGGCACCTGGGCGTGCAGACCAGGGCGAACTGGCTGCGAGTGCTGGCTGGAGAAGGCGGGGGTTACCAGGCTGGACATTCCTGCAGCTGGGACCTACTTGGCAGCTAGTTCAGAATGAGAGTAAACATTAACAGTAACTTTTAACACTCCGCAACTCGTTTTTAAAAAAGCACCGCTTCCTCCCTGGGACACGCATTGTCTCATTTACCGTGAACGGCACCCCTCGCCCTATTTTTTTGAGAAGTAAAACTTTACTGTTTCTTCCCAAAAACCTTCCCAGACAAACACGGACACACCACTTATCGCAATGAAGAAGGCATACTATCTTCCTCCTTCAATATAAGGCACACCTCTCCCCTCCTTCAGCCTCACACCCCGCCCCTTTTTCTTCAGGGGGAAGACGTCCTACTTCACCTACGATTCTATCTTCCACAAAGACGTACACACCACCTCCCCACTATCCATCAGAACGTGCATACCACCTCACTTATGCAATACAAACCACTTTACTGGTACAAGTTAAACAAGTTTTGACAAAGTAACAGCGTAAAATTCTTTAAACCTCACTGCCTTACCAACAGTAGTAGTTTGTTTCCATGTTTTATACACTGTGTCTTCTTGATAATGTCTGCAGATTTGTTTTATTGGGTCTTTTAGGGCGATACAAAGTTTTCCTACTTCACTCGTAACTGCAAATACTTGATTTTCTTTTCAGAATATGGGGAAATGGATGTGTAGGTTGGACAGTGCAGAAGAAAGTGTTTTTCTCCAAAGTCTTCCTATTGACAACTTGTATCCCCTATGTATTTGTGGTCTGATCTGTGCTGGTATTTGGTGTTTATGCTGACAGTTTTTGACCAGTAAAGTATTCTTCAAAGCTAATGGTTCTTGCAAGTGATCTGTTGCATTCTAGTTTGTTGTCTGAATTATATATCCAACTAAAACTGGTAGTGCCTCTTTTGGGCTGGTTGTATGCCAGAGGGAAGGCTCGACTTCTGCTTGTGGTCTCCTATTTTAGGATACTCTATGACTACTCCAGAGGGAGTTTGCAGCTGCGAGGGCATGTTTGTTTACTTACAACACTTGGTCGTGGAGGACGTTTGGTTGCTTTCTTGATGTAGCACCAGATTTTTTTTTTTAACCTTTATTGATAAGATTTTTAATTATACGAGCAAAAAAAACCACAGCAGTACACAAGTACCAGAATTTTAACACGCACTTGTGGATAGTTTGCAGCAGAAGACCTCTCCCTATTTCTGCTCTCCAACCTTTATTTTGGCAGTTTCTGTTACAACATAGAACTTAATTCAGAATTGGAGATATAGAGTTTCGGTTGTAGATTGCTCACCGCAACTACACCACTTTTAGGGGCCCTGTGTCTTCTGAGAAAGGGGGGGTGTACTTTTTTAACCTTCAGGATGCGCACTCCTCCATCACTCCATTCAAATCAATGCCCCTTCAGTGCTCGCATACCTTGTGCCATACAACACAGATATGTCGGTCTGATGTCATTCTTCAGTGTCAGCAAGATTTCCATTTATGCATGAATGCATTTATCCCACCAACCATTTGCATTAACTCATGTATCCTGTCTAATGATCACATCAAACACCTTTTGATTTAATCTACTTGCAAAAAACTGGAGTAAATGCATGGAATGGCTCCCTTGAGGACGCACAACTAATCCCAATAACATACAACCAATAACCGGTGGATTAACCAATAACCTTACTTTCCATAGTAGTGTGCTACTGCCACATGCGCTTCAATGTGTTGTCGGGGTAAGTTAGCGCTATAAAAGTGCAATTACAATACAATGCCTGACTCGAGTATTGTGATTCACCAGCAGTATTTAACACATGGGTGTGTCTGCACAAAGTACTAAAGTGGGGGAATTCTGAAAGAAAAAAAATCATATTCTGGGTAAATAAAGGGACAGCAAAATGTATGTTTTAGTGTGTCGCTGTTCACAGTTTAAGTAAGTGTGATAATTCAGCTGCTGCTCTTGCACAGCTTCACATAACTATACAGGGCATATGTATCAGTTACACAAAGGTTGCATGGTAAACTTGGATTAACATTGACAGCACATTTGAGTGAGAAACGTGGTCTAACATTCCAACTCTTGTCTTTTGCTTCTCCCTGTTTAATTTAGAACATTCTACTCTCAATGAGTGTCTTGTACTATTAGATTTACAGCCCTTCCGCCTCAGGCTCTGCTGACATTTAATGACGGGATATCCCTATACAGAGACCTATAAGAGCATGTAAAGTGCTTTTGCAGGGCACATCGCGCTCTAAATGGCTTCTCTGAACTTGGGCAAGAGGTTTTACAAATACCAAACTCCTCGGTCCTCGTGTGATCGATTTCAGAAGACAAAAAGCTCAGTTGGCCAGTCCAGGATGTGAGTCTGTGACCTGAGGATTATAATCAGATGTCCGCCTTGCCTGGCTGCCGCGCTGAACTATCTGATAGTCTTTGCTAAATGTGACGCACTGCTTTGTTTATAGTGTTTGCTGTTTCTTTATTTGTCCATGTTTTACCCTATTGGTAGGTCGTCCTGTGGGTGTAGAACAAGCAGGAGTCGTAGTTTATTTGCAAACATTAACAATTTAGGCCAGCCCAGTTTAGGGCTCCAGCAGAGCATCTCCTGCGCACTGCTTCAATATTTAGATTTGAACCTGAAGAGTCCGATTGTAAAATCTGTGTCCGATTTGTAGTGTAAACCTGGCGAATTCCCCAAAGATACTTTAGAGCTATGCCATTTAGATACTTAAAACGCCAACCACATCATCTTGATGGTAATTCTTCTACAGATGGAAAGCCAGTACATAAAGCCACGAGAGATAGGATTTTTATTTATTTTTTAATCTTTAGCATGATATGGGCTTCCGTCTGTTGCTCAACCTGGAACTTTGGTACTAGGTACTCTGGCAGCGCCCCAATCTGGGCATCTTCACGGTTCAGTGATCCATAGATGCAGTTGAAAGTAACACACAGCCATTTTTTTTCTTTCTTTACAAACAAACCTTTAGCATTCTGTACCCCTACTTTTGTTATCAGAGAGGTGTTCTCCTTGTGAAACATGTAACCAAATCTTGTGTCTTCTGAAAACAGAGCGCGCACATAAGCATTTTTTTCTCTAGATTGCAGATAAAAAGGAGACCTGCTGGCTGATATGCACCTTGGTGGCACCAGCCAAAAGCTGGTGCATGTTCTATAATTCCCATTGTGCCCAAACTCTATGAAAATATTTAGTGACATCAGCCTCAGCCCAAGATTACCATGAAATTAGCACAGTCTTTTTAAACATGATGGTATATAAATTCTGATTGTGATTTCCTCAAACACATCCCAACCGTACTGCATATGGTCATGTCTGGTTCAAATTTGGTTCCAGTATAAATGCTTCAGAACCAGTGCTCTGGAATGAATAGATGACATGTCTATGGGAATCTTGGCCTTCTGGCCATGAGGGTGTGGTGGGTGGGGTAAGCGGGGCGGGAGGGGAAGCTGAACATTTGTTCAATCCAAGTCATGGTTCTGTGCTAAAGACTCTTTCTCCAGAAATCCTCACACCGCTTTCTCACAAGCCGAAGTTGGTAACTGTGAATCTATAAGTGGCAGCAAGTTGGCTCTCTTTGGTGCCGCCCAACTCAGTTTCATGACTCTTCTGGCCTCTGCACTGTTTCTCTCCTTCGTGTTGCCCTCTTTGGTCAGTTAAACCTCTTTCTCCCCCCCCCTCTATTTTCCGTCTAGCGGATCCCGCCATGGATGTGTCCAGGCTGTCTCCTCCATGCTACTGCAGTATGTCATTAGGTGACACGCCTCTGTGCTCCTTTTCAGCACTGCATCCCCCGATTTGGTAGCGGGGTCTTTTAACTTCTTTCGGATTCAGAACCTCAAACGTTTTGTTTTGGCTTTCTCTCTCCACCGATTCTTATTTTGTTGAGAATGCTATGGGCCTACTTCTTTAATATACATGGTCTCAAAGCATACCACACATGGTCTCAAAGCATACCACACATCACTTCTCCGGCACATGCCAGTAATAACGTGTATATTTTTAGGTCGAGCCTAGTGCAATAATTTTCTTGCAGGCTTTATTGTTTTGCAGGCCATCTCTTCCCGTCCCTTCTACCCCCCACACATTAAATGGTTCCTTACCTTCTGTAAAAAAAAAAAGTGTGTAGTAATTGTATAGCTCTTCAATCCCTGGCAGCACAGGACCCAGGATAATGTGCTGCATGGCTAAACACTTATAAGGTCAAAAAGGCGAGACCTATTGGCTATGCCAATGCTTGTTGTAGATGGGGATAATGACTGATTGACCCCATGTCATAGGAACTTCCTCTGTGACTGCGGCATTGAAGACTCTGGTAAGTATCGGGCCCCATAGATCAGGCACAGTTTTATAGATATCTATGGGTACACCGTCTGGGCCTGGCGCTTTCCCTCCTTTGCTGCCTCTAATTCCTAACTCGACCTCATCAAGAGTGATATTTAGGGGGATAATGGGCCATTTCTTGGGGATATTAAGAACCTCAAAGTCTTCATCACATGGGTTAAAAATATTAGAAAAATGTAACACCCAGTCCTTGCAGCTAACATGGCTTAAAAATTCTGGGTGAGTATCATTTTAAAAAATGATGAATTGACTATTTCCCAAAACAGCTTATTGTTGGATGTGGCCGCAGCCAATGAAAGGTTATCCCAAGCCTCCTCTTGGAGCTCCCTCTTCCTCTGTTTTAGTGCTAGTTTGTAATCTAGTCTTAGTTTTTGTATTAACATTTTATCCCTAGGTCTAGTGGAGAGTGCATGTTTTAACTGGTTCAGCAAGTTCGTACAGGTATGGTTAAACCAACCCTGAATCTGTAACTGCTTCCTACTCGGAGGTGCAGTTAATAGCTTATTAATGGTATTATTGATTTTACTAAAATTAGTTAATATCGTAGTTGGTTCAACCTCCATGGAAACATTTCAAATCGGCACTAAAGGAGCAAACAGAATCACAATACACATTTATTTAATGGTTGTATCAGGAAGGACACAGCAAGCGGAAACCTGAAGACAGGCACTGTAGTTCTCTGTTGTGATTTGTACAGAGCCGGCCTTTGCTAAGACGGCGCCCTGGGCGGGGAGACATTTGGCGCCCATGCTGACGTAGTGAATTAAATGAGGCAGAGGGGGTCCCTTTTGTGTCCACTGGTCAGTCACTGGATGAGCAGGGACTGGCCCCTGAAGGCAAACATTCCCGGACCTCCCCCAGTTCACCTAAATCACTGATAGCTCAGCTGCCTGGGGCGGATGATGGTTTTGTTGATGTGTGTCAGCAGGGGTCAAAGGGTGAAGGGACGGAAAGGGCGGGGGCTAAAGGGGTGTTAAAAACAAGGGCAAGGCTGGAGCAAGACGAGAAGGGCGCTGCTGTTAGTGTAACCTTAAAGCACACAGCTCGCGCGCCCCTCAGAATATTGTCGCCCTGGGCCTTGGCCCAGCTCGGCCATGCTAAAGGCCGGCCCTGTTTGTACAAAAGAAGGATTCGCTACGAGCTCCATATCAGGCCTCCGTGTTTCAACTCTGGGCTTTTCCTTACTAAATCATTACATTCTGAGAGTTAGTACCAACCAATGGAATTGGGAATTGTCCTTAACCAATCGAACCAAAGCACGTGACAACAATGAGCTGCAGTGTTTTGCCGCTACACCGCAAAAACATTTTAGTGTTTTACTACGTCAGTATGAATTGTTGTGTGTTTTTTCCCACGATTGTTTAGGACATAGGGTGAATAGTGAAATCTAATCTCGTGCAGGACCGTCTGAGGGAAAATTGGTGAACATGGTAGCATCACTGACATGCCGCTGCTGACATGCCGCTGCTGACACACCGCTGCTGGCACACAACTGCTGACACATCGCTGCTGAGACATCGCTGCTGACGCACCGCTGCTGACACACAGCTGCTGACACACAGCTGCTGACAACCCACTGCTGACACATCGCTGCTGGCACGCCGCTGCTGGCACGCCGCTGCTGGCACGCCGCTGCTGGCACACCGCTGCTGACACGCCGCTGCTGACACACCACTGCTGACACACCGCTGCTGACACACCGCTGCTGACACACCGCTGCTGACACATCGCTGCTGACACATCGCTGCTGACACATCGCTGCTGACACATCGCTGCTGACACGCCGCTGCTGACACGCCACTGCTGACACCACTGCTGACACACCACTGCTGACACGACGCTACTGACACACCTGCTGACACACCACTGTTGACACACCGCTGCTGACACATCGCTGCTGATACGCCGCTGCTGACACACCACTGCTGATACGCTGCTGCTGCTACACCACTGCTGACACGCCACTGCTGCTACACCACTGCTGCCACACCGCTGTTGACACACCGCTGCTGACACACCGCTGCTGACACGACGCTGCTGACACGACGCTGCTGACACGACGCTGCTGACACACCGCTGCTGACACGCCGCTGCTGACACGCCGCTGCTGACACCACTGCTGACACACCACTGCTGACACGCCGCTGCTGACACCACTGCTGACACGCCGCTGCTGACATGCCGCTGCTGACACACCGATGCTGACACGCCACTGCTGACACGACGCTGCTGACACACCGCTGCTGACACACCGCTGTGGACACATCACTGCTGGCACACAACTGCTGACACATCACTGCTGACACATCACTGCTGACACATCGCTGCTAACACATCGCTGCTGACGCACCGCTGCTGACACACAGCTGCTGACAACCCACTGCTGACACATCGCTGCTGACACGCCGCTGCTGACACACCACTGCTGACACACCACTGCTGACACACCACTGCTGACACGCCGCTGCTGACACGCCGCTGCAGACACCACTTCTGACACACCACTGCTGACACATTGCTGCTGACACGCCGCTGCTGACACCACTGCTGACACAACGCTGCTGACACAATGCTGCTGACACACCACTGCGGACACGCCGCTGCTGACACGCCACTGCTGACACGCCACTGCTGACACGCCACTGCAGACACGCCACTGCAGACACGCCGTTGCTGACACATCGTTGCTGACACACCACTGCTGACACATCGCTGCTGACACGCCGCTGCTGACACGCCGCTGCTGACACGCCGCTGCTGACACACCGCTGCTGACACGTCGCTGCTGACACGCCACTGCTCACACGCCGCTGCTGACACGCCGCTGCAGACACCACTGCTGACACACCACTGCTGACACACCACTGCTGACACACCTCTGCTGACACATCGCTGCTGACACGCCGCTGCTGACACCACTGCTGACACCCTGCTGCTGACACACCACTAAGACAAGGACGAAATCCATTTGATCCCAAAGCGGAGTCACGCGGGCGGGGAATAAGAAGGTGGGTGCAACTAAAAGAAGTGAAGTAGGAGGAGGCAAGAGCTCTGATGTAAAGAAACAACTTGCTCCGCAGAGCAGATGGACAACAAGGGGTTCTACCGGGTGGACGAGGCTTTACAGAGCAGATTAAGGCTGCTCGGCCCTCACTAAGGATAGTCGCAGGTGCAGGTAGAAGGGATGTTTGGCAAGGATTGTAGGGGGAGAGGACATGGTAGAGTTACACGAATACAACAAGCATTGAAAATGCAATAGGTCTTGCCTTTGATTAAGTTAAAGCCATTTGCTTTGCTAATGGTATTGTATAGCAAAGCAAATGGCTTTAACTTAATGAAAGGCAAGACCTATTGCATTTTAAATGCGTGTTGCTCTATGAAGCCGTGGTGCGGACTTTTAGGGAGATATGGGGCGGGGGCCAGGAAGAACCCAAAACACATGCAGTTTTGCTCTCTACCCTTAGCCTTGGGACTGCGAGGCACCAAGTAAAATGGTTTTACGCCTCGTTGTCAGAGATGTCTCGCAACCCCCTATCAAAACTCCATGAACGTTGGGAGTCCATCCTAAATAGGGAACTATCGGACTCAGAGTGGGGTAGGGTTCTTTCTTATCCTCAAAAAGTCTCCCCCAATACGAGACTAAAATACACGTAGTTCAGCTATATCCACATGACTTATATGATACTCCACAGGCTTAGAATCGCCTACAGCAGCTAAATGCGTGATGTCAGAGATGTGAACTTGGGACTGTCTCTTGCTGCGAGAGTTTTGAGTGGAAGTGCTGGACTTGGTGGGGGTGGCAGTGGGATGCACGTTGGAACCCATGATCAAGGTCTGTTTGCTGGTGCTCTTCCCCCGGCCGCCTAAACGCAAGGTTGGAAATATTTTTAGACCTCACCCTAGTCCTAGCTAAAAGGAAGATCGCATTGGCCTGGAAGACCGTAACTGGACCCATGGTTGAGGCATGGAAACAGGATGTGACACACTGGGCTGGAGCAGAGAATAGGGTGCTGGCCAGGGAAGAACTGAAGGGGCTGAAGCAACGCCTTATAGTTGGGCTCCGGAGGGAGGTTCTGGAGGCGTGGGAAAACCCAGCAAGCAATAGCGATGAAAGTGTAGGAAGCGACGAGAGTGCCCAGTCTGATGGAGAACGTAACCAGTCAGCTTAGAACCCTGATAGGAATAATGCCATTACCTCTCGTCGCTCCCTCGCCTTCTTTCATCACAAGTGAGGCCCACCTCCCACCCAGACCTACCCCCAGCCCATAAAAACTCTGCTCGTCCCCACCTCCAGCTGTTTTTTTCTGTCTCCCTAGTGAGACTTACCTTTTGCAGTTCCTCCCTGTGGCGGTGCCGGGGAGTCTTCAGTCTGGTTCTCTGCAGCGGCGGAGCCCTCGGCAGCGTTCTCTCGGCGATGCTCCCCCTCCTCGTTCCCCTTGTGGTTTGGGGGTGGAGCAGTTGCTCAGGAAGCCGCGGCGGTGTTCAACGGTCCTCCTGTGACTGGGGCTGAGTTTCCGGGTCAGGCTTGCGAAGCAGCCTCTGCCCCTGGTGCTGCACACGGCGTGGAGACCTGGTAGGTCGGGTTTGTGCCCGGTCTTTTATTTCTTCTGGCATTTTAGTGGTTTTTTTTCCAGTTGGATGTTGTTTTTGGCCTTTCTTTTTTATTGGTTGTCGGCTGGCTGGGTTTTCCTCCTTATAGGGAAGTGGGGGAGGGTTGCTTCTCCATTCTGCTGCAACCATGGGTCGCAAGAGGTTGTTTAAACGGAACAACCTGGTGTCTTCTTCCTCCTCTTCCTCTCCTGATGGTTCTCCCGTTCCCCTAAATGCCCTAGGAGCCAGGGCCTTTCCGGGGGTAATGTGCCTCTCATGTCCAGAGACGAGGTGCAGGGCATGATTGAGGCTGCTGTGTCTAGGGCTCTGCAGGCTCGTCCGGTGCCTTCTGGTCCCTTTCGTCCTCGTGCTTTGGATCCTGTGGGTGGTTCATCCCCGTCGGATGGTGAAGGATCCTCTACCTCTTCTGGTGGCAAGTATGTCTCCAGGGAAGAGATGTGGGACGTTCTGGCTCATGTACGAGACAATTTGGGGTTCCCTCCGTTCCAGCTGGGTGATGCCGGTGGGTCTCTTTTTCCTCAGTATACTACGCCCTCCCGGTTGGGCATGCCCTTTCAGGGTCCTGTGAAGGAAATGGTGCTGAGGGAATGGCGTGGGGTGGACAAGTTGCAGGTCCCTCGCTTCCTCCAGAAACTTTACCTTTTGGAAGAGGAGGACCCCTTGCCTCACAATGTGAAGTTGGACTCTATCCTGGCCACGCTGATTGGCAAGACAGCTATTCAGCCTGAGGATTGTACCCCGGCTGATGCTACTGATAAAAAGGTGGACTCTGGCCTTAAGAAGTCTTTTGTGGCTGGGAACTTGGCGCGGAGGGCTAGCCTTTTCTCTGCGTATTCTGCGCAGTCTTTAGTGCAGGACTTTGAGAAGTTGACGGCAGCTGTTCAGGAGGGCTCTGAGTGCTCTGACCTTCTGGCTGCAATGGAGCAGCAGGCTAAGCTGTTGGCTGACATTTCCTCTGACGTTATTAAATAATCTGCTATGTCCACTGGGGCCTTGGTGGCTTTGCATCGTTCCCTTTGGCTCCGGAACTGGAAGGCGGATCCTGGGGAGAAGGCGGCTTTGTTGAAGTTGCCCTTTGATGGCCAGGCTCTGTTTGGGGACCAGTTGCCGGCCATGATCTCTAAGGCTCAAGGAACGGAAGCATGCTTTGCCCTATAAAGGCGGTTCGGCTCCCTCTAATAGACCTTGGAATAGGGCCCCTTGGTCATCCCCGAAGCGGGAGTCTCGTCAGTCTTTCCGGTGGTGGCAGTTTCAGCCCTGCTTTTCTCCCAAACATGCTGCCTCCACTCCTAAGGGTTCGGCCAAGAAGGGTCCCTGACAACTACTGTGTGGACGATTCGCTGCCGGTTGGAGGTCGTCTCCGGCATTTTCTTCCACGGTGGCAGCTGGTCGTTTCGGATGGCTGGGTCCTGAGCACTGTGGCTCATGGTTACGTGATCGACTTTTGGCAGGTTTATCCAGATACTGGGGTGCGGCTGACTCCAGTGCCTGTCTCCGGTCCGCACAGAAGGTCTCTGCTGGACGGGGTGGCCAGTTTGCTAGCCAAGAGGGCCATCTGCCGGGTTCCGGTCGCAGACATAGGTACCGGTGCCTACTCCATTCTGTTCCTGGTGCAGAAGGTGTCCTGTGGTTTTTGGCCCGTTCTAGATCTCAAGTGGGTCAACTCCTGGGTTCGGACTGTTCACTTCCGTATGTTGACCCTTCAGGCGATCATTCCGCTGGTTCAGCCCGGCGAGTTTTTGGCCTCCGTGGATCTCGAGGACGCCTATCTCCACGTCCCACTCGCCGCTTCTGCTCAGTGTTTCCTGCGGTTCGCTGTGGGAGACGCCCATTTTCAGTTTTGCGTTCTTCCCTTCGGCCTCAAGTCCGCGCCCAGGCTCTTCGCGAAGGTCCTGGCACTGCTCATGGCTCTCCTTCATGCAGAGGGGGTTTTCATTCATCCATATCTGGACGACCTCTTACTTCATGCTACCGGGGAGTTGATCTTGGTCGCTCAGGTCGGGAGGGCCTTGAAGGTTCTTCAGGGACACGTTTTTTTGGTAAACTGGGGAAAATCGTCTTTGGCCCCCTCTCAGGACATGGTGTTCATCGGAGCTCATTTTCAGACTTTGCTCGGCCGTGTTACTCTGTCCGACAGGCGCCTGGTCTCTCTTCAGTCGCAGGTTCAGGCCTTGATGTCCCGGGAGGCTCCTCCGGCGGTGCAGTGTTTGAGGGTGCAGGGGCATTTGGCTTCTGTGGTGTTTCTGGTTCCCTGGGCTCGTTTTCACCTTCTTTGCCTGGCCAACTGGATCCTGTTGAGTTGATATCCGGGGTCTCAGAGTCTGGGGTCTCCACTGCAAATGACGGTCCGGATCCGGGAGGAGCTCTCCTGGTGGCTCTGCCGGCATCACCTTCTGGCCGGGATTTCCTTAGCTCCTCCGGTTCCGCTTGTGGTGACTTCGGATGCCAGCCAGTCCGGGTGGGGGGCATGGTTGGGGTCGGAGCAGGTTCAGGGGTTCTGGTCCCTGCAGGACTCCCGGAGGTCTTCGAACTGGCGGGAGTTGCAGGCGATTTCGCTGGCCCTGGTTCACTTTCAGGACTCTGCGGGGTGATTGGGTGTTGGTTCAGACGGACAAACTGGTGGTGAAGTCCTATGTCAACAGGCAGGGGGGGACCAGGTCCAGGTCCTTGAACTTGATTGCCAGCGACATCTCTCTGTTGGCTCAGGTCTGGGTGCTGGGTCTGTCTGTTCTCTACATTCGGGGGGTGGACAATGTGCGGGCGGATCGATTGAGCAGGGAGATTCCCTCGTCAAAGGATTTCTCCCTCCTTCCCAGTTTGTTCGACCAGTTGGTGGGTCGGTGGGGCCTCCCTGTGGTGGACCTGTTTGCAGACCCGGGGAATGCCAAGGTGGCCCTGTTCTGTTCTCTGGGCCGGTGTCTCGGGGCTCTGGGAGTCGACGGCTTGACCTATCCTTGGTCTCGGGGTCTTCTGTATGCCTTCCCCCCCTTTCCGCTGCTCCGGGCCTTTCTGGTTCGGGTCCAGAGGGACTGTGCTCAGGTGTTGTTGGTTGCGCCCCGTTGGCCTCAGGCGAATTGGTTTCGTCTCCTGACCGGGATGTGTTGCGACCGGGAGTGGGTCCTTCCGGTGGTTCCGTCCCCTTTGGTGTTTCCGGCCCTTCCCCTGTGCTTCGTGCAGAGGTTACACCTGACGGCCTGGCGGTTGAGCATCAGGGCTTAGCTGTGTTGGGGGTTCCTGACCATTTGGCTGTTACTTTACAGGCTTCCCGTAGGTCCTCCACTCTGCTGTCCTATGCTAGGCATTGGAGGGCCTTTTTGGCCTGGTGTGCTGCTAAGGAAGTTGATCCCACAGTAGCTGACCTCTTTTTGGTGATGCAGTTCCTTCAGGATGGGGCTCATCTGGGGTTGTCGGTGGCTTCTCTGCAGGTGCAGTGGGCAGCTATTCAGGCTTTTCGGGGCTCCTGGCGTAATTTGAGGGATGACGGGGGTCTGATGCCTCGTTTTTTTCAGGGTCTGTTGAATTTGTTTCCTCGCCCTGTCAGGTCCTTTCCTTCATGGAAATTGCAGCTGGTGTTGGATGTCCTGTCCGGTCCTCCCTTTGAGCCCCTTGAGGGTCTCGAGTTGAGACTCTTGACTTTTAAAACTTGTTTTTTGGTGGCCATCACCTCGGCGCGACACTTGGGTGAGTTGGGGGCTTTGTCTTGTAAAATCCTTTCTGCAAGATCTTTTTGGATCGGCTGGTTTTGGTGCCGATACCGTCCTTTGCCCTAAGGTCAATTCGGCGTTTCATCTCAGTCAGGAGGTGATTTTGCCTGAATTCTGTCCTGCTTCTACCTCGGCTGAGGAATCTCGTTTGCACTGTCTGGATGTGCGGCGTGCTTTACTGTGGTACCTGCAGGTTGTGGAGTCCTTCCGGAAGGGGGATGCTTTGTTTGTTAACTTTGGTCCTGCTAAAAAGGGTGTTAAGCCTTCCACGGCTACGCTGAGTCGTTGGATTCAGCAAACAAATGATGGACGGAATGCTGACAATGCAAACATTCTCCCCCAGTCAAAAGATCTGGGTTAAATTCATCGTTCTTTTGCCCACTACGCCACCCCAGTTTGGACGCAGCCATATGCAAATCAGTCTTGACCCTGTGCCCCATGGGAACAGTCCAGACCGAACTGCCAGGCCAGGTCCTCCCTGGACCGGAAACAAGCATCCTGGGACCGGTTTCAGGGTATGTCACCCTTCTTCAGCCAGGCTAGCTTGAATCCAGTGGCACAGTGAGCACGGGACCCACGTCTGGGCATACCCATCCCACTTAGGGCAAAAAGTGTTACAGCAAACAAATGATGGACGGAATGCTGACAATGCAAACATTCTCCCCCAGTCAAAAGATCTGGGTTAAATCCATCGTTCTTTTGCCCACTACGCCACCCCAGTTTGGACCCAGCCATATGCAAATCAGTCTTGACCCTGTGCATGACCACAAGCAACCCCTCAGGACTCTTTTTTGGTGTGAGTCTCCAGCTGCAGCTTAGATCCTGATGGGGCCACTGGGAGGGACTAACAAGAGAAACCTCTGGACAGACCTATATTTCTTTCTAGATGGCCAAGATTGGCTCAAGAGTATCACCACCCCAATGTCACTGGCATGCAACATGAATAATTGTGTTGTATGTCAGTGACATTGGGGTGGTGATACTCTTGAGCCAATCTTGGCCATCTAGAAAGAAATATAGATCTGTCCAGAGGTTTCTCTTGTTAGTTGTTTTGCTTCCCCCTCCTCTTAGACCTGAAAATAATTTAATTAGGGGGTACCTTCTTTCCATTATTGCCACTGGGAGGGACTATCATAGTGGGCCACTATTTCAGTTCGTGGCCCTGGCCTCAATACTTGTTTCACAGTATCACTGTGTTCCAGGTGGCTAATGCTTGCTCTTCTGTCTGTTATGGGATGAATCCTGCTTGCTCATCTCAGATATGGCACTGGGCGTGCTGCAAGGACATAAGGTTATGAAGCACCAACCCCACTGCAACGCATACCTTCTCTCAGCAAAGGCCTGCACTTGCCAGGCGAACAATCCCCACAGTGATTTTGGGATTGGGTAGTCCCAACATGTTCAGGAGGGAGGGGTGTTTCATAGGTTATCTCCTGAGCACTGACCAGGAAGTCGGTACTGCGGTCACCTGCAAGGGGACTCAATAAAAGAATGCGAGGCCCGGACCTCACGGTTCATTTACCAAAGCACTGTGTCCCGTGTGTGTTATTTCAGGGACCTGGGGACACAGCATTCAGGGCCTTACACTTGCCAGAGCCATGCATATCCTTACTCAACAATTGACAACGAAGGGGAGTCGACGCTGTTTTCACGGCTTTGCTGTGGCCGCCTGCCTCTCGATCAGCCCAGCTGTGCCTACCTGCCGTTTGCAGCAGGTGCCTTCCTCCTGCTACGTTCCACCTGCCTGCTGGAGCGCTGAGAAGCTGCTGGTCCTGTAGCACCTGCACAGCCTCTGACACTGCGCCTTGACCAGCTGCCGCCTGAGTGCTCCTGGAACCCTGCTCGACTCTGCTGGAGGACTTGCCCTCTGCCCGACCCACCCTAAAGTTGCTGAGGCCTGCACCTGGCTCCTGGGGAACTACGCATCCGTAGAGGCCTGCCACACGCCACGTGGGCCATGCTGCCCTGCACCTCAGCTTAGGCCCACCCCTTGGTTGGAGCCCTTCTTGTTGAACCACATTCGCTTTGGGCCAGTAGAGGTCTCAGCTCACCTGATGGACAGCTGCTGCATGCGCCATCAATCACAGGTACGATTCTCAGTTTGGACTGGTTTTCACTGCACTTGCTTGGTTACCCTGCTTTGTGGTGGTCTTGGGGAGTCTGCTACTTCCTGTGTCAATGGCCCTGCCTGTCCTGCCCTGCATTTGCTTGGGTTTTGGTGCTTCCCGAACTGCCACAGTGTTGTGCCCCCTGCTGGTGGGTGGTGTTCGTTTTTCCACGTGTTCACCTGCCTCATCACACACTTTTCACAAGCCCAGGCATGGTTGGTGCTTCTTACAAGGAGCCCCATGACTTCAGTCTCAGCCCTCGAACCAGTTATCATCGACGGCCCCCCATCCTCACCGGCAGCTAAATGGAAGTCGTGGGTGGAGCATTTGGAAACTTACTACGCAGTAGTGGGATTGGACAATGACAGAAAGAACCCCATGCTTCTGCATTTGGTGGGCGCTGCCATTCATAAGGTTTTAAAGACGGTCATTCAGGCTGGCCTACCATTCCCATACAACAGATTAAAGACAGCCCAAACAGAGCATTTTGAACCACTCACAAATTCTGACTACAAGTGGTTTCTCCTACACCAAGCCCAGCAACAACTGAAGGAATCTGTAGATACTTTCTATGCCCGGTTAAAGGACCAGGCCAGCACCTGCACACTGCCGGTTCATTCAGGGCTGCTCTTCGGCCAAACTGAGGGAGCAAATCCTCCAAGTACCCAAAGTGACAATGGCAAACATCCTCACAATGGGCTGGTCTAAAGAACTCTCAAAAACTTGTGCTGCGCAAATGGAGGCAGCGCTCCAGCGGTCCGTCAAAATGGAACCAGTTAACCTCTTAGCGAAAGCTGTCCTGGAGAAGAAGGCAGCTCGCCACAAGCTTGCAACAAGTCCCAGACCTATCACTGGTCTGGGGGCCAGGACCCTCATCAAGGTGACTGTCCCACACAAGGGAAAATATGTTGTGCTTGCAACAAACGTAATAATTATGCCAGGTTATGTCGATTCACACCATCTCACACCATCCCAGAGGGGCAGAAATCCAAATCAGTAAATGTATGGACATCCCGGCCATACAGGAAGGAAATGGGGATCATGGACGATGATGAACTGGAAGGTGTGGTGCATGTAATACACAGCATGAAACCTTGGGAACGTCATAGCAGATACACCCCGAGATGCACTGTCACCATTGCTGGCCACCAAGTCCCAGCTTTAATCGACAATGGAGTGTCCATTAACATCCTGGTGCAGGCAGTGTTCGTACTCTCCCTCAGCAATTTACCCTCCATCACATGTCATCACAGGTCTGTCCGTTTGGCTCGGCATCACTTCTCCCACTAGCAGGGGGATTAACAACTGACTTAACTCATGGGACACGAACAACACGGGCCAAAGTGTATGTCACAAAGGGAGGTACCGGGAAGCTACTCAGTTGCCAGACAGCGGACCGCCTTCAGCTGGTATAATTTGTGTTCAGTGTGCACTCAAACAATGTGGAAGCCTTACTGGATGAATTTGGACCTTTGTTTGATAGAATTGGATGCCGAAAGGATCGAGTGATACGCTTCCATATTGATGAGTCAATACAGCCAGCCACCTTGCGTCACCAAGGGGTGGCTTTTCACCTATGTCCTAAGGTGGAGGAAGAACTACATCGACTTGAGCAAGCAGACATCGTTGGGAAAGTAGAGGGCCCCACCCCATGGATGTCCCCTATAGTGGTGGCCAGGAAACACAAGCAACCCGGAGAGCTGAGGATTTGTGTAGCTATGCACCTACCCAACATGGCAATCAAGCATGAGAGACATTTGACACCCATGGTGGAGGATATAGTGACCGAGGTAACTGAATCAAAATGGTTCTCGAAAATGGACCTACGGGGTGAGTATCATCAACTCATGCTAGCATCTGAGTCCAGAGCGGTCATCACATTTTCCACCCACTTGGGTCTTAGGAGGTGCAGGCGTCTTAGCTTTGGGATATCCATCACTGCTGAAGTATTCCAAGACACAATCCGGAGAGTGCTGGCAGGAAATCCGGGTGTCATCAGCAGCGATATCTTGGTGCATGCCCCCACCCTTGAAGAACATGTAGACAGGCTCAGAGTGACCTTCTGCCAGTTGAGGGAAAATGGGCTCACCCTCCATCGTGAGAAATGTGTGCTCCTCCAAAGAGAAATCAGTTTCTGCAGTTACCGTTTTTCTGAAAAAGGGTACATGACAGATCCTGCAAAAGTCAGGGACATTCAGTCAGCCCCTGCTCTCACCAATGTCAATGGAGTGCACAGCTCCCCTAGGGATGGTAACATACTGCAGGCGTTTCATTTAAAATCTAACCACTCTCACTGGCCCGCTCGGAGAGCTGACAAGGGCTAATGCAGTATGGGCAGTGGGCCCACCCAAGAGGATGCGTTTCAGACAACTTAGAGGGCCCTCTTAGAACACACTGCGTTGGCCTATTTTGATCTGCGGAAAGAGTCAGAGCTATCTGCTGATACAGCCCCACTGGTCTGGGAGCTGCCTTGTCGCAGGAACAGGAGAATGCTGAGTGGGCTTCCATAGCGTATGCTAGTTGTGCTTTTTCAGACATGGAGTAGCGATACTCACATATTCAGAAGAGGCCATTGCAATCCATTGGGGTTTCAGACATTTTCACATATATCTCTATAGGCACCCGTTTGTGGTACACACAGACCACAAACCACTTCTTCCCCTTTTCACAGGCTCATCCTCAAAGCCACCTCTCAGAATTGAAAAGATGATTCTCCAACTGCAGGAATACTGATTTTCTGTGGAGTACTGGCCAGGGACAGGATCCTGTGGATTATCGATCATGACATGCGAGGCCAGCCACCATTGACAAAGAGTCGGAGGCTGAAGAAGTAGAGTAGTAAGTAAGATTAATGGTTGAAAGGTCACAACCCTTACCAATCTCGCTAGAGGACATTGTGGATGCCACCAGATCGGATGAGTGTCTTCAGTTTGCTCTCTCAGCAGTAACAATGGGAAATTGGAAAATACTGACACAGTCTTTGTCCTATCGGACTGCTGAGGCAAGAGCTGACACTCCATCATTTTCTGCATGAGCTAGCTGCCACTGCTGAAGGCTGTCTAATGAGAGGGCCCCGGTTCGTGATACCAGGGCAGTTGACACAGCACATGATGGATCTTGCCCATGCAGCTCCACAAGGACTTGTTCA